>OZ004316.1:14854900-16054900 GCA_963924455.1 Pelagia noctiluca
GAAGATCACACCCCTGTATTTGTAGATACCCATCTTTTAGACAACAACACAATATTTCCTTGCACAAGCACTTAACAGCTTAGAAGATCACACCCCTATATTTGTAGATACCCATCGATTAGACAACAACACAACATTTCTTTGCACAAGCACTTAACAGCTTAGAAGATCACACCCCTATACTTGTAGATACCCATCGATTAGACAACAACACAACATTTCTTTGCACAAGCACTTAACAGCTTAGAAGATCACACCCCTGTATTTGTAGATACCCATCTCTTAGACAACAACACAACATTTCCTTGCACAAGCACTTAACAGCTTAGAAGATCACACCCCTGTATTTGTAGATACCCATCTTTTAGACAACAACACAATATTTCCTTGCACAAGCACTTAATAGCTTAGAAGATCACACCCCTGTATTTGTGGATACCCATCGATTAGACAACAACACAACATTTCTTTGCACAAGCACTTAACAGCTTAGAAGATCACACCCCTATACTTGTAGATACCCATCGATTAGACAACAACACAACATTTCTTTGCACAAGCACTTAACAGCTTA
Organism: Pelagia noctiluca; assembly: GCA_963924455.1. Classification (NCBI taxonomy): domain Eukaryota; kingdom Metazoa; phylum Cnidaria; class Scyphozoa; order Semaeostomeae; family Pelagiidae; genus Pelagia; species Pelagia noctiluca. The sequence continues at coordinate 14,855,475 of OZ004316.1, forward strand.
GAAGATCACACCCCTGTATTTGTAGATACCCATCGATTAGACAACAACACATTATTCCCTTGCACAATCACTTAACAGCTTAGAAGATCACACCCCTGTATTTGTAGATACCCATCTTTTAGACAACAACACAACATTTCTTTGCACAAGCACTTAATAGCTTAGAAGATCACACCCCTGTATTTGTAGATACCCATCGATTAGACAACAACACATTATTCCCTTGCACAATCACTTAACAGCTTAGAAGACCACACCCCTGTATTTGTAGATACCCATCTTTTAGACAACAACACAATATTTCCTTGCACAACCACTTAACAGCTTAGAAGATCACACCCCTGTATTTGTAGATACCCATCGATTAGACAACAACACAACATTTCCTTGCACAAGCACTTAATAGCTTAGAAGATCACACCCCTGTATTTGTAGATACCCATCGATTAGACAACAACACAACATTTCTTTGCACAAGCACTTAATAGCTTAGAAGATCACACCCCTGTATTTGTAGATACCCATCGATTAGACAACAACACAATATTTCCTTGCGCAAGCACTTAATAGCTTAGAAGATCACACCCCTGTATTTGTAGATACCCATCGATTAGACAACAACACATTATTCCCTTGCACAATCACTTAACAGCTTAGAAGATCACACCCCTGTATTTGTAGATACCCATCTTTTAGACAACAACACAATATTTCCTTGCACAAGCACTTAATAGCTTAGAAGATCACACCCCTGTATTTGTAGATACCCATCTTTTAGACAACAACACAATATTTCCTTGCACAAGCACTTAATAGCTTAGAAGATCACACCCCTGTATTTGTAGATACCCATCGATTAGACAACAACACAACATTTCTTTGCACAAGCACTTAACAGCTTAGAAGATCACACCCCTATACTTGTAGATACCCATCGATTAGACAACAACACAACATTTCTTTGCACAAGCACTTAACAGCTTAGAAGATCACACCCCTGTATTTGTAGATACCCATCGATTAGACAACAACACATTATTCCCTTGCACAATCACTTAACAGCTTAGAAGATCACACCCCTGTATTTGTAGATACCCATCTTTTAGACAACAACACAACATTTCTTTGCACAAGCACTTAATAGCTTAGAAGATCACACCCCTGTATTTGTAGATACCCATCGATTAGACAACAACACATTATTCCCTTGCACAATCACTTAACAGCTTAGAAGACCACACCCCTGTATTTGTAGATACCCATCTTTTAGACAACAACACAATATTTCCTTGCACAACCACTTAACAGCTTAGAAGATCACACCCCTGTATTTGTAGATACCCATCGATTAGACAACAACACAACATTTCCTTGCACAAGCACTTAATAGCTTAGAAGATCACACCCCTGTATTTGTAGATACCCATCGATTAGACAACAACACAACATTTCTTTGCACAAGCACTTAATAGCTTAGAAGATCACACCCCTGTATTTGTAGATACCCATCGATTAGACAACAACACAATATTTCCTTGCGCAAGCACTTAATAGCTTAGAAGATCACACCCCTGTATTTGTAGATACCCATCGATTAGACAACAACACATTATTCCCTTGCACAATCACTTAACAGCTTAGAAGATCACACCCCTGTATTTGTAGATACCCATCTTTTAGACAACAACACAATATTTCCTTGCACAAGCACTTAATAGCTTAGAAGATCACACCCCTGTATTTGTAGATACCCATCGATTAGACAACAACACAATATTTCCTTGCACAAGCACTTAATAGCTTAGAAGATCACACCCCTGTATTTGTAGATACCCATCGATTAGACAACAACACAACATTTCCTTGCACAAGCACTTAACAGCTTAGAAGATCACACCCCTGTATTTGTAGATACCCATCGATTAGACAACAACACAATATTTCCTTGCACAAGCACTTAACAGCTTAGAAGATCACACCCCTGTATTTGTAGATACCCATCGATTAGACAACAACACAACATTTCCTTGCACAAGCACTTAACAGCTTAGAAGATCACACCCCTGTATTTGTAGATACCCATCTTTTAGACAACAACACAATATTTCCTTGCACAAGCACTTAATAGCTTAGAAGATCACACCCCTGTATTTGTAGATACCCATCGATTAGACAACAACACAATATTTCCTTGCACAAGCACTTAATAGCTTAGAAGATCACACCCCTGTATTTGTAGATACCCATCGATTAGACAACAACACAATATTTCCTTGCACAAGCACTTAACAGCTTAGAAGATCACACCCCTGTATTTGTAGATACCCATCGATTAGACAACAACACATTATTCCCTTGCACAATCACTTAACAGCTTAGAAGATCACACCCCTGTATTTGTAGATACCCATCTTTTAGACAACAACACAATATTTCCTTGCACAAGCACTTAATAGCTTAGAAGATCACACCCCTGTATTTGTAGATACCCATCGATTAGACAACAACACAACATTTCTTTGCACAAGCACTTAACAGCTTAGAAGATCACACCCCTATACTTGTAGATACCCATCGATTAGACAACAACACAACATTTCTTTGCACAAGCACTTAACAGCTTAGAAGATCACACCCCTGTATTTGTAGATACCCATCGATTAGACAACAACACAACATTTCTTTGCACAAGCACTTAATAGCTTAGAAGATCACACCCCTATATTTGTAGATACCCATCGATTAGACAACAACACAACATTTCTTTGCACAAGCACTTAACAGCTTAGAAGATCACACCCCTGTATTTGTAGATACCCATCGATTAGACAACAACACAACATTTCTTTGCACAAGCACTTAACAGCTTAGAAGATCACACCCCTGTATTTGTAGATACCCATCGATTAGACAACAACACAACATTTCTTTGCACAAGCACTTAATAGCTTAGAAGATCACACCCCTATATTTGTAGATACCCATCGATTAGACAACAACACAACATTTCTTTGCACAAGCACTTAATAGCTTAGAAGATCACACCCCTATATTTGTAGATACCCATCGATTAGACAACAACACAACATTTCCTTGCACAAGCACTTAACAGCTTAGAAGATCACACCCCTATATTTGTAGATACCCATCGATTAGACAACAACACAACATTTCTTTGCACAAGCACTTAACAGCTTAGAAGATCACACCCCTGTATTTGTAGATACCCATCGATTAGACAACAACACAACATTTCCTTGCACAAGCACTTAACAGCTTAGAAGATCACACCCCTATATTTGTAGATACCCATAGATTAGACAACAACACATTATTCCCTTGCACAAGCACTTAACAGCTTAGAAGATCACACCCCTGTATTTGTAGATACCCATCGATTAGACAACAACACAACATTTCCTTGCACAAGCACTTAACAGCTTAGAAGATCACACCCCTATATTTGTAGATACCCATAGATTAGACAACAACACATTATTCCCTTGCACAAGCACTTAACAGCTTAGAAGATCACACCCCTGTATTTGTAGATACCCATCGATTAGACAACAACACAACATTTCCTTGCACAACCACTTAACAGCTTAGAAGATCACACCCCTATATTTGTAGATACCCATAGATTAGACAACAACACATTATTCCCTTGCACAATCACTTAACAGCTTAGAAGACCACACCCCTGTATTTGTAGATACCCATCTTTTAGACAACAACACAATATTTCCTTGCACAACCACTTAACAGCTTAGAAGATCACACCCCTGTATTTGTAGATACCCATCGATTAGACAACAACACAATATTTCTTTGCACAAGCACTTAACAGCTTAGAAGATCACACCCCTGTATTTGTAGATACCCATCGATTAGACAACAACACAATATTTCTTTGCACAAGCACTTAACAGCTTAGAAGATCACACCCCTGTATTTGTAGATACCCATCGATTAGACAACAACACAATATTTCTTTGCACAAGCACTTAACAGCTTAGAAGATCACACCCCTGTATTTGTAGATACCCATCTCTTAGACAACAACACAATATTTCCTTGCACAAGCACTTAACAGCTTAGAAGATCACACCCCTGTATTTGTAGATACCCATCGATTAGACAACAACACAATATTTCTTTGCACAAGCACTTAACAGCTTAGAAGATCACACCCCTGTATTTGTAGATACCCATCGATTAGACAACAACACAATATTTCTTTGCACAAGCACTTAACAGCTTAGAAGATCACACCCCTGTATTTGTAGATACCCATCGATTAGACAACAACACAACATTTCCTTGCACAAGCACTTAACAGCTTAGAAGATCACACCCCTATATTTGTAGATACCCATCGATTAGACAACAACACAACATTTCTTTGCACAAGCACTTAACAGCTTAGAAGATCACACCCCTGTATTTGTAGATACCCATAGATTAGACAACAACACAATATTTCCTTGCACAAGCACTTAACAGCTTAGAAGATCACACCCCTATATTTGTAGATACCCATCGATTAGACAACAACACAACATTTCCTTGCACAAGCACTTAACAGCTTAGAAGATCACACCCCTATATTTGTAGATACCCATCGATTAGACAACAACACAACATTTCTTTGCACAAGCACTTAACAGCTTAGAAGATCACACCCCTGTATTTGTAGATACCCATCGATTAGACAACAACACAACATTTCTTTGCACAAGCACTTAACAGCTTAGAAGATCACACCCCTATATTTGTAGATACCCATCGATTAGACAACAACACAGCATTTCTTTGCACAAGCACTTAACAGCTTAGAAGATCACACCCCTGTATTTGTAGATACCCATCGATTAGACAACAACACAACATTTCCTTGCACAAGCACTTAACAGCTTAGAAGATCACACCCCTATATTTGTAGATACCCATAGATTAGACAACAACACATTATTCCCTTGCACAAGCACTTAACAGCTTAGAAGATCACACCCCTGTATTTGTAGATACCCATCGATTAGACAACAACACAATATTTCTTTGCACAAGCACTTAACAGCTTAGAAGATCACACCCCTGTATTTGTAGATACCCATCGATTAGACAACAACACAATATTTCCTTGCACAAGCAATTAACAGCTTAGAAGATCACACCCCTATATTGGTAGATACCCATCGACAAGACAATACCTAAAAAGAGCAACTGATGTAAATTGACGCAAATGCAGTTAAGAGATAAGAAATAAATAAAAGACACGCTTCCAAAAGCTCTTAATTCTTCAGCAAAGAATAGAAAATCAACGACAGATGTGAACAGAGAAAGAAATGATGTGAAATCCCGAAGATCAAATGGCGATTGTCCGGTATGTTGCAATAGAAACACACAAGTGATCACCATCTTAGGAAAATCGATTGCTCTCGTGAAGAATTGAGATTTTGTCAAGTTAGACAATGTGTCTATTTTAGAATTGGATTATGATCTCATCAGTGTTCGTTAGAAATATCAACTTTTTTAGCGTGTTTTCAATAATAGCACAACACATAACCATCCAGTTTTTCAAATGCGATTCGACCTCTTTTTCTCATACCATACTCATCTTTCGTTATTATTGCGCTAGAATGTAATAGATGGTTAAAAGAAGGTTTCATGTTGATGCCGGATGCTACAAAAATTGCATAAGAACTATGTTAAGGCTGACTAAGAAAAGAATAAATACTTGGGGAACGTTTACACGGGATCGGTTCCATTTTGAGCCGTAACCAAACAGATACGTTTAGGCCTTGCGTTTACACGGGACCGACTCGAACCGTTCCAAATAGAACTGCTAGCCGTTCCCTAATGGGTCCAGTTACGAAGTCGATCCCGTTTGGAACCCTAAGCAGTTCCATTTGGTTCGTACGGAACGGTTCTAAAAGGTCCCGTGTTAACGCTGCCTTAATGAATAACAGAAAGAGCAGATACTAGTTTGCATTCGTGAAATTGACGGAAATATATTTTTCTGTTCAAGGGTAATCTCCTACAAATCGAGGAAAGGATTGGGGAGGAAAGTTCCATCTTCCGAAGCCACCATAACTTCAACCACTACTCGTACTGTTGTTTTGCTCTTGATGTTTTAGTTCAGGCATTCATTGTTTTCATTCTATATTGTACATTTTATTGTTAAATTCAGGGTAAGACTCCCCTATCTGTAGCCACACCTTTAGATTTACTTCGTATTCAATTTGCACTTCTTACAAAAACGTATTCGGACCGGGTGCTGATCCCAACTCCCAGCACTTGAATAATTGAAAAAGCCAATGCCAATAAGAAAAAAAGAGAAATTCCCAACATTGACGTGTTTAACAATCCCAATTTCCTTCCTAAATCCTAGTCCCAAGAAGTAGATCTACCCTTCATAACCCTGACTAGAGTATTTTGAAATTCAGCGATACAAATTTAAAAAAGGCCAGTTAAACCGGTTAGGCTTCGAGAATCCCATACGTAAAGAATATCTTTGATTATTGTAAAGTATTTTATCCACCGGTTATCAACTACTCCAATATTTTGCCATAAATCACAATTTACGTGTGAAGATGGATTTCAACTGAGTAAACATGTTTATTAACAAATATGTGAAATATTGGAAAATTAAAATCTTTATCAGCATAATTGTTTGTTCATTTATAAAAAGCCAATAATAGTTAATTTTTCATTTTTCAAGTCCTCCCGGATTAAACGTGAAATCTTCACCCCAACCTTCTATTTTCCTGTAATTAACGGGAGTTTATTTTCATAGGATAGGAAGAAGAGATTATTTAACAGCTGAGACCGATTTTACTTGCTTTTTCATCATTTGATCACCCATTCTATAATAGCCTTGATTCATATATCATTACATACAGCCAAGATTTGAAATATGCTGTTAAATTTAGGGACAAGTCAAAAACCACATATATTAAAATTTACCATCACAAGATGATTTGAAATCATTTATACAACATCTTAAGATCGAGCAAAATCTTTTCGGTTATAAACCATCCTCACCAGTGCTAGATGTTAAGATAATGTATTTTTCTATTTCAACATCTAGCACTAAGGATGGTTTTTTGTAACAAGTTGTATAAATGATTTCGAATGATCTTATAATGGTAGATTTTGATATATCTTGTGTACATGATTTTAAATCATAAGTAAAAAATTCATTTTAATTTTGCAGTGATCCAAAACGAAGGACTAGCTCTCCTTCTGCGACCACCCACATCCGTCAAAATCTTTAAAACGACAAATTGTGATTTTCTATTGGAGGCCTTGTTCGTCTCTGTTTTTGTAGAGTGCAAGGCAGCTGTCCTCTCACTTTCAAATGAATACGCCGTGAATGCAATGAAGCGTCACAGCAAATACGCTGCTTCTTATCCCATTTACAAAAACCATTTCCCATCAAAGAGTAGTGCCAGTGCCGTATACAATAGTCTCCCTATTCGGTGTTCCCACGAAAAAGAAGCGTATTCAAATCGCTCCATATTCAAAAGTATGCGTATTTGTTTGCGTTTCCCAAAGCTCCTTATTTCAATCCTAGAGTAGAGAACGCAAGGCCAAGGGTGGAATCGAGATACCACTCGTCATACCCAGATCTCAAATTCCAGCTTTTATGCTGAAATATCAATTCAACATGGGTACTTGTAATGAACGATTTGAGAATAGAGAAACATATAGAGATATGAATCATTCTTGAAACATGAGCACAATTGTGAAAAGCTTGATTTGTTTTTCTTGTCTATGTAGAGATGTAAATCAGAGAACTAGGATAAATCATTGCTGTCAGAAATACTATGAAGTTCTATTTTTACGGATGTATAATTGCTGTTCTTTAATCAATCACTCTAATGGTGCTACCCAGGTGATGCTCCGAGCCTGAAATCTTGAATCAGAAACCTGGATAGGACGATTGGGATTTCATGGAACGTCGAAGTTGCTCAATTTAATGAAAATACAGTTTTTCTCGTGTTTTTCGTAATGATAATCATTCCTCTTACGCAGAGAGGCTGAATTTTTACTATTTTTCCAGACGTCTTAAGGGATATGAGACGGATAAAAGACACCGCTTTAAAAATAGAACTGATAAGCAAGGCTGATGTTAATCTCATTTTTCAGACTTCTAGAAGTGACTACCCTACCCCGCACATAGACGCAGCCATGAGAATAATCGTGCCTGTTTTACGGTTGAAGTCGCCGCCTTCAGAACAGAGGCAGGTGAATTGCAGTTGTGTTGCGAAATAGCGTCAAGAAAGTCTGGCATAAAGCGGCATAGGAACTTAATAGAGATAAAACTAAATTTTAACTGATCTAAAAAACTCGTCCTTCTTTGAAGTCGCGCCAAAGAGCGATTCGACCCAATGGTTTGCTTGCGTTTCCATACGATTAAAGGACATAATGAATAACCATAAATTAATTTCTGCCTTCCCAGATCAAAGACGTGAGGAAAGGGCTGGTTTTCATGGTTGTGTTTTGCGAACAATGCCGTAATAGCGTTATCTCGTTTCTAGCTTTCCTTCTTTAGGCCATTCACGTATCGATGACATGCCAATTAATGAGCTTACGTAGTACAGAATGACATGTCTTTCATGTTAGTTTATGTTGCCTAGATTCCGGGCTTAATTTAACCCAATTTCTTAAGAACACAATTAATTAGCGTTCCCATCTACCATTCAAATGTGCAAGCCTCACAGAAGCGGTTCCTTTCAAAGGGCTGGACGCACAATTCGGTCGGGAATTAACACGATCAGGCTCTGACTTTAATGCAAAAAGATTACACTGCAAAACTCTTTAACGAATTATTAATGGTTTAAGGGCACATCAAAAGCAATAGTTTAACAAAACAAGGTCAAACAGACGTACAGACATCTATTGACCATGTTTTTCAGGCTTCCCATCAGGCACATGCTCGAGTTACTGAGTTTGTGTAGCTAAAAGGGCCTACCTAATGGTCGGGCATGTTTCCTGCAGAGGTCCGGTTAAATGCCCTATACATAAGCATCTTATAGCATGACATCTTAGGTTGTTTAATGCTGCTCAGAATAATAAGAAAAACTGTGAACATTTCGAGAGACATAGCTACTACTATGTGACGGTAGTAAATCAGAAAGGGAACGAAACTGAAACCTAGCAATTATCGCACCAATAGGGGGTCGAAAAATTAGCAAATCAGAAAAGAGGTGAATGATAAGTATAGTGCAGAAACAACCAATTATCAGCAGTGTTCCAGTGAGACAGGAACAGTAGATTACTGGAAGAGAATCCCGATGTGAGCGGATAAGCAAGCAAAACCGTACGGTGAGGTTATAACTTGGATGCTCCGTAAAATATCCATGGGCCTTTGTAAGGCAGTTGGTGTTTGCCTACGTAGAAGTAGATTAAATGTGTTCGGCAAGAGAAATTGAATGTAAATAGATATAATGAATGTAATGGAATGTAAACGAGAACATTAGCATCAGCTTGACAACCTCGAATATTAAGTCATAGACCTTTACTTTTATGCTTTTGTCATTCCATTGTTTTGTTGACCCTACTGAGTAAACGAACCCCTGTCCACACAATATGGGATCCATTGTTTTGATGTAGATAGATTCCATACTTTCTAAATTGAGATATTCACCTAGCTCTGCCAATGATATAATAAGTAGCTAACAAGTTCTCAATAAAATTTAGAAAAGATTTCTAGCGTAAAATTGGTTTTGATGTAGATAGATTCCATATTTTCTAAATTGAGATATTCATCACCTAGCTCTGCCAATGATATAATAAGTTGCTAACAAGTTCTCAATAAAATTTAGAAAAGATTTCTAGCGTAAAATTGGTTTTGATGTAGATAGATTCCATATTTTCTAAATTGAGATATTCATCACCTAGCTCTGCCAATGATATAATAAGTAGCTAACAAGTTCTCAATAAAATTTAGAAAAGATTTCTAGCGTAAAATTGGTTTTGATGTAGATAGATTCCATATTTTCTAAATTGAGATATTCATCACCTAGCTCTGCCAATGATATAATAAGTTGCTAACAAGTTCTCAATAAAATTTAGAAAAGATTTCTAGCGTAAAATTGGTTTTGATGTAGATAGATTCCATATTTTCTAAATCGAGATATTCACCTAGCTCTGCCAAGTATATAATAAGTAGCTAATAAGTTCTCAATAAAATTTAGAAAAGATTTCTAGCGTAAAATTGGTTTTGATGTAGATAGATTCCATATTTTCTAAATTGAGATATTCACCTAGCTCTGCCAAGTAAATAATAAGTAGCTAATAAGTTCTCAATAAAATTTAGAAAAGATTTCTAGCGTAAAATTGGTTTCCCTGAACAAATGCTTCGTGGATGACAGCTTTAGCTATGTCTCAAAAGGATTCTTAAAATGATGCTCTTTAAAACACAATTTTGACAAGACTCTGCGATTTCTCGATGTTTTTTAAGAATAGTAAGCCAAGCATTCTCCCTGAAGATGAGTAAATAATAACGAACTTAAGGAATGAAGCTGCATAGAATTATTTGTAATGTCTGGAAGTAGCCAATTAGAAAGTATTGATTGCTATTTGACTATGATTAATCACAAACCGACATAAAATCACCAATTGTTTTAAAAATTAGACACCACAAGAAGTAAAAATTATTTTCGTTTCCTAGTTAGGTTACTTACGAGCAATAATCAACCACAAATCAGGCTTTAAATGATGAAGGCGCTGTTTACACAACATTTTTTTAGCTGATTTTGAAAAATACACCTAAAGCAATAAAAAGGCACATGGTCAGATATTTCTAAGAGAATTTTGAAGAACATTTTGTTTTTAATGCTTAATGATTACAGAACTAAGTAATCATGAAGTAGCAACGCATTAGCAATTAAACTTGAAGACTATTTTATTGACGAATTCAAACTATTTCGAATAAAATAGGTATACATCAGAAGCAATAAAAAGGCACTTGGTCAAACAGAATCTTTGATTTTCCTTTTTCATGTTTAGTGCTTGCATGGATTAAGTAAACATGAAGTAACAATAAATTAGCAATTACGCTTGAAAACTATTTTATAGATTGACTCAAGGAGTTATCTTCAATCCCTTTTTAAATGGGTAAACATCAGAAGCAATAAAAAGGCACTTGGTCAAACAGAATTTTTAATCAGACAATGTTTTTATACTAATTTTTGCAATTATTATTTTACAACAAAAGTATGCTGAAACACCAAGTAACAGTGAATTAGAAATTATACTTTTTAAACTATTTTTTCGATGAAATTAGGTCATTTCGAATACCTTTTTAAATGGGTATACATCAGAAGTAAAAAGGGTATATGTTCAAATAGAATTTTCAAGTATACTTTGCTTATTTTTGGTGTTTGCATTGATAAAGTAAACATAAAGTGACAGTGAATTAGAAATTATACTTCTAAAACTATATTATAGATTAAATTAAGTCATTTTGAATACCTTTTAGATGGGTTTCGATCAAAAGTAATAAAAAGGCACTTGGTCAAACAGAATTTTTGAACATTTCTTGTTGTTTAAAGTTTGCATTGATTAAGTAAACATCAGATTGAGTGACAATAAATCAGCAATTATCCTTTTTATACTATTCAATTGATGAAATCAAATTATTTTCAATAGCATTCTAAAGGGTATACATTTTAAAGGCAATAAAAGGCACATGGTCAAACAGAATATTTAAGCATGGAGTAAAAATGAATCAGATGTTATAGTTTTAAGACTTTTGATTGTTGAGATCAAATTATTTTCTAAACTTTTTTCAAATGGGTAAACATTTTAAAGGCAATGAAAAGGCACGCGCTCAAACAGAATCTTTAAGCATATTCTGGCGTGTGTTTACGTTTAGGTAACAATGAAGTACAAATTAGACTTCATAAAGACAGTTGTTTGACTTGTAATTAACATCTAAACACTTGAAACAAACACTTTTGACTGAACGTAAACACACCCCACGCTTCGCATAAACATCAGAAAATAAAACAAGAAGTTTGCTCTGAAACCTGTCTTAAGGTCAAACCTGAGAGCATCGGCGTGTCTTTGATAATGAGTCCACTACAGAAGGCAGAGAATCGTTTTTGTTGTAGAAATGAAGTCATTCTCTTCTCACAATGAGCGGTATACATTGACTAATTTACTATACTAACTTTATTTATATCTATAATCGATTGATTTAGAAAGAGAATTTTCACTTTAAACAAATAATTTCGAGCGCCTCTGAAGTTTTCGTTTGTCATAATAGAGCAATTGTAAATGATCTTAAATCTGAGTGAAGATTCTCGTAGTTTTTTATTGTAATGCATGCTGAGTATTACAATTACAATTATATGAAAAATAAATAAAGAAGAAGCGAAAAAACGCCATCTATGATCACGGAATAAAGTTCAATAGAATTCTTGATTGTAAAAGGAACTTGCAGACATCTAGAGTGGAGAAACAATTACGAATAAGAGAAGCTTCTTGAACTTTGTGGGGTCTGGGACCAACCTCTAGAACATCATCGCATGTGACTGAGTAACCTTTGTGCTGTGCAATGTAATGAGCCCCGCTAGTTATTATTCTAGCTCTACACCACTGCGTGTGCATGGATATAGGGGAGGGGGGGGGGGGCAAGGTAGCCATTTGTGACTTATGAAAAATCTTTGATCGCCATAACCTTCTGAATAATACGTGTGCACGGTTTGGCATTTGAATCACTTAATAGGGGCTCTCTTTGGTCTGCAAGACAGCAAATACTTTACAAGCAACCATGCTCGATTTCTGAACTTGATCTTAAAGCTCTTCTAAGCATTGAAATAGAAATCAGTGATGCGTCAAACACAGACGAACTGAGAAAACCTGTTTGGCATGAAAAGCCCCTTAGTGAGGTTTTGATGTTACATGATTAACAGGCCTTTTGTTGCCAGTTTTCTCTTTTGGTCTCTGAGACAGTCGACACTTAATGCGCTTAAGAAACAGAATCGGTATCAGTTGCAGGAACCGTGGATGAGCGAAGCCATTGTCGAACTGCTGCTTTTAGAAATAGACCATTTCACAATGCTTTAAAACTCGTTGTCCTTTTCAACTGTGACGTAACTAAGTAGAGAGCAATAGTTTCCTCTTCGACTGAGAAAACGTCTATAAGAGGCTCTAATGCATGCTTATCAATATTCAAGCGTCTCTTAATACTGTGGATTAGTAATGGAGAGCTGGGACCTCCAGAACAGATTGCTCACAAGTTTATCTTATAAAAGCACAGACGCTTGAATCTTCAAACCTGATTGGTGCCCGAGATTCCATACAGCGTAGGCAGTAGTTCGAAAATAGAACAAACTGTTAGCGCAGATGGGAGCGATTGAACACATTAGGAGTGGGACGTTGTATTGTTCTTCATTTCTTTCGAAAAGTCACTGGACTTTGCGTCAAGAACCTCACTTTTGCTTAATATCTAGCAAAAATAACAAATCATCTACCTACTTCTACATCAAAAATCCGTTTATTTGCATGTTCTTGGCAAGAGGAGTAGCCTGAGGTACTCAGAGCCATCATTTAATTCTTTTTAGCAGAACACAATTACCCCATCTAAGGCTTGTTCTGCATTGAAAAAAACAAAGTGTACGTTATGCAGTGTATTGTGTAATGCACTGTGTCCCTACTAGTAGCAAGACCCTGTATTGGTCAGGCTAGCATATTAGGCATAAACTCACTCATCACTATAAAGATTGGTAGGTAGACTTCTTAGGTAGAACATATTTCCCGTGTTTAAACCATGCCCTATGAATTTATGTCATCACTATTAAGACATACATATCCCGAACATCAACAGTGCTAGAAATATTCCAGCATAATATCTTATTACTTTATAGTTTAGTTACTTTTCCTTGGTTGATGAATTAGTGAGGTTGCAGGAAAAAGCAGGCGATTGGCTCACTTTTGCCTGCAAACTGCACTACACATGAACGCTTTGCAAAAGTTACAGTATTTTTGAACATTTTAGGCCTGTTCCTGACGTCATCAACCACATGGTATGGAAATATTCCGAAATAGTACGCTGTCTTGAATTCAGCATAATAACCATAACAAGGTGTATTACATGTAGTGTTATAGTATATTGAACTTCTGGTAATAAGACTTACTATACTAGCAATTGAACCCTAAAAAGTTAAGTTAGGTACTTGCTGAAATAGGGGGCTAAATAGTCTGCAAATTTAGGAAGGTGGAATTTGTACGGCATAGATACGCAGACCAGAGCAACACAGCACGCAAATATACTCTCTAACGTTTTTTAAATGTGGCAGAAGAAAGGATAGGCCAGTCAGTGTGGGTATTACATTACATGGGGTTTTGGGTATGGCAAGGCGAAGAACTCAAAAGAGCCTTAATTTGACCATATTTGACGGTACGCTATATCGCATATTTTGTTTATGCCATAGACCCTTTTCGGTCTAATGAAGCGCGAGCCCTCATTTAGTTTCGATTTGCGTCATCAAGCAGGTCCCAAACAAATAACAAAAAAAAATAGAATGGTTTACAATGCTATAGCTTTATTCTCTCTAGGTGACTCAGTAAATACAGGAAAATCAGTGGAGCACAATGGCAGACTCACTTCAAACCTCTCGTAAATACGTTGCATCCTCATTCCTTTCCATAACTTTCCTCTCTGTCAGGTCCAGTAGACAGTTTAGTCGCGCTAAATAATGACCTTTATAAAAACTACAGTCAATCAAAAAGCAATTGCAGAATACATCTCTCCTTAAGAATTATTTACCTGTTTCTCGGATAGCAGGCAATGTCAGAAATGAATATAAACATAAATATAAAGTGGTTCAAGAAGATACACCTCATATTTTTGACATTCTCGTAGGCATGGGTGTTTGATGTGTTTATGAAAACAAGATTAAATGAGAGAACACTCGTTGCAAATATTTGCACCTCTCTTTTAGAGATTATCCCGACATGTGCATTTATTTCTATATCTACATGCACCGGCTACGGATATGTGGAAAGAAACATGCCGTGGTTAAAGAGGAGTTAGCGTTTCTTACCCTCGATCAGGGCAAAAACGTTTGTTGTCTCCACCAAAAAAGAGAGTATTAGAGTAATAGAGAACATTTGCATGAACTATCTGTACCCCTCTTCAGAAATTATCTACCTGCTTGTCTTAATGCAGGTTGTGAAGATATCTACAGAGAGAAATCTGCAATATTCTAAGAGGAATTAGCGTATCTTACCTTCGATAGTCAGTGGAGCAAAACAGTTTGCTGTCTCTAGAGAAACAAGATTCGACCAGAGAACAATGACAAACGCTGCATTCTAAACAATTCTCATGCCAAAACTCGTCGTCAACACTAAACACAAATCGGTCGGAAATCGGTTGGTCGCAACCAGAGCAGAGACGTAGTTCACCCGCTTTCATGTTCGGTTCTTTATAAAAACCTGAAATAAATAAACATGTTTACTCTTAAGTTTCAGACTCCGATTTGATACAGTACGGTATGCATCAGAAAAACATTGACATGCTTTTTAAGTCATTGTAAATCGAATATTGTATGTCTTTGGCAAGTTGAAGATGTTTTTAAACGATATCGACTACACCAACTTAGACATGATTGGTTTTCATTTTCTTGCAACAGCATTTTTGAGTAAAGACAGTTTTTGCAGACAAAATTTGAAGAGAACATTATTATGGTGGGCCATTAACTATATTTTCTATGAATAGCTATATTTCTAAAACCTTAACGGTTACCTAACGATTACCTTGATCAGAAATATATGACTCACCAAGATATTATCAGAAATGGTTAATGACTCAGCGAGTGACGTTTTCTTCAATCATTTATCATATTTCCATTAACAAAAACAATGTAATTGAAAAGCATTTTGCAGATGTAAAATCAGCAAATCAGAGGGCTACAGAGAACAGAATCAATAAGCCCCTCTCATGTAGCTACAAGTAGTCCAAAAGGAACATGTGATTAAGCAAAATCATATCGATAAAAAGCCCTGGTCTTTCCTCTACTTTAATGATTTATTTGTTATTTGCAGATGAAATGAAAAAGAACCTGCAAGTTAATTCTTCTCCTCCCTCAATCTTCGTGCTATTTCAAAAACGGCGAGGTAGTCTTGTTTGAAATGAATATTCTTAGCTCTAGAACTGAAATTGCTAAATCAATTCAAAATTGACCATACCTTAGTTGGTCTAGTCGGCATCGATTAAACTACTGTTAATGATTTCAAGCCAATATTCGGTTCAATGTGGCTCATCCGACGCTTCTTCCTATTCCTGACGCATATAGAAGGATACAGATAGGAATATTTTAGAGTTAGGACCCAAATTGGTTGTGCTGTTTTTCTTACATAACTGAAGTCGATAAGATTATTCCTTGACATCTATTCTTCCCGACTCTGTTATTCTTTAGGAAACTCTAAAATGATATCAGAGTCTTAACTTCATATTAGCTAATGATAAGAAAATGGCACTCCAAAACTGTGAGATATGACCTTAGTCAGTGGAAGCATTTTTATATCAACAGCACGAAGTTTCAATGTTATCGTATTCTAAAGAACTGAATTCTTAAAGGCTAACGCATTCGGTACTTTTTCAAGCAAACCCAAAAGGCTATATAGTCTAGCATGTTATAGGAATATGATACAACTTAAGCCAGAGCCAAGTGGGATCTTTTTCATATAGACAATATCTGAAATATTACTCCATTCTAAAAAAGAGGGATGAAAAACTTTGCTCTTGACGCACAACAAAATGATATCAAAAAAATCTAACATGCTATCGTGTCATCATAGCCTGAGCCATAAATAATTGTATCTTGTTCATATGAAAAACATAACGAAATATTTCTGGATTCTGTAAACAAGAATTGAAGAACTATAGCCTGTTTTGGCAGAGCTTCGTTACGACAGGTGTCTACAGAGATACAATACAAACGCTTACACGATCCTGTAAGAAGTGATCAATGGGTTTCCGTGTGCTTCATGAGAATAACACCAACGAAAAAAGACCCTGGTAACTAAATGCAATTGTTTGGCACGTTGAGCTAAATCTCGAGAGGTACTCGCACGATCTAATTGAGGTAAAATTCTACCAAATATCAGTGAAAAGTGCAAGTGAAAAGATTATAAACAACAATATATACAATGAAATTAGCAATAGTTCCATCTTCGGTGCTCATGTTTTTACTTATCTATCAGTTTGTGATATATTATTCTAATAAACAAAAAACTTTATGATTTAGTCAACAAAACTCTGAAGGGGCATAAACGTGTTTGCTTTTATTCTTTAGTTTGATTATAAGATAGAAGTTAGTACGTTATCGCCTTTTTAACAGATAGTACATGAGTATCATATAAGTAGTAAAGGTAAAAAATTGTTGCCTCCCTCAGATGAAAGGTTACATTATGCAGTCATACACACAAATCATAACAATCAATAGCTATATTAGCAAGACATTACTCGTCGATGAGGGGGTGTTAAGCAATTTCATCTCTGAATGGAATTCTGCTAGTAACGTTTTTCAAACACTCTTTTTGCACTGAATTAAATTCTACAGGTGTTATGTACCTTCAATACTTATCCTAATTACAGTATCAGGTCTTCTTTCGAGCCAATATCGCCTGTAAAGTTTTAGTCAATTTACTTCTATGAACTAAGAAAAAGGTTAAGAGATGGGTAGGAAATTTCCAGCTCTGAAATACGCCTTCTTGTTAAGAAACTTTTAGAGCTGAGCCTCAACAGAAACTCTCAATAAGAAATTGTTGTAGTCACATTTTCGAATCGTCTCTACCCTTTTTCATACCTTTCTTCTAAAGCTAAGCCAGAGTAAAGACGGTGTTTTCTTTAATGTACCTTAGAATCTTAAACGATTTGATACAGTCTTAGTCCGAAGCTATATAGAAGAGTATATCAAGGGTAACCGATATTCGAATTCATAAGTATAAATTACTCGCAGGTTTTCACATATAGGTTGATTTACAGGTCAATATCTAGGATAAACCATACACCCTGCAATGCTACTAAAATGTCCTAAACCCTTTTCCTTCTCCTGTGAAACAGAGGGATCGAGGTACGCCTTGTTTCTAGAGAAAAAAGGGGTCCCGATGAAGATCGCAGTCCTTCTTCAAACTCTGTCTTATTACTTCTATGTTCTTCAATAACGTTTGAAAAGCAAGATAATCATGAATAGAACATATTGCAGAAGTATACCATCCATAGCTCTATTCGTAAGTTTGATACAGGTAAGAAAACAGGGAAAGGGAGGAATTGCATTTGGGAATTTTTCGAGAGATTTTTACATTGCTCATCATGATTAAACCATCGAAAGTTCCTAAATGATATTGCTCATTGTTCCTATTTCGTTACCTACATGTGCACCATATTTGCTGCTCAAACCTCATTAGAAAGTTCGACAATAAATAAATAAAACCAAGATAGCAGGATTTACTCTAACTTGGGTTCAGGTCCCTTTTTTGGAGCTAGGGAATTTGAAATATTCTAGAAGACCAACGTCGAAATAATACATGCCTATTAACTATCATTAACTATCTAAGAATAATTTATTGCGTTCAGCACAACATAAAACAGGAGTAAACGACAATGAGAATAGACATTGTGCCAGTTTAAATCCTTGTTTTGAAAAACACACTATGTCTATCTTTATTGTCGTTTACTATGATTAGCTATAAATGATAATTATTTTTATCATAATTGAGCCGCGAACTAATTGAAATATCACATTGTTCTCTTCTTTCGTAACTTTTGTAGATTTTGGCAATGCTGTATGGCAGTAAAATCCCAGAAAAATTTAAATTCAAAGCGACTAAAAGTCAACTGTACTCTATACCTGTCTTATAACGGGTATAATCCCGAAACATCCTTTACATTGTAATATCTAGCGTGTTTTCTACAGCATATTTTGACAATATTTCAATGCCTTTTTATGCTTTAGAAAATAAGTAAAATGACTTATAAAGTAGCATATTAAAATCTCCCACCAAAAATATGCATTAAAGCTAAGAATTTCTCCAGGGAAGGGAAACGATCGTCATCGCTTTAAACTGGTGAAATTACGGTATCAAGATATTTGAACCCTCAAGTATGATAACTTATAGGTTACATAAAATGTCTGGTTAATATAGGGAATGAAATACAACCCTTGCTATACTACTAAAGTGTTCTAAACCCTTTTCAAGTTTACAGCAAAACAGGGGGATTTTTCAATGGTCATTGCTAGAGAAGAGGGATCGTGATTTACAGGAGAAACGAGCAGCAAACAGTGCAGCATGCTTCAACCAATAACAGACATAACTTGATATCTGGAAACCACTACCTCTCAGTTCCGTGTTAAAATAACCACTATCCTCGACCTTCTTGCAGTTCTTTACAGAAAGATTACATCAGTGGTTGCAAATGGTTTGAAAAATCACTAATTTACTATACAAGCATGCTCACTCCATTTCAAAAGGGGCAAATTGCTGACATAGCTACATTGATTGGGATTATGTAGAAATGAAAAATATCGCAAAATTGAAAAGCAATGTAGAAGTTACCTTTTTTTCGCTGGAAACCAATCTTGTCGTCCTGTTGACTGTCCATCAGCTTGGCTTGATTGCTGTGAGTAACAGCATACTGAAGAGAAACACGAAGGACTGTGAGCAGCTGATAGCCAGGGACCTCTCGCCTCTAGAACGATACGAAAGTCTGTCTTAAACAAAATTCACCACATTGCATCTAGAGCGGAAACCAGTCATAAAATTCTAAGTTTTGACAAAGAAGGAGCTACTTGAACGTTCAGCTCTTCATTTTTTCACCTCTTCACATTTGTTTACAAATTTCGAGTAGAGAAGAAAGGCGAGCTCGTCTGATCAAGTGTGTGTGCTCTCCATCTCTCCATGGCATTGTGACAGACAAAAATTTCGTAGCCTCTCTCTCAGGTAAACATGCGGGTGGTACACAATCCCAGTGTAGAATTAGAAACAATGAAGATTTTTGTGTTTGCTGAGGGAATAAATCCCAACGAATGGACTTTCATGAGGGAACTGCTCTGTTTTCGTTTAAAATGCACCGGGCATGATAATAATGATGATGCATAAACGCATACGTTTTAGCTGAGATTGTGTTGTGGTGTGTGATTCCTGACTCGCAGAGATTGCTCAGTTTGCTGACTCACAACTCACAAAAATCTGACATGACATATTGTGAGCGGCAGTTTCTTTTAGATATCCACTTATTGTCTCGGGCTTTCAATTCCGACATTGGCTTTTCTCAACTTTGTTCAACTTTGAGGCGATTATGGTTTAGTCTAGCAAGGCAGAGGGAGAGAAAAGCGGACAGATTCGCTTCAAGCCTTATTAACCCTATGATGATCGATATCAAACCAAATATTTAACATTCGTTTGGCAGACGAGCAGTCTTCCTCGCAACGCAATGCTGACCTGCTTTGAGAGTGAATGCAAAAGTAGCACCATGCAGAAAACATCTGTCCTACTTGTTGTAACGTATCCTATGCAAACACAGGAAGAAACGTTCTCTCGTACTTAGCAATGTTTACCATGATGACAAAAGCCGCTGCGCTTCTAGGGCACGTGTGTGTTTCGCGGGGCTGGGCACAGTCCACCACCTGCTGTGTCTGTTTGCACGGCGGCTGAAATTAAAAGAACTTGCAAAGGAGGCTGTTTGAATTCGAGATCTATAACAACTCGCGCTCATCCAGACGGATCATTTCCGGACGATTTGTTCACATAAAACTGAACTTTTTCACAGACACTTCAGCGTGTTTGCTCTACAAATAAATATTCCTCGGCAAACTATTTGCATAGCATTCAGAATCTCAACAAAACAGGCCTTTTCAACCTGCTTTGTCTTATCGAAACCTTCTGCAAATATTTTCTTGAGAAGAAAATCTTCGAAATATACTTTCTTGCAAACTTATCACCAACAACTCATTCTAAAAGTACACTTATCACCAAGTATACTAGATTTCGTATTTTCACGTTCGTTTATTTCTGAGGTCTTTTTAATCAGACTTATCATATTTAGGATGTTCGTTTTCTCTGTAAATTTTCTGAGCTCTAGTGTACGACTTTGTTAAGAGTTGTCAATTAGGTTGCATTAGTTAGGGTAGAAATAGCCTCAAGACTTAAGGCATGTTGTTAGTTGCATCTATCGCATTTCTAACCTAACTTATTGTAACTTTTAATTCTAATTCTAAACATTAGAAATATCCCCATTGAGCCAAACATTTCTGACCTATCTCTGGCATAAATAGAAGCATTAGTTGAGCACATCTCACCCGATAGAATGATATAAAGAATGCGACTTTGGCCATTCTGTATACCACTGAAAGTCTCAAACCCGTCTTGGAAAAAAGTTAGATTTGTTACCTCTGTGGCACAGGCATTAAACACAATTCGCATTGGACATTATGTTATGGTATAAAGCTCGCTACTATAGTCTATACTGTATCCATTCAGTTACTATACCTCAAAAATCAATGAAAGAACAAACCCAAGTCAACTGATCCCACATGAAATGCCACGTGCTAAGGAGAGCAAAATGTACATCTGAGATGAGCGAGGATCCTCTGTCTACACAGTGGTGGCACCAGAGGGGGGGGGGGGGGGCAGGGGGGGCTACAGCCCCCCCGTCGGAGGAGGCTAGCCCCTCCGTCGGAAGATAAATTATGCTTGAATTTTTTTGTCGGAGCGAATTTTTTTAAGTTTTGGCGGAAATAGAAATTTCTAGTAAAAGACAACGATTAGAAATGTAAATGTAAACGTAGTAAGAAACACGATTATACCATTTTGATAGCATTTTTAGCCAATCTAATCCGGTGTACCCCCGGGACCCCCCAATTTTTCGGCTCGCAACGCTCACCTTCGGTCTCCAGTGCCCTTACAATTCCTTGTCGCCCCCTAGCCCTATCGTTCTCTAAATAAATTAGCCCCTCCGTCGCAAGTGCTAGCCCCTTTGTCGGAGGAAACCTAGCGCCACCACTGTGTCTACAGTATTTAGAAGAACAGTAGAGTTTCACGAAATCAGATTAAGTGTTTGGAATCTTGCGAAAATTGAAGTTTTAAGGCAGTCAGTTAAGCGGTTGTCGGGGGAAAGTGAGGAGGAGAGAGCAACGTCAAGACATTTTCACATCGTAGCATGGTGATAGCTACCTGAGTGTCAGAATTTGTTGTCAAAGTAAAGTTTTCTCTTCCCACTAATCACCTTAGGATCACCGAGGCTAAAAAGGAAAGTGAAGTCTGCTCACTGAATTGTGGCAGATTCTCGTTACAGCTGGTATCTTACAGGAGGGTCATGCAGTGGTAAATGGGAAATGGGATGTGCCTTTTTTAGCTGGGAAATTGGGATGGAACTTTTTGGGACAGGGATTTGGGAACGAAAAAAGGAATTTGAAGTGGGATTGTCAAGCAGATCGATATCAGGAATTTCTCTATTTCCTTCATTGGGATTGGGATTTTCGATTATTCCAGCGCTGGGAATTGGGGTCATTCCCCCCTTTCAGGACTGTATTATAGAGATGGAGATGCAATACGTACTCTTGCACAATCCTGCAACAAGAGACTATGAATCTTTTTTTGCTTCGTGGAAGGAAGGCCTATTCGATATTCGATGGTTAAAAATCTAAGTAACTAACAGAGATGCGATTTTCTTGTACTTTGAAGTAATTCTCAAGATGTCCGTCTACGATCTAATTGTGACGAAACTAGATTTCAAAATTTCAAAATCATTCCATAAAACCTCACATGTAAACGCAAGTTGTTCTCATCTTTTGTAGGTCTTTTATTTTGTTATCCCACCTTCCAGCTTCAACCTAATCTTTCAGCGTTTATATAAGAAACCCCAGGTGAGATCCCAACTCTCAACAAGTTAGACTTCACTTGACAAGGATAAAACGTTTTCCATAGAAACAAAAGATGAATAAATCAAGGGCTTGTATTGAAAGGTGGGATCTCTCCTCTCGGCTCGAGGGCTGGAAGGTGGTATGATTTTGACCGCATAAACAGGCCATTGGTGAACGGACAAGAGACTGCAAGAAAAATTCTTGTCTCCTATCATCCACGAGTTGTGAAGAACAAGTGTTGTATGGAATGAAGTGTTGGGAACCTTGTGACTTGTCGCTTGTGCAACACGTGTCCTGTTATGATATTGTGTATTGGTGGAAGAATTCAAGTAACTACTACGACTATCTTTCAACACTCCATCATTTTCTCTTTGTCAAGATAAGTGAGACATCAATCCGGAACGTGATATTCTGAGTGGATGGGTTCAAATCAGGTTAATAACTCTCCGATCGTTCTCTGACATGGTGTCTTTGACAAACCAATGCAAAATCGACCCGAGAGTTCCCTTTAAAAACACTCCTTTTTCCAATCAGCTACACCCCTTTTCTAATTGGCCTTCTTAGATTTACTCTTGAGTATAAAGAATTCGCAATTATCTTGTTTCGTTCTTGTGCTGGCGCTCTTTCTGACGTAGGTTTTCCACTAGACATTTTTTTGCTTGACGAGAAGCGAGCAATGAGAATTTACGCATTTAAAAAAACATCAGTTTCTACATCAAAAGAAGCTGCACCAGCAATGCATCAGTGATGCATTAGTTCTGCATCAACACAAGCTGCATCAGTTTCTACATCAAAAGAGGCTGCATCAGTTGATACAAGCTGCATCAGTTGATGCATCAGTGCTGCATCAGTGCTGCATCAACACAATTTGCATCAGTTTCTATATCAAAAAAGGGTGCATCAGTTGCTACAAGCTGGAAGACTTGCTACAAGCTGCATCAGTTTCTACATCAAAAGAGGCTGCATCAGTTGCTACAAGCTGCATTAGATGATACATCCGTTCTGTATCAAAACAAGCTGCATCAGTTTCTACATCAAAAGAGGCTGCATCAGTTGATACAAGCTGCATCAGTTGATGCATCAGTGCTGCATCAGTGCTGCATCAACACAATTTGCATCAGTTTCTATATCAAAAAAGGGTGCATCAGTTGCTACAAGCTGGAAGACTTGCTACAAGCTGCATCAGTTTCTACATCAAAAGAGGCTGCATCAGTTGCTACAAGCTGCATTAGATGATACATCCGTTCTGTATCAAAACAAGCTTCATCAGTTTCTACATCAAAAGAAGCTGCATCAGTTGCTATAAGCTGTATAAGTTGATGCATCAGTGCTGTATCAAAACAAGCTTCATCAGTTGCTGCGTCAAAACAGGGAGGCACAAGCTGCAATACCACATCAGCCGTAGGCTGCCATTCTCCGAACCTCTTTTCTAATTATAGCGATTTGTTTCAAAATCTTGTTTGTTTTGTAAACTGAAAATATTACTTCTAGATTTGTATATATATCTATAAAAGCATATTTGGTCAAGGTGCACCCCCTAAAAATGTGGCTCTAGCCCCTTAAAAATCGAGCGACTGAAAACCAATTTTCGCGGGCTGAAAACCCAAGCTATTTGCGCAACTTACGGGCTGGAGGAATCCAGTAGCTGCATGAAAGGTGTGTCCTTTGTCTCTAATCCGCATATAAATTAGGCTGATTTTAATTTTGAGTTTAGTTAAGCCTACTATGATTAAATCAATGATGATGATGATGACGATAGCCTCAGATGATAGCTTCCAAACGAGATCAATCCTATATTGGGCAAACTAAAAATGACGATTACACCGATCAGTATTGAGACAAACAATTATATTTCAGGGCTAAGGTCATTGCCGTGACGCAGGCACATATGGTGTCCTTCAGTGTTTGGAATTCTTTGAATAATGCTCGGTTGGAGCGCTAATCTTACTGTAATACTGCCATTCTACTGTGAAGGATACCATCAGCACTGTGGAGGATATTTAGTACTTAAGAGTGATACCATAAGTATTGTCGAGGATATTCAGTACCGTGGAAGGAAACCGTAAGCACTTAAGGTATTTCCTCCTTAGTATTGATAATGATAACGTGCCCCTACAATAATGAACATCCTCCACAATCCTGATGATGTCCTGCATACAACTGATGTCATCCCCTCCTTGAACACCTTCCAATGTACTGATGAAATCCTCAGTATACTGAAGATCCTCCATAGTACTGCACAGACGTTCCTGAGGGTTATTCTGGAGAAAGCGTCTATTAGTTCCTGAAAATTCACGGGGCCTAGGCTCCCCGATTGATATCCAAAGTATGTTACAGGTTTCATTCTGCAAAATGGGCAAGGACTCCTGACTGAGAGGACTGTCGTGGCTTTGCTTGACACCCAAGCTACACATCGTACCACCTCAGTACAGTCTGACACTTGCAATGGTATTTCAACTGGCCTTGACCCTCGTCTTACACACTTCGTTTGCTTCAGATAACAGACAACTGATTGTTTGACCCATAACAAACAGGTTACAGTGATTATTTGTAAGAAATACGAGGATGGAAATTGTGAAAGTTAAAAAAGGAAGCGTGAAACATACGGTATGATATTTTGAAATCCCTGCTCGGTGCATTGTATTGCGCACGTGGTTAAAGTAGCGTGCGTGAATCAGTAAACCGACTACTTGGAGCTAGAGTTTCAGGACGGCACATGGAGCCCCAGAATGATTTGGAAGGGGGTAGGTGCTTTATAGGGGCTAAAATGCAATTCTTATACAAAAAGGTGTGAAATCAGGTGCTTAACTTCTGAAAAAAAGGCGCTTAGAGTTTCTTATCAAAGAAGAGGGCAACTGTCCCAACTACATCCCCTTAAATCTGCCATTGAAACCAACATGCTTCGAATTCAATATCACAGGAATCTCTGGCGGGAAGTCAGACTCATCTCTTCATAGCTCAATTAGTGGCAAATAGACATACTTCAGACATCTTGCCAAGACCTCGTGCAGTGGAAAGGCACGTACCCCTAAATTAATACTCATCTCTCGTTTACTCCTTTATCACTAACCCATATGAACCTGACTATGGTGGTGATGGAATCCCTCTACAGTACTGATGATATCCCTTTACAGTAACTGAACATCCTCTAACTTTATAATATCCTTCTACAGTATTTATGATTTCCCTCTACAGTAACTGAACATCATTTAACTTTGTAATATCCCTCTACAGTACTGATAATATCCCTTTACATTAACTGAACATCCTCTAACTTGATATTATCCCTCTACAGTACTGATAATTTCCCTCTACAGTAACTGAACATCCTCTAACTTGATATTATCCCTCTACAGTACTGATGATATCCCTCTACAGTACTAAACATCCTCTAACTTGATACTATCCCTCTACAGTACTGATGATATCCCTCTACAGTAACTGAACATCCTCTGACTTGATATCATCCCTCTGCAGTATTGATAATATCCCTTTACAGTAACTGAACATCCTCTAACTTGATATTACCCCTTTACAGTATGGATGATATCCCTCTACAGTAACTGAACATCCTCTAACTTGATATTATCCCTCTACAGTACTGATGATATCCCTCTACAGTAACTGAACATCCTCTAACTTGATATCATCCCCCACAGTACTGATGGTATTCCTTTACACTAACTGAGCATTCTTTAACTTGATATCATCCCTCTACAGTATTGATGATATCCCTCTACAGTAACTGAACATCCCCCACAGCACTGCAAAGACAATCCCCGGGGTGCGTAGAATACCAATTTCAAATCACTGACCCTTTATTTCCTTTCTTTGGTTTCAAACTTTCTGAGTAGGAAATGTAAGAAAGGGAAGGGTAGCCAGGGTAGTTATCAGGGGGCCCATGACTCGGGGGTTATATATTATTTTAAGCTTGTATTCAGAAGAATTAAGGCCCATCGAAGCCTGTACCATGAGGCCTGGCCAGTCTCTTGACGGCGCTGCGCCCGAGAATACTCAACAAACAAGATTGTCTAGAGATTTGTGAGGATTGGGTCGAAACAAACGAACTGTGTACGAGATTTCCAGGGACTGATCAGCCCCTCGGCATTTTCTCGCCCCTTTTGTCGTCTATTGGGATAGAAAGGTGATTTCATAATGATTGAGTTTAAGAAGGAGACAATCTACTAAACCAGGAGTGCGGCAAATCCAAGAGAAGAACAAAGATCTGAGTCTGGCACAAAGACACTTAAAAGCCAGCGTAGAATGACAGCGATAGGCTCCCTCGTTATAAATGGCGGTTTTAGTGTCAAACTGTGGGTCAAAAGAACATAAAGAAACATAAGATAAAAATGGTCAGTAGTCCGTGGCTAAACCCATTGCTGTTTTGTTGAATGCTCACTCGGCGGCTTTTCCCCTCCTCGGGATGCCAGAGATTCCTTGCGGGAAGGTCCTTTATTTCCAAAAGCGTTTCATGAACATTAGATTTACTTGAAATCCACTCAGTCCTCAAAAGCCGCTTAGGAGTGTTTTCCTTTTGTTGAGCAGTTTCAAAGTGATCAAGAATATTCGAACAGTTCCCATGGTCACTTCCTTTCAGCCTCTCTGCAGGTCTTGATACAGAGGTCAACTGCATAGCTATCCACCGGCGAGGTGATATCATGAGCATAAGATTTGGAGACCTTAACTAAGCCTATTTCATTACATTAACGTATTTGCATCATTGCTATCCCTAACTACATGCGTTAGATGTAAAAGACCTTCTAAGTAATAAACACATCAACTAGGGCTGTGTTTTTTTGCAAACGTTTCTTCTGTCATGGTCAAATACTACTAATCTTATAGAGAAGACAATTTTCTTTACACAGATAAAAGGGAATATTAGCTTTTTGCAAGTTTCGTTATCACTACATATAAGATATCCGTATCAGTTGGCAGTTGCAATACAGATTGTAAGAAAATAAAAGAAGATGAGAAGAGAGAAAACGACGAACGAAAAGAAGTCGTTCTTTTGCACCTTCGACGTCTCTCTGCTGTTAAAGGACAATTTTGAAAACACAGATCAAGTTGAAGAATAGCTCAATGTGAGCAACAGTGCAAATAAGCACGAAAGCGGGATGCTATTGGTTGCTCAACTCTAAAGCACAGTCATGAAGCGAATTATTGAATAAAAACAAACTTTGAGCAGAGATCTGAATGGTCGGACCATAAGTTCTCTGCAAGGAGGTCTGAATAAAGGACGGGTAGGCCATATGGCTGATTAAGCGTGATTGTTCCTCTTTATAAGAATATCATGATCAATGTCAGTTCACATCATATGTGATGTAATCGCAATGTCATCTTGGTTCTTCCATTTCATCCCGTTCATCTCTTTTCATATCATATGCGTGTAAATTTTATATCTAATGTTGTTGATATATTAAAGTTTCATGTGTGTATTCTACGAGGATAAGGAAAGAATACTTCCCATTTTCACTGGATTTGCCACGCCTCCTTCTAATCCAGGACAGAAACGGGGTGTGAAGAAGATTTTGCTATTGGTAGAAGAGAGTGACAATTTTGTGGGACATATCGTTCGTCTGAGATGTCCCACTGCGTTAAAAAACTAGAGGAAATCCATGTACATGGTGAAAAGTAATCTGAACTTTGATATATGGGGGAGGGAAGGATAGCGAAGCATCTTGCTGGACAGTTCGTGGCTAGAAGACTTAACCTACTATGCTTTGGCTTTCATATACCTAGTTTCATGGGAGTGAAACTCGGCCTTTTTTCCAAGGGGTTAGGGAATCACTTTTCCTTGGAAATCTGGGGTGATCTCCCCAGTGAGAATACTATTGTAATTCAAAATAAGTTGTTTTGATCTGGAACCTTAGGCCAGATCGTTACTTTGATGTATGAAAAAGGAGAAAACAAGGTTCAAATCGGGATCTGATGTGTTGTTTTTGTTCTAACTTCGAATATTGAAAGACAGATGGTGCTCCAACTGAATATTTTTCGTCTCCCTATGATGCTAAATTCTATTTAAGGTTGTGATATAAAAAGAAAAAAGCAGATTTAATATGTTGTTGTTGTTTTGATTTGGGATATCGTGGGACAGATGGCTATCTGCATATTCCTTGTATAGTTCCATACGGTTATGATGTATGAAGCAAAAACAGATATGACATTTCGTTGTTGTTGTTGTTTCGATTTCTTGTATCTAGGAACAGATGGCTATCTGAATTTTCCTTGCAGTTCCATACGGCTATGATGTAAAAGGCAAAAACAGATTAACTTGATTGTTGTTATTTTATATTCATATGGTAAAGGCTAGTATGAGACAGTGCCCCGGGTTAGAGGGTGCACCAGTATTAGTACTAGATAGCCAAGTGCCTAAATCCATCAACGCCTCTTTTAAGGGTTCTTCAAAGGGTTGTGTGCCTCAACCCACCTTCCTATCTAGGGCAGGTTTCAGAGAGGGTTCAAGCTCTTATGTACCGAGTGAATATTTGTCAACCAGCAATTTTGTTTAATGAAATATTTCGTTGATTCATTCAAATCGAAAAGCTGGAGGAATAGCTCCGAATTCGTGTAACTGTCATTTTTAGGTTGATTTTGGTTCATCAAAATCAAACCGTGTCTGAAAGTTGCGTAATCAAGCAATTATATTCTAATTTTTCTCCCGATCAAATTTAATCATCTTGTTCTTAACATTTTCACACTTTTGTTCATGCATTTTGCATCCTCATCCTAATATTGTTTTCGGGGCTTCTTATGTTAGGAAGAAATTCTCCCACTGATTATTCGGCTTTCTTCTTCTGTCCCGACTTCATGATCGCCAAAAGACAAGGTCCTAAAGTTTTGGGTAATTTCGGTTAAAGTGTATCTAGGGACGGAAATATTTTTGATGTAAACCTCAGATGGTTTCATCGTTTTATTTGCTATAATTTAGGCTGGGATTATGGTATCTCCTACGGTCCTTACGGCTCCAGGGACGCAACTACGGCTGAGGAGGGGGTCAGAGTCCTGGGGGTCTGGATCCCTGCTCTTTTTCTCAAACAGGCGAACGTGCCCTTTTTATGTGGAAATTGCAGAACAACCGCCTAACAAATTTATCTTATATTCAAATAAGTCTTAGTAAAAAGAAATTATTTTAGTAGTATGAAGTTTTCGTCAGCAAGCGTTCGTATTATAAGCATTTACACAAATAAAATAGTAATAATACGAGTTATATTTCTTCCCTTTCCTCATCCAAAAAAAGGATGTCAAGCTGTATTATGGTTATTATAATTGTTCAAATATTCCAGTGCGAGTTTCCGTTTTTTTCAATTGGACCCCTGCCCTGAAGAATTCCTAGTTGCGCAACTGGGTTCTAAAAGAAAATAAATCAATGTCGTTTTGCCTCGAAACTTCTCCCTAATGTAATGGAAATGTCCTGCTTGGAGGTTTCTAATATTCAAACATGTGAAATGCTGGATGCTTTTGGAATAACTAGCATTAACACTGTAAGTAGGAAAAGCCTTCCTTGTAAGGTAAAAGCAAAACATATGATTCTTCAAAATGTTCGAAGCTACTTTCATCTCAAGTGCACCAAATGAATTACAAAAGTATCATGGATGAAAAACCATATGAAATGGAATGTCCCAATCAAACTATTGATGGAACATTTCCATCAAAGACATCAATCTTTAAACCATAATTGCTCAGGATAAGAGACAGATCCTTACCCTAATGTTAGTGAAAGAAGAAAAAATGAATCAGGTTGTGAAATGACTTGTGAAATGTTCTTGGTGGTAAGAATTTGAAAGGTATGGAAGTCACGAATGAAGACAGTTCTTATTTGATTGAGACTTGTAAAATGTTCTTCACAATATGACATATTGAGATATATGAGGAAGAATGAAGATTGAGGATTCTGGTGAATAGATTTGTGGTTCAAAAAATATCCACATTTATCAAATCAGTGTTTCAATCCAATTTTGCAAAAAGTGTTCTAAAAAGGACAATCCTGACTTAAAAGAGACAAAGATGGCTTTAAGGTCCCTAAACATATTTGATAAAACTAAACATCTTTTAACTGAATTCTACACAACAAGAGCAATTTGAATTTGGAGCTCTTAAAGCCTTTCCGATTATTTTCATTCATTGAAATATTATCTGAAATATTTTCAAACTTAGTGGAATAACTCCATCCTCAGAAGCTATAAATCTAAACCTACCTAGCTCAGGGTTGGAGCCAGATTTTTTATATGAAAATGGAGACAGGGTGCATCAAATCTTGGTGAATAGGATAAGTTAGGGTTTGATTGCAAGTTTGCAAGTACATTTTTGCTATTAATCTTTAAACTACAAATTCCTTAAAAAGGTTGAAATAATGCACTGCGTAAAACGAATTCAAGGTTTCATGATCTCTAAATTGTCTTCATAAAAAGAAAAATGATGAATAAAAGAAAGAAATATACCCAGGAAAATTATCGATGAAGTGACACAAAAAGGATAAAAAGGTTAGTTTCTGGCTTGAAACTTGTTGAAATAGCCAGGAAGGTATAAAAAGAATTACATTAGAGGTATGTATAGTAACTGGTGTTGCGAATATTTGGGCATTACATTAAAGGTGCAATTAGTACAAGAGAAATCAGTTACTATTCAAGCTCTATTTGGCACCCTTAGATCGAAAAAAGTTTCCTACTGCGCATCTTTCTTCGCGCTCACTTTCATATCCTCTTTGCAATATTTTGTCGAGACATCGATTACAACTAAGTTTTTTACAAAGCTTTTACTTTACTTTGACGGTGAAGTACTTCTTCGAACGTAACAATAATGCAAAACTGGAGTTTTTTACGTTTGCCTGGCGAGCAGAACGTTACTTTGTTCGAGAAGATTGACTAGGGGGGCTGATTTGATTTGGGGTCTGTAGGGCGAGCATTATGATGAAGGAACTTTATATCAAAGCACGTAAAGTTAACAATCAATAAGAAGCAACGAGATGAAATGCATTTGTAAGTTTCAAGAAGTTTTAAAAGGAGGTATTGATAACGTTTGACAACGATGCAAAAAATTGATTTTCAAAGTCGCTCATTCCCTATGTCTTAGCATTGATTGTAGAGTAAAAGCATTCGTACAAAACCACTTAACAAACTGATTCCAATCAGTTTTACGCATCTTTCAAGAAAATTCTCGAAATTAGAACTATGCTTATCATGAATGAAGAAGTTGCTAAAATATGTTTTATTGCAAAGTGGTTTCATAGCAAAATCTGATTTTCATCAGTGCATTTTCACTTCAAGCCGTATGGGAGGTAACGAAATCCTAAACAAGATACAACATGTAAAGAGATGAACAACTAGCATACAAAGCATACCTTAAGTTTAAACGTCAGTTTTTCTTGCCAAATCCCCTCTTAGCGTAGAGCGTGTTAAGAGGAGAGCTGAGCCGCGTTAAACACACCGTCCTACGTCTTAAGATAGCATCCACAACATCGCTTAAGTAAACATCGGCGAATTCTAAGAAAAGATAAATTGTGAAATCTGGTTTAGAGCACACGTGACAAAATAATAGCGTTTATGAAATCCAATTTTCGGCTAAATCAATTCTCTGTTGTTCGAGAGATGCTGTAATGAATTGGTCTAGATAACACGGTTTACTTTTACTTTTATTCTTCTGACCACTAATTGTTCTTTTCCACACCGACTTTTAAAGGGCAAAACGTTTGACTTTTGAGATTCGCCTTTTCAAAGCTAATTTAAGTGCTTCAAATTTAAAACACCGATCAAAGAGAGCTTCGCGATGATCTCTCTAGCAGGCCGGTGTCAAGTAATTTGTCAGAGTCACCGAACCTCACATCTTGAAAGAATTTTTTCGTAGTGACTTATGAGGCATAAATCAATTGATGACAAGTACCTATTCAAGATCTTCAAAGATCTTTCAGATTTGTTGAAAGATTTTCGAGAATTTCCAGTATCTTATGCTGTTTTCTAAAGATTTCTTAAGACTTTTCAGGTATTCATAGAGGTTTTGAAACCAAGTATACGAGATTTGTTCAGTTATTTGCCCTACAATATCTTACAGTGAGATATGAGGAAAAGGGTAAAAAGGTGTCCAGAGGTTAAGAGGCTATGTAAAACGAAATGTTTCATATCATAGGTTTTTACTGCATTTTCATCTAAACATTTAAGTTTTGTCAGGAAATAAAGCAGATACGTAAATAAAAATATAGACTGAACTGCAGGTAACATATTAACTAAAGTATTTTGCTAGAAAGAAAACTTAACAGGTATGACAGCATGGTAAACACCAGTATACCTAAATGGCTTACAAACCGAGGTTAAAGGAGAGGCCTCCTTGTCACCCAACCAAGGGGTAAAATCATGGGGTACCTGAAAATATGGACAAGATTTCAATGATGACAGCAGGACTAATTATCAACATGAATAAAACTAGCAAAAGGGGGTTTACAAAATAATACATCTTAACATCCAAGTCTACTAAACTGAGGTGATGTAGCAAATACTACAATTCCCCTTCTAGGAATAAGGCCTTTTATCCCCTTCCATAGGCTAGGAAGCTAAGCACCAACCAAATCAAGAGTTGTCATTGATCAGAATTCAACTAGTAAAAGAAGGCTTCTAAAATAATAAATCTTAACATCTAGGTCTTCCAAACGGCCAGTTACTGCGCAGAAAAGAAACACATGTTAGATGTTAGTACAACTGGGACTGATTTGTTGTCGAGAAAGAAAAGAAAAAAGGAAAAATCAATGAAGAGAAAACATCCTGAAGAAATCGTTTCCTCTTGATGTCTATCAATCAATGTTTTGTTGTCATGGATACTCATTACACGCATAACTATGTCAAAACAACAACGTTGCATTGAAATCGCTTGAAAATAAATTCTAAAATCTGAAAAATCAACTTTTAAGTTGTACAGCAAAACCTCATCAGATTTAGGTAAGATTAATTTTCATTGTTAAGGAATTCTAAGATTCGTTACAAGATGGTGTTTACACATGTCACAGTGTTGGTAGATCAGAAAAGACATGTGACAAATGTTAATGTATGTGATCAAGAAACCCAAAGTACCTTCCCGATCAGCGTACTAGCTACGTAGTAGCTTGTAAACTCGGGCTTTCTATGTACGATTCATTAGCTCACTGCCCGGGATGGGAAATATACCGGACCACGGTAACAATGGTCTAAGAAATATTTTTGGTCTCTAGATAGGAAAAAGGGAGAAAGAAAGAGAAAAAAGAGAGAGAGGAAGGAAGAAAGAAAGAAAGAATGAAAAAGATAGGAGAGAGAAGGAAAAACAGATAAAATGTGAAAACCAGATACAGGGAAATTTATCTGCAAAATTATCGTTTCCATTATTTTTGATATTCTCGCAGAAATTGTTTTCGAAATTTCATAAGGTTCTACAAAGTAAAAAAGTTTTGCTGGACCCATTCCCTGCTAGCCTGAGGAAATGACACAATATTGAGAAAAATGTTAATCGCTGGAAATGCTCAGTTAAATATCAAGAATGGAGAGTGGAGAAACTTTAATCCCTTCTTTAGCCATGTAAGGCATGACAAACTTTTTCTTGAGATGCTAGGGGAGCGGTCATTAAGTATCTGTCATTGGGGGCGGAGGCTTTTAGGGAGGGGTATGTGACAAAACCATGATTTTAGGAAGGAGTTTCAAACATATTACACAAAAATGGTGTTTAAAACTCAAGGGGAGGGAGGGAGTGAAGGATCATTGTCGATAGAATTAGAACTTTTAAAAAGGAAAGTTTGAGATCAGGGTTTGATAGAGCGAATTCAATATGATGCAAGTTTGAAAACAGAGGATGGAATTGAATGTCAAAAAGATCAGAAATTCAGTCACAGAAAAGGTAAACAGAGAATAGTTAATATAATGATATAAAACATTAGTATTAAAAGTATTGGATTGTATTAACACAGACGTATATACAGATATAGTATCAATACGGTACTTACATAGACGTATGTAAAATATTTCTTACTTGTCTTATCCGATTAAAACTACCCCACACAAAGAATTTTTACCAAAACAAAACAAGTCTGTAATATTACTTGAAGCTATTCATATTTATATCTTTTGAGACTAAGAAATGTTGCAAAAATTGAAAAACAGCAATATATTCATACAAAATGAAGATTTTCGCTATTGAATCAAGAAGACTTGAGAAATAACGCGAGCTTGCTTACCAATGGTATTCAGTAATCGTAGACGGAAGTTTGCTGTGGTCCAATCGTTAGTAGAAGTCCATTGATAGTAAACACACAGGCCTGCACCTCCTCAGATTGTGCCTAGTTGGAACAATCAAAAATCAATTAGTTCTTTCAGGTGGAGAAAACAATTAAAGAGAAGACCGAGTTAGCTCAAACATTTGTAAATAAATTATAAGACGCACTGGGTGTGGGTGAGCCCGAATGGGTGAGAAAAGCATTTCATCAAAACAAAGCAGGGTACGCAGATTCTGACTGCAGGGTGGCTTGACCGTTCAGTCAATCCGATTGTTTGACATTCGATAATGTTTACGCAACAAGGAAAATT
Organism: Pelagia noctiluca; assembly: GCA_963924455.1. Lineage (NCBI taxonomy): Eukaryota > Metazoa > Cnidaria > Scyphozoa > Semaeostomeae > Pelagiidae > Pelagia > Pelagia noctiluca. Next base: position 14,890,891 of record OZ004316.1, read on the forward strand.
TGATTGTTAGTTTGGATGAAAAATTAAAATGTTTACGAAATTATTGTTTTAAACAATGAAGTTTATGTGTACCGGTAGTTCCTTTAGGCTTGTCCCACTCGCAACTTCCCATATCCGAACCTGGTAAACGGGTTAAGAAGATATTTGATGGATTAAAGCTTACGAATATACCGCACGCGCCAAAGAATTTTACATTTAATTGCTTGGCCAAGTTATCAAGCAAACAAATAAGAGTGAGGTCAACAAATTTCAAATAAATTTGTTGTTAAGATATTAAAACTTAAAAGATTCAGTCTTGATTGTTCCTCTCTGCCATCTTAACATTTCAATGCATGAAAAACACTTCAGAACTCGAACTAGCAAGAGAAGTAATTTTTTTCGGACTTTTTTTTTAATTGGTCTGAAAAGATCCGTGCGGGCCGTTAAGTGGGCAGTTGCTTTCTAATTGGAAACTTCTGTGGCATAAAGGGAAGCTATAAATACACAGGGAACTCATACTAATGTACTAAGTGATATGGTGCATGTTTGAGTGCCTGTGGTGCATGCTTAGAATAAGACACAGCTTTAGACAAGGCTAGCATCTTAATCAGGAGCTTACTCACAAATGAAAGCAATCAAACTTTCAAAGACCTCATTCTACGTACAGTGACGTAGTACATGCTACAGTACCCCTGCTGCCTTTGGTTAAGGTGGCACGCTGAACAGAAACTCACTGAAACTCACAAATATCTCATTCTATGTGTAGGAACGTTATGCATGAGACGGCCTAGAGGAAACAAGCCAAGCTTGATTTGAGTTAGGCTAGCACTTTAAGCAGCTATTCGCTCACTCAACCTTGATCGTGATAAAAACCATGAAATCAAATAAACATACCATTTTATCATCTCCTGCAGACACAAGGAATTCACCAGATGGACAGAAAGCACAGGTCTAAGAAACAAAAAACGAAAATAATATACTGCAACATGTCGTATGATATAGATGCCACCATCAATTTAACTCAGGTGCAACGTTATTGTTTTTACTCTACACATATGACTTATAAGATGTGAATGTAAATCTTTTTAGCCTGTCTCACCTTTATAATTATATTGGCAAATGAGTATTTACTAACTAACATGATACGTAGACTCACCAAGAGAAATGTCAGACCCTAGCTAAAGCAAAATAAGATAAGAAACCAGTTAGGCCCTAACTAGGCAAGGAAACATGACGGAAACTGTTTTTACACTATAAAACATTATTCATTTCACCAACTAGATAAACTCAGCTCCTTCCTAGCCTTAACATTTGTGCTATAAAGCACATGGGTAAAGCACTTGTTTTCTAACCAGCTGGTTATGAGCTCGGGTAAAGCACTTGTTTTCTAACCAGCTGGTTATGAGCTCGATTTCTACAAACAGCATTGTGGAAAATGCTACGAATCTTTTCGAGGCCTTTTACAGGCTGTGGCTCTGAAGTAATCGGTCTCTCCTATCCCCTCTCTCAGTGGCTCTGATAATATGAGAAAAATATTACCTGAACCCAGCCCTCGTGACCCTTTAAAACATTGAGGCAAACGCAATCCACCACGTCCCACAACCGGACAGTGCAGTCCCAGGAGGCAGATGCCTGCGAAAATAAAACAGAAGTACAAAATGTCAAACTAGACCTGCTTTTTAACCCTGCTTTCTTACTGTTTGTTTTTAAAGGGCTGCATTTTTGCAGATTGATTTCTCGTATCATTTCTTAATATATCAGACTGTGTACTGGAATAGAAAAATATCTTACTAGATAAAAAGAAGTCTTTAATCAGTTATAGAAGCGCTAGAGTTTTTTAAATGAAAAAAAGAATCTCTCCAAAGTCTGCCAAACTAACTTTCGGAAGAGAAGATTTAGCAAACCTTTTAAATTATATTTTCGGAATTTTGGGAGTCAAATCAAACGTGAATTCTGGACCTACCCAGCAGGGAGTAATAGACTGCTGCCAAGCCAACCGGTTTCAGAATTGGTATCAATCAACAAACCCTTTATCCAAGTATCATTTTAATTAACTTCCATCCATAATCTCACGTTATAAGGTGTATAGCGTAATGATGATTTTTAAGTCAAACATTTTTGATTGGACTGGAGAAACATAAATTTTCAGTATCACCAGGAATAGAAATCGGTCAACACAAAGGCTACTACCTGTACGAACGCAAATTAAATGTTGAAGATTTAATCTGGACAAAGTTGAACGACATTTTTGATATGAACTCTCAGCACTACTACTGAGAAGAACCCCTTTATACCTCACTAAGACTAATTACCCAAAGTCACATTTACACTTGTATACAATACTAATCAACCGGGTCTTCGTTCTTCCACTGACGTGCAACTCTGATGAGTATCAGACGAAGATCCTTTATTAGTCACTAGGGTTTCACTATTTTTTCGATCTTACTCGCTATCATACTGCATTCATTTTTAAACAATATTCTCAAGTAAAGAACTGAAATTCATCTAATATATCTGTACCTGTCTAAAAAAAGGAATTTGCAGAATGGCGAGAAAAATCGGAGTGAAGCACAAAAACTATTTAGGCTTTGCATCTGATACTCAGTAAAGTAGTACGTCAGAAAGAGAATTTCTATACCCAGAGATAGATCGGAATTGCCCAATCATAGACGAATCCTGCACCACGACCAAGACGAAACAAAAGTAGAAAAACCGTATGTATCAAACCACTTTTTAACAGCGACGTGGAAACAAATGTTGGTAGATGCTTTCTCAACATGACACAGAAGCATTTTCAACAATGTCATAAGCTCCATAAGATTTTCAATAAAACTCTGTTAAAGTTAGCTAAAGTTGCATGCCGAATAACAAACCAATCATCATCATCCGTCGAATATCGGATATAAAGTCACGTTAACGTCAAGTCTCCCCGGATACAGAGAGAAAAAGTACATCAGTCTCTGTGAATCAACGTTCAAAACACGGTATAGTGCACATAAACATCTTTCAATCTCGAAAAATACCGAAATAAGATAACGCTTTCTACAGAGGTGTGGCGAATCAAAGATGGTGGTGGGATACCGAGCATTGCTTGGAGGGTCATCAGGAAATCTAAAGCGTTCCCCCAGAATCAGGTCGTTGTGCACTCTGTGAAGTTGAGGAATTTGAAATCATTAATTACCCTGGAAGCAACTTATTGAACAAGCAATCCGAAATAGTGGGCAAGTGTCGGAATCAGCGAAAATTCGAAGTTGAACTTGGTTCAGACGAGCAGAACTGACTTCGTATTCGAAAAATAAATCATTGGAGCGTTTTTAGATTGTAATGTAACGTATCTTTTTAGTTGCCTGAGAATGGTCTAACAGATAGACATGTAACTGCCAGTAGCAAATAAAAGAGTTTTTCTTTGTTTATTTACTATAAACGCTCTGAATATGCATTGGACACAAGGTAATTGAGCACTTGCGTCAATCTATGAAGAACGAAGAAACAAATATAAAATCTTTTTTTGAAATATTTGAATTCGTATTCTGTGTTTCTTCCATTGCTAGGGCAAGGCTAGAGGCCTACTGGGCGAATTGTCCCACCTGTCTATACCTAAATTCCACGGGATTTCGAATGTGTCCCCATAGCTCAGTGAATAAAGGGCAGGAACGTAATGTCAGAGGTTATGAGCTCGAGTCTTGAATGTCTTATAAACTATGATCTGAATTCGCATTCTTTTTCTTAAATTTACCAAGTGATGTTTGGTATAAACTTTGTGTTCATGAGTAAGTATAGACAAGTAAATACTTGGCGAAAGCATGGTGCGTAGCGAAAGCGTTTCTACCCATCCATCTTTTACTCCATGTCCCTTGCGTCCCTTTGTCCTTACACACGTCATCACCACATTTGGCTACGATGTTCCCTCTGGTTAATGAAAGCCGTCTTCTCTCAGTTATTCTGGCGAGCTGTTGAAGGACAGCCTCATTTTGCCCCTGAATTTAGAGAGTGGTGGTGCCATTTAAATGACGGACAGGGTTCTTGTTGTATTTGAATAATGCACGGTAATCAATGATGCGGATTCGTGTCCTCTTTATTCTATTAAAATCACCTTGGGTAATTCCCAAATCCTGCTTCTTTTAAAATCCTCAATCAGAATGTATTGTAAATAAATCTTACCAAAATGTTTTTACAGGAAAATGCCAAGGATTTAACATTGCTGGTGTGTCCTTTTAGAATTTCATTTCTGAATGTTGCCTTCTTATTAATCGTCCATGTTTGTACTGTATAATCCCATGACCCGGTGGCCTAGAAAAAGATGTGCTGGTGATTATTAAGATGGTGCTGCATGATGGGATGCTCATATTTCAAGCATTGCATGATGGGAACGTGCTCTTTGGCAACCCATAGCTACGGAGACTAAGATGAGCAACCGAATATGTTGCCTGCAGTGCAGCTATAGAAAATTCAGGACGTTGCTGCCCCAATTAAATCACAAAATCTACACACTAGTTTGGTTCCTGTCTTCTTCGATGAACTTTATAGACAAATTTAAAATTTTTCGCCATTAATTTGCAACGGCCTATATCGCTCGTAGCTGTGGCCAAGCTTGTATGCTGCAGTCATCAGCTCTGGTAACTTCGTGTTCTTCAAGGGTACATTCCCATCATGCAATGCGGAAATGAGATCTGCTGTCTTTTGTGGAATCGTCTATTGTCAGATTTGTGTGATATTACTATTGTACGGTGAACGACAGAATATGACTGAAGAAATAATCAAGTCTATACGAGTGAAGATTCTCTACCTTGTAATCATAATGACAGTATAAGCAATCAAAATGCATGCATTCATCATGTTACAATCCACACATGAAATAGAAACAGTAAAGCACCCCTCAAGGGTAGTTATTAATGAATTTCACGAATAATACGATCATGAACCAAGCAAAAGGGTGAATAACTAGGTAAATTCAGGTACTCACCAGCATTTCTCCATCCAAAGAAAAAGCACAGCACTGCACCACGCATTTGTGACCCTCAATCACCATTTCTGGTGTGAAATTCTGGATGTGAGATGAAACACGAATAGTTTGAGGTAAAGTTAGTTTGTTACCCCTCCCAGCCTAGCCTATCAACTGTCACTTACACCTCTCTAAGGCTAGAGTTACACTATACCGGAAGGCTATCGGAGCGGTGGGACTTCCAAATCGCACAGCTTTGTAGTTACACTACCCTGCATCAATTCGATACATAGCGCAACGATAGGTGGAGTGAAAATCACTTCGCTGTAGTCACTCCGTAGCGGTGCATTGTCGTGTAATCGCATGAATCCGATACACTGTGATCTAAAACCCCGTCGAAAATGCGGAGGAATATTGCGCATGAGCAAGCAAGCGGGGCGTCTTAGTGTGACTCCACTCTCGAGTTTCAATTCGGAGTGGAAATCACTCGGCTCCGGTAGCAATCCGGCATAGTGTAACTTAAAGACAAAGAACGATGACGGCTTCTGAACTTAGTATCGGCCTGACAATGTTATGCCGCATTGTTAAGTTGTCCTAAACACCAATGTTCTGCTTTAATTTCGTATCTTTTTATGATACGAGCTTCAGTAAAGGTCAACAGAAAATGACAGTTCCACGGAAGTGAGCCGGATGAAGATTTTGCTTTGTTCAGTAAAGAATTATTTAGAGGAAAATGCTACACCGTCACAGAAATCGGTTCAGGAAGATTTCAAACTTTTGTAAAAACTTATAGGAAGCGAAGTGTGGTAATAGATGGCCCTTAAACTATTCAAATATCACATAACGTTGTCTTTGATATGGCATTTATTTAGGTTTCTATCGCATCTAAATTTTAAGATTCAGCTTATACCTGTAAATTCCAGAGAATACAAGTCTTATCCCAAGAACAAGAAGCCAGAATATTTCCATGAGGCGAAAACGAAACTTCTTCCACTATCGAGTGGTGCCCTGAAATTGCAAACAGATATTCAAACGAACAAATGATTGCATCTAGATTGTATTAAGATTATCCAGGCTTCATTCCCAGCACTGTATAGATCTGAATGTCAGGGTGGAGTATCGGCATCATGGAGGTCATTGCTGTGCCAAACGTGTGCCAAATTAGTGATGTCAGGTCCAAAACATATTCAAGGAATACAACCCATCCTAAGACGTGTACAATGAAGGATTTGGGGAGAGTGTGGATATCGATATCGGAAAAACTAGAGAAACCCAACAGCTACCGAACATCAACGTTACTCTAGCTCTTCAGGGGGTTATACTGCCAAAACACTTATATATCTTATTCATTCTTTATCTTAGATTTACGAGCATACTAACCTTTGTACGTAATACCTATCTATAGGTCAATGTACAGTAATTGTAGAGTCATGGAGTGAATGGCCGAGCGGCTTAATCCGTTTGCTTTCTTCAGCTGCAGTTAAGCTTAGTCGTGTGACATTAACATCTGGATAGTTGATCTACGAGGTACTGTGTAATCAACTTACTTCACCGTCCTGTGGAGGGAGATTAAACTGGGGTTTGAACCTGCTGGAAAAAGGGCCTATGGCTTTCTTACCGGCCAGCACGTTTAACGTGAACTTAATAGCAGACTGATAATATGGAGATTATAGATAGTCATCAACACTATTTTGTCATTATCAATATCCATTAATTCAAATTTTCCTAGAAGGGGGTGCTCTCTCCTCGATTAGCTCTGCTACTGAGGGGGCTCCTCCTTAAGAATTCCTCTTCATACAAATTTCCTATTTTTCTATAGTTATGTTAAATCTCTATACTTGTATTGGTAATTTGTAGCCCGTAGTTTATGTTTAGTATTGTCTAATGTTTTAATGAAATTTGTATGTAGTGGAATTTAAAATTAAATGAACTGAACTGAAAAAAAAACATTTTAAGAGTTTTATTACCTTCGAGTTCTTTGATTTTTTCTCCTGTTTGGGCATTCCAAATGATGACGATCTTATCCAGGCCGGATGACGCAAGTTTCGAACCGTCCAAGGAGAAGCAGCAACATTTCACTTCACCTGCAGCATTTGATATAAGATGATTAATGAATAGATTAAAATTTTTTATATGAAAATTTAACATCAGGAAATAATCTCAAAATCATATATACAGCAGTTCAAAAGATTTGTGCCAGTGGTAGATGTTGAAAAAATGCTAGATGCAAGATGTTAAATCATTTCAATTAAATGAATTCAATTGAATTCAAAAGGTAAATTTTAAATAATTTGCTAATTTCTTTAACTGTTGTATATATGATTTCAAGATTATAATGAACACATTCTCTTACATATTGTTATTTACAGAGTTCAAAAAAGTTGTTGACCTTTCTTCGGTCAAGCAACCTTACCACCAGACCTTCCTATCATATTCAATTGATAAAACTGAATTTTAATGAACATAGAGTAATTACAGAAATAAAGTATCTTTACATAGAAAGGTGGTGTTTCTGAAAGGTGTATTTATGTATTCAGTGAAAACAGTGGTGTACAGAAGAAGTTGCATTTGGGGGCACCTATTTGAAACTACAGAACAATAGACGTTCCACATGATACCAATCAAAACAATAATCTAATGCAGCAGCTGTATGCCTCTGACGAAATTAAGCTAACAAATAACTATGTACCAAAAACTCTTGTCATAAATGCTGAATTCAAGAAAACGTCCTGTGATATTTGAATATGTTTATGGGTTATCTATGTCCACAGTTTCTATTCCTCATACTTTTTAAAAAAGTTTATCTATCTATCTATTTACCAATAGACCACTTTCACAATGACGTCAATTCTTTTGAAACATATCTAGCAACATCACTATCCTCGATACTATGTGGATCAAAATCCCAAAGGCGTGCATTGCTCTGAGCAACGCATAGAGTTGTTTTGTAGTTGTACTTTTAGCATAATGTTATGATGAAGGATCCTTGTTCAGCAGGGAATCACATCACTTGCCTCACTTTCAAACATATTCTACGTCATTGTGAAAGGGGTCTATTATTGCAAACTTAAACAAGCTAAACGTTAGGGTATACAATAAAGATGAAAAAAGAGAGAAATAAAAGAAATCAGATAATGTATCCCTCTGAGTAGGAGATTGATGATAGGAAATAAAGCACATCCCTTCCTTTTTAGACGTGGATTAGCAATTTTTGGTCGATCCATTTTGTATGTTCATATTGACCATGTTTGAAATCTTTTTTAATTAATTTCTATAACAACTGAGCTTGAGCATTTTCCTCAAAATCCTTTTTAACAAGACATTCAAACCTTCTTCAAAAACAACACCCTTCTCCGGTTTGTAACCGCGGCATGGTCACGTTTTCTGCGCTCTTGTTGTACAGCTTTTATCGAAAAACTCTTTGATAGAAGAGCAATTAAGATGGCACCAACTCGCTTTAAAAACATTTACTACCAAAACTCACTATAACACGTTGTGCTAATCCCTTATAATAAAAATCGCTGTGTGTTGTCCTTATCAGTTTGTTGGGTTTTTGGCTTTGCTACTGAATGCTCTCTGATTAGTCATACTTCAGACTTGACTTAAGCAATTATCGCCACCTTTGTTTATTCAATCGAGCTCTTTTCTCCAACGGTTTCAAATAGACCAAGACGCAACCCTGATTATAGAGGTTGAATAATGGAGTCAGAGTGCAAGTGTTCAGTCAAATGTCTTGCTGCAAATCAGGCTGAAACGCAGAACAAAAAATTGGTAAATTGATGAGCTGACTTCCGACAAAATCCGCACTGGTTTGCTTACGGGGATCCAAGTCTCTGTGGCAGGGCCGTGGAGAGAACGACCAGGTCCCATGGTAAAAGCTTATTCAACAGTCTGAAATTCCTCTGAAAGGCAGCTTACACGTATTTCATTTATAACCAACTGCTTTTTAAGCAAGGCAGTACTCGATAAGACCTAAACTGAAGCTAATTCTAGTACTGGATAGAGGCATGCTTGGCAATTTGAACATTTTAGTTCTGATCCAATTGTTCATGAATCACTCGACCATGATTGACTTGAACACTTTGACCATGATCCACTGGACCACTCGATCTGATCAAATTGCTCATGAAATCGTGCAGTAGAGAAGTAGGTTTCAGTGTATATCAGTACCCCAGCAAACTTTTGTATGCAAGATACCATCGACATTTGATGTACAAATCATTTGGATTTCGTGAAGAATATGTTGAAGATCTTCGTTTAAAAATGTCTTGTATGAAAGATGGATTCGAATTATTCCAGGTTTTAAAAATCGCAAGGCAGGGAAAACTCATTCGAGAAATGTGCATTGCGCACCTTTCTGATTTCACAAGTAATTCTTGAATTCTCTTCTGCACGCCTTGCATCACCTTGAAGTCTATTTTCCACGTGTGAAAATGGAGCTTGATGCTAAATGAATCTATTCATATGTGCACTGTCATATCCCACTGATTGATTTGAAAATCTTACAGCTCAATAATATAAATAATTACTTCTACCCAGGGACGCCAGAACAATGATTACTTTTTCTCACGATTCTTTAAATTGAAAATATGAAATGACGTCAAAAATAACCATCTGAAGGGCCTAGGCTAGCCAGCCTTATCAGGGATCTCAATGTCAATCACAAATTGACATTAAATTCATCTTGCTATCACAAAGGGGTGGGGTGGAATGGCCCAGCTAACAGAGAACTCGCTTGCAAGAAGCGCGAACCAAGTTGAACGGGATGATATTTCCCATGTTATCTCAGCCCGTCAAAACAGGCTGAGAATAACAATAGGTTTGGAAATACACGACCAGGTTAACTTGTTTGACTGTCTATTCAGTCCCCTATACCAAGCTGTGAATAACTCATGCAGGTCGCTATCACTTGACCTAGGGTGCATTCCTTGTCAAGTCCAAGCCAAAGATCTTTTGACATACGCCAAAAAACCAGTAGATTTATATTGTTCCAAGGCAAGTTGTACGCCAAACATCTTTGGGTCTAAGTACATGAAATACAACCTGGCACTTGACCCATGCAATACTGACCTGATTCTAGCCCAGCAAACAGGGCCAGCCCAGGTAAACCCCGGCTTATGTGAAGGCCCTGGATGAATAATTTAGTATGAATCACATGTATCCGTATATTTTTGAAAACGCATATTTATTCATGCGTTAAGCGTTTTCAAAAAAATTCGTCCACAGGGATACTGAAGAATCACTAGCAAAAAGTTTTATTTGTTGAATTGATTATGCAAAACTGAGCTGTGACATCATCGTTTTTGAAAAGATACGTGTTCGCCGTCCACAAGACAACATTAAAACCCCGGCTACGTGTTGAGGGAAGGCCGGAATGGAAATATGAATATGTGTACAAAAATATCTGTATACGTGTGAACGGGCCTAAATGAGGTTATCAAAAATGTGCAAATGTGGGTAACCTACCAGTGTGTCCTTCAAGAGAGAAAATAACTTTATCTTCATCAATGCTCCATATTCTTACAGTGAAGTCATCAGAACCAGTCGCAAATAGGGTGAAATTTGATGAAACAGCACAGCAATTAACCTGAAATTAATCAAAGAAAACAAATCAATACACTGAGGCTCTAGGCACCATCAAAGAAAGATCTTTATTCTTTATTTCACAATAGGAGTCATGGTAAATTACCTCAACCAACACCAAGTTAGACTTGAAAAACTAAGACCTAAGACCTTGCAAACTGAGACCTCAAAAACGAATGCCTTGAAAGCTATAACCTCAAAGACTTAGACCCCAAAATAAAAGAACACAGGCCTACTTTTTTGGGCCTAACGAAACAAGTCACAAAGAAAAGAAAGAGGTTGCGCTAGGGAAGGAGCTTCGCTTCAAACAAAAGATATATTTGCGGAATCAAAAATCACAAAAACTAAGAACTAAAACTTGGTCTATGGTAAGTTATTCTATTTTGGGGTCTTAAAGTTATATTTGTTTTCTCAACTTTTGACCCTGCAAACATAAGTTTTCTTTCAAATGGCGTCCCTTCCTAGGAGCAATCCGGTTCTTTTCTTCGTAATTTGTCTGGTTAGGGGGGAAAGGAGGTCGGTGTTCGTTTATGTGGGGGTTTCAGTTTTGGAGGTCTTAGTTTTGGAGGTCTTACTTAAAGACCACTTACAATTTTTACATTTTTGAATAGGCAAAGGAGATTTCTTTTGAAATGCAAAATATGACCACAATAAAAAGTTACACTCATTTTTGTTTATAAGAAACTATATGCTATATCTTTGTACCAGGGTTTCTTAGCTTTCACCCTAATGAAAAGTTTCGTAATAAGTTTCTCAACATAAAAACTTAATTTCCTTCACCTACTGTTGTTTCAGTGGCGGCGCCAGCCGCAAAGAAGTGGGGGGACATGTGAAGGATGGGGGACCGAGGGCGGAGTCCCCAGGAAAATTTTTCAGGGCAACGCCCTTTCAAAACCAGCGAAACTTCCTTTTCAACGCTGGGGAACGCCTTTTTAAATGCTGGAAACGTCCTTTCACAAAAAGCTTTATTGACATTAGGAAATTTCCTTTAATCAATTGCCTGTCAAAATCAATGATCGAACAAGGCTGTCCAAATCTCAGTAGTCATGACTGTATAGACATTGATAAGAATTTATACAAAACAATACTGGGTAGTTATTAGATGAAATGCTAGATGTTCCACATTTTTTAATCAATTATATAGACACAGATATAACCTTGAACATGGTTAGTGATGTAACATTTAAAAATTGGTTTGTTACAAAAGGAGCTTTCGGAGCCATCTCTTCTGAAATCAAAAGTCTTTCCCAGATATAGCTGATTTCGGGAAATCAATAACCGGCTTAATTTGTCCCATTGCAAGGACATTGTCGATATTCAGAACATTGCATTGAAATAATCTTGCGACACAATTCACAGGACGAAGGCCTACCCCCCATTTTCTCATCGGATTTTCATGGATCTCAGATACCATCTTTCTGAAAAAGTGGGGGGGACTAGTCCATCCCCCCCCCTGGTGCCGCCACTGTGTTGTTTCTTTATTATCTGTCACTGCAAAACAGGAATTTGATATGGAAATCAAAGATAGTTGCAAATTTCATTGCAAACAGCTAAAATATATTATTAAATGTAACAAAACTGAACTAGGAACAAAACAAAACTGAACTAGGAACGAAACCCAACACGTTCGAAATTTCTAAACTTTCTTGGTTCACATAAAATCTACAATCAAAGTTGCATAAATTTTGAAAATCTGGCCTTACGTTTTCCTATAAACAGTTTCTTATAAAACAATGCGGGCACACCTTTTGACAGTTCATTCAATGCCAATTTTTCAGTAAACCAAGAAACCAACAGGCATAGAATGTTAACATTGAATGTGGTCTTCATTTTGGAGGTATTAGTTTTTCAAACACCCCACCAAGTTGTTTGTTTAATTGATTGAGATGATTTGTGTGCAGTGTGAATGAAAATGACAAGAAAAGGACTGTAACCAACAACCTTTAGATTAGTAGGTACTCAAGTCATAGTGTGCTATCAATACCCCTTAACTGAGGCCTAAGTAAAGTATCTTCAACCTACTTTCATAACTATCTCACTCCTAAATAGTTTGTTCATAGTTTTGGAACTTGTCAGGTAACCCGGGGCGACCTCTTTAAATCCTTCAAAAACACTACTCTTTGTGGTCTAAAAAAATTTAGGTATTTTGGCTCCAAACTTTGGAACACACTTCCACTCTTCACTCATGTTTCTAGTTCTACTTCAGTACCTCTTCAAAGATTGATGAAAATCCTCCTTTGTTACTAAGCAAACATCTGGTTGATGGTTGCTTCAATAACATTTTTCCGTTTTCTTGTTTTTAATGGGGGGACTCTCTTTTGATTAGTTATCTAGATTTAGAGAGTTCCCCCTTCCTTAGTCAATTACAATTAGTCTTAAATACACAATCTTGAAATTCATATTATCGTCTTTTTGTGTATCATGTGATCAATGTTAAAAACAGTTGAAATTGTATTATATTTTTCATGTAATTAACTGTAGTGCAGTGTAATCGTAAATTGCATTCAAGATTAATTGATAAATAAATGAAAACTGGAACTCTACAGAGTAGAGTCTACTTTTGTGCAACAACCCAAAAGCCAAGCAACAGCTTCACTGGCTTGGAGGGAAGATACAAAATACTAGCCATACGGTCTACATATTATTGCAGTACCCCTTACAGCCCTAACCTCATCTGTGTGTCCTATGAATGATTTTACGTCCACTGCGTTCAAGGATGGTAAACCAAAAACTCTCGCTTCTTGCTCATTCTTGTCCGCCATTGATTAAAACATTTCGATAGCTTTTACAACCGGTTGTTGTTGTTGTTGATATTTTCAAAATGGGAAAGAGGCCAAAGTCGAAATTTTGGATTTCAGGAAGCAAGTAAGCGAATTTCCACTGAAATTTTTCCATGAAGAACAAGCTTGTTGTTATTTTGCAGTTGTTTGGTTGATAAACAAGGTAATTTTATCAATTCTGGGATCAATCTTGATATAGTTACGCGACTTTTCTGTTCTTTAATCACCAAACTACGAGGAAAGATATTACTTACACTAGGCTATTGAAAATATTGCACAGGCCCATTCAAAATGGCGGTAAGGTTGCAAAGCTGTGAGGGCTAGGCCTAAACTAAAATTCCCATAACTTATGTTAGACAGTGCACAACAGCATAATCTTGGCGGGAAAATTTAGGAAATTATCCTGACAACATATTTCAAAACAATAAGCAATAATAAATTTAGGGAGAAATTATTTATGACTTGGGATTTAAGTGATGGTCAAAACAGAGGCAAGGAGTTTTTGAAGAAGAAGTTGTCATCTAAAATCAGTGAAAAAGTGTTTTAGAAAGTCATGAATTAGGCAAAGTGCTTTGTTACTTTGTTGCTTCTGCTTTAAGGATCCCGATGAGTCTTATTCTAGCTGCCCCTGCCAGCAGGGGGAGAAATTGGCTTGGGATCACAAAAATGTTAAGGGAAGGAGGAGACCTTGAATTTTAAAGCAAATTTTTGTAAATAAACAAATTTATCTGATACACATGATTCTTACTATCACTGCTGGGTTTGAAGTCAGCCCCCAAGTAAAATACTCCATAGATATGATTTATAGGGGCATAAGAAGGAGAACAGTTTCAGTTCAGTTTCAGTTTCATTTTAAAATTCCACAACATACAAAATTTTTTCTAAATTACATACATACAAGATGGAAAAAAAGTTACAAAACACTACAATAAATACTGACAAATGAAAGATTTTTAATTTAACATAAGGAGATAAAATTTTGTACGATGGGGAACTTCTTAAAGGAGGAGACCTCTCAATAGGTAAACTAATCGAGGAGAGATCACCCCCTAGGTTAAAAGCTTAATATTGATTTTCTGAAGTTTGAGTGGGGTCGTTATTTTCCTAAATTTAAAATAATATTCACGACTGGTAATTGACTGAGAATATAAAACTTTTTAGATCACGGCGGAAAATCATCACTGAATTGGATTGTTTTATATTAGATGGGATGTTGTTCCAGGATTGAGCACCTGCATATCTAATAGACCGCAAACCATATTGCAACGTATTCTTATGTGTCATAAAAATGTCGCCTTTGCGAGCCTGTCTTGTATAATACTGATGAACAGTTGGCAGTGTTTCAAAAAAATGGTGAAATGGAGTAGGAGAAATCAAATTGATAGATTCATACACAAAAGTTAGTAGTTTGAGTTGAAGTAGATCATTTAATTTGAGGATTTTTAACTCAGAGAAAATAGGTGTAGATGGGGTTGAAAAATGCTTAAATAAAATAGATCTTACAACTTTCTTTTGAAGAAGGTATATTGGTTTGGTATAGGTATCGTAAGTAAGTCCCCAGACAGTAATTCCATACTGAAGAAAAGAAGCAAACAAAGAGTAGTACAGAGAAACTAGAACATTAGTAGGTAGAAGATGTCTGATCTTAAAGAATATGCCACTCGTCCGTGCTAATTTCTTCGACAGTTCACTCAGGTCACAGTGGGCTGGCAAGCGGACATATGGATTTTTAGCAACTTCCTCAAATCATTATGAAACCTTTATATTTGAATAGCTTAGAGTCTGAACTTGCGAAAAATGGTCTCATTTGTCTTCCTACTCCAATTCTTTCTCAAGATATGCCTGTTTGAAGTTCGCGAATTTTGAATTTTTGCGAAGTCCCGCAACAGTGATTTTACGAAGGAGTGAATTTTGGTGCAACTGTAGAATTGCTCAAAATTTCTTCATGAAACCCATAAATATGTCCTATAAGCCCCTTAGATAATGCCAGATGTCCTAAATTTGTGTCACTATTGAAAATAGACCATATGAACACGTTTTTGGACCTATTATTTCGATATTGCAACAAAATGTACCATAAAATTAGCATTTTTCCCATAGAAAAAGCTCAAAATTTTGCCCCGATCTGTATTTTTTAACAAAAGATTGCAAAAAAGCCCCTAGATCAAATCTCCTGGGCTTCACAAATAAGAATCTAGACATAGAAAGCTACCACTATCCAATTGGGTGAAAAAATTCACTCTTGGGAACCATTTTAATTCTTACATATTAAAAAAATTCGAACTTGCCTATTTTCCCGTCATTTTGGACAACTCACAATGACGATTAAAACAATAAATCCAGATAAATCTTGTTATTCCTATCCAAATTTCATCATCCAGACAACTTTTCTTATATTTATTGGGGTGTAGAATATAAATCTGTCATCACAAAACCATGAAACAACATTGTTTTCTGGAAAAGCCTGATTTTTTACTATTTTTAAGCTATTTTCAGTCAAATATTAGAGTAAACCAGAAAAAATTTGCGATTCTTTAGAAAATTATCCATTATACTTCACAGAGAATTCTTCTTTAAGTTAAAAACAATTCAAACTAGCCTTTTCAAACTTAGATTCATACCCACGCTGTTACATTCAGAAGAAGTGAGCTTTTGTGTTATCATAAGTTGGTTCCCAGGCCTCTTTCATATGAAATGCTGTATTTTGAGCGGGAATTATGAAAAGGAATCTCACGTCAGCAAACAGGGATTTTGTGGGAATTAAAACTATTTTCTCTCCTCTTTGCTGTGGATCTTTTAGATACACAGTCACGATGAATGATATTAGTAACATTGCTCTCTTTGAGATTTTTAAAACCTGCAAAAAATCTCGATTTGACAAAGAGCCAGACTTTGATGAAGTTGTGAATCAGGTCTCATCCATGCTAGAAGTCCCACCTTGTGATAAACTTCTCTCTGATATCAAAGTTGTGTTCAAAGACTTTCAGCAGCAACAAAAGAAGAATCGTTCAGTGGTCAGTTCATCTAGATCAGTTGATGAGAAGGTAGTGCTCCAACGGTACACATATGTACCAAAGGCAAAGCGTCCTCTGGAGGAAGTCAGTGACCGCCAACAACGTCGACGTCTGAGCGACTTTATGGATTCGATCAAGCAGAGAATACTTCCCCCACCAAAATTTTTGCCTTCGGTCTGAAGAACAAATACCTTGAAAACAAAGAGATGGCTAAAGTGGGACACTCCATCCTACGGAATGAGTCCATCCTAGATCGACACATTTCACTGGAAGTTGCATCTGCAATCTACGAGAGTGGCAAAATGACTAAACGCATTTATACAGACATTCGTTTACTCCTCAAAGATGCAGGAGCTGATGTTCTTCCACCATACGACAAACTGTTGAAATTTAAGAGGGAACGAAGGCCAACAGTCCAAAAACTTGCAACCCCATACAGTGGTGTGAAGTATGACTACCTCCATTGCTTGCAACTTACGTCTGCTCAATTGTTTGAATCACTTCAGTTGCCCGCATTCCAAGACCTCAACGAGATCCAGATGACCGTTCATGATGGCTTAGATGGTAGTGGTGGACATTCCATTTTCAACCAGAAGGGTTCCATCCAAACAAACAACATCATCATGTTCATGTTCCGCATTGAAAACCTAAAGACTGTGAATGGCAAAGTACTCTGGGAAAACCCCTCACATGCCTCCTCTTCATCTTGTCGTCCAGTGATGTTGTTGATGGGAAAGGAAACTCGCGAGAACTGTGAGGTTGTAGCAGATCTTCAGAAGGAACGACAAGGTGTTGAATTCTTGGTGGACCATCTCAACAAATCTATCAATATTAAAGTTGATGCCAAAATGTCCATGATAGATGGGAAAATGCATACAGCCATATCTGGTCTTGGTGGCGCGTTTTGTTGTCTCTGCACAAAGAGCAAAGAAGAATGTCATGATGTAGATTTCATATCATCAGGGTTCAAGGTGGATCGGTCATTGGAAGATACCCTCAACATCTGCGAGAAGGGCATGCACTTGGAAGAAAACCGAAAGAAAGATGATTATAATGTTCGTAAAGGAGTCACTCAGGAGCCTGTCACAACAGAAGACATCAACAACATGCATCCTCTCCACAATCTTCTCCGGTGTTTTGGATGGCTCTTTAAAATCTGCTACCATGCCACTGCAGGTCATCTGTCTTGGTCGGAGGCAAAGTTGGATGTGTCAAATAGAGTGGCTCAAGCGTTAGAGTTCTTAAAACAAGCCAAAGAAGAGATACAAGCCAGAGTCAAGGAAGAAACATCTATTACCTTGGAGAAAGCTGATCCAACTGGTCATGGTGGAACCTCCACAACTGGGAATATAGCTAAGGTTATGTTAAACACCGACAATCGAAAACTGCTCACCCAAGGAATTAATAGCTCTGACTTGAGAGCTAAGATCGATCAATTGGTGCTGAACATGGCAGTTATTCTTAGTATCATCAACTCAGATCGAAAAGTTAAGATTGATGAGTTCAGAGAATTCTGCAGAAAAACCTACATCCACGTGGCTTCGATTCCATGGATCCACGTCACACCTAGTGCACATGTTGTTCTGGGACACAGTGCAGAGTTGATTGCTGAAAACGGCTCTATTGGATTACTCAATTTCACCGAGTCGGGTATTGAAGCCAACAACAAGTTTCTTCGACAATACCGAATCAATAAAGCCAGGAAGACCAATCAGTTTGACAACTTGTCAGATTGCATCAATCGATTGTGGGACAAGAGTGACCCCAGTGTGATGAAGTGCAGAGAGCGATTAAATTGCAGGCATTGCAAAGGGACAGGGCACAGCATTCGTAGCTGTGAGCAGCTCAAAGCTGCGATACTTAGATGTAACACCGAGTACGAATCTTTGTTGTGCTTTCTGACGGATGATGCATAATGTGAATCACTGTTTTTTGTTTCATTGATGTTTGGGTGATTTATTTCCCCTTCAAATTTAATATATGAAGAGTTCTCTTTATGAAACTAATGACTTTTTTCTTTTTCCATATCCATATCGATATAATGCACTTCCAAAAAGCACTCAAACACTTTCATGCCATAGTTTTTTGCTGATAGATGACAAAATCGGGTTCTGTGGGCTTTTGGGCAAAATCCCCAAAGTCAGTTCATGAACCACAGACCCTCAAATTTTGAAGATTTCTGCCCTTTGTTATTTTCCGATATTCAGCTTAGTAATGCCATTCCAAAAAATTCTTAATCACTTTTGTAGCATAATTTGTTGTCAAGATATGTCTAAAAACGTGTTTTATGGGTTTTCAGCCACAAGCCCCCAAACTCAGTTTATGGGCCACAGGCCCCAAGATTTTTGAATTTTTTGATATTTTTTTACTTTCCCAAATTCAAATCAATGATACGCTTCCAACGAGCCCTCAACCACTTTCATATCATAGTTTTTTGACTGGATATGACTAAATGTCCGCTTGACCCCCTGTTTCAGCCCACTGTGCAGGTGGTATTTCCAACTAAGGTTTTCATCCAAAAGAAGACCAAGAAATTTGACATATTTAGCCTGTTTAACATGTTGCTTACCTATCTTAATATTGACAGTTTTATTTAAAGAGTTTTGAGGAGAATGAAAAATAACAAAGTTTGTTTTGTCTATGTTTAATGCAAGTTTATTAGAATCAAGCCATTTTTTAACTTTCTTGAGCTCTTTGTTTACCACTTGTTCTAACTTACTAAGACTGTCAGATTCAAAATAGATATTTGTGTCATCAGCAAAGAGATAAAAAGATAACTTTCGAGTTGATGCTGGAAGATCGTTTATAAAGATAAGGAAAAGAAGTGGACCGAGGACGGATCCCTGGGGAACACCACAAGAGACATTAAGATAACTAGAGTTATGACCATTTACAGATACATACTGACATCTATTGCTAAGATACGATTTAAACCATGCAAGAGCAGTACCTCGTACACCATAATGCTCTAGTTTATCAAGGAGAATCTTGTGATTAACTGTATCAAAAGCCTTTTGAAGGTCAATGAAAATTCCACATCCGAAGTGTTTGTTATCTAGAGTATTCTTAATAGATTCTGTTAAACTAATCAATGCATGATCTGTTGAGTGAGAAGCTCGAAAACCTTTTTTAAACAAAGGAACTACTTTTGCATGCTGCATTTTGTCTGGAAAAATGCCAGTGTGAAAAGACTCATTAATAATTTGAGACAGAGGAAAAGTAATGTGAATAGAAAGGATTTTTAATAACTTTATGGGGATACTGTTTGGGCCAACTGATTTGCTGGTTTTCAACAAGCCAATTATATCAGATATCTCATATGCAGTTGAAGGAGCTACAAAAAATGAGTTGGGGTTTTTATTCTCAAGATAATTTAAGGGAGATCTTGGTGATCTTGGTATTCTTTTTTTCACATCTTCTGCTACATTCACAAAAAAGTTATTAAAAATGTTAGCCATTGTTGTAGAATCTGTTACTACATTTCCATCTGCATCCTTGAGCTTCCTAATGATATTTTCTCGAGAATTTTTAACGCTAATTATTGACTTTATGCCAGTCCATAAAAGTTTCATATTTTTGCTGTTTTCATGAAAGTAGTTTTGGAAATAATTTGTTTTACTATTCTTCAATTCTTCAATTCCAGAACAAACAACATACTTACCTGAAGAATGAAAAATGTTTAACTGAAGTGGGGTGCAAGGTGAAAAATTACTCTCTCCCCCTCCCTTGAAATGTTTTGAACCTCCTTCATTTTCCTCTCATGCCACCACATACAGGAAAAGCAAAACTCGTAGCGATCCTTAAAGCAGTAGCAACAATTTGACAAACCACTTTGCCTGATTAATGACTTTTTAAAACACTTTTGCAGTGATTTTAGATAACAACTCCTTCTTCAAAAACTCCTTGCTTGTATTTTGACCATCACTGAAATCTCAAGTCCTAGATAATATCCCCCTCAATTTATCATTGCTTATTGTTTTGAAATATGTTGTCAGAAAAATTTACTAAATTTCGCCAACAAAATCATGAAATTGTGAGCTGTGTGACAAAAGTTATGGGAAATTAAATCTAGACCTAGCCCTCACAGCTTTGCAATTTTGCCACCATTTTGAATCAACCTGTGCAGTACTTTCAAAAGGCTAGTGTACACATACTACACTACCTAAATAATGTTAGGTCCAAACAGGTAGGCCTAGTAGTACCTAACCTAAACTACCACTAGTCTGCCACTATAATATCGTAAAATACTACGATGATCGTGGTATACTTTGATGTGGATAGGATAGATAAGAATTCAGTATACTATACAGATCAGATTGGATTTGATTTGATTTTGATTTGAATTAATGTGGCATTCTAGACTAGTTGTAGTAGTAGTTACACTCACTTTTTTATTAGAAATCGTTAATAATAAACTGTAGGGCCAGATTTTCAAAACTTAAAAGACGTTGGTAGGAGATTTTGTATGAACCAAACAAGTTAAGAAACTGTTTATATGTTTCTTAACGAGATTTTACTAATTATTTCACCCGTGTACATGTGCTGATTGCCATTGTTGGGCAAATTCGGTGCTGTTGTTTGCAGTGGTCAGCAGTTGGGGGTCTGTGGGCTCATAGGCAGATAAAGACAAGATGCAAGACTAAATCAACCTTCAAATTTGCAGAAAAGCAGCATGCGGAAATTGCCAAAATACCCTCCCTCCCTTCCCTAGGGTTATTTTCCCAGTAGGTAGCAATAGAAGCTCTGTTATCTAGTTGGTCAATTTTGCCTAACCTTTCTTGTTTCTTTTTCTTCTGGTAATGTTTTCTCTGTCCCCTCTTTTTCTCACCGCACGTGTGCATGGTCACCAACCTTAAAAGCTCGTTTTGATTAGGCAGTAATGGGCGGCATAGCTAGAGAGCCGGGGACCTGGGGGCATTCCCTGTTTGTGGTGGTTATAGGGGCTGGAAATCCTTTTCCTTTCTCCAGGCACTGGCCTTTGTCCTTGGGAGGCATATGCTCTGTCCAGGTCCTTGGAGGCTGCTCACAGTGGCTATTGCACAAAAGCCCAACTTCCAGATATGGGTCACGGGATCAGGATTAAACGTGTTTGGCTTTGTCCCTAGTTAATTTTAGTTACATTGAAGAAGATATTTATGCCATTTGCAATGAAGTTTTCATTCATTTTTGCTTCTCTATGTCTTTCATATTTGACAATGATAGGAAATAAAGAAACAACGATATAAAGAGGGAAATCAGGTATTTTTGTTAAGAAACTTGCTAAGAATATTAATGAAAGCTAAAGAAACTCTGGTACAAGACTAAGCATAGTTTCTTATAAAAAAATGAGTGTACCTAAATAGTCTCAGGTCAACCGTAGAACCACTACGATATTGTAAAATACTATGATGTGGACAGGATAAAAACGTGGTAAACTACGATTTAACTTCTGAACGCAACGTGCACGAAGGCCAATTGCTGTTCACAAAATTTAACACACTCAAACAATTACCTTTCATGTTCAAATTCTCGGTATAAAAAGGATTGTGACATCGAAATTCAAAAATTTTACAAGTGCCCCGATTTCCTATAGAACAAACTAATACAATTTTAAAGCTTTGTTGAAAACTTTCCATAATACATAAGCAGACACAAGCTCCTCCACTCTGATTAGGCCATATGTTCCCATGAATATTGTAGTAAACGACCTTTTCATGATGGTAGTATACTACCTTTTGGACCAGCATCAGCACAAATCCACAAAACTGTTCTTTATTCTGCATACAGAACTTCGGGAGAAGGGTTTGGTATTACTAGAACCCGTGAAGTGAGACACAATTAAGGTACATCTTTATTGCATAATGTTATCAATGGTCAAAAAGGTATGCAGTACAAAAGCCACAAAATAACAAAAACTATAACTCTGTGGAAGTTTAGGAGTTCAAAATCTTGAAGCCTGCAATTCATCGGAAAAACACGATACCAATGGCCATAAAAGGCATAACTAAAATATCTAAAAGCCCTTGCTTCAGAGAAACTAGTGAGAAAATTTGAAAAAATGCAAAACATTATAACTACTGAAGCTTTTTTTTTTCAAAAGAAAAAAGTTGATGAACCCAAGATGGGTTAATTATGTAATGGAGAAAAAATTGAAATATAAACAGTTGTCCAATGAAACAAGAAATAATAGTATCAAAAAGGAAAACGAACTCCTTCTTTTTCCACAATATGGGACGCATGGTCATGGTTTTGATGGTGCATAATTCCAATTCTGAATTAATCTTGCTCTACCAATGATTGAAAAGCATTCCTCCTATAATTTTCAGCACATTCTGTCTGGCATCACACTTGCACATGCATTCAAGAGTTTTTGTCTTTGTGGGTGGGGGAACGATACTCTTGTGACTGAACATTGCGCCAGACAAGAGGTTGTGACTGTAGTGTAACAAAGTAGGGTAAATATTTTTTGAATCAACAAGATATTTGATTTTCTCTTTTTTCATCTTTAGATAAATATGGCGGATGAAGAAGGTAAGTTGTAAATTTGATTTTTTTGTTTACAACTGTTGAGTGTTTTGTTTCCATAATTTACAGAAAATTGCATCTTGCCAGTCTCAGTCAACCAAGTCACCAGAACATCTGGGTTTAATTTTTAAAGCAACATTTGCAAAGAGCATATGACAGAAACTCCAAGTGTCTAAATTTCCATATATTTCTTTTTAAAGTGGGTATCCCAAGAGTAAAACGTTGCAAAAACAATACAAGTAGAAACAAACAGAATATTTTAAATTTGACTGGACAAAAAAAGTCTAAATCATGTTGGCAGTTATTAATATAAAATGTTTAAATATCCTGAACCTGTATCTTCTTAATTATGGATTTTTCCAACCAACTTTGTTATTTTACCTTCTGAGAAATCCACAGTCACGCTCAATTTTACTGAGCTGGAGCCTCTTGATGCACAGAACTGCAGACTAGTTAGGTGGAACAAATAGTTTTTTTTGCAGCCATTAAACGATCTGGGAAAGTGGAATGTCCTTCTTCTCAGATCATTTGGTTGACAATTCCCTGATGAAAAGTTTTGCTTCTCTACCACTACCGCCATATAGGGTGAAAACTAATACCTGGTTGGAAGAGCCATGCTCGCTGTCAATCAAAATGGTGTATAAATGGAAAACAAGTGAAAATGGGATATATTCCGGCAAGTTGTGATAAGATTATAAAAGAGGGTCTCATTAATGGTTAATTTTTTGGTCCTTAACTGTCTCTTTCTTGCTTCTGTATGTTAAACTTTACTGTGCAAAAAAAAGCATGGTTAAAACCACCCACGAGCCTGTTGGGGGGTGTGGGGGGCCCAAACAAAAACTCTGCCTGCAGTTTGCCCCCCTTTTGACTTTGGTTGCTCTTAATTCAATTATATTTTGGAAAAAATTGCTTCGAAGAACTTCGAAATTTGATAGAATAAAGATAAATTTCTTTTACCCTATGCAGAAAATCTTTAGGAAGCTTGGTCCGAAGCCATTTCAGGCTCTTAGAAATGATAAGATCTCAGGAGCTTCCGGGGCTTGGCATATTTCCTTGTGCAAAGAGCAAAGCTTGAAGTCTGGACATGGTCCCTTGTTAAATTGGTTATCACATAAACTTTTCTTATCTAAATCTTTTATCTGTTTCCAGAACCAATAAGTCCTTATTCATCAAGAGAAAGAAGACATAGAAGAAGACATTCTGCCTCAACATCTGAAGACGTAAAGAAAACTTCCTCTTCGTTGAACATTCTTGCTCCAACGGCAAGCAAAGAGCCAGTTTATCGAGAAAATGGACACCATCATCACCATCAAATGGAAAAAGAAAGCCACACGAGAAAGAAAAGACCTTCAAGAAGACAAACTCCGGAGCCTGGTGTGTAAAGCTATTAAAATTTATTCTATCCATGCTGTGCAAAGATGATAATATGAGAGCCGAATGTCCTAAGTTCATGAATATTGATAGGCTAATTCAAGGATAAACTATTTTTGTTGAATGTTTCGATTTCATCTTCATCAGTAAACTATCTGACAAACTATCATGCTGTGCAAAGGATTAGGTTTGATACTAAATACTTGTTCAAACTTTCTCAATTTATAATCTACCAGCACTCGGCAAAATGTAATTGATTTTGAGCACGGTTGAGCAATCTCAGTTAAAAGGTAGCTACAATCCTCGCCAAAACCTCTTTAGACAAACCAAAGAATAGTCACAATAGGTAATGCTCTTTCTAAGAAAATAGAGGAAAATGATAAACAATCAACTTCAAACAGCAAAGATAACCTAGAAATTGACTTCCTGTGCTGAATTACATAACTCTTATGAAGACATATCGTGTACAACGCCTGGAAGCATGATAAACTTAGAGAATTATCATGGCCCTAGCAACGAAAATGGGATTATAAACTGCAGTGTGTGTGCTCAATAGCCTCATAAAAGGGTATGAATAGTTGAAAGTAGTCAATAACAGCCTTTACACATTTTTCCAACTTGATAAATATCACATACATCATGATCAGCATCACATACTTGCCCTCGGTTGTCAAAACATAAAGTTTCTAAAGTCTAGTGGAAATTATCAGCACTGTGTTTTAAAATATTTGTTGTTGTGCTCTAAAGAACAAAAATCATGTGCATGCATTCTTCAGAAGTAACTAATCATATCCTCTTTTACTGAAGCTGCTCCCTTGCTTCCTAATTTAGCAATTGCCTTGACTTTGAATTCACTTATTTGATGGAAAATTGCTTTACCACACTTTGGTAGGCCTGAACAAAAAATAAATGTGGAGCTCATTGCTCAAATATTTTGACTCGGACTAGATCGAAATAGACTTGCGAAAGTTTAGCATCACTCTAATGCAAATACTCTCAACATTTTGCTGCGCAGAAGTGTGAAGTGCAATGCGTTGAGAGGCTTTTTGATTTCACCTGTCTACCAGTATCAGTCTAATTCTATTTTATCTCTGAATTTATTTTTGGTTCTCAAAAGCAATGAATGTTAAGTGAAAATTTAAAAAGTTACTGAAGAAGATATAAAATTGAAACGTCCTATGACTTGAGACGGGGATTGCCGAGTGGTTAGATCACTTGACCCTTTTTCAAAGGGTCCTGGGTTCGAAACTACCTTCAGACCTGTCACAAAGTGTGAGGAGAGAATTAGCCAGCTCTCTGTAATTCCAGGCAAAATGGACCAGGGTCGCGCTGCTCGATTAGTTTACCTATTCAGTGGGCCCTTTGTTCTTAGCACATAAACCTATACCTTGCGAAGATAGTAAGCGTATGTGCCTATCAACTATCATGGTTTATTCTTGTCTTATCTTCTAATATTCATAAACTTAGGTAGATTGGTTTTCGTACTAGCACGTTCCTCAAAGTATATATAGTTACTAAGTCGAAAAAATTAGTTCATCGAATCTTTCAATTCTACAACTAGTCAGTCAGTAAATAAATGAATATGATTGCCTTGATATGTTTGACTAATTATTTCATTGCACATTTCAGCTGACATCTCTGCAGACAGTAGGGAGAACATCAATGCAGGAAGGAGTGAAAGAAGGAGACCCCGTAAACAGCAAACTGCTCAAAGACTTCCCCGGTCAGTAAGTGAGGAGGTTTTGGCGTTAGAAGGCAAGTTTCAAGCACCACTTCCTGTGCCAGATGTAACTGGTCGTCCTCCACAGCCAGATAAACGGAGTAGGAGAGGAAGAAGGAAAAATGGTATGATTCTGATTTCAATTCAAGATTTGTATTCATCTTTCATATTTTTGATGGAGCCACCTAAAATGCACTTCTAGTTATAACTGAACTGGCTGTGCAACAATACGTACACTGCACAAACAATTGACGTTAACACATTGCAGATATTCAAGAACGAATTCCCAAATTGCCGTAAGAGCAAAGAAAGAAAAACAGAATTAGTTTTTATGGATCAAGATGCACAAAACAGAGCCGAAGGAGTCACAATGATAGTAAGCATAAAAAAGTGTTGTTATAAAGGACCCAATGTGCCCACTATGTACACATTGGCTGTGTAGTACCTCACCAACTCAGGCATACTATGTAAGGCTAAATATTGTTGATATTCAAGAACCCAATAGTGCTTTAGGTCTCTTGATCACATATATATAATATGCTTGCTGTTGTTCACCTCAGGTGATTTGGTTTAACTCACAGCAACATCGTCTGCAGCATTGAATGCCTTCCTTCTTAAGTGAAAGTAATGGGGGTGAACTTGATTTCGTTCTTCTATCTCTATGTTATCTTGAATCATTTTTATTTACTAACCCTTGTTGTCTGATAACCATCAATTTCTCGTTTCAAGATCCTGAGCTTCACCATCAAGTCTCTTCTGAGGTTTACGACGAGGAACAAAATACAGAATCAATTGATAATCCGAACTCTGACCGATTGCAAAGTAGATCTAAACCTCGCGGATCGCAGCCAAAGAAAAAGAAAAAAATGAGGTATCAATCATATAACCCTTTTCCTGCGTTTGGTTACCAAAACAGCAATGCCTCAATGACACTTAGCAGTAAAGCGCTGCAACCCAACCCTATCGTGATAGCAGCAAAAATAATTGTCAAATTATTTGACACTTCTTTCATCGCTGATGTTCATGATTTGCTGCATCCATAAAAAATAAGAGCAAAACTAAACAGCCAACCAAGGTTGCCCCTTATTTGTTTTAGATGAAAGGGAATTTCAAGAAACTTAAGAAATCACTTGCTTTTCTCCGATTGTTTTTATTAAATAACCCCTGATCAAGTGCCGCTAGAAGTGAAACAACTCCCAATCAAGTGCTCCTGGAGTTAGATAGAACCAATCGATGTAAGCTGTATATTGTTTCCCACTCAATTTTATCATCTTATCTGTTTATTAGGAGTTCCATGCTGACTTCGGGTGATGAAGACAACTACCAAGGTGATATGGATGGAGAAGGTCAGTCAATCGTTAAATCATCACCATCTTGTTTACCATTTTTGATATATGACTGCTGAATAACCGTCACTTAGGATTACTTTTTACCATCAAATACTTTTTTACGAGAATAGGGGGACTTGTTACAGAGGGGGTTCTACGAAAAAAGGATAATCACTTAAAATTCCCCCTTTCCTATACCAATTTATTTGCCTAGTATATATAGAAAATTCACATTTGAAAGGTATGAGGTAAAATATTTGCCCACACGATCCTTTATTTCTGGTCTTTAATTTCTTATTTTGATATCGAATCTTTACAAATAAGCGACTATTAGCAATCTATGCGGACGGCCTCTTTTACAGTATTTCTGTTTAGTTTCAGAAATATTCCGGATTGATAAAGAAGACATAATTCAAAGTGACGTCAATCACAGCACCGGGAAAATAGCAACCATCAATCAGGTTAACCAATCAACATTACCAAGTCAGCCGCAAGACTTTTTGTTCATCGAGAAGAAAGGTGAATTTTACTGATATTTTGTTTTCGTTTCGTTTTATATTCTGGTCATAGCTACAGTAGACACTGAAGGAATCATTTGCATATCAGGGCCGGATACAGCATCCTTGGAAAGGGAGGCGTACAATGTATCCCTAATGATATTTTCATTGGAAAATGATATATCATATCGACTGGCCCTACAAATATTTCTTTATAACAATCATAAACGTAAAGATTTACAGGTGTTTAAAACTTATACCTAAGTTTACGATTGAAATTTGATTTACAATAACAATAAACAAAATATGATATACTTGAAAATTAACTCGAGACAGAGGGTGTTGCAAATTTTGTTGTTCCGCTCATAGATAATTCAAATATCCTTTTTTATTGTTGTTGTTGATTTATAAAGAGGTACTGAAATAGTTGTCCCTCTGTTTACTTCTCACAGAAGGGATTTTTTTGGTTGATTTTTGACAATAAATCTTGTCAAATCATATAAACAAATTATCTCGACTGTTTGTTATTTGAATTTAACACTCTCTTTTATCTTATGCAGATGGTCAAGGCTTCTTAAAAGTGCATAAGAGTAAACTGGAACAAGTGATTGAAGAGCCAACTGTCTCAAGAACATCCACAACGATGGAATTTGCTCTAGTAAGTAAAATGCTTGCCAAAAGTATCGGAACACTTTATTGATTTTTCGACTCATTACAGTAATTTCCATTCGCTCTTTGGAATATATTGATTCGTTGCTTGAAGTCGCTGTATTTGAAAAATGAGCTCGTATTCGGAAAAACAATCTTTTAGCCTACGACTTCAATATCAGGAGTAAAGCAAGATAAACTAAAGTATTAAGCTCTTCATTAGACTCCTATCTTGCTAATGAAGCTCCATAAAGATAAAAGGGAGTTCTACTAATAAGAACAATAAAACGAGGTCCAATTAGAATACTGAAAATCAGAATTAAGAAAAAATTGTAATTTTTGTCTCTTTTCAGCAAGTTCATAATGGTTTTCAAACAATCGCATTGATCTGTCATGGGTTACTCGCAGGTTCGTCAAGTCTGAAAAACTCTTTCTTCGAATATATGAATATTTCCAGCCAGTTTTCTTGATGGGCCTATCATCAGTGAGTTAGTTAAAATGCTGAACGGGCTAGCGTATGAAATCACAACAGGCCTTAATTTTCAATAGGGACAATGTAACATGCCCTTCATCACTACATATAGTAATTATGAGGTCCTAGTATGTTCAATGTTTCCATTATTGAGTGAGTGAGTTTGTCCTTAAAGGGCTAGCCTACAAACAGTCACAACATGCCTTATTTTAGAAGGGACATGGCAGCATGCTCTTCATCACTACATATATTATATGAGGTCATAATAACTTTTATGCACAATTATTTCAATTTGTAGCAATGGGTCTCCACTGTGGCCTACTCTTGGAAATATATTCTTCAGCTTCGATAAGAATAAGCTAATTTCATCTGTTAAATTATCTTTTCATATTTCAGGAATAACTCTGACACAGTGTATATTTGTATATTCACTGAGTGACCAAAGCTACGTCAACTTCCTCATAAATTATCATAAATTGGCACTGCCCTTCCAATCGGTTTACTACTTTCTTCTCGCCTTCTGTGTGGTGTCCATTTTCGATAGGTGCGTATATCTATCTGGTATCCCTTTGAAAACATATGTGTTTTGAGGACTAGGAGTGCGACGATAATACTAAAATAAACTGGAATTAAAGTGTTTACATATTATTATGTAATTTAATTAAAGTCTCTCTGTATTATTATTTTAGGTAGTTGGTGTCAATTAATTTATTTTAACTACAAATAAACCATCTGTAAATGAGTTTTTATGATTATGATTATGATCGTTTCATTAGAAGGTTGTCGAGAAAGAGACATAATCAGTATACTTTCAAACCATGACAAATTTTGTGTCAACAACACATTGCAAACTGAATCCATCAATTATTAAGACAAATCCATTACACAGAGAGTAACGTTTGAGACAACGTGCTTTGTTCCATCCTCAGAAGCAAATTAAGTTAATACTTTGATTGCTGATTGTATGATTATACTGATTTTGTCTTTTTCTTAATGTCCTTCTAATGAAATGAAAATTATCATCGCAGTCCTAGTCCTCAAATTCATCTTGAAGCTTCGGTTTCCTGCGAGTTCATCAATATCAAATACGTGGCTAGTTCTTAAATTGTCTTTTTTTTCAGAATTTTCTCAACAAGGACATTCTTATATATGTTGTATAGACTTTATAAGTTTTCAGTTTGTAATTATTATTTCGTCTTTTAGGTATATCAATGTGAGTGTCGGTTGGAGTCAATTCTTTTTGGCTTTGCTTTCACGACCTTCCAGAGCCTTGGCTATCGTTGGTATGTTGTAATTTCACCTTATACAACCTTTGGTAATCTTGAGTTTCACCTTTGTAAAAATAGAACGCTAATGTTATTAATTTGATATCTGTTGACAATAAGACATAACTCTGTTATTGTCTAGATAAAAAACGACAGGAGGTGTAGACTTTTCATGAGAAGAAGCAGGATTTTGCAGATCAATCAAGATCATTAGAAATAACACATACTGAGCAAGACTTGAAATCCATGACCTCTGACCTCGTTTAACAGTGCTGTCACCCCCCTGATATTTTGGAGAGATTGAAATTGTAATTTCAACCATGTCACTCATGCAAAATTTCACCATTAACCATTAAAAATCTTTCTTAAGATTTTACAACAGTAAGTGATGCTTTGAGGACTTGTTTTTCTGAACTAATTCTTTTTGACAACCTCTATTGGCATGCATTTTTTTAACAGCTTACTTTCTGAGATTGATAGCTTCCCTTGTGAGAGCTTCGAGGGGTTCAAAGTTGGAAATTTTAGCATGACTGCTGCTTTGTCAATTGCCAGGATACATATCAATAATGGCCATGGGGACGAGTTGAGCAAGCTTCAAAAGATTAAGCCAATTGTTTCAGGCTGAAAAGGTACAGCAGAAAAAACTGGAGATTTTATGCTCAAGGTTCCTATCCCTTGGAAGACCTTAGATGCTGGTTTTTACTGCAATTTATAGATTTTCTTTAAATTGGGAACTCTATTCATTCATTGTCTTTTCTTTTCAGGTTATCTGTTTGCTCTTGTGTTTTCCGTCAGTTTGGCTCAGCTTGATGATAAGATTGGGTTGTACAAAGAAACCCCAAGCCTTTGGTAAGCTCTCTACTGCTTATGATGACTCTTGAAATAATAATATTAGTGGTAGGAATCGAACTCACAACCATTTGGTTAGACAGCAAGTGCCTTAGCGACGGTGCTATACAGCACAAGAGCTAAGGCTGGGAAGGAGCCGAGTTTATCTAGTTGGTGTCATAATTATTTGATTTTTTGATTTCACATCTGTGAGTTTTGAGCTAAACAGAAGTACGGTTCTGCTCAACTCAGGAACAACTGATACAAGCAGAGAATAAGTAGTGAGATAATGCAGATGGTAGAAATCTAACTCACAACCTCTTGGTTAGTAAGCAATATCTCACTGCTATGATTAATCTCACTGTTTATTCTCTGCTGTTACCAGGCGTTCATGTGTGCAGCAGAACCGCACTTATCCTTGCTAGGAATGATATTTATAAATGCAACTTCTTCAGACTTCTTAGTTTTATTTGACTTTCTTTGAACTTTAGTGCATTGTACTTCATTTTACTTCTACTTTACTGCAATGTAAATACATTCACATTTAGCCTTACTCAGCCTAACAACCCCATTCATGCAAAGACATTGTTTAGTGATTTTTCAACGTACAGTAAAATCATGAATACAGGGAACCTTAATTAAATAATAACCTGCAGTCAGAATCTTTATTAGAACCTTTCAGAGCCAATTAGTCTAGTTTCGTAAAAGATTTTCTTTAGATAAGAACGGAAACAGCCTGTTATCAAATAGGTAGCTTCTTATATGCAGGTTTATACTTGGTTTGGGAAGGTATCTGAAGCTCGTTTGGCTTTGTCACCAATCTATTTTCCAATTATATATCAATAAAGTCATCGCTAACTTTTCAAGCGATGAATTAATTTATGAAAATTGATTTTTTATTGCTGACAACACTATCGCTTTAACTCAATATAAGCATTTCAATAAAGAAATGTCATATTTATGGTCTGTCTTCGCTTATTTTGATATTAGATCTTTACAGATAAGCGATGAAAATAAGTGATTTTAGCGAGTAGCTTGGACGGCCCCTAACAGTTTTGATTTTAAAGCTTGGAAATAATCATAATCCTGTACAAAGCAATTGCTTCCAAGTCTACTTTCGATTTATTGCTAATGAAGATGTTATAGGCAGGTCGAGTGTTGTTGGTAAAGAGCCTGGATAGGTCCGTCTCTACATTTGTTGAGTGGTGGTGTGATTTGTGAGATTGATGTGACTTGGGCTGGTGAATTAACCTCCAAATGCATTGATAGCTCAGTTAGTAGCGCACTGACGCGTCAAATCGGTGGTCGTTTTTTTGAATCAAGCTCGGGCTATTTTTCATTTTCACAAAACACAACCATTCGAGTGTTTTTATTTCTTTAAAGGGCTTCAACTTCTCAGCTGTCAATATGGCGGATAATAAACTTATTTCGTGTGATTGGTGCTATTCTTGGCTGGTTTGCCGTTTCCTTGAATCCTCTGGATGACCAGGCAGCAAGTGAGTTAGTTTATGAATTCGTTAAAATAACATTGATAACGAAATGCACTAAAAGCCAAAGATTTTTAACTTAGCCTGTCTATGTTCTTATGGTTCTTCTTGACAAAGAAAGGGCTCAAAACTATGCTTAAGAAGGACCATAGGATAAATAGTAGCGAGTGAGTAAGTTTATGAATTCATTGAAATAACATTGATAACGAAATGCACTGAAAACCAAAGATTTTTAACTAAGCCTGTTTATGTTCTTATTGATGTTTTTCACAAAGAAAGGGTTCAAAAATCCTTTTTAAGAATAACCATAAGAGAAATAGTAGCGACTGAGTCATTTCTATGCCTTCATTTAAACTACATTTTGGTGAGGTCCACATCGAAGAAAGGGATAATGTCTCTTTCTCCTTAGGTAGGGTCTTGATAACCGGATTTCCAAGCATGTTGTTCCTTAAAGCTATATCAGAACATGTGAATCTGGAATTTTATAAAGGCACCCATTGGCTTTAACGGATATTCAAGAATTTTTTTTCATTTGTATGAATGTCAGTGAAATTATAGCCTACGTGTATGAATTTTGTGAATTTTAATATCTGTACATACTTGTTATGATTTCTCATTGTTGTACATACAATTTTGAAAAATCGACCCTTTTACCATTGTCTTTTCTTATGTTTTGATAATCGAAATCCTCAACTTATCTTTTTGTTTGTTGTAGAAAATTTGAAGCAAGCTGTGGAACGAGAACGTGCTGAAACGAAAAGTAACTTGAAATCCGCCACACTTGCAAGTTGGGAGACCCACCCACCTATTTGAAGGTTTGTTGTGATCACTGTCAGAAGAGGAAGATGGTCTGTAAGCAGGTTGTTTGGGGGTGATCCCTTACGGTTTTGTTTGTATTTCTTAGATCGTGAACGAGTATGGCAACCCTTATTCGTTAAATAGCTTAACCTGGTTTCAATTCGAATGGGCAACTATCTCATAGCAGAAAGGCGATTTGCATGTTCTTGACCATGCTTCTATCCGCTTTAGAACTCAAAATAGTTTCTTTGACAAGCTAAGCGATTGAAACTAATGTCATTCTTGACTCAATGCGTACCCGTTTTAACTGCAGCAAATACGCTTATCAACTTTTACTTATATTTGTTAAAAGTGACTCATATTTAACTTCTGATACCTATTTTCTGTTTGTAAATATTCAATATCCCTGTCATCAATTAACACCTTTTACTTTATTATCGTTCTTTAAACTCTACTCTATTAGGAAACCAGGTTCTTAAACGTTTCCCCATGCGATTTACACTGTTTTTTCGTTACCTTCAACTTGACATAAAGCTACATTTAGAATTTTTATACAGATATGAAGTTAAAAGAAATAAAGACGAACAGAAATATTGAATTAGTATATATCTAACACTCGACTATTTACAATCTTGTGTTCATTTTCAAAAGAATCTATAGATATAGATGATAATGAATATTTAAATGGGAATAAATTTGCGAATCGTTTTCATCCCTAAGTCATAATCGCAAACTGGTTTTGGTTAACAGATATGATCAAAGTCTGTAATTAGGAAGAAAAAGTCTTCCATTTTCTACCATAGTCCTTATCGCGTTGTTGGATTTCAATTCGATATTTTTTGTGGTTGTTTTTATCTCTTTCAAATTAGAATCGACTTTTAATTTAGATAAGTGCTCTCTCTTACTTTTCATGCTTGTTGGATTTTCATCATTGTTGCATAAAATACGGAAGTTTGTAAAAATGTGAATGGACTGGGACTTGCTTAATTTTGAATGGCGTGGTTGAAAATAACCACGTAAAACTGTCATGGAGGGAAGGTGTATTGGGTAGTCGCTTCTAAGGACCCAACCCTTTCCTAGGCTAGAACTTGGGATTCGAGCTCACTCACAAATTGGAGCAATCAAATACCTTACACCTCATGAAATGTCTATATCAAGAGTATTTGTTTTAACTCTGTTTGAACTTCCAAAGGTTTGGTGTAGTACATGCTACTACTCTTCTGTTACAAAGGACACAGTCCTCAATTTGGCACTGTGGTACCCATAGACTAATCATGTTTATATGTAAATGGAGTTATATCAGAACAAGGGAGAAAAAAAACTATTTCAGGCTATTTAGAGTTGTTTCCAACATCACTAATATAAAATGACAATAGCTCTTGGTTTTTTGCGTTCGTGTAGCCTAGTGGTTAAGGCGCTTGATTTCAAATCCTTGAAGGGCAACCTTCGTCGGAATCATAAACGGAAAGTGGTCAGCCAATTCAGTGGTCCATCCTTCCGAAGTCGATAAAAGATTAACCAGGATATTTGTTCTAGAATACAAATTCTGTTGGGGTACAAGCTGCGTTGGTTGCCATACTCCGAACCTGCATTAACAATTAAATCTGCCTGCTGGTTGCCTGCTTACTAGCTCCGTAAGTTGAATATAAGAAAGGCATAGCTAGTCTCGATATCTTAACGATAGATGAAGTGATTCATGCAACGGGCATGCAATCTTGCCTCTGCTAGTTCCAATCAAGCTAGTTTCGATCCAGCCTTTTCGTAGGCAAGAATGCTAATCATCCACTCGTCCACATGAGCCTATCAATTGGTTCGACCCGCAATCCCATTTCATCGCCATTCTCTTCTTTTGGCTGAATTAGAACGTGCTTGATCTCATAAGAGATTCAGTCACGCATGGATGGGTACCCTCAACTCTCTGTTCTAATGCAACAATCCAACTGGAGCCTCAACCTTCTTCCGACTTGAAATCCTATTACCATCATTGTATTTCCCTCATAAGATTAGTTGGGCTGGAAAAAATCCAATCCCTTTCTTCTTTGCCTGAATATTGGGTTGATTCGCTAATTTATCTTTGTGTGGCTCTTGAGCTTTTGAACCCAACTTTTTAATACTTGCATAGATCTAGAAGCTTCCAATGTTTGCACAGCTTCATAAGTTTTCGGTACTTACATAGATGTACGAGTTTTCAATATTTGCATGGATTTTGGAGTTTCTAATATTTGCATAGATAAATTAAATTTCGTGCCGATGGCTGTTGTTCCTATTGAATATTTTGAGCCTGATTAGCGTAGAAATTTCGAGAACATTTCAATTTTTCAGTTATTCTTGATGTCACCACGTTGCCATTAACATTTTCAGTATGTTTTGCCTTTGCTAATATTTGTAGTTCATGTTTGAAATCAAGCTGGATCATTTTTCTCACATTTGTCATCAAAAGTTTGGTCCCAAAACCAGTTGGCCATTCATTGCTATATTTTTTGTTTCGCTTTGTTTTTATGAACCAGTTTTCCTGGAGATATTACCTACCATCATATTTTTTTATGGCGACTATTTTAGCTCTTCCATGCTGGAGAGAACTCATCGAAACTAATCTTTGTCAAATTGTTGATAGCTGGATAACTTGCAGGTGTGCAGTTACATGCATTTAGTCACTGAATAAGGTATTGTATAAATCAGCGTTTACACGGGGTAGTTTCCATTCGGTTTCATTTGGATTGGAACCATACCCAACAGGTACGTTTAGGCCTTGCATTAACACGAGACCGACTGGAACCGCTCCAAATGGAACTGCTAGCCGTGCCCAAATGGTTCCACCTACAAAGTCGATCCCATTTTGAATCATAAACTGTTCCACTTGGCTCCGTACCGAACGGTTCCAAAAGATCCCATGTAAACGCTGCTCAAGGCTTTCGGTCCTAGCCAGAAGAGGGGGAAGCCATGGACCACTTACAGCATTAACTTGTGGATGATAACCCATAAAAGTGATATCTACAACTCTGAGGATAGCATTAGCTAGAAAGGCCTTGGTGTGTTGAAATTTTATGGTTTTTAAGAAAACTATAAAGAAATCCTTCGCATCCCTCTCGACTTTTTAGCTGATCCGAATTTTTTTGTATCATCTACAACATAAGAGATTTTTTCTTCAAAAGGGAAAGTGCCACAGCTCTACCCCCAAGCTGAATTCTGGCTAATGGCACCTTATGTGGGCCTCGAAGATGTGTGCAAGCCTCGAAGCCGAGACATATCCTGGCTTCACCACTGCGACGTACTGAACGTCTGTGAGCTGAGCTTTGTCTGCGATTTGAAGTGATAAAGAAAAAACAACAAATAATAAAATAACAAAGCATAATATATGGCCATTGTGAGAAGAATAAATACGGTTGAAGCTTTCTTTTGTGTCCGTAATGACATGTGCTTTCAGCAGAACACAATGCAAAGAAACATCATCTATAGCGGTTTACGAAGACAATGGAGCAGATGCTGTGGAGGACTCGATTGATGTCATAACATTGGGTGTGATTCGCTGTGGCTTATTCTCTTCTTGAAAGCACAAGAATAAAACGTCATCAAAACTATATCAGGTTGAAGATTGACGACTCCATTCCTGTAATGTCTGGTTATAATCTGTGAGAAGAATGAAGGCAAATCGTCGACAGAGCTAGATGCTGCGTTGATTTATACTCGTCTGCCTCGATATTTCTTGATAACATTGGTGGGAATTTCAATCAGCTGAGTTGCTACATTACTTTAAACTTGATTCAATAATCCATGAGAAAAATAAGACGAAGTTTGACAATAACTTTCCATAACAGAGAGAAAGATAAACAACTCTTAGATATGAACAGTGAATGTGACCTGCTAAACTGAAAACGTGATTGCTACAAACTACAGCAATGCAGGAGACGCAATGAATAGCTACATACAGGTATCTCACGCATGTACATGAAAATCAGCTGGTATTATACAACTAATACCTCACGTGCTGACCATGATACCACCATAATGGCTTAGTAACCGATTCTTTGGAACCTGATTTCAAATTATTTTGAAGAATACCCATGCCAAGGATTGGAATATCTCAAAATGAACAAGTTTATGAATGTCGTCTTTTTGTTTTGCAGTATTTTCATTTTGAAGTCATGTGGTAAGTTTTTGTTAATTTTTTAAATTTTCTAAATTCACACGAGTTTTGTTAGAATTTTCGGAATAGTTCGAGATTAGGTTCTTCTGTAATTAAATTCTTGAAATTTCTAGAAATATCAAGAAATGTGTTTAAGTTTTTCGAAATTAGGTTTAACGTTTGAAATATATAAAAATCATGTTCAATTCAGTTATGTAAAAAAGTTTTAGCTTAGATTTCCAAATCTAAATTTTCCAAAATTAGGTTTAACTCAGATTTTAGAATTATTCGAAACTTACTTCCAGTTTGATAAA
Source organism: Pelagia noctiluca (assembly GCA_963924455.1). Lineage (NCBI taxonomy): Eukaryota > Metazoa > Cnidaria > Scyphozoa > Semaeostomeae > Pelagiidae > Pelagia > Pelagia noctiluca. The sequence goes on from OZ004316.1 coordinate 14,928,544, forward strand.
TAATTAACTAGTATAGTCTTCTTACTGGTAACAGATAAATTTCCTTCAAGTGCATTAAAGCACGGAAATCGATGTTTTCAATGGTTAACAATTTTAAATTTTAATAACCCATGTCTAAGATGTCTGTAGAAACCTCTTATAATTGGACGACGCTTGGAATTCAATCATTTTCTCGACTTAATTTTGTCTTTTGCTATAATGGTATAAATCAAATATTAAAAATGCATGAGGTCTAAAATCGTTTACTTGGGTTAAAGCAAGAACCCTATCAATCAAAATGCGAAAGATTTTCCAGGTGTTTCGAGGTCTTCCTTAAAGCGTTACGTAGATAGGGAATTTAGTTTCATTGGGGTTTCCAAAGCTATTTATTCCCTTAGAGCCACCTTGATTCCCGCTCTGTGAGCAGGATACATGTGGAGTGGAATTAGTTTTTAAATGTTTTTCACCTAAAATAGGAATATTTCAGCTAATTTGTTCCTACCATCTTGCATAACAGCATACACGTTTTTTTTAGAATACACTTTGTTGCAATTTCAGGGCACCTGTCCCTATTTTCACTAATTTACCACCCTGTACCCCTCTCCAACATGTCTGTCTTGGTAAGTGCTTTAAGTTGGTGAACCTGCCTTGTGTTTATCTCATACAGTTTTGGAGCAAAGACTTCTGAACCAAATTTTAGACTGGTGTTTCTTAGGGAGGTCTTTCTTATAAAAAATATGAAGGCCAAATTTATACATGCGTCAGGCTTACTACCCTACGAGTAGGAGAACCCCCCCCCCCCCATCCCTGCAAGGCAAGAAAGGGGGACCTACTAAATCAATTTGGTATTTGCATACATTTCCTAATCTTTTATCACGTAAACCTCTGAAAGCTCTAGAGAAGCTATGTGTCAGAGGTCGTAGGTTCGAGTACCAGTTCGGGCCGAGTTATTACAATGAAATTAAGAGCTGTCCGTCCGTCTTACTCTTGCAGAAGAAGCGGGTATAAATACATAAAGTGATATAAATAATATAGATATGGATAATACCCTAATCGTGCGTAAGAAGTAATCGTGGATTGGTGAGGCACAACCCTATAATCGGATTGAGTACATATGATAGCATTATGGAATAAGTACTAAATAAACTTAAGTCAAAAGATAGATACGATTAAAAATAGGACGAATTATTGTGGTTGCTGCTTTATTAAGTTTGATAGAAAGTTGGAAATTCGCTTGATTTTCAGAAAATTCATAATTGAGTGTTGAAAAAAGATTTGAAAACGCAACAGTAAGGCTGAATCTACATGAAAATATCTTTTAAAACGTCCTTGAGTCATCTTCTTCTTTAGTTTCTTTCTTGAAAAAAATAGACATTACGGACAGTGGATAAATGAATAGATTTCATATTAGAAAACTTGTTAAGAAAGTTTTAGTTAGTGCTATAACTTGTAAAAACCAAAGAAACCTTGGTAAAATGACGAATTTACTTAATTCGCCCGAGGGGCATTTCACTCCCTTTTAAAGCGTACGAGATTTTTTAAAGAACAAAAGGATTTCCAGTGATTTTCAAGGGATTTTCATAAGAACAATAGGATTTTCAGAAAAAGTGTACGAGATTTTTAGGGAGTGATTTGCCCCTCAAATTCGCCGGTATTGCCGAGTGATTAGATCACTCGGTCGAAGGGTCCGGGGTTCGAAACCTCCTTCAGACCTGTCACAAAGTGTGAAGAGAGAATTTGTTAGATCTCTGTAATTCTAGGCAACAACGGTAAAGGAATCACGAGTTGTGATCGCATTGATAGGAAGGACCAGGCTTGCAATGCTCGATTAGTCTACCTATTCAATGGGCCCTTTTTGCTTTGCGCATAAACCGATACCTTAGAAGATAGTAAGTGCATTTGCCTATGAACGTTGCTTTGTTTCTTACAACAGATGATGTACTGCACTTGTATTTTGCAATGCTCGTTTTATTTTCATTCAGTTAGAAAGGTTGTGTTAACAGCTTGAGAAGAAATCAGTAGTAATGGGCCTATCTTGTCCAACAGCCTTGATTCATAAAACCATAGCAAATATTTGAATTGTGTATCATTTGTTCATCAGGCAGCCCTGGAATCGGGTTCTCTGCAACTCTGAACGACGATGTTATTGTGGCAAGAAACAACTGGACAACAATTGCTGGCTGGAAAAGCAAGGACTCGCTACTCATCTTCGAGTATGGGATGATCTTGGATGAAACCCAGTCAGCAACGAGAATCCCATTTGATGGCCTATACTTCGCATCAGCCAATATCTTGATTAACACGGCATCTAGAAATACAATCATACAAGCATGTATCAGCAGCAAATGCCAAACCAGCGACCAAAAGGAAAAAACCATCACTATTTCGTTTATCACATACTTCAAGAAGAACCGAAATATTTCGTTTAAGCTACATGGAAATTCAATTTTTACCGTCATGCATAAATCGAGCTTCGCAATGGCTTATCTTGGACCCATGGCAACAACAAGTGCACTTCTAGCAGTATTAGATAGGAATACAACGGTGCAGTTAAATGGGAGATCGAATAATGTCGTCATAATGGGATGGAAAAGTGAAAGAAATGAATATGCAAAGAACGGATATAAAAAAGGTACACATCCATATATTACATACACAGAGTCGCAATAGTGCCTTGCCTTTACTCCAAACCTAAGGACTTTGCTCTCGACATTCTTCTTTTAACGCCCTAACAACCAAGCCCGAAGAGCAAGTACTTCTTCTAGGCTGTCTCGCCTTTCTCTAGGGCCAAATGGGTCTTGCTTAAGGCTAGCCTTTTCTGTCTGTAGCAGCCTTGTTTGGGGCGAAATTTTTCACCTTATGAAAAGGGCCCTCTCTCAAAAGTTAGACGGTTTAAGATCCATGATTTTGCTTGGGGAAATTTTAGTTTCTAATATCCATGTAGGTTGTTTATGTTTTTGCAGTTTTTTCAGATATAAATCATCAAATTTTTGTTCGGCTTGCTTTTTGCTGTGCAATGTATAAAGCTTCTTCTCGAATTCAAAATATTATTTCTGTCTTGTAATCAGATAACATTTTGACTCATTTTACAGTAAGTAACATACTTTCAATTGAAAGCGATATCTTGTACAAACAATTCAACTTATACAAAAGCTAGCTTTACGTTGATCCGAAGCAGTTGATACCAAAATGAGTTAGGAAGCACAATATAAAGTCAGAAAAAAGTTCAGATAACATTAGCAAGCGTTCTACCAGTGTTTGAAGTGAAGCTGGAAAATTCACGTCGGAAAATTAACGTTGTCAAAGGATTTATCTAGTTGGAGTCTCGTGAATTACCCATTCCTATAATAATTTTGTTTGTGTGCTGTATATTCTAAACCGAAAAGGGCTCAGCTCAATATCATTATTGCTATTGCCATTGTATTACATATCCGATATAATTATTGTAATATCACAAATCAAAGATAAATCAGCAAGAATCGGGATTTATAAAATTAATTGCAATCTATATAAATGGCAATCAATCTATTTTAAATCAGAATCAATCGCAATCTATTTGCGAAATTTGTTGAGGCGTAGACTCAAAAGTATCGTAGCTTCCAATCCTACCTAGGCCATTTAATGTTCACAAATTAATTTCTTTTGGTTAAATATAACTTAGCTTCTCCAATTCTTTTTATCACATAATAGATAGCTTTTTTCTCTTGTAAGATAGGGCAAGTGCACTACCGCCCCAGCTCTAAAGACTCTTAGGAGATGCCAAGATATACAATATGGATAAAGCCTATAGTTGCAAAATCTTATTTCAATTATCAACTGCGAGTGATTGAATGTCTCTTCATAGGTAGAAAGACACCGCAGTAATAATTCCAAACCTATTTGCAATAATTGAAATAATGGAGGTTGAATGCATTTTTAGATTCAAAAGGAGAATGACAAACTCCTGAGAAAGTTTATGTTTCATTTCGCTTGTTTACGTTCGTGCGTTTGTTTTGTCCCTTTTGTTACAACAAACGCCTTTTGATAAGGGTAAAGACCTGTCCACATGATAAATGTCGCAAAAAAGATTAACAAACATGTGGTTTATGTTGTTAGAGAGCAAATATCTTATCGTGTAGAACACTCCACCATACAACCTCGAAAATCGTCAAACATGTTTTGAGACCCGTTCCATGATAAAAATAATGTTGGATGTTGTTTCAGGTCACATATTTTATCGTTTGAACAACTTCATCATACACTCTTTAACATCATCAAACATGTGTTGGATGTTCTTCAAGAACAAATATTTTATCGTGTGGACCACTTCATCATACAACTTTGAATATCATGAAACATGTGTTGGATGTTCTTCAAGAACAAATGTTTTATCGTGTGGACCACTTCATCATACAACCTTTAACATCATCAAACATGTATTACATGTTCTTCAAGAACAAATGTTTTGTTGTGGTGTGGACCATTTCATCATAAACCTTGAACATTATCAAACATGTGCTGGATGTTGTTTAAGGTCAGAAATTTCATTGTATGGACCACTTCATCATACAACCTTGAATATCATCAAATATGTATTGCATGTTCTTCAAGAACAAATTTTTTGTTGTGGTGTGGACCATTTCATCATAAACCTTGAACATTATCAAACATGTGTTGGATGTTGTTTAAGGTCAGAAATTTCATCGTATGGACCACTTCATCATACAACCTTGAATATCATCAAATATGTATTGCATGTTCTTCAAGAACAAATTTTTTGTTGTGGTGTGGACCATTTCATCATAAACCTTGAACATTATCAAACATGTGCTAGATGTTGTTTAAGGGCAAAAATTTCATCGTATGGACCACTTCATCATGCAACCTTGAACATCATCAAATATGTGTAGGATGTTCTTCAAGAACAAATGTTTTATCGTTTGGACCACTTCATCATACAACCTTGAATATCATCAAACATCTGTTGGATGTTCTTCAAGAACAAATGTTTTATCGCGTGGACCACTTCATCATACAACCTTGAAACATCATCAAATATGTGTTGGAGGTTGCTCAAGGACAAATGTTTTATCGGGCGGAACACTTTATCATACAAACCAGAGCATCGTCTTTTGAGAACTTAGTTGCATTGCATGTTTTATATTTCATGAATATCTTTCAATAAAAGTTTAATGATGTTTTGTGTGACAATGTTCTATCGTGTGGCGTCTCAGAGCCATTTTGTATTTTCAGGTTGGTTCTCAAAAGATGGTGCGGTCTCAGTCAGCTGCCCTGGCGTTTACTTGATGTCAACAACAATGAAATTGAAGGCACCGAAAGGAGAGTATCAAGTTAAGTTCATTCTTAACTCAAACCAAACTTTATCCAAACATTATGTTACTTTCAAACATGATGGTGTTACAACTGTTTCTCAATTCCAAAGACTGCAACTTGAAGCAAAGGACACGTTGGCAATTGTGATGACTGGAGACAACTCCAACATCGAAATATTGCAATACAGCTCTCTTAATTTGGTATTTATTGACAAAATCTCTGAAAACATGTCTGACTATTCAATTCCATTTCGTAAGAAGAAATCGTTCAGAGGCATGAAACATGTTTTGAAAAACGATATCTATGACATCCCTGATGAATTGAGTAGTGGCACAGATGATAATCAAATTGCGTTGCCAAAGCATGGCATCTATATCTTTACGCTGCATTTCTATTTGAACATGACTATGGGTGACGAGGTAACCATCAGAATCTCTGTATGGACTGAAGGAATTCAAGCAATCAAACGTGAAGATAATAGATTGATGTCAACGGATGATAAAATGGTTGTATCATCTGTATTGTTAACCGGAGTATTCTCTGTGGGAAACACTGATTTTCTTCGCGTTACCCTGGAGTCAAAGAAAGGGGCATATTTTGAGATTCTTCCAAACAGCAGAATGAGTTTTACTGTGGCACGGTCTCACAGTCTTGCTGCAGGTTTCACGTTTGCAGGAGCTAAAGTCAACAAAAACACACGCACGAAACTGGCCTTAAATTCGCTACCTTACCAAGCATTTCGTCTCAACTCGTTCCTTAATCAGAAGAAAGACCATTTCCGTGTCCCACTTCGAGGATTCTATTTGATACTAGTTAATCTGATGATTTCCTCTAAGGATCCCAAGTTTAAGGATTTCAGCATGAGAATTATCAAAGATGACGCCGTCGTCAGTCGAAACAAGAAGAGGAGAACTGAATTGTTTTCTGGAAATTTCACAGCAACAAAGCAAACATTCTGCTTCAACCCAAGTGGGTTTTATCTTTTGAATGCAAATGACCTGCTGTCGTTTCAAATCAGCTCTCGAGTATCTTGTTCTGTTAGTGAAATAAGCTCGATGTTTTTGTTTCTGATGGATTACCCTGAAAGCGGGCACAGCTTCATTGCCAGAATGCCATCAAACGCAACACATGCAAAATCAACCCCACAAGGACTCGATGCGGGTAAGAACTGGACGCCTGAAACGAGAGGATCAATATTCTATGATGAAATAGAGAAGGAAATTACTTTAAAAAAGGGAATTTATTTCATATCCTGCAATTTGCAATTAGAGTTGAGTTTCGCTGTTGATGTTAAGTCTCTGGAAGCCTTGCTGTTTGTTTACTTCGATGGGAAAGACATGAACTTTGGTCTGAAAGACATGGTTGAAATTCAGGGCTCCAAAAACGATAGCAAAATCATTCTACTGAGTGTTAATGGTATTGTGAATTTGAAAGATTCGAGAAATTTGAAGACAATTGTTAAATTAACAGCCAAAGGTGTGGGTGCTAAGTTCTTGCGTGGAGACTTATCGGTTACAAGATGCAGCACTGGTAATGGCAACGAAATGTTTAGGCACGTCCAAGCTTCGACTAAGCTTCTATCAATGGATGGGAACAACTGGAAATATATTGGAGAAAATATTCAGAATGAAAAAGATGGAGAATTCAAAACAAATAATGTCGAATTTGTTGGGCCTCACTTCTTGGCGAAACAGCCTATCGTTGCCTACGTATCAGCGACCACAATGATTCATGGGATTGGTGGTCAGTTGGATTATGGGATGGTCGTGCTTCTTGCTTCTGACAGTGCCAAAAAGTCCGGTCTAACTATCGAGACCTATGCTGAAAGCAAGACATCGGCTACTTTGAAGTGGAGTGGTTTGGTGTATCTGGAGCCATGGAAGCAGCTCAGCCTGGCTATCAAGATGAGGGAAGGATCGAGCTTGAATACGGATGCTGGGAGAAGCCGCTGGTCTAGTCTTTCATTCTTTGCTCTGCCCATGCCTGTCAGTGATGTAGAACCTGAGCCTCACCTGCTTAAAGCTAAGTGAGTTTTTTGTTCAAATTTGTGAGGGTAGAAAATTTCAATATTGTCAATATCGTGATTTCCATGCCTGCTTAAAGCCTAGTAAGTTTTTGTTTAAATTTCCGAGCGTAGAAAATGTCAAGCCGAGTAAGTTTTTTTGTTTAGATTTCCGAGCGTAGAAAATGTCAAGCCGAGTAAGTTTTTTTGTTTAGATTTTTGAGCGTTGAAAATGTCAAGCCAAGTAAGTTTTTTTGTTTTGATTTCCGAGCGTAGAAAATGTCAAGCCAAGTAAGTTTTTTGTTCAGATTTGTGAGGGTAGAAATTGTCAATATTGCCAGTATCATGATTTTCATGCCTGCTTAAAGCCAAGTAAGTTTTTTGTTCAGATTTCCGAGGCTAGAAAATGTCAAGCCAAGTAAGTTTTTTGTTCAGATTTTTGAGCGTAGGAAATTTCAATATTGCAAATATCATGATTTTCATGCTGCTTGCATTGAACAGTTGTGTTATTTCTTCTAGCGAATCGAGTGGAGCAATTACAAGAAGTGGTTTGTATCTATCTCAACCCCATGCACAGAAAATACATAGACTCAAAGGACATCCCCCCAAATCTATAGATTGGCTTCAAAAAGGACACAAAATCAAACTCCAATCTGAGAACACCGTCACTGTCCCTACTTCCAACTTCAGATATGTCTGGGACCAGAAGAAATCATCAAGTCAGCTTTTGGAGGGGAAATCCGTATATCACTTGGATGAGATATTCGATAAAATATCGAGCACTGGACACACGGCACCATTTCAGAAACATGAGAAATGCATAGTTGGCATTCTGTCAATCAAACTGGTTATCTCCACTGTAAGTAATGCAACAGGTATGAGCTTGATTTCCCATGCGGTGAGAAAGCAACTGACATTATCAACCGTTCCGAAGGCTAACCCTAAAGGATTGAGCATTCTACAGTTAAGTGGTGTGTTTTGCTTTCGCCATCTTCGTGAGTTTTCCATCATAAACCAACAAAACACGACGTTCAATTTGACAATCTTGCCGCCATCTTCGTTTTTATTTGCCGTCCTGAATTCTGCTGGTTTCATGGAAGGATTCAGTGCCTTGCAAATTTCCCGGCAGACTTTGCGACTCCTTCCCGCACGATTCAACAGACTCGATGGATGGAACACCGAATCGAAACTCAGCTTTGATGAAACAGTCGGTTTCCGGCCGCCGTTTGGTTCTTATTTGGTCGTTTCACCTGGAAAATACTTGATTTCGTCGACAATCGTGTTGCAAGCTAAATATAGGAGGTGTGTTTTGTTTTTGTATTCAATTTCATATTAGTTTGCTCCGGTACTCAGTTGGTAGAGTGATTGACACGCAGGCTCAGAGGTTTTCTTAGGCTTCTACCATAATCTTCAATGGCTCATTAAGTAGATGTAAATAATCAATAATTGCTCCTATATCTACAGTAGAATCCCGATAACTCGAACATGCGATAACTCGAACTCTCGCTAACTCAAACAGATTTGGCAGTCCCCTTGAGCCTTATTCATGTTATAAAGAGCCTCGATAACTCGAACATTCGTTAACTCGAACTATTTTGATCGTCCCTTGCTTGTTCGAGTTATCGGGATTCTACTGTATTAAACTAGCCAAATATCTTTGCGTTACGCTCACGATTTCACTGGGGCCATTTAGATCAGCAGACAGTTGGGTATATTTGGTTGCCCCGGTGTTAGCTCGGGGGGTAGTACTGGGTTCGTATCTTTCACAGGTTGTTTTTATTCACATGATTTTATTTTTCGGTTCGATGATATTGGACATCATTATCTGAATGTATTCCAAATATTCTAAGACTTGAGCCTCAAGATAAAGTGTCTATCCATAGAGCTATAACCATGTTATAATGTTCATGATGATTTGTGTCATTTCCTTATACCATCCCTGATCTGTATGTTGAGCGCTTTGCAAATAATTGCACGAAAGTCACGGGTAATGAACGAAAGCTTTTTTCTTTATTCTAGCAAGTTCAAATTGGGTTTATTTCTGGATGGGTCCATGATTTCTCACGACTCTTTTCATCATCATCCAAGCTCCAGCAGCATCACAACATTGAAAATTTCTTTGATGGTCAACATTGAAAACTCTCAACAGTTGGAGCTGAAATTGCACTCGAAGAAACTCCTGGAAGCTGCAATTTTACCTGGATCATCTTTTTCAATTGTTATGCTGGGTAAGTCTAGATTTTCTTGCATTTTATTTCACCATTTCTGTGTACCCACTTATTCTTTCTTTCCTACTCAGCCCTTGATGTTGATAGGCAATGATAGGCAAATATGCTTACTATGTTCGTAAAGACTCGTTTATGTGCAAACCGAATAGGTAGACTAATTGAAGCAGTGTGACCCTGGTCATTCTGTTAGATGTGATCACACTTCATGATTCCCTTTGCTTTTTTGCCTGGAATTACAGAGAGCTGATAAATTCTCTCATCACACTTTATGTGAGAGTTTCGAAGGAAGTTTCGAACCCTGGACCCTTTGAACGGTGTTCCAACAGAGACATTATGGAATACTAGGCACTAAATTGCGTGCATTTTATTTCACCATTTCTGTATACCGATATATTCTTTCTCACCAGCTGAGTTATGCCATCTTCTGTATTTCTTAGACTAGTATGAACAGAAAGAAAAACTCTAGGGAACACGTTCTGATAGCAACAAACATCATGTCAAATATTGTCACAGAAACAGGATGATAGCCAACATTGAAACAGGATGATAGCCTTGATAAAACCAGATGTATTTACTGAGATAATATAGTTTTAATTTCTTAAAAATAGGTAGAGCTCCTCATTTTTCAATAATATGATTTTCAGGCCAGTAAGACATGACATGACAGCCAAGACTTATCATGACAAGCCTTTGATATTTAGTAGGGCAACGTTTCTGGAGAGATCTGTCTCCCATCATCAGGCAATGAGAATACTCTGAGGTTCTCTCGGTGTTCACACCTTTTCGATCCGAACTTTACCGTAAATAGGGAAGAACCACATTTCTCATTACCCGATGATGGGAGACGGATCTCTCCTGAAACGTTACCCTATCAAATATCAAAGGCTTGTCATGATAAGTCTTGGCTGTCATGTCAAATATTTTATCATCTCAGTTATGATGTATTCTACTATAGAGAGATTAAAGTATTGAAACGATGGACCTAGCAAAAACACAGAACGAGGCTCAACAGTCTCTGGAATAAGAAAGTTTGTTTACATTATCTTGTTTTGGTCACATCAGCTTTTATTTTTTGGTGCGAAAGTGATTTTTTTAAATACACAGCCTCGTTTTGCGTTTTTGCTGTGATGAATCTAGGCCTATCGTTACATCCCTCTAACGGTAATTTGACTCGTCTAGTGAGAGATTGATCTTTAATGATCTTTTCCAATTCAGATCTGGGTCTCTCTCTCGGTCAATGCTACCCGTCTGCTCTTGAAGTCAGGACAGTTTCTGATGCAACCAAAGCATATCGCATAGGAAAAGACGTCACCATCCCCTGTGAAACTAAACAGTCAAGAATCGTCGATTTTCACTGGTTTCAAAATGGCAAGGTAGCTTAATCGTTGTTTTTTTTAGTCTCCTAGTAGTTGTAAGTTTGAAATAAACACAAAGTAAGAATGATATTGCGAATAAGTAATAGATGGAAAGTAGATATATATTTGTTTGCAGTATTCGCAAATATGAAGTTTATGTTCAGAGCTAAACATTGAAACGGCCTAAATCTTTCGTTGCTAGCTCCTATTGAGCAGTTTTGGTAACTATGCATTGCCAAGGGGTATTTTCAACTCTTCGCAAAAGATGGCTGATCTCTTTTCACGCAATGCATGATGGGAATATGTTTCTTGGCAACACATAGCTCCCTTACCTAGCTACTGCAGCTTTATTGCAGCCATGAAAGAATTGTTGCAAATTTGGTGGCTATGCATTGCTTAAGGATCTATGGTGCATTGTGTGAAATGACATATTCCATCTTCTTATAATTCTTCTATTCCATCAAACCCTTAGTGTTATGCTACGTATTTACACAGGCGTAATACCAAGGTCCCAAGTAATCTCTGAAAACTGATTCGTGAGTCCATGTTTTCCATTTTAGCCACCATAAAACCAAGGCCCTCCTGTAAATAACATCTGAAGACCGATTCATGAGTCCATGTTTCCTTTTTTTTGACAAATTAAATTTTTTTTGACAAATTGGCGTTGCCAAGAGATTTATCACCAAATGCTTGTAAATAAGCTTAGTAAAAGTCATTGTTGTACAATCTTCTCACAATCACTAATAACGTTTTCATGATAAAAGCAAATGATGTTTTCCAGGTTGTGCGAGTGATTTCGAGTTCTACACGTGGTGACCTCGTTTTGAGGAATGCTAGAGCGAGTCACTCAGGAACTTATTACTGTAAAGTGCATATTGGAGATTACAGTGCCTCGTCACACCACATCAACATCATCGTTTATGGTAGGTATCCTTTTTTTATCTAGAATCATCAAAAATTATGACAAGATAGGACCGTCGAGAGAACGGCTGAGCCCCATGGTAAAGGCTGATTCAACGATCCTAAATTCCTCTGAAAGTCAGCTTTTCATGAATAAAAATGGACAACTTAGATTTAACAGGCCTTTCAAAGCTATGGGCCCTCTGGTCACCCCCTGCCCCCCCCCCCACTCTTGACGGTATTGAGACAAGAACTAACTACTCATGCTTTGCGTCTGACATTCATCAGAATATTACGGCAGAAAAAAAGGTATGCATTACGGTCACAGTTTTTCCATCCATCGGTTAATCGGTAATAATGAAATCATTTGATACCTTTGCAGATCCAACTCCGAATGTAACGACGGATGCAAGTAGCATTTCATTTCCTGAGAATTCCCTGCCAAATATGAAGATTTTGAATATACAAGTGAAAGCTGCAACGTCACTTGGCACTAATGATGCCAATGTTCTGTTGTCGATCTCCCCAGGTTCGAGTCTTTAATTCTTGAAACATTTTTTATTTTTCATTTTGAAATTTTTTTATTATGCGCTGAAGAGTATTTTGAGAAAGATGAAACTTGCCAATATTTTTTGATTCACTGCATGGACCAGAAAAACGTATAGTGGCAAGTTGCTATATGAAGGCATGGTATCCTTATTTTAAACAATCAAATGGCATACTCAATTCTATGGTTTCCCTAACCAGCAAAGTTGAGTTACGAACTAGACATACTGGAATTCAGATTAGAATTCCTGTATTCAAAAGGCTACCTCAGTGCTCAAAACTTGTACCATTTGCTGTTAAAAAGATGGGCTACTTAACCAATAAATGCGTCTATCCAGGATAAATGAGCGCTCTACACCATAAGCTGAACGTACAGAGTTAGACTATGTTGAGTTATTTCTGCTTGTTTTCGTAGATAATCTACGCAGTCTATTTCACATCGAACCAAGGGAAACATCATCATCCGCCATTCTGAAGACTTCTGCAACGTTTGACCACGAGGCTTGCAATTATTACAACCTCACTTTGATAGCCAAGAACCTGAATTACACAGGACTGTCGCAATCACTGACTCAAGTATCCATTAACATCATCGATCGTAACGACAATCCCCCGTTGATAAAACATCAGAGGCACGCCCTGGAGATCTATAGAGACATTTCAATTGGTACTTTCATCTACGAAATCACTGCTACTGACAGAGACACTGGTGAAAATGCCTTGATTATTTTCTCCTTTCACAACAACAGCGATGCGAAGTTTTTCTCGATCAATCACAGATCAGGAATCATTCGATTGAAAAGGACGTTGATTGCAGAAACCGAAAGTGATTATGTTTTGTTTGTGATTGCTGAGAATGGAAAGTTTAGAGTCTTCACTCAGATATCTATAAAAGTGCGTGAAGTCAACGCAAATCGGCCGTATTTCGATCCTGAGGTATATCACGTTAATGTCACTGAAGATATTCCGATTGGCAGTGTATTAACAAGAGTCGGAGCTGTGGATTTGGATGAGAAACAAGGCAGATCGGAGCTCACGTTCAAGATTATTGATTCCACTGTTAAGCATTCCATATCGGTTGATAGATACGGCATTGTTCAAACAACTGAAGGCCTAAGCAAATACGCTGGAACTCCAGTTATCGTTAAGATAATGGCTCGTGATGGTGGTGGACTAAACAGCACTAACATAGCGACTGTGCACATCGATATTTCCAAATTGAAGACTGGACTCTTCTCGTCAAGTCTAAGGTTTGAAAGCGATATTTATCGCGTCAAGTTGAACGAGGATGTTTCGATAGGCTCGTTCGTTATAGCAGTCAAAGCGTTATTCCCGATGAAAATCAGCTATATGTTAAGATACGTCCTTCTGCAATCAGAAGACAGTGGGAACTTTTCGATTTCAGAATCATCGGGACACGTGTATACAAATTCCTTATTCGATTATGAAACTGTTGAGAAATATCAGCTGACAGTATTCGCTTGTGACATCGAAGAAAAAGTTGACTGTGTGGCTGCGAAAGTTGCCATACAAATAACGGACGTGAATGATCATATTCCACAGTTTCCTAAGTCATTCTACAATGTTACGGTTCCGCTGAATACACCTATTGGGACTGAGATTCTGAAATTGCACGCTGTGGATAAGGATTCGGGATTGTTTGGTTTGGTAAATTATGATATTGAAAATAAAAAATGGCTGCCATTTTCAGTCGAATCATCAAACGGAACTGTTAAGTTAAGTAAAGCTTTGTCTGAAAATCAGGCGAAATTCGTTTTTGTGATTAACGCTTATAACGCCGATAAAAACTCCGAAAAAACGTTTTGCCTGATTCAAGTAAACGTTGGTGGAGGGAACGATAGATTTAACATCGCAAATTCGATCTCATTTTCGGAAGATATGTCCGTGGTTTCGATTCCAGAAGATAAAGACTTGAGCCAACATATTATGAATATAACTGCGTTCACTCAAAAAAAACAGAAAATAAAATACTCATTAGTGGGAAATGATAACAAGACATTCTACGTGGAAGAAAACACAGGGGCTTTGATGTTACTCAAAAAGCTCGATTTTGAGAGGAAACGGAATTATGACATATTTTTGCTGGCCACATCAGCAACCAATGATGCAGCTCGCAGTTTCACGAAAATCATCGTCGAAGTCATTGACATTAACGACAATAGGCCTAACTTCGTGAACAAAAATAACTACACGTTAGTTCACAAAGGGACGACTCCCGGGACACTTGTCACTGTTTTGAAAGCCTTTGACGCAGATTCGGGCAGTAATGGTCGCATCTCGTATAAACTGAGAACAGATGAAGAAGCATTTGTCATTAATACGAACACTGGAAGATTAGAAATTAAGAATGCCGCTCCGAATCGATCATATGAGCTTGTCATTGAAGCATGTGACACTGGAACCCCTTCACTGTGCTCCAACACTTCGATGACCGTGCGTATTATTGCTGGAGACAAAGACGACGTGTTAAAAAGTGTTCATCTTTCTTCGAATTCGACGAGTATAAAATTGCAATTTGATGTTGGGAAATTTATCATGGATTCGTTTGAGAATATTGCAGTCAGATTTATAGCTCAAGAAAAACACGATAAACATTCGGAATGTAAGTAGAATTTTATGTCTTGCTTTTCATAGCGTCATGACTCTAAGGGAATGAGCTATATTCGATTTCTAATTTGTAGCATAACTCTGTCCTTTTCAATTGATGTGCTACAAAACTACCTGAAGTGTTAAACTATTTATTTCAGACTAGGTCGAGTGCTCATCGATATCCGTCCCGTTCCATTGATATTTGTATCGTATAATCTTGTTATACCAAAAGCTGTAAATCGATTTGGAAATTGAGCCACAACAGTCAAAGGTCCAAGGTTCTGGAACACTCAACCTCCTGAATTAAAAACGATGTCCCCAAATTGGATACTTAAAAGCCCTGCAGGAATACAAACTAGGATCATTCCTGTAAGAATAATTTTGTTCTAGCAACTCAGTTTGCGTTTCTTAGCATTTCATAGCATTTTTTAACAGATGAATATGTTTTCATTTTATTCAATCTTTTAGAGTTCTTATTTGCTTTTGAAATATTTTCTGTTTTGTTGTAAACACCCCAGGCTCCAAAAACTTTGAATATTCTTGGGCATGTGAATCGTATGTTGTTAGTTTTCACTAAAATATGTTTCCATCAATCAATATCGTCATATCATCCCAGCAAGTAATTGCTATCGATGTTTATTTGTTTAATTTAGCATCTTATTTGTCCTCATGCAGATGAATCGTACACCCAGCTCCCAGCTCTAACTTGGTATGACATAAACAGTCGAAGAAGCCAACACAATAATTTCCTGCGTCGTTACGTAGCTGCTGAAATTCCTGAGTTCGCCTTGCGTCGCAGAATTTCGAAACGTAGTTTGGGGGAGGTGAAAAATACGAGACTAACCTTCACTTTTGGGAAGGAGAAAGACTGCGATAAAGTATGGCGTCGTAGCTCGATCTGTAATGGGCCACTGAGGCCATCGCTTGAATATCGGTAGGAAGCTCTTTTTGATTCAACTAAGGCTGCCTGGTTTCTTATAGGTTGAGAAGAAATAGGTGAAGAATTTTTAATATATCAAACAGGAAAGCCATGGAATTTGCATCTAATGCTAAATCTTTTCAGTCAAAAGCAATATGAAATGTTAAGCTGAAAAATCTAATCTTTGGGTACAGATGCGCTGCTATCTGGCGGGTTGAAGTTTCTTATAAGTCAGTTTCTAAGTAGCGGGTTCGTACTGTTTCCTATTCAGGTAATTTCATACCTGTGTTGTAATTACTATCATAAAAACGCACTTGTACCTTTATAGTATTGAATCCTACCATATCAATAATCTTAGGATTCAATCTCTAAGCGTGTATGTGTATTTCTATGATATGTTGTCACAACACAGGTATCAAAATACTTAAATATGATTTAGATTTTAGCACATGGGATAGTCAGCGAAGACTTGTGTCTGCAATTATAAGGACGTATTTATTTTGCAGACTGATCTTCCTCTTCTGCTACACACCCCCGGCGGTTGTATTTCTATCTTATAATGACCGTTGATTTTATCTCTGAAATTTCATGCAGATTTCAAATGGCGATAAAATACCAAGGCTCGGACAATTTCGTTGCAACTGGTTTCACGAGATCATACAAAATCGGTAAGAAACATCCTATTATGTTTGAAATATTCTTAGAATAGGGTCAGACTGGAGGTACTCAGATCCTAAGGAAGGGTATTTCTTTTCTAATTCCTACTCCCGGAAAAGGTTTCTTTTTTTCAATTTCAGTGTTTTTGTTGTAATGTTATATGCTAGCTGCGGTCTAGGGCTAGACCCAAGACCCACGTGATTACAGGGGCTTACCTGAGCCATATATATTTCATGTAACTGCAGTTTTGTACAAGTTCAAGGAGTTCACGGAGTTCACGATGAGTTCACGATCGTCGTAGAGCAGGCTGCAGTTTCGTTAGAGCTCGGCCTATTGGTCTCATGTAATCATTTCAATCACTATGTAGCCGCATTTATTTTATATTATATATTCAAGTTTTTATAACTTCATTGTTTCACTGCCTCGTCGAATCTTCGTTCACAACAGTTGTCTTTCTTTTTTACCTGTATTATCTCTTATGTCAAATCAGCTTTTAAGTCAGTGTAGCTCAATGTTTTCGTTCGGTTTTTATTTTCTGAATCAATACATAGGTCGATACACAGGTGCTTTTATGAGGTTATGCTAAAAAACAAATGGACGGAGTTTTTTCATTCAGCATGTTTTCAGCCTTAATTCTCTATATATGGGTCTGATATTTGGCTTTTTTCTTGTGAAATGGCCAATTTTTCAAAATTGCACTAAAAATGTATAAACAGTAGTCCAGATAGCTTACTTGAAGATCTAAGCGAAACATTTGAAGAATTGCTTATTTTTTTATTAGTTTTTAACAGTAAAAAGTAAAAAATCATATTTAAACAAAGATGTTATTCAGTTATTCAAAGTCAATAGAAAGAGCTATTTGCATTAATTCTGACAGTCTGTGAAACAAAGCTAATATGTAAATATTTCTATTGTTTCAGGATCAGATGGTGTTGTTGAGAATGTCGTAGCCTCGAGCAGACTCGGCGTTGCTTATTGGATCGCTCTGATTGTCGTCTCTGCCTTCTTATTCGTCGTTCTGTTCAACTTGGCTGTCTGTTGGTGTGTTTTTAGGTGAGCCGTTATTGCCCAATATTTCAAACAAATATCGTGCTTCTTCCATTAAGTCTCGTTTCTAATTTACACGAATTATCTTGATTATCTCGATTTATTTTCTGTTTTCTCTCAAGATTTTGTAAGTATTATTTAGCGATTTCGGTTTTCTTGTTGACTTTTCAAACTCGATTACATCTTTTATGTCATACTGAAATTATTTTGTTTAGTCCAATGACTTCATTTCATTGATTATCACCGTTTGAATCAACGAGGGTAGACGAATTCAAGTGTGATGAAACTCACTGAAAAAGGGTAGTACTGGAGGAAAATTATCTAAGAATTGTTCCCAGAGGGGTTTTTGTATGATCTTCAATTTTGAAGTTATGTGGCTCTCAAGTTTTTCAAAGAGACTGAAAATCTCCCTTTTCGCGCTTTTTACACTTGGCTTTGCTGTGGTGCCCTTTCAATATATAAAACTTTCCAGGGAACTTAGGCCACTTAATTTTGCCACGATTTAAAATCTGAAATGGAGGAAAAGATTGGAGTAGTGACAACGATGAAAGAGAGAAGGCTGTAACTGCCTTCTTATTATGAATATAATAGAAGCGAAAAAGGAAGAGACGGACGTGTTGGGTGAAGCCATGGCTTGCAGTTAGAGAAGAGAACAGTCTTTATACGAACCTGGTCAACGAGCTAATGCTGGCGGACAGAGGTGATTACAGGAGGTTTATCAGGATGAATACAGAGACGTTTTTCATTGAATACAGAGGCAAAATATGATGACTCTTACTTTTGCGCTGGATATGCTGCCTGTGATTCTTCTTGTAGTAGGCCTATATCATATTCTACACAACCATCGGGAATTGCCATGATCATTGATGAAATAATTTGTGAACTTTGCAAGAATCAAGCCTCGATAACAATCACACAATGTAAAAAAGCGCGCCATATAGTGGCGCCAAAGGAAAACTGTCGGTCTCTTTGAAAAGCTTGAAGTAAGGATTCAGCAATTTGACCAGCGATCAAATTGAAATCCCGCAAGAAGGATTAAAAAGAGTTGTCAACAACACTTCAATGACCAACAACGTAAAAACTTTTAATGCACTTTACACTATCACACTTGCGCGTTGTTCAACGTCTCAGTAAGAATATGATGAGAATTGTATCTGAAGATGATAGTGTAATGCGGCCTTGATGAGCTGTATTTTTCATCATTTTCTAGGATTCGCAAAAGAAGAAAAGCCAAAGGACGATATGAAGTTGGAATACAGAAAAATAGGTGAGTCATTTAAGATTCATCGAGTTCAAAGATTCAAACTGTGTATACACTTCGAGGAAATCGATCCAGCCTGGTAAGGGACTGATTGAAAATGATCTCTTGTCGACCCGCGTTTTAAGCCCGGTACACACAACCAAACTTTAGTTTGCCAACTTGTGCAAACCCCGACTTTGTAATGACAATTTTGGTAATGTTTGCTGGTGTGAACCAGTTAAAGAACTTGAAAAAACTTCAGAAAACTAGTTTGTGCAAGACATGCACCTTCTTGCCAAACTAGTAATCAGGAGTTTGCTAGACTCAAGGCAATCAAATGTTCGCCTGTAGTCACGTTTGTGATTAGATTTTCATTACAATAAGGCCGTTTTTCAAGCTTCTTTGTCAAAGTTTGGTTGTGTGGCCAGACACGAAAAACTTCTTCAAACCATGATTAACTTGGAGTTTGCTAATAAAAGTTTGGAGAAGTTTACTAGTGTGGACTGGGCTTTAGAATATGTAAGATATTCAAAATAAAAGATAAACGGCAATTGGTATAGTCTGTCTAATGCGTGCACAAGCACAAACCTCGGAGAACAAAGAACATATTTTTCGTTGAATGTAAATTCTAATGAGAACAACAATGTATATGCATTAGAATAGTAAAAGCTTTTTGGTAAAACTATCTTCACTACGATTAAAATTATGAATGAAAGTTGAAATAGTAGAAATTCAGGAAAGAGGAAAGGCCAGCAACGAGATATTAGGTATATTTTCCATAAAAGGATATGATCATGTTACACCGTTCCTGAAAAGAACCAAAATGATTTGATTTGAGTATTTTGGTTGCCTATCATGATACAGTAATGCCCCGCATATAAGAAACTCAAATTATGGAATCTGGCTTTCCACTTTCTTATCCAGAAGAACTCATTTTATGATCAATTGTGTATTGTTAGCCATGGGTAGAATGGAATGCCATATATATAGCCAGAACATATGGCATTCAGATATACCAATCACTCACCTCTTTTCTAATTTGGTCTATTTCGATCCACATCTGGGTATATAAATCGGTTAGGTTTCTGTTTCGTTCTTTTTCTGATGTATTACTCTGTTGATTTTCAGATGAAAAGCTTAAGTAAACTATGTGTTCGTTTCATTATGTTTCCGACATTTCTGGCTATACTTAAGTTCCGTACCATCCAAAGACTGTTCAATGCCATATGTTTATCAACAATTTAAGTGGCTGCTCTTTGAAAGCCTCTACAGTATTTATCATTGCAAAAATAATCTCAGAAGAGGAAACACTGTTAAAGTCAGTATTCTGCAGTTTCTTATATCTTCATTTCTCATGTGCGGGTACTTAATGTATCTATAATGACAAGCATCATAAAATTGCAAAATATTTCTCGGGTTTCATTTTCGTTCATTGAAATTTCTAATTCCATTACAGCTCACCTGATGATTATTTTCTACCTGGCCCAACTGGTAAATAATTTCGTTTCATATTTCCTAGATTACACTGTTTTCTTTTGGATAATCAGTAAATGGATTTGAAGCTGGCTGTTCTTAATTACTCCTCAGCCTGAAATGTTCGGAAATTGTTCTAACTTTTATAACGATTCGAAAGCCTTTTTTGCTATCAGTTGTGTCAATTGTTGCAAATGTTGACTCTCTTGTCCTGTCTTACATGTCAGTATGCAGTTAAGCTGCTTGCTTTGTAGTTTTTTATCAGTCTATGGTTATTTCTTAAAATTCTTATGCTGAGCTAAAAATGTTCAGCCTCAGTTTCTTCCTAAATTTTGGAAACATTTGAGGCTTGTGTTCTTATAAAATTTTCCTTTATAAAGTGTATTTTGAAATAATCAATTTTGAAGTTTGGGTTGGCTACTCTCCATAGGTACCGTTTTTCATATTTTTCTTACTAATATTCATATTTTCCTATAAGAAACTGAATCACAAGAATTCACAGTTTGGTTTTCGGAGGAAAGCGTTTGCAATGGAAGAAAATCAAGTTTAGCTAAGAAGTCATCAAACGTCTGAAGGTCTTGAATTTTTATTGGGTTTTATTTGCCTTAGATGCTGCCTTGCTGAAATTTATGAACACTGAAATATTATGTTCAAATGTAATTATTAAAGATAAAACGATATTTAATGGGCAGATTAGTGTTCCAAACTAAACTAAGTTACATAAACAACGTTTTTGTAATTTATTGATATCAATTAGTTATTGTTAATTGCTTTCTGTGGACTATGGAACTTGGGACAAGTGTAATGCTCCGCTTCTCTACTGCGTATCGTTGTAGACAGTAGGACTAGCTACGTCGAGCAAGAAGACTTACTTATACCAAACTGCAGCATACCAATGGTTATATTCTTACTTACAAAACTATTTCTTAGACAAAATAAACGTAGCCTATTGAAAAGTAGAAAGTAACTCGCACTCTTAAACCCAAACACCCACAAGTGCGTGACAATTGTCATGACTACGTCATGTGACGGGGCTAGCTTGTTTCTAGCGGTCTGGACCCTACACAAGCTCAAAACTTGGTCTGGGGAAAGGAGACATTTCCTAAGAACAGGAAACCTGAAACATCTTCAGGGGAACATTTACCCTGGGTTCCAGAGCCTAATAATGGAACAGAGTGGCTTTGTTAACGCGCCGAAGGCGCACCGAGCGCGCAGCGCGAGGTGCGTGGGTGTCATCAAATCGAGAGAAATTAGGCTCTGGACTAAACCAAACAGAACCTCGTTCTGAGTTTCATAGATGAACAATGAATCAATCGCTCCTTTGATTGCGAATCACTGATCGACCGGAAATGACCACGCGTTTACCATGCTGCATGATGAGAGAGGTGAGGTTTTGTGAGCATGGCGCTGGAGAAAGACAAAACTCCCGTCAAAATCTATAAAGATAAATATTTTGCTGATTATTGCTGTAGATTTTGTGAATTTAGTTTCGTGGAAGCAAAAAAGAAGGCATCGTTTAATATGTTTGGTTTAGTCCAGAGCCACTGTCCTTTTCCATTCTTATCTCCTCCGTAGCAATCATTCTACTCTCCCGCAGCTTCCAATTCCTTTGATTGTGGCTCTGGTACCCAGGGTAGGGAACATTGTAACAAGTGAAAATCGTCGATAAAGAAACGAGGGACGATTACCCGTAAGCAACCCCTCTTAAGTCCTTAATGAAAACTTTGAAGTTTCATCTCGTACTGAATGCGGGGAAAACTATGCAAGTGTAAGTTGGTTGAATTTCTGAAAATGATCGACAAGGTGAAAGTGGGTTTTTGCAGCAATAGTGTAGGAAACTCATCTTTCTTGACTTGGCATAAGAAGTATTGCAAAGGCTTCTGAAAATTATTCTTTACACTATCTATTATGCACATGATTTTTAACATTCTTGCTTGCTGTTATCATAGTTTATAGAAATAGATGGTTGGAAAACCTATTGTTATATGTCTTTGTTTCACATTTGATGTTGAACAGTACTTGAACGTGCACAACGTATTCCCATAGGTTATACTAGAAATAGATGGTTGGGAAGCCCATTTTTGTACGTCTTTGTTTCACATTTGATGTTGAACAGTACCTGAACGTGCACAACGTATGTCTTATCCTCTCTCTTGGCTGTTAGAATTTCAAATGTAAACATTGCCTACTTAAACATGATGCTGAAAATTATAAAATATTTTCTAAGTAATGAAAATTTCTTGGTAGGGAAGTAAAAGAAGCGTTTGGTATATTCGCTCAATCATGACCTTGTTGGTTAAAACAATAGCAAGGAAAAAATAAACTTTCACTCTCAATTTTGAAAAACCTGCACAAAAATATACAATAATAGGTTTCTAACCATCTATTTCTTTAAATTATGCTGTTATTGTAAAGAGGTGTGTGTAATAAGTATACTTTAGCATGTAGAAACCATGATGGAAAGACCTGCAGAATCATAATTTGTTTATATTCTTCTCCATCTTAACGTCTTAATTTCTTACGCCAATTAGGCCATTAGTTATACGGTTAAGATGCAACTTTATGATATGTAATGTCTATAGTATTTATGAAGTTTTTAAATGTGTATTTATTAGTTATTAGCTCATTTGAAGTAATTCTTAGTCTTCTAGATTCGCAAAAAGTAGTTGATTATGTAGAGAAATTATGAAATATAAAGTAAAGCGAGTGAGAATGTTTTGATGCTCTTTGCAGTACCAGCTGTTGTCTTCAACTTCATAGTTTGCAAAAGTTTAACGGGTTCATCTAAGTTATTTTTTCTTCGTTAAACAGAAGTCAATAACAGAAACAGAAATCGTCTCAAAGCTGCATATTGATATTGATAAAAAGCTTTGAGAAAATGTTTAAGAACCACCGAGAGAGAAATATCCGAAGGTCTGGCTTGCATAGGGCTCGTGGGTTGGATGAGTGGATGAACCGATGAACCGATACCTTCCGAAGATCTTACGCTCATTTGCTAATCGATTACTCAAGGCAGTAGTGAAAGGATTAACATCTAGCCTTGAGCCAAAGACCCCCGAGGAACCTTGGTTCGAATCCAGTTGTAGATCTACCCTTTTATTCAGATCGATATAGCATAGACAGTAAGTTTGATTAATTCATTCCATTCTTATTCTGAAAGTATCCAGATTTCCAATTGGATTTGAAATCAGAATGGCT
This sequence comes from Pelagia noctiluca, assembly GCA_963924455.1. NCBI lineage: Eukaryota > Metazoa > Cnidaria > Scyphozoa > Semaeostomeae > Pelagiidae > Pelagia > Pelagia noctiluca. Next base: position 14,952,011 of record OZ004316.1, read on the forward strand.
ACAAGCTCCGACGGAGAGGCTTCTTACCATGAAAATACCACAGATTTGCCCCTCTGAGACAAAGAAAATCTAGAATTATCTATCTTTGGACGGGGGCTTACCTTAAAAGTATTTATATAAAGCCTTTCAATTTGCGCACTGGGTCATTCCAAGCTTACTTAATGAGAGAAGTGAAATTTTTGAATTAAAGCACTATTAAGAATTGAGTCTGTTCAGCGTTTTCAGCGTTTTCAGGAAGTAAAATATTCATGTAAAAATTAAAAATTATCATTATAGTCATAGAAACTCGTTCACTTTAGGCCCTTGGCTTAGATTCAGATAAATTTGATTCAGCGACAAATTACACATAATTTACATACAGATATATTGAAATCTAAGAAGAAGAAAGACTCAAAAGACAAAACTCCCCATCTTGGCAAGCATGTTTCATGGTTACCCACTCATCAGGAGATGTACAGATAGATATAAAAATATATTTGAATAATAGTCTGTCTGATGATTGCGTAAGCATGAAACTTTAAAGTAACAGAGAGCCAGTCTCCTTTCTTGTTTCTATTCTATATTTGAATATAAAAATATATGAAATCATATAGCAGTTCAAAGTTTATTTATAGTTATACTATAACATGTATAATAAAGCTTACTACAAGTAATTCAAGCTTGGCTTAGTCCACTTGGCCATGATATTTCATATTCATATTTTTGATTAAAAGCAACTTGCTGCACTTTACAGGAGGGTCGTTAGATACTACCACCACAAAGATAATTTAAAAAGCCATCCGAGCTTTCTTCTGACGGGGGGGGGGCTAACCTTTTCCCTGCCCCCCTCTGTCACCACCAATGTTTGAAATGTAGCCGATTTGCTTAAGCTACTTCTAATACTGTAGGAGAATGTAAGGTAGGCTTACCTTTCCGTATGGAAAATATATTCTGAATCTTGGCACCTGTTGTTAGCTAGTTGCAACTGTACAACATGCTAATTGTGTGTAAGTGTAATCGTGTCCTTGCGGTTCCTCTACAAATGTCAACAATGGTTGCCATGATGACATCTGACGCAGGAAGAAGGAAGCCAGTGAAAGAAGCTTCGACTGGTCGAGGGAGATTACTTCCTGGGGTTTTTTTGAGCCAATGATGACTCCCAAGATATGAAGAAGAATTTCATAAAGCCGTACAGAAACACTTGAACATATCCACCTCATTTCGTTGCCCTATTTTAAGGTAAGCCTTACAACGAGAAATAAACGTTTCGTCCTGTGTCTTGTAGGCCAAAATGGTGGACACGGCACGCATGATGCTGGCTGAATGTACAGAACGTTAGCCGTACACGTTTACGGAAGAACGATATTAAGTGGATTTCAAATTACTAAATCTGACATTAATTATTCTTCCATTCATTGCACTTAGCATCAGCCAAACTAGCAAACACTGACTTACAGGTGAAAGCTAGATCGCTTGCCTTTTGATGTTGTTCAAACAGATGAAATGCAAACAAACGTGAACAGGTAGTCGGTCGCCTTGTTTGAAGATTCATCTTTTATTTGACCGGTTCAACTTAGAGTTTATTTGGTAGGGTTATTAGCAAGATCTTTTCGCATGTCTTCATTGAATAAATCCTTATAAGCTAGGTACACAACAACTCACTCATTTTTTATAAGTAATCTTCAAAGTAGAACTGAACTGACCCCCCCCCCATTTTTCAAATGCTGAGAGAAATAAGGAAAAGTCATATCAATGATTTTTTTCTCAAAATGGGCAGAAATCGTTTTTGTAATATAAACCAGGTTTGTTAGGAACATTGAAGGAACATTGACATAAGATTGGGGTTGCACCAGAGGACGTTCTGGCATGTTTTGACATGATTTCAATTTTAAAGCATCAACAAAGCTATACTGTGTTAATTTCTCTTATCATCTAAGAAAAAGTATAAATCGATTAGTTTGTCCTTGTGCAACTTTATTTCCACTTTTTGTCAAACTTTGTAAACGATGGTGGTAATATGCGGAATTCAGATCTAATGAACTGGAGAATCCAGAATCATGAAATTACGAAACTCCATTATAAGCAAAAATTCGGGAATATGAGACCTCAATATGGATTAAAGGCTAATAAAAAAGATTAATATTTGGAGATACAAGTTAGAGGAAATGTAAATCCTATATTGTTCCATTCACCTTGCAGTTTTCTATGTTTTTTATCTGAGCAGTAGATGGTTAAGCCAGTATTTTCTTTTCATAACATGTCATAAGATAACATAACATAACTCTGACTATCACTGCAACATAGCATACAAATTCAACAGACTTGACATACTAGTCTAGTTATGTGCTAGTATCTTACATGTAATAGGGCGGATCCAAGGGGGGGCGGGGGGTCATGGCCCCCCCCAAACGATAAAATTCCAAAGATCGAAGGTTTTCAAAAAAACAAAGTGCAACACAATGATTAGGCAGTTAAATGAACTAGGTAATGTTTTGAACATAACAGCACAACAAGAAAACCTTACCCACGTACCTAACATTAAAATTAATCATATATCATCTTACGTCTCAGGTGGTTGAGTGAATCTCCAAAAATGTAAAGTTGTAAGTATATCATATATCTTTTTAAGAAATGAATTTGACCAAACCGACACCCTAGAAATATAGCCCCAAATATAAACCACACACCTATATTTGCAGCTCTAAGTGATTAATTTTTCCCAGATAATTTTACTTTGAAGCTAATCATAATTGATTTAACATACCCCCTCTCTTCACGCTCTGGTACCAGGTTATTTGAAAATGAAAGTTATTTCAAGCTCAGTTCATTTGTCTTTTATGTCTTTGCATGGCATTTCTATAAAAAGATCCTTAATAGAAACTTACTTCTTTACTTCATGATTTAGCCTAGCTGAAAGATTCACCCATTAGGATTTTTTACATAATTCGAAAGGAGGCTTACTTTCTTGTAGAATATTGAAATTACAATTCACTTAAAAAAGTGAGGGAAATAATTCTTATCGGGATGCATAGAACAGAAATTAAAAAGGGCGTTGCCAGCATTCTAAGCTGGTTTGGAGGGCGTGGCTCCAAAAGATTTTCTGGGGGCTTTGCCCATGGGCCCCTTTGTGTTGATTCTAAATGGCGCCCCCCAAACTACAATGCTGGATCTGGCCCTGCATGTGGGATAGTTGAATTACTATCAAAAAACTGCTTGCTGCTCGCAAGAGAAACAGGAAGGCAGTTAGGGGCAAAACCCCTGGATAATTTTTCTGAGCCATGACCCTCAAACCTCCTTAAAACGCTGGCAACCCCCTTTCTGACTTCTGTTCTATGCATCCTAGCAAAAACTGTATAATTGTTTCTGTCATTTTTTGGACGAATTACAATTTCAATTTTCTCTAAGAAAGTAAGCCTCCTTTTGAATTCTACCATGTATCCTTACAAATGGGTGCATCTTTAAAAGTTATATGGCATTTTGGCTTAAGTAAAGGAGTAAGTCTATAAAGGATCTTTTATGCCATGCAAAGACATCAAAAACAAATGAAACGAGCTTGAAGTAACTTTCATTCTCGAATAACCTGGGTACCAGAGCGTGAAGTGAGGAGGTATTTTCGCTGCCAATCGAATGAGCCCATTTCCCATTTTACTCAGCCCCTTACTCGAGAATCTGGTATCTAAGTTGGTTTTCTGAGCAAAATCTTCGATGCTCTTCGTTCATGATAAGCCTCGAAGTGCCATTATCTAGGAAAAATTAATCATTTAGAGCTGCTGATATATTTGGTTAATTTTCGAAGCTTTATTTCTAGGTTTAGGTTTTGTCTACATTGATCTAGTTTCGAGTTCATTTCCTAAATACACATATGATGTGCCTAAAACTTCAAATTTTGGAGATGCTCAAGGCCTTACCTATAATTCGTTTAACTGTCTAATCATCATTGGTTGCAATTCGTTTGCTCCCAAATTTTCGATATTTGAAATTTATCGTTGGATCCACGCCTGGCTGCTCGCTATTGTCAAATAGAAAAACACCCACGTCGGACAGTCCACTGCAAAAAATTTCAGACAAGGATGACAATACGTCCACAACATCTTCCTCCCTCTTCCGTCCATCATGACGGTTGAAGATGAAGTTTGCAGTCTCGCTTTTAACTACCCGTAACCTCACCACCCAGATGGACGACACGAAATGGGCCTTGTAAACATAGGATTAGGAGCATTTGTTTGCTTCGCACTTGAGCTAGGATTTTCATGTCAAAGCACCTAAAGGAACTCAAAACCTGTTGCAGTTTTTCGCAACTCCTTCAATTTTATCCTAAAGAAACTTCTCACAAGAGAAAACTTGAGAACCTCTACTAAGATGGATAATGAGATTTGAGAAAATTCAAACAGTAACCCAACTTTTTCAGAGAAACAGCAAAACGAATTTACAATATTTAAGATTAAAATACGATACAATAAAGAAGATGCAATATTTTATTCAGTCTATTTCTCTTCCGTGTTATTGGGGATTCATCGATATCTCACTTTTATCGTCTGGATACACATACAAAATAATTGGAAGGTAAAACATTTGAAGCTTAGCTATTGCAATCTCACTTAGCGAATCGGGCTTTGTGTTCCGCAATTTATACCCACGGTGCAGCTCCTCTGATTCGATAACTCCGTGATTCCAGATTTCCAAACTCCGTAGTTCTGAACTCCGTAAATGACACCCATTCCTTTGTAAAATCCAATTTCAGAAGACACGAAAGCCCAATTTGAGGCCGTCAGTAATTTGTTGCCCCTGTCTTGATAAAAATGGATTTGCAATGATGCGGTCAAAAGATTGAGATCATGCCAACATCTGACACATGTCTTGGTGCAACTTCAGCTATTCATGAAAAAATTACGCTTGTATCGCTTGATATATTCAAAATCGCAAGAATTGCTCTAGAATTTTTGAATGAAATTTTGCTGGATTCATAACAATGGTAACAAACATTCTTCATTTCAATTTCCCTTCTTAATTCTAGAAAACATTCAAAACCATGGGCTGTGGGAGCTCAACACCAGTCAGATGTCCTAAATGCAACTACAAATTTGCAAACAGCGAAGATGTTCTCTACCATCTTGAAAAAAACCATAATTTGAGAGAAGCGGGGAAAAGTGAAGGTCCTACGACGACCGTCAAACCCATATCATGTCCTAAATGCAACGAAACCAATTTCAAGGACGGACAACATTTGGTGAAACATTTGGAATCACGACACTCGTTTCTCCCCGGTGACACGAACGCTGCTAAAATCTCGTGCCCGAAATGCAACGCAAATGGCTTCAAAAGCACCGCTGCTCTTGTGAAGCACTGCGAAGAAACCCATCCCTCGGCAAAAATAACAAACAATTCTTCCCCGACTCATGGTTCTGGGGCTTTAGCTCTGCCAGGGAAAGGAATCAAGCAAAAGGTAGCAGGCAAAAATGTCCATCTACCACAAGTCGGCGACAAAGTCCTTGCAATGTGGGTGAAATCAAAATGGCAGTATTTCGACGCAACCATCATTCGCTTTGTTCCTGACAAACTTCTTTACGAAATCGAGTGGGACGATCAGGACCCGTCAGGGAGAATGGTCGATTATTTCAACCTGGCCCTCAACAAAGAGCCAAGCGAGAAGGAAATCGGCGTCGGGAGTGTTGTCTTGTTCCACCAAGGCCGATATAAAGGAGAGGCAGGGGTTCGATTGGGAGGGGTCAGATGGCATCAAGGGAAGGTCACTCGGGCATACACAGGCTCTTCTGGGGTCAAGCTTTATGATGGCTGCCATACTAAAGGAGCTGCTGATGGCAAATGGGTGACGTTTAAGGGGTACGAAGAAAACTTTACCGGGTACTCTATAGAAGATTTTCGGGTTGGTCCGAATGTCTTTGATATCATTGAAGATGACGATGATAATGTTGACGAAGAAGATATCGACATTTACTTTTCCTACTCGCCCACTGACAGTCCTGAGGCTATCAAAAACAAGGAAGTTGAGAAAATCCCTGAAAGGTATATGAGCATGCTTGATAGCTTATGCGACCCTCGTATCATCGCAGAGCAACTGAAATCAAAAGGCTTGAAAGTTGGTTATAGAAAGACGTCTTCAAACGCAGAGTTGAAGAGGACTGCAAAAATGATGAAGAAGGCAAAAGTATTCATTGCATGCATCAGCGATGAGTATGTTGCAGACAACGAATGCCGTATGGAGTTCCAATACGCAAAGACTACCTTAAATACTCCAGTCGTGCCTTTAGTTGTTGGCGACGGGTCAAACGAGTGGTCCTTTTCTGTCGTCGGGATGCTAATTGCAGGGGAGTTGTACATCCATTTCAAAGACAGAAATGTTGAAAATGCGAAATTCACAGAGCTCGTCAATGCACTGAAGTCGCATTTTGAGGCCGTTCAAGATGCAACAGATTCTGGCACAAGCACCAAAGTGGTCCAAGGAGAAGCTGATATCTTTGTCTCATATTGTTGGACCAACTCATTCCTGGCTAAGCAGAATAATCAAACCAATAATCTGGTTGGCGGAGAGTTTTCTGATCCTAGACTGGTGAAGCAAGAGCTTGAAAACGCAGGGTACAAGATGTGGCTGGACATCGAACGACTGAGGTCTGCAAATGCCGGTGCTGGGATGTACGAGCAACTGACGCTGGCGTTGAAAGACGCGAAAGTGATCATTCCGTTTGTCAGCATGGAGTATGCAAATAGCCCCAACTGCCGCTTGGAGTTTCAATTTGCAATGAAGTCACTTCAAAAGCCGATCGTTCCTGTTGTTGTTGGGGAGGGCAGTGCATGGCAGCAGTCGGTCATAGGTAAGCATTGCAACCTTCATTTTTCCAATGCTGATCCTTAGTAAAAACTTTTATATAAGCACCGCTTCCTTTGAACTTTCACCCTGAAATTTCAGCTTTTTAGATCACTTTTTCCTCAAAAATTCCGATCTTCTCTAGACGATTTTTTGGACGATGGTCATGAAAATTCGTGACGGCACTTTCGCATTAGGTTAATTCACACTAGAAATATTTCAACTTTTCGTCTGACGATTTTATCCCCTAAGTATTTTGGCCAATGGCATTGCAGGATTTCAACAGCCTCACACTTAGCCTGAAGATTCAGATTCATTTGGACAATTATTAGTCGAGACGAAAGCCGAATAAGTGGAGATCAAACCCCTTTTTTCGTCACGAATTTCTACGACGATCGTCACATAAATCGTCTAGTCGAGGGCGGCCTGAAAACTACTTTGACGAAATATGAAGTCTGTTGTGCAAGCGAGAGGAATCTTCAAATGTATAGTCATGTCAATAAATCATGAAAGATAGAAAACATGGCGATATGTGAATAATAAAGCTTTTCGTCTGACACTCATCGGAGAAGTACGTCAGAAAGAGAAAAAGTTTTATACCCAGATTTGGATCAAAATCGCCCATTCAAAAAGAAGGTGAATGTTAAATGTAGTACAACCAATCATCAGAAGTTGAAACAGCCAAATACTTCAAAACTATTAGAACCACCTATCCATCCAAACACAAATCTGCTAAAATAGACCTTAAAAATGTATTGGCTAATTATTGTATTGTGCGTATCCCCGCTTGAAGAGCCCTAAAACATGGACCTACTGGCGTAGCTTAGTTCTAAACTGTGGACAGTCGAAAGCATCTTTGATCATTAGACGATGATCAGATGACACTCAAATCCAATGCTTTGCTGTTTTTGTTGAGAATGTATATTTTTCCAATATTTTACTATTTTCTCGTTTCACAATCACAAATTCTTGATGATTGTTCGAATGTTATGAATGACCAGTACGGGACTGAATAATCGTGCAAATATTGTTAACAAACAATTAAGTCAATAAAATTTCTTTGGCAGCCATATTTGGAGGCCAAACCCAAGCCAAGCCAATTGGCTTCAAAAATTTTGATCCAGTAAGAACAAAATGCCCGATCCAGTCTCAATTTTGAGATCAGTGGTATTTACGAACATACGCATCTAAGATCGATGAAAACAGTGAAATTTAAAGTCTTAAAACTAACATAAATTGATCCATCTTGTTTTTAATAAGACATTGATATCTTAGTCATAAAAATCCGTTAGCTGAAACGAAAGATATTTCGATTTTGTGCAAAACTAGATGATTTAAAAACTTCTATAAGAGGTCAGGAGGGGTTAATTGGGAAGATTCCCTTTTTATTAACTGGGAAAATGGGATTGGCCTTCTTGGGACTGGCATTTGGGAAGGAAATGGGATTGGCATTGTTGAACATTAGAATATTGGGAATTTCTCAATCTTCATCATCGGCATTGGGATTTTTGATTATTTCAGTGTTGGGAATTAAGATCAGTATCCCCTTCAATACCCTTCTACAATACTGATGAAGGGATAGAGTTCGACCTGGATATTCTCCAGCTTGGAAAAGCTTTTCAGGCGCTTCTTAAAGCTCAGGGATTTGTTCTGACGATTAATATAGATTTCAATTAAGCTGACGTCGTGGCGAAAGCAAATCGTACTACTTGATGTCTAAAACTCGTCATGAATATAATCCCATCTGTGGATTACATTCCAAACTCGGTTAACAGGGTTTTTGTGTTCTTACGGGTGTGTTCTTCTATTAACTTCCAGAATGTCCGGAATTTTGCTGGCAGAATGCTACAAGAGTCAGCTTTTCAGAACAGAATGCTATCAGAATCCGTGACTTTCAAAAACTAAGAATTCCAGAAATCTGTGACTTTTCGCGCCAAATGTTTTGTTTTGGCTGGTTCCCAGTCCCATCAAGAACATGAAACCTTGTAACTGACACAAAATGGCAGCTAAACTACAAGATGGGAATCTGTCAAAGTCTTCGAAACCTGATTTTGATAGGAGAATATTTTGGAGAGCTTTGAAAAATGGTCGTTTTCAGAACGATGGATTTGGAAAATACCCATAACGAGTAAAGTAGGCTGCTAAAAAATTAATTGTTTAAAAGAACCCGCGCTCAGACCATAAAGTATTTCCTCAAGTTCATGAAAACGCTACCATAGCTGAAAAATATGGCGAAATAATTTTGAATAAAAGATTCTATCCAGGCACTAAACATAGTGAAATTTCTCAGAGACATTCACGGCAGATTGGCACGAAGGTATCCCAGTGAAAACTGTTTTCTTCGTGAAGACGAGCACAAAAAAGCAGTTTATCAGGTGCAGCTTAAGTCAAGCTTGGTCGTTTTAGGTCACTATCTGGATGGGTGACCTTCGAGCTGCTGACTAAACAACTCACCCCACCGTCCTTCAAAAGGGACGTTAGTCTAAGGGTACTTTTCCTCTCTGAAAAAAGGCCTTTAGCAGGCTAGTTCGTTAGACATAATCTTTCTTACTTAAAAGTAATCCAACGAAGGCCATATTCATTACTTTGAATTCCTTTCCACTTCAGGTGCCCTTGTGAACAGCAACGACACAGAAGTGATCATGCTACAGGACACGGCTGATCAAACCGAATTCCGGCAGAAAGTCAAACAGATCCAAGATAGAATTGACCAGATGCTCGGCTCTGGCCCAGCTCCCAGTAAAAACTCGGTTTATCGCGCTCCAACCATCGGTGACCATGTGGTGTCTCATCACTTCCATTACGCATACTACATGTCGACTATCACGAGCTTCAACTCCGAAACACTGGAGTACACCGTTGATTGGGACGATGGTGACCCGAGTGGACGCGTCCAGTCTTACGATCAAGTCGCCCTGGATATCGTGCCGGATCCCGACGTGATAGGTGTGGACACGATTGTCTTCTTCCAGCAAGGGAGCTACGGAGGGACGGAGGGTAACAACGAAGGAGGTAAGCGTTACCATGAGGGGGTGGTTACGTTGGTAAAGAGAGACGGTGACAAATACACGTACAGCGGTCATCATACAAGAGGGGAGGTGGATGGAAAGTGGGTGACATACCAGGGGTATTCCTATGAGTTTCTTGATGTTCCGCTTGAAGAGTTGAGGGTCGCCCCCTCAGCTATGGACGCACTTCTTGCTTCTAATAATTAGTTAATGATTTTTATGTTTTCATCATTTTTATTGTTAATTTTTATCGTGAAATTTTCGAATTGGAAAACTAAATGTGTAGGGGACCACTTGTTTCCTTAGTAATTACGTGCTTAATTCCATTTTTAGATTAAATACTGATTTTTATCTCATTTTATTTGTATTTATATCGATGATGATATTTCCATTATCTGCACATATCATATTTATTGATTGCATAATATTTACTTTGATGTATCGAATATTTATATAATTTAAGCCATATTAAGGAAATGTTTGTTTTCATATTTCCATGCTTGAATGAAAGTAAAGTATTTCTTCTCTTTCTTGACACAACAGAGGAGAATACTGTATTGTGATTCGCTGGTTAGAGCTTGATCACGTGCACTCCGATATCTGAAACGAGGCCTGCCTGTCTAACGATTGGGTTTTCACGTGAGCTGTAGTTGATTAAATGAACTGGTCACATGCTATCAATTACAGCCTCAGAGTCTGTCTATCTATGCTGCTGATCACCCTCGCTTGATTAATCTTTGTTTTGACTGCTAGCTCATGCACCAGCTCTGCACGCTCCAAGTAGCATGCTTCTCTTCTAAGATTTAGAAACATTTTTTTGTCATTGCCCGTTAGTAGAATATACCATCAGGTATTTAGAGTATCGACAATCAGCAATCATCTAAATAACTCCCAGACGTACGTCCGACAGATCCACTCGTTCGGGAGCAGAATAACTCATTTGAAGCATAAAATAGCTCACTTGAAACACAAACCCACTCGTTCGGGAAGGGATAGGGTAGGCTCACTTGAAACACAGACCCACTCGTTCGGGAAGGGATAGGGTAGGCTCACTTGAAGCACAGACCCACTCGTTCGGGAGGGGATAGAGTAGGCTCACTTGAAACACAGACCCACTCGTTCGGGAGGAGATAGGGTAGGCTCACTTGAAGCATAATCCACTCGTTCGGGAGGGGATAGAATAGGCTCACTTGAAGCACAACCCACTCGTTCGGGAGTGGATAGAGTAGGCTCACTTGAAACACAAACCCACTCGTTCGGTAGGGGATAGGGTAGGCTAACTTGAAGCATAGACCCACTCGTTCGGTAGGGGATAGAGTAGGCTCACTTGAAGCACAGACCCACTCGTTCGGTAGGGGATAGAGTAGGCTCACTTGAAACACAAACCCACTCGTTCAGGAGGGGATAGGGTAGACTCACTTGAAGCACAGACCCACTCGTTCGGGAGGGGATAGTATAGACTCACTTGAAGCACAGACCCACTCGTTCGGGAGGGGATAGAGTAGGCTCACTTGAAGCACAGACCCACTCGTTCGGGAGGGGATAGAGTAGGCTCACTTGAAGCACAGACCCACTCGTTCGGGAGGGGATAGGGTAGACTCACTTGAAGCACAGACCCACTCGTTCGGGAGGGGATAGAGTAGGCTCACTTGAAGCACAGACCCACTCGTTCGGGAGGGGATAGAGTAGGCTCACTTGAAGCACAGACCCACTCGTTCGGGAGGGGATAGGATAGACTCACTTGAAGCACAGACCCACTCGTTCGAGAGGGGAAAGGATAGGCTCACATGAAGCACAGACCCACTCGTTCGGGAGGGAAAGGATAGGCTCACTTGAAGCACAGACCCACTCGTTCGGAAGGGGATAGAGTAGGCTCACTTGAAGCACAGACCCACTCGTTCGGGAGGGGATAGAGTAGGCTCACTTGAAGCACAGACCCACTCGTTCGGGAGGGGATAGGGTAGACTCACTTGAAGCACAGACCCACTCGCTCGGGAGGGGATAGAGTAGGCTCACTTGAAGCACAGACCCACTCGTTAGTGGTTAGAGAGGGGGGGGGGATAAGATAGGCTCTCTATGTTGAATATTTATTTATAGCCGGAGCCAGAACCGAAAGATGGTATACTCTACCAACAGGTAATGACACAAACACGGTTGTAGATTTTAGGAGAGTAGTATATCAATAGTTAGAACTTGCAGACCTACTAGCTAAAGAAGACAAAACTTATTCCCAGCAATGACTACATATCAAACATGCTTTTCTTAGAGCAAATGGGTTCATTTTTGCTTACTTATAGGGTGTGGTAGTAAAAGGGAGAATGCAGAATTTCAAGGGATAGGAGAATTCAGATGGAAGGCAGGGCCGGATCCAAGGGGGGGCGTAAGGGGCGTACGCCCCCCCTATTTTGGTAGAAAAACAATACAATTAGCTTGATAATACCCTATTTCCCTTACATTATCCTTTGATATGTGTGTTACGCCCCCCCTTTCCATGGGTGCTGGATCCGGCCCTGGAAGGGGAAGAAGAGAGAAGAAACTAGAATTATTACGTTAAGGAAAAGAGAAACTGTTTTTTTTCTCGAGGAGAAGAAGAAGATTGCAAAATTTTTGAGGGGTAGAAGGGGATATTCCGACCCCTGTTTCACCCTTATGTATTTAGCAACCCAAGTCCTCTATCAAGCCACGCAACAAGTAATTCAAGTATTAATATTTTCGTTGCAGACTTTGTTTTGTAGTTTTAATTGCCATTGAAAGAGCATTAGTCATCGCTGCCCACATTCCTGTTGTATGCAGGATCAAATCAATGCAGTGGCTAGAATTAGCTAATGTAACACAAAGAAAGTGCATTCGGTTGATAAATCGAGGACAATACCATCGTATGATCTGATCATTTTAGGGAAGGACCCTCTTTTGATGCCCTCTTTGCGATCATGGAGTCATTTTGAAGCTGCACGATCTTTCCTTGGCACTCTACAGTTGTGTATCTCAACAGTTGGGTCAAGGGAACGAAATGGAGCGACTACACAGTCTCAACATGTTGATATCAATCAGTGTGCTTGTTTGCTTTTGTAGCTATGCTGTTGGTGAGTCTATTTGATAAGATTCATTATATATTCATAATTCACTCAGTTATTCATCTGTTTCTCCTCAGTTATCTATCATAAAGTAGACTTGTTTACATTACAAATAGTATGCTCTGTAATAATAAATCCTGCCGTACTGCATATAAAGAGGTACTGCGAAGGAGACAAGAGATCAGAAATGAAAAAAACAAATACTTTTCTAAACTAACTATGGTTGCTCCTCCGCAGTCACTCTGTTCTCTGAAAGTTTCTCAACGAGTGGACAGGAAAGAGAATTCGAGGAAGTGTCTAATGTGAACCAAAGCTAAGGTTCTGGTGGCCTCAGCCTGAAAAACAAGAATCAGGGCTGAAACTCAAGCTAGGATAACCCCCTCCCAATCAAAATGCCTCACCTGCGGTTACTCAGTGTTATGTAACAAGCCAGAGGCCTCTCCGTGGCAACAGTTATAGAGTTCTAAAGTGTGACGTCACAAAAAATCTATTTTTAGAATTTTGGAAGTTTGGCTCCATAATGTGAAAGAGCTTCCAAAATTACATCAAATGGATGCAAAATCACCTCTGTATGTATGTTGAATATTAAATGAGATATAACCATTTGAAAAATTGACTTTCAATAGGAAATCCCTGTAACAATTTTTCAAATGGTTATATTTCATTTAATATTCAACATACAGAGGTGATTTTGCATCCATTTTATGTAATTTTAGAAGCTCTTTCACATTATGGAGCCAAACTTCCAAAATTCTAAAAATAGATTTTTGTGACGTCATCACTTTAGAACTCTATTGGCATAGAGCTAAAGATGGCTACCTCAAGCAACCATCAATCAAAGTTTTTAACAAATTAGCCAAGGTTTTGAAAGATGGTTCTAGTGTTTTGAAAAGAAGCTTATAAAACATTTTCGCGTCTATTTGAACGAAACACGATATTAGCTCATAGTCTACAGATACGCACGCTACGTAATAATTTGTTTTGTTTCTGAACACTTGTGTTGAATCGAATACACATACATATAGATCAGATATCATTTTTTTACTATTGGTGTATATGTGTTAATAACCCAACAAGTATCATATTTTACCAGCCGCAAAGGAAACAGTTTCAGTCTGTCCCTACAGTTTCTACTTCCCCCTTCCTCCCTCTCTTCCAACAACAACAACAACCATAAAAATGGCGGACACAGCAAACACTATTCTAAGCGCAAATCATAGGTGTGCAATCAATTCGTCTAATTCATGGTTTGCTCTTTAATTCGGGAATTAGAATGATGTAAAGGTTTAAAGAAAACACTAATGCAGAAACATGTGTATCAGTCTCTCAACATAAATTCAGAAGAACCTTGAGGCTGAAATTTGATTTTAAATCCCCTTAACAAGAACCTGTAAGGTAAGGGGCTGTAAACAAGAAAGGATCTTTTATTTGATAAGTTTTCTTCACTTGTAGATAATGTATTTCATTCGGCACAGCTTGAATTAGGAGTACCCAACAATAAAAATAGACAGTCTAATAATTCTCCTTGCTTCCTCGCTATTTCTCCCTATATGCCTTTAGAAATCAAGAAAAAGCTTATCCGTATAGGCGTGTAGGAACATTTTTAAAGACCTTACAGGCTAGGATTTATAATAGCAGGCTGTATATCAAGAACCTATATAAGCCAGAGTTACACTATGCAGGATTACAATCGGAGCAAATTGACTCTCATATCGGACAGGAGTTGCAGTTATAACTCGGCACCAATCCTAGCCATAATGCTACCATTTGCGGAGTGAGAAAAATTCCGCTTTGGAAGTGGTATGAATCACTCCACAGACAGTCCATAGCGGTGCGTTGTCGGAATCATTTTCTTCCGAAACCTCGTGAGAAATGAGGAGGAGTATTGCGCATAGGAGCAAGCTGAGCGTCTTAGTGTAACTGGACACTCGATTTTAACTCCGAAGTGAAATTCCCTCCACTCTGATAGCAATCTGGTAAATCGTAACTCCAGCCTTAGGCCCCGTTCACACTACTCCATTTTTGTCATTATTCGTTTTTGTGGTGTCGAAGCTATCTGTTCACATCAGCACAAAACGCATTGAGAAATTTTTGTATCTGTGCGTTCACATCACTTGTTTTTGTTCATCTTTGTTATATCGTTTTCAAAAACATTCGGTTTCGTGCGTTCACATTGTTTTTCAGCGTTTTTGAAAAGCTTCGTTTTTGCAGATATCCACTCTGGAGACCGTTTTAGAAAACCTCCGTTTTTGCGTCGTTTTTGTTCGTATCAATGTGAACACTGTTACAAAAACGGAGATTTTTCTCTCCGTTTTTGCACAAAAACGGATTAGTGTGAACGGGGCCTTAGGCTGCCGAAAAGCCCCAGGTTCTTTTATGCAGGCTTCTATAATCAGAAGAAATTAGATCTACCGCTAAAGCTTTACCATGTTGTGAAAACAAAGAGAAATTATATGTTGGCGCCAGAGATCTTGATATTAAGTATTTGGTTGGAAATATATTGTAGAAAAACCACACAGCTGATCGGGAACCTTAATCAGGAAGATAAACACCACAAAATCAAACCTTTGAATTAGGGTTAATTTGGAAAAGAAGCGATTGCATCGCCTTAGCAGGATTGGACATGCTTCGCTTGATCAATGCAATAGAGAAACGTTAGAAATCATTTATTCTTTTTGGAGTAGTTTTACATCGGAATGTAGGCCACATGAAATGAGGGAGTGAGTCTCTGTTGAGCGTGCAAGCACGAGTAACAGGGATTCACATCAAAATAAAAATTGGAAGGTGTTTTCAAATCTAGGAGTTTTGAATGAAGAATGTTTAAACCGATTGAACATATAAGCATTGAAGAATACTGGTTTGTTAAAAGAATGGTTCTCTTAGCTCAGTCTAATCTTGCAATACTTCATGTCTGGATAAAACAAAAGAGATTTTATTAGGCTTTATTAGATGGTAACATGCTAGCCATTGAAATGAGGGAATTCTGCTGTTTTGATTATTCAAATCGTTCTATATTCTCACTGGGGCCGTCCCTCATCCTGCCAGACTGGATTAGATATGGGGAGTGCGAAGGAGCTTCACAGGTTGGCAAGGAGAGTGACTCATGGAGTAGCCGTCACCAAGGGAGGAGGGAGGGAAGCTTTTTGAAACACTTCTCCCTACGTGGTTTGACTTGAATGGAGCCTGCAACGCCCTAATTTTGAATAAATACTCCTGCAGGAGACTGGCACTACTCTATATAACTCAATATAGAAAAAATACTCACGGGGGCATTCATCCGTTTGCCATTCTGAGTAACTGCCCCAGTGAGAATATAATTCTATACATTTCCTTGATTCCTTGAGGAGAAGCAGGATATTGAAAATAAATCGAAATAATTTGTGAGAATGAAAATGACCGCAGCGGTCGCGCAGTAGTAGCGCTCTAGAGCACGAATCTAGAGATGGTGGGTTCGAGTCCCACTTAGGTCATTTTAATTCTCGCAAATTATCTCCATCATCAAATTCCCTTTCTATCACTTATGATATAAGAATTCTTAAAAATCACGCAGTTTTTGTGCTTTACGTAGCCCGTCTCAAAGGTCTGCGATGTTTTCCTGCCACCTTTGATAATGCTTAATGTGGATAGGAACGACCAAAATGGCGGATTTCAAATTTTGGCAAGAAAGATATTTGTGTAACCGAAAATGATAGGAAGCTCTATCCAGTCATTTTTAAAGGTCCCAGTTCTTTATATATTAAACAATTTTTCCGTTTGATGTCATGCGTTTTTGGAAAATACCTTTCCCAGTCACTAGCTGCTTGGGTTCGTTCATGTTGAAACTGCAAAACAAATCGCTTTGTCTACAGATTAATCGTGTCCAGCCGGCTTAAATTTTGCACAGTAGAAAATTGCTTCTCTTAACAATTATTTGTCCAAACAGCATTAGATTTGACATAAGCATAATATGGTTCCAATTAGCTAACTCCTGGAGACCCAGCGCTGAATAGACTATTCTAAATGAGATACAACCACCTTAGAGGGAGTATTTCGAAGTTGAAGCCAATTTTGCGTATGGCAAAAAAGATTTCGCAAGAAATGTGCGATTCTTAATTTCATCAAACTTTTCTTTGCGTAGTTCATCTGACAAACCTAAAAAAATTGAAAGAAAAAACAAAGAAATATCTACAATAATTGTGATGAAAATGAAGCACGAGAATCGTTTGCCGTACGAAAAGTTAGCTTCACTCTAGCTTAGTGACTATAAGTTAACCCTCTAGTGTTATTATGCCCAATTAAAAATTCCGAAGACATACATGATAAAAATATCGCAACATATACACATAGCATTCAAAACTAAGGCTGCAGCTTGACTGCAAAAGTGTTAGGCCGTTGCAATCTTGGTAACTATACGTTGCTAAGGGACATGTTTATCATGCATATGAAATGGGTCTACCCTCTCGTACAGAATCGTTCATTGAGATGGAGACTTTGAGATCCTACCTCCTAGCCTTTCATATCCAAATTTTGTTTAAAACAGCAACATAAAAATTTACAAAGGAACATGGTCATCCTTCCTGGATGAATTGTAATGCTTATTTTATATGGAAAACTGAGGACTATGGCTTTTCAAGGGTATATTCTGACATAACTAGAAACTTGTTGACGTTGTCTTTCTGACGTACTACTCTGATGAGTATTCAAAAGCAAGAGCTTCAGTGAATATTATGTTTCGCTTTGTTTTCGATTTTCTTCGCTATCTTCAAGTTTTGTACCAATCAAAGACTATTTAAAAACTATTCAACTTTGGGGAAAGGGGTACAATCATAAAATCTCAGCAAATTAGGGTGAAGAGGAAGTTATTGTGACATGTCATTATGAAACAGTAAGCACTTTCTTCTGATACTCCAAAGGAAATAGATATTAAATAGGATCATCCCTTTCATTATAATTCATTCCTGATCATGCTCTTTTTAATTTTTCTGATCTCATCAGTCCACCTACTCATCAAATTTATAATTGAGGATCACAAAGTAGGATAAAACAGATTATCATCTCCTTATGCCTTTAATTTTTATTGCTTTTATCATACCCCTGTGATCAGGAGGTATATACTTTGTTCCCCTGTAGGTAGCGTTATCATCGAAATCGATTCATGATGTAACACTGATATTACTCAATTCAATACAGGCTGAAATGGCACATAAAGTATTAGTAGCTGTATTCCTTGTTTTGTGCCATTACGTAGCACGAGAAATCAAAGGATCCTTAGCCATTTTAAGGTCTAGAAATGATAAGATAAGAACTTCAACCAGGGCCTAGCCCTGGATCTACAAAGCATGCTCAAGCTTTCTTTCGAATTTGGGGCGCTAATAGTTTCATAGTCTAATAGTTACCAGGTACCATTTGTTCTAAAACGCTCCTGTGAAACACCAATACACGTTTATTTGCTATAAGAACAACCATTGTAAGGAAAAAAAAGCTGAAATTTGGGTAAGAATTATTTGCTGTCTCCAAAACCATTTGAGATAAACACACAAAAGTTCACCAGTGTGAAGACCTTGCCTAAAAACGTATTTCAAACATGAAAAGAGTAGGTGGAAGGTGGTAAGTTGGTGAAAAATCACTTCCAAGATAATAAACGAGGAGGATGAAATTGAGACTAAGTATTCTTTAAAAAACGTGTGTACGATTTATGTTGATATCATTTTCTGACAACCTCTAACGAAATGAATAAGAAAACCCATTCAGTTTATTTCCATTTGAATTCATTCGTTATCAAAAGAATTCAATAAACCACTTCAATCCAAAAAACAATCACAATGTGGAAATGAAGAGAACAAATACAAGTCGTTAACAACTCATGGGAGTTTCTATAAGGAGAAAATATTGTTGATAAGCTTTTTTGTTTTACTAGCTGGGCAATTTTTTTAACTGATAAAGAAATCCATTTGCTATTTCCTCTTTGTACTTGCTGCTAGGTTGTCGTAGGTTTTCAATTCAATGGTGGGAAAATACAAATTATTACCGAACATCGAGTCTTTGAACGTTCTGAAAAAGCGTAAAAATGAAAATTTCAGAAAAATGTAGCAATTTTGCTTTGCTGTGCCAGGATGGTGCCGTCTTAGCCATGATACAGCACCCCTGCATACTCGTACCAGGATGCAAAGGAACCACTTGGTGGGAAAGCTCGGGCCAGGGGTGCCAAGGATTCATAATACTATTTTGAGGGGTACAGCAATACATTCACCCTATATCTACCTTTGAGCGTCATTCTTCTGAATGCCCTATTATACCTTGGGGTCTTTTTAAAAGATCTTGAATTAAGCTAAGAATGCGAAGCCGTAATGAGAAAAACCACCTAGCACCTTCGGTTTCCAGTATACTTAATATACCTAACTGAGTCCTTTGCTCTAGCTCCGATTGGAAAACTCAAATTTTGGCTTAATTCCTTAGAATCGTTTCCTAGCACTGTAATTTCTTTAAATTCAAGAGTCTTATTTCTTTACAGTGAGTCCTTGAAAATGAACGGGTAAGTTAGTTGAAGAACGAGGAAATTGAGCGATAGTAGTTATTGGGTGTCAGTTTCATGTTCACTACCCGTCTTATCTCCAGGTAAACAATGATTAACGTATGTTCAATATGAAAAATTCAAACTTGAGAAAGATCTTTAATAAGAAGTTACGGCAGTCGCTAAATTCTTTGTGGATGAGCTAATCAAACGACAAAAATCTCCCATCCCCAGTTTAAAACAAAGCTATGCAATTCATGTGGCTGGTTGCCTGGACGAAGATTTCCTTTGATAAAACAGTTTGGTTGCGATAACGTGCGTTCACATCATAGAATTCTTTTACTGAAAAGCTGCCATGGAGACGTGGATAAAAAAACCAATCAGAATCCTTTTGAAATGTTCCCTTCTCTTACTTGATAATGGTTGATCTTAGAGAAAGCTAACACCGTCCCCTGGCAGTGATTTCATTGTGGAGGTGATGTTGACATCTTTGTCGTCTAATCCCTGTGGGC
The DNA here is from genome assembly GCA_963924455.1 of Pelagia noctiluca. Lineage (NCBI taxonomy): Eukaryota > Metazoa > Cnidaria > Scyphozoa > Semaeostomeae > Pelagiidae > Pelagia > Pelagia noctiluca. The sequence continues at coordinate 14,971,897 of OZ004316.1, forward strand.
TGCTGAATAATGCTGCAGAAATGCTTAGAGGATTGTTATTAGCCATGCATGAGCTCATCAGAATCGACGTTTGAACAACAGAGTACAATTGTACTCTGACGTCTTTAGAATATTCATGGCAACGAGATAATAGCTCTTTGAAATTGGGACATTCCTTGCGTTACGCTGCTCCCCAATCTTCTGTGTCCTCGAACATCCACCAAATCTCAGTCTTCGTCTCGAGCTCTCGTTATGGACACGTACGCTAAATAACTGGTTTTGTGGGACATTTCAACCTCTGTTGCTGCGTTTCTTTTCGTTGAAGGCAGCTTTTCGCACTTTTCATAGCGATGGCGCTGAAATACGTGCTAACGCTTTTGGCGTGTCTCTGCTACTTGCATTTTGGTACAGGTATGATGACCTAATTCATCTTGAAATTTGATTTCAATGTCTTTCAACCTTCTTGATACAATTTTCTAAAATTTTAGGGCTTCAGTTTTCGAATCATTATTTTACATGGCAAGATGATAAACCAGTCAATTTATGCGTCCTGCAGTTTAATTTGTGTTCAATGGTCAGGATTTGAATGAAACAAGTCAACATTTTTGCCTCACGCAGTCTAATTGAGATTAATTATTCATACTTTTGGATGTCATCCTTACTTGTCATTGCTGAATAAGTTTGATAATTTATTAGAAATGTGCGACAATGTTTCCCTGGGTTAGTAACACACTGAGCTTGCAATACATTTTAACGCCCTTGAATCTAAGGCAGTCCCCGGCGATATATGCATGCGAAAACTAAGGCTCCGCCCAAAACAAGATGGAGAAACGAATCAAGATCTTATTTCTAACTAAACGGAGACGAAAAAACTTGGTATTTGCACTATTTACTACAACCTTTGCTATTATTTCGCCATTTGACATATCGCGCTCAGCCATTCTAAAAGAATTTCGCGCATAATTTTCATGTTTTAGTTTGGCGCAAGACTGCAATGAGTTGGCTACCAGAATTCATTCAGTTTTAGAGAATTGTCAAGTTCTGATATCATAATTGATGTTTTGTTCAGTCGCAGGCCATTTTATTAAAAGAAAAAATGAAGTACAGGGGCTGGGACCATTACCCCATTTGGAACCACCCCTACAACCAATACTGTTTTCTAAGTATATTCTTAGGAAGACAAGACTTTTTACACTTAGATTTGCAGGACCTTGTGTGATGAACAGCTTCACAGCCCTTGACTATCAAACATTATTTTACACCTTTTTCATTCGTTATGTAACAAGTATATGTGGAGATAGCTCGAGCTGCTTCAAAGACAAGTTCGGTCGAGTACAGAGAGTCAAGGAACAAATGATATTAACATACCTTTTGAAATCCAATGAAGTAATGGTTTGTGGGCTAGGTTTAATACTTAAGCTTTTAAGATCTCCACAAAGAGGGGTTTCTGTCCATTTTGTCGTTAAGGTGAATGATTAAATTCACTTCAATCCTAAGAAACTAGGTTTCCAATGCAGAGTTGCTAACACCTAAAAAAACCAATATGATCCAAGCCCATATGATTTTGAGGTCCAAGCCTCGAAATTTCCAAAATATGTTGGGTTTTTCAATTCTCAAATTTGTAAGAATTTCGTAGATTTTGAAAAGCTACCCAGTCTGCACCTATATTTCAATGTTCCCCATCTTTTGATGGTGCAGGAATAAGGAATGCTATGGAATATGAAGTTAACCAAACCGTCTCATGTTTCTTTTACAATTAGTTTTGGCTAGATACAATAGATTCACCACAACTTTGTCGTGAATGGAATCCTTAGGCAGAATTCTCCCTGGCATTGTTAGTTTTTGAATAACTGATCATGCGTCATTAACAACCAAACGTTATTCACAAATCTGAAATAGGGGGCTCGATTCTATTCAAGTTCAGGGAACAGTTCTATTCAAAACTATCTATACTTGGTCACTTATGCTATTTGGATCGGGCTTCCAGTCTCATCCTTATTAGCCATTACACGCTACTTGGTTCTAAAAAAATACTTGAGCCACCACGCCTCCCTACAGTTTCTATTTTCATGCTCAATTACATTGGAATCCATAATCAGATCGAACAAAAAGTATTCAAAAAAGAAGCTAGCCTCGATCATGAATTATAGCTCTTCATCAATTGATTATGTCTAAAGCGTATTTTATATCGCTGCCTCCCTTTCGTTTCTTAAAAATTGATTTTAAACTTCCCCTTATCCATTTCATTGACTTTTTACACAGAAGTTAGAGCTTTCAGAAACTTCTAGTACAAGGGACTAGCGAGATGTTATTGTGCTTTTCGTTTTAAGATTAGGGCTTGGTTATTTGAAGAAAGATAACGTGTCTAGTCTGTTATTCGACGGGGAAATAAATAAAAGTTATCTTTTCTATGAATTCAATTCTAAGTCTGAGGACTCGAGTCATTAGATTTGTACCAGAGATTATCCTTTTGTGATGTCTTTTCTCCTGGGAAGAGCACAGGCAGGGGAGGCCTATTAGGCATGACCCCTTTCTACAATGTATCAACAACTGGGTAATTTAGGCCGCTATAGAAATACTACACAGTTATTCTCCCAGTGAACAAACCATAAAATCCCATTGTTTTGAACATCGAAAACATTAATTCAATTTTGATTGAATCTTATTTGCATGCATGAGTTAGTCAGTGGTGCAGAACTAAATACCTTGTTTAGAAGGAAACGCTAAACAGATAACTGCAGCTATTGATTTTCAATTTTGTATTGTTTTAACCTAATATGTGAGCCGAACCAAACGTTATGCATTACTAATGTAACGTTGAACGTAGGTTCTCAGAGAGAGACGCAAAGATAAAGTCGTGTGATAGAGCACCACGTTTTCTGATAGCTTACACAAACAGAAGAGAGCTTCGAAGACACTTATCAAGGCTAACATTCAAAACACACAGCATGCTATCAACAGGAAGTTTCGTATCAAGTTCTCAGTTATCATATCATGTGATGTTCTATTGTTACACCACCCCCTCTCTTCTTTTTTTTAATGTGTGACAAAATCTCCAAACCGCAAAGGGGGCCTAACATCTTGTCTCAAATGAGCTGGGCGTGGGGCACATACAGGTCTCTCCCGTTGCTGGTCCCCTCCCACGTTAGGTTCAGGTCCCCCTGGGTAAATGACTGCATCCCATGATTCCTGTGTGGGACAAAAGGGTTCCCCCTGGCCTGAAGGAACAACACAGGGTTTGACATTGTTATGGTGAACAACGCTATCCTTGCCTAACTTAGAGCGAATGGTGTAATTGACGCCTGTTTGCTTAATTATCTCAAAGGGGCCAATCCATCTCCCCCCAAATTTCCATGATTTGGGACGACGCAACCACACTGAGCTGCCAACAGGAAGAGGAGTCCAGTTTCTGTCAGTACTACTATGAGAATTAGACTGCCTAGCTCTGCTGGTAGCTAAATTACCTCGTGCAACCTGCTGAAGAGAGTGCAGTGACTTTCTAAGTGCCTGTGTGTATTCTGATTGACTGCATGGGTTTTTTAACGGAATGTCCAAATCTACTTCTAAAGGAGTGCGGGCAGGGCGACCAAAAACTAACTCATAAGGACTAACTCCTGTTGACTCGTGCGTGCTAGTGTTGTAAGCATACACTGCTAAACTTACCCAGGTGTCCCAGTCGTCTTGGTGAGCTGAAACGTAAGCAGACAATATAGTTTGTAGGGTGCGGTTTTGGCGTTCAACCAAGCCATCACATTGGGGGTGATATGCTGTGGTTCTAGATTTGTGAATTCCCATCAGCTGACAGACCTCCTGCATGAGATGGCTCTCAAAATTCCGGCCTTGGTCCGAGTGAATAACCTGTGGGGGTCCAAATCTACTGAAAACTCTGGACACAAGAACGCGGGCAACAGTTTGTGCCCGTTGGTCTGTGGTGGGAAACACTTCACACCATTTGGTGAAGTGGTCCATGACGACAAGAAGGTGTTTATTACCGCGCGCAGTTTCGGGCAAAGGACCCATGTAGTCCATTGCCCAAAAAACGAAGGGTTCATTAATTTCAATAGGGTGTAGCGGTGCAGAGTTATTTTGAGAACCTGGTTTATTTTGGGCACACACATGACATTCTTTGACATAAGTTTTGATTTTTGACATCATTTTGGGCCAATAGAAACGGTTTTTGGTACGCAATATGGTTCTCCTAATGCCCAGGTGACCAGAAAAGGGACTGCAATGAATACCCTGCAAAACAGATTGTATAAGACTGTGAGGCACAACGAATGCATACTGTGGAAAAGCAGACTCTCCTGCATTACTTTTAACCAGCAAGCCGTTGACAACATGCAAGAGGTCCCAGCATTGCCAAAAAGCATGAAAGACTGGGTCTTTTCCCCAAACAAATTGTGGAGGTTTTGGAAGATCAGCCAATTTCATCTCAATGATTTTGCTGAGATGAGGGTCCTCCATTTGAGCCTGCTGGAGATTATACCCAGGATTCAATGTTGTGGCACAGCCTAGACTGGGGTTGTCAACAGCCTCTGGTTGCAAATCGGGGGCAGGAGAAGAATTCTCAGACGGTAAGCGAGATAAAGCATCTGCATTGCCATTGGCTGACCCAGGCCGATGCTGGACCTGAAAACTGTACTCTTGTAAGTCCATCAGCCACCGTCCCAGGCGTCCCTTGGGCTCAACGGAATGCAGCCAGCGAAGTGCACTATGATCGGTGACGAGGGTAAATGGACGCCCCAGTAAATACGCGCGAAAATGATCAGTACCGAAAACCATGGCTAATGTTTCTTTTTCAGTAGCTGAAAATCTCCTTTCACGATCAGACAAGGAACGGCTGGCATATGCAATGACATGCTCGCAACCTGCAGAATCAACCTGTGTTAATACAGCTCCCAGACCGTGGTCAGATGCATCGGTTTGTAACACAAAAGGTTGGCGAAAATCGGGGTAAGCCAAAATGGGAGCATCACAAAGTAGCTGTTTTAAAGTCTGAAATGAGGCTGCATGTTCTGTAGACCACAAAAACTTGCTGCCTTTTTTTGTGAGAGCAACAAGGGGTGCAGATAAACTAGCAAAATTAGGAATAAATTTGCGATAATAGCCCGCCAGACCTAAGAATGAGCGAACTTGATCCACAGAATTTGGCGGGCACAGGCTGGAAACTGATTCAATTTTTTTTGGGTCTGTGTGGACTCCCTGTGCTGAAACAATGTGACCAAGAAATAAGACTTTGGAAGCCCCAAAAGAGCACTTACTGGCTTTCACTCTGAGATTATGTAATCGAAAACGTGACAAAACTGTTGCTAGGCGTGCACAGTGCTCCTGCAAATTAGAAGATGGAATGATGACGTCATCAAAATAACAAAGGCAAGTATCGTATGTCAATCCAGATAGGACAATTTCAATAGCACGTTGGAAAGTTGCACACCCATTGGAAACCCCAAAAGGAAGCCTACAGAACTCCCACAACCCATCAGGGGTGACAAAAGCAGTTTTTTCCCGGTCTTCTGGGGCAACGCTTACCTGCCAATACCCAGAACGTAAGTCTAAAGTACTGAACATGCAGGATCCTTGAAGGGCATCAAGCAGATCATCTACCCGGGGCAGGGGGTGCGCATCTTTCTTAGTAACTGAATTAAGTTTACGGTAGTCAATGCAGAAACGATACTTGCCATCTTTCTTTTTCACGAGAACAATGGGCGAAGCCCAGGGACTACTACTTGGTTGAATAACTCCCTGTTTTAACATTTCTTGAACTTGGTCTTTTGCCTCCTCCCGAAAAGCAAATGGGAGACGACGCGGATACTGTCGAATAGGCTGGGCATTCCCAGTGTCAATCTGGTGTTCAAGAACAGTTGTGTGACCAAGGTTCTCCTCAAATACATCAGAAAACTGGAGGAGGGTAGACAAAATTTGCTGGCGGTCAGAGGGAGAAAGATTGTCACTCAACGCTGCTTCAAGTTCACTTGAAACTCCTGGGGTGACCCTAGTGCTGCAAGAAAAATTGTTGTTATCAAGGGAGTAATTGTTTTGACATGGAGCCTCAACAAGGGGGCAGAACTCACCAATCTTTTGTCCAACCTGCAATTCAATATTTGTGTTAGATGTATTCATAAGGCGAACAATAACATTGCGTGCATCAGCATGACAAACAGTATACGCAGTAATGATGCTATGAGAAATTGTAGAACTATCTGATAACGGTGATATCATACCTAACTGATTTTGGCTGGCCTTAGGAAGTTTACCGTAAACTAAAACTTCTGTTCTACCTGGAATACATACTGAGGCTGACATACTAACAGGAACAGGACTCCTACTAGTAGATTGTGCTAAAGTACTGCCTGATAACAGCCCAGATGTAGAAGAATCATTCCCACTGCATGAATCATTGGGTGAAGACGAGAAGACAGGGTCAGTGTGAGCAGCTAAGGGTATAGAGCCATGGTTTCCCTCTAGGTTATAGGCGCCATTCCCCTTATGTAACAACTGGAGCCCATGGGAAGTTAAAAAATCCCACCCAAGGACACATTGAAGGGGTTGAAATAAGTTGGTAGAAACAATAAAATTACCTAGGTAGGGGGTAGCGTTCCCAGGAAATAACAATGGCATTTGAGCTGTTCCTTCAACAGTTAAAGATTGACCGGTGATACTGACACAATTGGGCGATTTGGCTAAAAGGACTGGTTGAGGGTGGACACGATTAAAAACTTCCTTACTCATAAACGACTTCATGGAGCCAGTATCAACCAAAGCAGTCACAGAGACGCCACCTAAAATACATTCAACAAGGGGCTGCTGAGAAGGGGATCCATCAGGGATACTATTAGATCCAAGTAAAAAAACACGGGGGTGCCCGTCAATCCAGCCCATCATTGAGACACCCCGTTGAAGTTTAAAGACTCTGACACACTTACATTTGAGGAGGATGATTGTCCACCAGGAACATGTGGAGTAGCACTAGCAGCAGCAGGGGTGGGCTTCCAAAACGGTCTTCTTCGCGAATCAGGCTTTGACTCCTCGATTTCTTCTTTTGCAGCACTTGCAGCATTCGGCCTTCTGCGGAAGGGTGTTGAATTGAAGCGGTTATTGGCACACTGGGCTGAAGAGTGCCCCCAGCCATAACAAAGAGAGCATGAAGCAGGCTCTGTATCTGTAAATTCCATCGGACAGTAACGAGCTGTGTGTCCAGGCTGGTGGCAAGAATAACATATAATCTGTCGACGTTCAGCAGAGCGCCATCTTTGATTTGAAGAAAAACGTTGTGGTTGTTGCTGGGGTTGTTGTTGTTGTTGAAACTGTTCGTGGAAAGCACGTTGATTGGCTGACAGATTTGCCACAGCGGCGGTGAGATGTTTGATGGACTCCTGCAGATCTGGACGGGGGTTATGATCAGGATCAGGGCCAGCAGGGAGGGGTGTAGCCGCAGCAGAGAAAACGGATGTTGGACGCTGAGGATCCACGCGATGAATAGCCCTGTGGCGTTGAACAAATTCCCGCATCTGTTGCAATGATGGAGTAGGGTTATGTTCCAGTAAACGTAAACGTAACTCTGGTTGTAGACCCTTGAGGAACTGGCGAGATAATAAGGCAGTTTTGGCAGCATCATGCAAATCGGGGTCAGCTTTCGCTAGCAAATCTTCTAGGGCCCACTGAAATAATGAAGGGTCCTCATCAGGGCGAAGGGAGCGGCTTTCGAATTGACTATAATAATGCTCTCGATTGACTTGGGGGCACAAAGCTTCGGTTAAACGTTTTGTCAAAGTCCCATATCCTTCTTTATCAACAGCAGATAAGCAATGAAAGTGGGCAGCAGATTGTCCACGAAGAAAGGCTGGGAGTTTCTTGAGTTTGTCCGCATCCGACCAGTTGTTGGCGGTGGCGCAGCATTCGAAATTGCGAAGCCATGCGACAAAATCTCCACTCTCGAACTTCTCAGGTATGACAGAGATAGTGGTTGACATCATGCACGAAATATACTTGTGTTGTCTCAGCTCTGCCCTCTGTCACCAGATGTAACGTTGAACGTAGGTTCTCAGAGAGAGACGCAAAGATAAAGTCGTGTGATAGAGCACCACGTTTTCTGATAGCTTACACAAACAGAAGAGAGCTTCGAAGACACTTATCAAGGCTAACATTCAAAACACACAGCATGCTATCAACAGGAAGTTTCGTATCAAGTTCTCAGTTATCATATCATGTGATGTTCTATTGTTACACTAAGTTGTTAGATACTAAAGTGCAATCATCAGAGTGGCGATTAATGGGTAGTTTTGAGCTCCTATACAGCACCTGACCCTTTGCAGCTAAATCTTCTGCTCGGAATCAGAAAACAAAGAACTAAAACTATTTTAGAATTGCAACATATTGCAAAAAAGGCCTTTTGAATTCCACGAGATCCTTATTTTTTTGAAACGAGGCTATGATTTGTTGAAACGAGACCATAATGTCGACTAGTTTTATCAGTGCTGGCATCAGGTTTCCTCCGACAAGAGGGCAAGAATCTCTATTTCTTTGCGTTGACATCTTAAGCAGTTGATTGGGCTCTTTGAAGCATAGCGTAAAGGCATTATTACTATGTTGGACTGTTCATTGTTACACCTTAGTTTATCCAAATATGGGTTTTTTTATAAGATATTGGAGAACTCGAAAATTTTTGTTGTTTTGCAACTTACGCTGGCTTGTCTACCTGCGGTTGAGAAAGAACAAAGATTCGCCATTTTCACAAGACTCAATACAAAGTTTATTTTCAATGCAACCATAGCGATTAATGAAATCATAAAGATGACGCAGCAGTGTGAAACGCAAAGATACATTGCATATCGCCAATAAATAAATATGATTTTTACATTTTTCTCATAGTTTCTGATGTTACTTCAAAGGTTGCTAAAATATCTGAACACCCACACCAATATCAACAGGGCAGCAAGGCGGTTCTGACTTTTAGACTTAACACACTTTTTTTATAAGAGCGTTTGTTTTCGATCACAACCTGTCTGTTATTGTCTGTCATTAGCAAGTTCTCCAGAGACGTAGTAAGTAGAGGAAGCTCCCTTAAAAGAAAAGTATAAACAAATTTCGTGCAGCAATCACTTCTTATCTGGCATCATGCGCAAGTGAATGCTAAAATTGGTCAAGAGGCTCCCTTCCTCTCAGAGCTTATAGCTACGTACCTGATCTATCTATTCCCCTGCTCTTCTCCAAAATGTGTTTTGCGTAAAGTTATGTTGGCAAGGGCCTCGCCAGAATTTTAGGGTCAATTCAGATAATTGAATACCTTCTATGCAAGAGCTTTACGTTCCTTAAATTGGCTTTTGTTTAACTCAATATTTATTGAGATAGCAAAAAATCCCAATTTTAGCCAGGTGTTTCAAAGATTATAGTACATATCTCGTTTTACTGATATCTTATGCTAAATAAACAGACAATTGGTACAAATAAAACATGGGTTAGCGTAAAATTGCTACCAAAAGTCGGAAGTTTTTCCATTGAATTGAATTTCCCATTGTTGTCGCATCTGGCAAGTCCATGGGTAACGCACATGGTGTTGGTGAAGGGGCAGAGACGAGCCTGGGTCCCCGTTAGACGTGCATATACTGCAATGATGCACGTATTTATGACGGAAACAACCTAATTGTCATGGTTATAGAGGAGATTGCTTTGTTCAAGGGTTTATACCAAGCCCCTTTTTATATCTCTAAAGCCTCCCAAACTCCCCTAACACCCTTTCTAAACCCTTTTCTTCCTTGCCCCTTCCCTTACCCTGCCACAATCCCTAGATATAACCTTAATCCCTAGAACCGTTACCTAAAATATAACTTCGATAAGTCGCACATGGCGTTTGTAAAATATTGAACCAGAAATCCCCTTGACGACCATGACATTTAGACAAGATATTACCATTTATCATGTGTTCAAAGCATCTCAACTGAAAACCCATTTTTACGTATTATTTTTGTTCGTCCTAATTCCAAACAACTACTTTGAATTAGCTGAACAAACTGGAAAATCCATCTTTGATAGGACATGTGTTCTCTCTATCAAACCTAATGAAAACTTTTGATTTTAACATTCTTTACATGAATGAATTCTAAGAGAATCGAATGATATTATATTAATCCAACGCTAATAAGCCTGAAGATTCAACAGGACTTTAGAGCCTGAAGCCAATGCAAAGAATAACAGAACAAACGAATCTTAATTTCTTTTTCCAACGCTTGGAAATTCTGCCCGCAAACACAAAGCTTTTGGGACATAAAAGAAACCAGCATTATTGGAATTCCTGTATTCGTGGGAATCGAAATAGTCAGCACGCACTTATACCCACCAAGACGCGAAACAGCGCAATGTTACGTTCCAGTGTTTATGCCACGTAGTCTATCAGTATTCATTCTGAATGATTAAACACCAGAGCAAGAATTTAGCATATACAAACCAGGACAGCATATGACACGATTTATTGTCCTGATTGGTTACATTTGGCACTGGACAATTCAAATCAACGATAAAGATTTCCATAAAGGCAAATAATTGCCCACCATGAAAATATCGCATAAGCCCTTGTTTGCCCAGGATTCTGCTCTTTAAAAACGCATCTAAAAGAATTGCTTGTCTATGAACGTTTCAGACAATTAGACCTCAGTGTTAAGATATCAAATAATGTTTGTTACACACAGTTTTTTTATAAGAAATTAGTCCATATGCTAATGAAGCTTGAATGACCAAAAAATAAGCAACTCCATCTAGGGCTCTATTTAGATAAGTAAACAAACAAAAGCTCAGCAACATTTTAAGCCAAGGACAGCACCCAAAACCTTTCCCAAAGAGCTATTTTGATTCTATAGCCAGCATTATTGTAAAGTATCAAGTATTTTAATAATACATTGAGCAAGCAATAGCAACTGACGTTTAATTAATTTGTTCAAACTTTAAAGAGCTGAAAACGTTGACACAAGTATACACTCTTTTTTTTTTATAAGAATATTCAAAATTTTTCTGAGCCTCAACTTTTCCATTGTTTATTCTTAAATTTCCATTGTTCTTTGGCAATTTTGAGCCTCAATATTCTTATAAAATTTATTCTTATAAAGAAAAAAGAGTGTATTACCCACAATATTGCTATTTCTCAAAAATGATCATACTCTTTTTAAAATCAAACTCAGAATGTTTATTTGATAGGAAAATCCAGTCCTTAAACTCCAAGATTTATGATTAGGGTTATGAGTTTTGATGTTGATTTTAATGAATGTTTTTAAAGCTCCTCAACTTGGGGAAGATTTCTGCTTCGTAGATGTTAACCGAATGGATTCAGTTTAAAATGGATTTATTCATGTTGTAGGTTATCCGGAAATTGGTATGCTTGGCAAACTGGAAAGTGACGTCACTCGCAATTCGATAGGATGGCAAAAAATAGCAAACTGGAAGACATCCCTAACTGACGTAAAAGGGTTGTACAATTTCGATGCTGCGCTCGAAGCAACTGGCGATATTGCCATTCCTGTTTCTGGCATTTTCTTTGTTTCTGTGGCCTTGCCTGTAGCTAATGCCGACACAGGTAAGCCATTGTTCTTGTGAGGAAGGGGATACTGATGCTTTTGTCTATATTCCCTTTGATTTTACTCTAAAAATTCATTAACTTTTGACTAGTGTTCCGTGTAATTCTGGCAAGTATTCTAGCTGTCATTTGAAGTTGCGAGCTATTGATGTCATTTGTAGAAATAGTTATAATTTAAAAAAAAGAGTCAACTTTGATCCATAAAGGCTTATACGATAAAAATGAGTCGGAGGGGCGGAGAACCTTTCTACCTCACTGCTTCTTCTGCGAAGGAGCAGCCAACATGACTGAATGATGTTCTGTTCTGTTAGGATAATATACAATAGAGTGTCTCTTGTTCTGAATTTCTGGGGAAAACTGACTCGGTCAGGCTTTGAACTCTCATGTTGGCTGCTCCTTCGCAGAAGAAGCAGTGAGGTAGAATTATCAAATAACGGATTGGAATGAAGGGTATTTGGCATTCTACCGATCTGCGAGTTCAAGAAGGAGAGACAACATGCCACACCGTATTCCAGCCTCTATAGATGTAACGTTTTAAAATTCACCATTAATTGATGAGGTTGGGTTCGTGACCGTCGTCAGTTTTCTTTAAACAGTGATTTTCACGCACCTGCGCGCTATTTCCGGAGTACATAGCCCTACCCGATTGTTATATGTTGTTGTTGTTGTTGTTGTATCGCTGTTGTTGCTGTTTCACTTTACCAACGCGCTACTATTTGAATGTGTTGATCTCAAGCACACGAATGTTATAAACAAGGTAGATTTCATTTGCCAACTCCAGCTATGTTTCATCACATAGAAGTAAAGAAATTTTACGATTTGGTAGCACATGGAAGCTGAATAACAAAAGGAAAAAAGATATTGCTTGAGTAAGAAGAGGGCCTACATTTTTCAGGGCCGGATCCAGCACCCATAGAAAGGGGGGGCGTAACACATATATGAAAGTATAATTTAAGTGAAATAGGGTATTATCAAGCTAATTGTATTGTTTTTCTACCAAAATAGGGGGGGCGTACGCCCCCTACGCCCCCCCTTGGATCCGGCCCTGTTTTTAACAGCAGAGGTCCCAAAATCTGTTATGGTCTCATCTTTTAAATTTCTAGATAGGGGTGTGATCACCAAAATATTCAGATAATGGGCGAGGCTCTAAGACATTTTGGGAAGGGCATGGCACCAGAATCTATCATTTTAACTATAACAACGATGATTCTTGAATTTAGGAAATCAAATTTAGCATTACACGTTTTTTTATAAGAAACCTAGCTTAGGTCCTAGTACTAAAAGTTTCTTGTGTCTTCTAAACTGCTTTCTAACCAAATCTGTTAAAACTTTTCTAATGTTCCTTTGTTTCATTTCAGGTATGTTCAAAGCAGCATTGATCATCAATGATGTCACTACTGACAAAAGTTACGGACTCTCTTGCGGAATAGAAAACACAACAGCCGGGACCCAGATGCTAAATTTTGCCGGATTTGTAAGCCTGCGTGCAGGTGAAAATATTGCCGTGTATGCATACTCAAGCATAGATTCTGCCTGGAGCATCAAAAGTCAGTCCTCGTTCACTTTCCATTATTTTGGGCGCTTTGGATCTACACCAGCATTTCTTGCACACCCAATGGCATCATTGACTATGAATAACCCCACAACTGCAAATATAAACACCTGGCGAACTACAGGCAGAGGAGGACTATTTCAGAGTCTTACAGGTATCATATTGAATATTTATTTCATTGCTAACAACTAAGTGAGTGAGTTCATTCTTCTTCTTCTTCTTGTTCAATGACGGGAAGGTCGGGGTCGATTTGCTGTGGCCCTCTGCACAGTCTGTCTCCAATGGGCTCTGTCTTGAGCTGCCCTTGTAGCCTTTGCAACGGCCAGTCAACAAGTCCATCTAATTGTATCGACAAAGGGTATCTTTGGTGGGCCCTTCCTTTAGGGCCGTGGACCATTCTGGTGAGTAGTAGCTTACTGATGGAGGCCATTATTTTGTAGAGTGTGCCCAATAAAGTTTAGTTTCCTGTCATTTATGATGTCTATCTATCAGTCTCCTTTTGCGACTGATTTTCTTTAGAGAACTTCTTCATAACTCTCACGGTCCGACTGATTCTCAGGGGACTTGGTTATTTGATCGCTCCACTATTCAAAATTTACGACTCTCTTGATGTCGGGGGTCTTTGTACCCCAACATTCTAATCCATGACAAGTGATGGAAGACACTTAAGTGTTCAGAAGTTATTTTTCATGTGTGTTAATTAGACGCAATGAAAGCCAGATGGGACATGATATCATACACTACATCCCTACATAAATTATTACGAGTATTATCATTAATAATCCCATTTGTCCCACAGAAGTTTATAATTCTAAGAACTACTACCCACTAGATAATCCCTGAAATTAATACCACAAAGGTTTGGAACCCAGGATGTCAAGAATTACTACACCAATGTATCTCATTGACGGATGCACGCAACTGCAACTGCTCAACTGTACCAAATGAATATCAATATTTACTTCTACTGACTTGTTTGATTTAACATTCGAGGGAGAAAATTCATGAATTTGGAGGGTCCTGGGACTTAATCTTATCTATTCCATGGAAGCACAGATGTGACTCTACTTCCAATTCATCACATCACGAATTGAATCATACTTAGCCATATCAATTGTAATTTATAAAATAAGATTTGTTACTATAGCAGAGCTAGATACTTTTGTTTTTAGCAGTTTGTTCAGCATTGGATAGGCTTTATCTCTTTTATTTTAAGTGGAATTTATTGTTCTTGCCAGATAAGATATGATTAAAAAAATTCCTGTGTTATTTCATTATTTTCAAATATTGATAGGATAGAAGGATTTGTGGTTTAAGCACTCATAGCTTTAGTTTGCTATGTTGTCCTGAGTTTGTTAAGCAGGTTTTGGTCTACAACCATACACACAATGGATGCAAGTTTTTAAATCAATGTTGTCCCAGTATCAGTCAACTGCGACAACAAGCTTTGACATCATCTTTATCTTATCCTTTTTGCCCTTAAGTACCTTTTTTGCTAACTCCACAGAGTATTCTTGTATAAGCAAAACTTTAGTGCCTAAATCTTATTTACTATGCTGATAGATAAATATCTTGTATTTCAAGTTAAATTTATCTGTTTCAAAGAAGAATAATCTCTGTATTTTGATTTAAGAAATTTTTGATAGTGGTATAAATTCAACTTTGGAATTGTCAAACTCATTCTGTTCTTCTGAAGTAATTATCACCCTCAATCTTATCAGGCCACTTGATACAAGTTTAACACGAAATCCTTGATAATGAAGAGCACAGTTTTGAATATCCTGGGGGCAACTTCCCTGTCCATACATCCGTCTGCCGTTACCGCCAAGTTCTGTTCTTCTCTAAGAACGTAATAATTGTTTCCCATTCCAGGTCTGACCAAGTCCAATGGAAAATTCACGACAGTTTGTACCGGGGTTTACATCCTAACAGCAAATATCATATTCGAAGGAGGAGCAGGAGACTACAGTTTGTCAACACTCTTCAACTTGCAGTCTTCAATCGTTGGCTCTACCCGAATGACTACTAGAGGTATTACTACTATCAATGTCTACCAAGCCTTCTCACTCCCCAAAGGCACGGCTGTGGACATTGCCATCACATCAACTGCTGGCTCCATCACCATTCTAGGGCACAGTTCCTGGTCTATGGCATTCATCGGAGAGACGTCAGAAAACACGAAGGAATTCGCCAGTTTTTTGACATCTTCAGTCGATTTCTATGGCGGTCAGTGGTCAGAGCTGTCGGGATTGTTAAGAGACAGTGCCACCCAAACAGCCATGGGTACTTCCACCGGGCAATTCATCCAACCATCCAACCTCGCCTTGATCAACACGCAGAATTTCGTAATTACAGACCAAACAGAGCTCTACTACGCCTTCATGCATTTGGTATACTCTGGCAACGTCACTAACTTGAAAGTGATGATGGCTGTCAGTGCCAATAAGGTCACTGCTACCGGAAAAGAAGGTGTTTACGCATCAATGACAAAGGTCGCTGAAGATTCGGGGACTGTCTCACTCTCTGGGGTATTTCACATCCGAAAACAGGAACATTTGAGTATTTTTGTTGGCTCGGACAATGCACAGGACCGATTTACCATCCACAACACATCATTTGTCTCTTATGTTCGTATGAGGTACGTAGTGTCTGCATTCAATGCTCGAATCCAAACGAAAATCCTTTTCCAAAAGTCGGGATGGAATGAAATAGTGGGGCCATGGTTGACTGAGACTTACGGACGATTCTCATACGGCAAGGACTTCTCCGAAACTACAGGTAGATTTACCGCTTCACACACTGGTGCGTATATAATTGCTGCAAACATCAAAATCAACAAGGGTAATGGTGCTGAAATCGGACTTGCCCTAGCTAAGAATGGTGTCGTGGACTTGAACAACGGGTTCTATTCTTTGAACGGAGAACCATCTACGTCCACTACTCTAAACGTTTATGGTACTGCCAGTTTGAGAACAGGCCAGCAGTTGAGTTTGTTTGCCTACAAGAGCACATCTGCTGATTGGGAGGTCGATCTTCAAAGTGGCTTCTCGATTACTTATGTTGGGCCGAATTGGGCTAAATATGGCTTCCATGCTGTGTTAGCGAACGATATTACCATGACAACTAGAGGGGCATCAGTTGAGCTAGACGGTTGGGTCACAGACTCTACTCTTACAGACATGACATTTTCTAATGCTGCTGGCTTTACCTCCCAACGGTATTATTCTCCTACCGATGGTATCTATGTTGTGTCTGCCAATATCTTGCTGAGAAACGTCAGTATTCCAGGGATGGCAAATGGGGCTGGGTACTTCCAAGTGGAGGCATATGTCAACGGGAAACAGTCGACAAGCATTGGTTTAGAAGACACCAAGCCATCTTTTGCTGAAAATACTCGCGATTATTACTCGCTCAGTTTTACTGGAATTGTTAGAGCCCAAAAGGGTGATTATATTTCTCTGCACGTCAAATCCACTTTGGATGTCAGTTACGTTGTCTCGAAACAGAGTGGCTTTTCGGTCCTTCTCCTTGCACTTGCTACAAGCACACATAATCAAGGACTTCTAGGTTCAAAAGACGTCATTGCTTACCTAAATACAGCAAATACGTGGACTGGTGTGGTAGATCTCTCTACCTCCACCCTTCTCCCCGGTAGATTCGTATTTGGATCTGGTCTGGTGACAACACCGACTATTCACTATTCTGTCACTGAGCCTGGTATCTACTACATCACTGGAAATTTCCACTTTGAAAACGCTGGCGACGGAAGTCTGTTCGAGGCCCATGCTGAAATCGATAGTCAGTCTTCAGTTATATACGGCCTGTACTCAGTGGAAAGCGGACCGAAAGGAAACATCTACAGTTTGAACTTTGCTGGAGCTGTATACCTCACGTTTGGTCAACAGGTCAAAATCATGATGAAAACATCGAAGTCCAGCTTTGACATTGCCCCCGGATCCAGTTTTTCAATCTTCAAGATCCAACTGGACGAGCACAACCCCGGAATCGTCGTCGACAAAGACGAGTCCGCGTTTTCTGCCAATCAGTTGTTGACGAACTGGGATGAGAGCACGAAGAGTGGTTTGCTGACAAGGTAATCACTTTAAGGGAACAAAGTTTTGCTAGAAGTAACTTAAAAGCGGTTTCCTCCCGTTTTGGCCTGTTATCCCAAAAGTTAATCCGTGGAACTTGTAGAAATGTAATTGAAATCGAGAGCTAGAAAAGTGGTTTATTGGCAAATAATTCTTTACGGAGTGGTATTTTCAACAGGTGGCAGGGTTTTCAGTTTTTAGATATCAAAGCAACCTTAATGATGGCTAGTATCTTTTTCCAATATTTTAGATTGAATAGAACTTTAGGATTAATCTAAGATAAATTTCAAATGTGGGGTCCAAGCGTTACAAGCTGATGACGGAACAATCGCTGATAACAAGATGACCCCTCGAAGAAATTGCTTTAAAGTAACCGAGATAATTTCTAATGAACTTCACCGTTTCTATTGGTTTTGTTTCTAGCAACGTGGGATATAAGGCAGTGGAAGGAACATATACACCCCGTGTACCTGGAGTATACATTACCTCAATCAACAACTACCTCAGCACAGCCACCGATACAACCAGTATCTCCCTCATCGAATCTGGCAACGCGAATACCATAAAAGCATATGGTTCAATCGGAGATAACCGAACCATGCTTGCTACCTCCGCGGTATATCTCAACGACAACAACAGCTACAGCTACCAACTGAATTCTACAGTCGCGCAGTCAGCTGCCATGCAGGCCGGGTGGTCCTTGTACTTCCTCAAGACCCTGGACACGGTGGAAGGGTTTTCAGGGCACTTATCGACTTCCTTCTCTGTCACAAATGCAACCACATGGATGATGGTATCGAATTGGACCAACACCTCTACCAATGACTTCTCAGCAGGCACCTCTGCCCTTATGGATTCATACACCGCTGTGAAGACTGGCGCTCACTTCATCAGCTTCTCTGCTGTTGCTAGACACACCGCAACCTTTGATTTGAAGATCGATGTGAAGATAAATTCGTCTGTGGCCATGACTGCCGCTCTGGATGGCATCCCCGCCAATCAGGACATGACTCTGCCAGTATCTGGAACGATCAAGTTAGTTGGAGGAGATGTCATTTCGTTCAATGTCTATGCATCAGTAGCTGGTGTGTCTTTGACATCCGAATCTACTCGTTCGTTGATTTTCATCGATGGTAAGTTATTCATTTTTCATTTTTACTGTTGTTTTGATGATGATGATGATGATTAACGAAAAATATTTGATAAAACTAGCTATGAACGACTCACACTCCTCAGGAGAAGTAAAGGTTAGCAGATTACTAAGGGTAGGGGGTTTACAACAAAACATTCTAAAATCGAATAACAGCTCTATGACATTAGATCAAATGAAAATATATTAGCTGAATTGCTAGCGCAAAAGTATTTTTTTTCAGGTATGACGAAGGGGTTATCCCTTTCAATTTAAGATGTTAAAAGTTCCAGAACCTTTATCCTTCAGAAACAATTTACGTTTCTTGGTAGATACTAGAATTATCTTACAAAATTTTCATTGGAACGGGTTGAATGATAATGAGCACTTGACCTAGTCCGAACGAAATAAACACTTCGTGAAGTTTCGTTTTGTTGTGCGTATGCAAATGCACTAGCTTAAATATTTTCACTTCTTCCTCCTTGTGTTGATCTGAAACTTTGAGCACATTATATTCTGTGTATTGTATTGGTTGGAGTTTTGATTTCTAAGTGCCATTTTCATTTCATACTCGAGTCTTCTCTTCGTTCTTAAAGTTATTTGAATTATTTTTCGAAAGTCTAGAATAATAGTTGATGAGCAATAGTCTACGGACACAACTTTCTAAAATCCTGTCTGTTCAAGGTTGATTTTATAAAATGTATTGAATATTACCTTCTTGAAATTTCCAGACATCACAACTCACACTGAGGGAGTAGCTGCGCTCAAGGCCGTGACTGAAACCTACACTGGCACAAAGACGACGCCGAAGCAACTGAATAATTTCGCAGTCCATAGTCCCGGAACATATCTCGCCAGGAATGGAACCGTGACCACTTCCGGCTCTTTTGTCAACTTCCATGCGGGTATCTTCCTTTTCACCACGAATGTCATGGTGCAGAACTCTGCGTCCTACCCTAGGTTTGCTTTCATTTTCATACGTTTGCTTATGTGCAGTATGCCATTCCAGTAATTGATAACTCCAATATAGATCCCTCGTGTCTGAGCCGTAAAAAGTTGCATCTCAATGAAAAGGGTAGTGCCTATCTGGCAAGAAACTTTTTAAATTTCATTAAAACTTTTTGAACTGTGGCTCCTGCAATGATGACGCCAAACAGCCCCATAGAAAATAATAACTCAGAATACATTAGGGAAAGAAACAACCTTGAAATTATCAACGAAGTCGTAGAAAACGACACCCTCTTGGGTCAAAATGATAATTTCGATAACTACGATAATTTCGAAAATTTTGTTAACTCGGATAATTATGATAATTCTGAAAATGATAATTATCATAATTTAAGTACAACAACCGTGACTGCAAACGAGGCTGACTGTTTTAGTGAACTAAAACTCCTCCGCCTTAAATACCCCAAAAACATCATAATTAGTTATATCAACATTAACTCCATAAGAAATAAATTTACTGGTTTTTCAGAGATGATAGGTGAAAACATCGATATCTTGGTAATATCCGAGACAAAGATCGATGCATCATTTCCGACAAGTCAGTTTTTGATAAATGGCTTCAAAAGTCCCTATAGACTTGATGTTTCTGGGAATAGCGGTGGAATTCTAGTTTATGTTAGAGATAGCCTCCTTTCGAAATACGTTACACCAATTGGAACTCAACCTGATATCCAGGTTGTACCAATCGAGATTAACACTAGAAAACAAAAATGGTTGATATTACCAATCTATAGGCCTCCACAGCAGAATTCACAATATTTTGTTGAGGAAATATCAAAATTGATAGATAAATATTCAAGATATGATAATTTAATGGTCCTAGGGGACTTCAATCTAGTACCGGGTGACCCAGCCTTGTCACCAATAATACAAGATCATGCTCTATATAACATGATCAAGCATCCAACGTGTTTTAAGTCCTCTAAGGGCCGATGTATTGACTTAATCTTTACAAATCGCAAGCACTCCTTTATGCACTCAACGTCATTTGAGACTGGATTTAGCGATCATCATCATATGATTTACACCATTCTGAAGACCAAATTTAGTAAACTCCCTCCGAAAAAAGTAATCTATCGTGACTATAAAAATTGGTCTCAGTTGCGTTTTGATAATGAGCTAAGGCAAAATCTTAGATCTGCTCATCCATCTGCATACAGCAACTTTGAGCAAGTCTTTTTAAAAACGCTTGATTCACATGCTCCTACTAAAACGAAGATAGTAAGGGCAAATGACAAACCGCACATGAATAAAGAATTACGGAGGGCTATGACAAAAAGATCGACTTTGAAAAAAGTTGCTAACAATAGCAAGCGCGAGGAAGATATGCGAAAATATAAAGATCAAAGAAATCTTGTTGTAAAACTGAATATTCAGGCTAAAAAACAACATTTTAAGTCATTACAATTGAAGACCATTGATAATGATAGGAAATTTTGGAAAACTGTGAAACCCTTGTTTTCTAATAAGAATCCAATGAGTGACAAGATCACTTTAATAGAAGATGGTAGAATCCTCTCAAATGATATTGAAGTGGCTGAGTGCTTCAATGAATATTTTTCTACTATTACTGACAGTCTTGATATTGGACCCCTTTTTAAAGAGGTCCAAGAGCAACTGACTGTAGAACAAATGGTTCTGAGAGCAATTACCAAGTATGAAAATCACTCATCCATAAAGGTGATTAAACAACATGTACCACCAAATGGCCAATCCTTCAAATTCTCTCATGTAACCCCAAATCAGGTTTTAAAGCAAATTGATTTACTGAATAAGAATAAATCAAATAGCGGAAAAATCCCAACGGGCATGGTAAAGGAAACAGGTACAATTATATGTCCCTACCTAACGGACTGCATAAACACTGCTATTAATGATTTCCAGTTTCCAAATGAACTAAAAGAAGCTGATGTAACTCCTTTGTTTAAGAAGGGTGATCCAAATTATAAGGGAAATTTTAGACCGATAAGTGTTTTACCCGCATGTTCCAAAATCTTTGAAAGAATTCTAAAAGACCAAATATGCCCATACATTAATGATAAGCTCTCAGAAATCTTATGTGGTTTTAGAGAGGGGTTTAGTACGCAACATGCTTTGATAAGACTGATAGAAAAATGGAGGAAATGTCTTGACGAATCGGGCCTGGTGGGGACAATTTTAATGGACCTATCTAAAGCCTACGACTGTCTGCCACATGACCTCCTTATTGCAAAACTTGAAGCCTATGGTTTTGATTTCAACAGTCTTTGCCTAATGTACAGCTATTTGGATTGCCGCCATCAAAGGGTCAAGATTGGTTCACAGCGAAGTGCTGCTGCAAAAATAAAAATTGGGGTCCCACAAGGATCTGTCCTAGGTCCATTGCTTTTTAACATATTTATAAATGACCTTTGTCTGATGAGATTAGACTGCGAAATCTGTAACTTTCCAGATGATACAACCATATACTCATGTGGGCTAGATCTTCAAGAGGTAGTAACCAATTTGGAAAATGACCTCTGCAGAATAATCCACTGGTTTACCAACAATGGAATGGTTGCAAACCCTAAAAAATTCCAGCTAATGTTCCTTGGTCTAAAAGGAAATAGAAGACTGAGACTTAACATTCAAGAGAACAAAATATCTACAACAGATCATGTTAAATTGCTAGGGATCGAAATTGACAAGAAATTGAAATTTAACAAACATATTGAAACAGTTTGTTTTAAAGTAAATCAGAAAATTAATGCCTTCTCTAGACTAAATCATTACATTTCTAGAGAGCAGGCATTCACAATTTGCAAAGCAGTTATTTTATCGAACTTCAATTATTGTCCTTTGATTTGGCTTTTCTGTAGTAAAAGTGCAAATAGCGAGATTAACCGCACACATAAACGTGCGCTCAGAATCCTCCACAAAGACTACGAAAGCTCGTTTGAAACATTGCTTGCCCAAAGTAACAGCTTTAATATACATGCACAAAACTTGCAGAGACTAATGATAGAAATATACAAGTCTCTGAATCATCTAAATCCATCGCTAGTGTGGGAATTTTACGAGACCAAGCATGTAACTTATAATCTAAGAATAAAGAATCTATGCAAATTACCACAAACAAAAACACAAGGATTTGGGCAAGAATCGTTGTCCTTTAGAGGGAGTTTCCTTTGGAACACGCTCGAAGACATTATGAAAAATGAAAAAACAGTAACAGCTTTCAAAAGGAGGATAAAAGAATGGGCCGGCGAAAAATGCACTTGTAAAATATGCCGCTAATCATAGTTTAACCAAGTAATTATTTATTTGTAGTTTAATTTTTTCTGTAAATAGTTGGTTTGAATTAGTACAAATTTTTACTATTGTTAGTACCAACTTTAAATATTATCGAAATGAAAAAATACCATTGGTTGTCAAGGCTTACAGTACCGGATTAAGGAAGCCTAACATCGCGGATCGCGTATTTTGCGAGTCGCGCTCGATCCTCGATACTCCGCGATGCTCTCTTTCGCGGACCCCGCGATACACCGATCGTGATGAAACGCGACCTTTCGCGACGGATCGCGACCATTCGCGAGCGAACGCGGGCTATTGTTCCGTATCGCGGACCCCTCGATCTAATCGCGGAGCTCAATGGTCAATGTTTTCCAACGATTTCTTTCAAATATCGGAGCTTTTATAGATTCACAAGGCCAAATCATTCACAAGAGCATAGAAGGAACAAGAATTTGACAGTCTCTTAATGATTTTTAGTACTGAAAGTATCTTAAGTTTCATATTTTGATATTTCATTTCATTTCGATAATATTTAAAGTTGGTACTAACAATAGTAAAAATTTATACTAATTCAAACCAACTATTTACAGAAAAAATTAAACTACAAATAAATAATTACTTGGTTAAACTATGATTAGCGGCATATTTTACAAGTGCATTTTTCGCCGGCCCATTCTTTTATCCTCCTTTTGAAAGCTGTTACTGTTTTTTCATTTTTCATAATGTCTTCGAGCGTGTTCCAAAGGAAACTCCCTCTAAAGGACAACGATTCTTGCCCAAATCCTTGTGTTTTTGTTTGTGGTAATTTGCATAGATTCTTTATTCTTAGATTATAAGTTACATGCTTGGTCTCGTAAAATTCCCACACTATCGATGGATTTAGATGATTCAGAGACTTGTATATTTCTATCATTAGTCTCTGCAAGTTTTGTGCATGTATATTAAAGCTGTTACTTTGGGCAAGCAATGTTTCAAACGAGCTTTCGTAGTCTTTGTGGAGGATTCTGAGCGCACGTTTATGTGTGCGGTTAATCTCGCTATTTGCACTTTTACTACAGAATAGCCAAATCAAAGGACAATAATTGAAGTTCGATAAAATAACTGCTTTGCAAATTGTGAATGCCTGCTCTCTAGAAATGTAATGATTTAGTCTAGAGAAGGCATTAATTTTCTGATTTACTTTAAAACAAACTGTTTCAATATGTTTGTTAAATTTCAATTTCTTGTCAATTTCGATCCCTAGCAATTTAACATGATCTGTTGTAGATATTTTGTTCTCTTGAATGTTAAGTCTCAGTCTTCTATTTCCTTTTAGACCAAGGAACATTAGCTGGAATTTTTTAGGGTTTGCAACCATTCCATTGTTGGTAAACCAGTGGATTATTCTGCGGAGGTCATTTTCCAAATTGGTTACTACCTCTTGAAGATCTAGCCCACATGAGTATATGGTTGTATCATCTGCAAAGTTACAGATTTCGCAGTCTAATCTCATCAGACAAAGGTCATTTATAAATATGTTAAAAAGCAATGGACCTAGGACAGATCCTTGTGGGACACCAATTTTTATTTTTGCAGCAGCACTTCGCTGTGAACCAATCTTGACCCTTTGATGGCGGCAATCCAAATAGCTGTACATTAGGCAAAGACTGTTGAAATCAAAACCATAGGCTTCAAGTTTTGCAATAAGGAGGTCATGTGGCAGACAGTCGTAGGCTTTAGATAGGTCCATTAAAATTGTCCCCACCAGGCCCGATTCGTCAAGACATTTCCTCCATTTTTCTATCAGTCTTATCAAAGCATGTTGCGTACTAAACCCCTCTCTAAAACCACATAAGATTTCTGAGAGCTTATCATTAATGTATGGGCATATTTGGTCTTTTAGAATTCTTTCAAAGATTTTGGAACATGCGGGTAAAACACTTATCGGTCTAAAATTTCCCTTATAATTTGGATCACCCTTCTTAAACAAAGGAGTTACATCAGCTTCTTTTAGTTCATTTGGAAACTGGAAATCATTAATAGTAGTGTTTATGCAGTCCGTTAGGTAGGGACATATAATTGTACCTGTTTCCTTTACCATGCCCGTTGGGATTTTTCCGCTATTTGATTTATTCTTATTCAGTAAATCAATTTGCTTTAAAACCTGATTTGGGGTTACATGAGAGAATTTGAAGGATTGGCCATTTGGTGGTACATGTTGTTTAATCACCTTTATGGATGAGTGATTTTCATACTTGGTAATTGCTCTCAGAACCATTTGTTCTACAGTCAGTTGCTCTTGGACCTCTTTAAAAAGGGGTCCAATATCAAGACTGTCAGTAATAGTAGAAAAATATTCATTGAAGCACTCAGCCACTTCAATATCATTTGAGAGGATTCTACCATCTTCTATTAAAGTGATCTTGTCACTCATTGGATTCTTATTAGAAAACAAGGGTTTCACAGTTTTCCAAAATTTCCTATCATTATCAATGGTCTTCAATTGTAATGACTTAAAATGTTGTTTTTTAGCCTGAATATTCAGTTTTACAACAAGATTTCTTTGATCTTTATATTTTCGCATATCTTCCTCGCGCTTGCTATTGTTAGCAACTTTTTTCAAAGTCGATCTTTTTGTCATAGCCCTCCGTAATTCTTTATTCATGTGCGGTTTGTCATTTGCCCTTACTATCTTCGTTTTAGTAGGAGCATGTGAATCAAGCGTTTTTAAAAAGACTTGCTCAAAGTTGCTGTATGCAGATGGATGAGCAGATCTAAGATTTTGCCTTAGCTCATTATCAAAACGCAACTGAGACCAATTTTTATAGTCACGATAGATTACTTTTTTCGGAGGGAGTTTACTAAATTTGGTCTTCAGAATGGTGTAAATCATATGATGATGATCGCTAAATCCAGTCTCAAATGACGTTGAGTGCATAAAGGAGTGCTTGCGATTTGTAAAGATTAAGTCAATACATCGGCCCTTAGAGGACTTAAAACACGTCGGATGCTTGATCATGTTATATAGAGCATGATCTTGTATTATTGGTGACAAGGCTGGGTCACCCGGTACTAGATTAAAGTCCCCTAGGACCATTAAATTATCATATCTTGAATATTTATCTATCAATTTTGATATTTCCTCAACAAAATATTGTGAATTCTGCTGTGGAGGCCTATAGATTGGTAATATCAACCATTTTTGTTTTCTAGTGTTAATCTCGATTGGTACAACCTGGATATCAGGTTGAGTCCCAATTGGTGTAACGTATTTCGAAAGGAGGCTATCTCTAACATAAACTAGAATTCCACCGCTATTCCCAGAAACATCAAGTCTATAGGGACTTTTGAAGCCATTTATCAAAAACTGACTTGTCGGAAATGATGCATCGATCTTTGTCTCGGATATTACCAAGATATCGATGTTTTCACCTATCATCTCTGAAAATCCAGTAAATTTATTTCTTATGGAGTTAATGTTGATATAACTAATTATGATGTTTTTGGGGTATTTAAGGCGGAGGAGTTTTAGTTCACTAAAACAGTCAGCCTCGTTTGCAGTCACGGTTGTTGTACTTAAATTATGATAATTATCATTTTCAGAATTATCATAATTATCCGAGTTAACAAAATTTTCGAAATTATCGTAGTTATCGAAATTATCATTTTGACCCAAGAGGGTGTCGTTTTCTACGACTTCGTTGATAATTTCAAGGTTGTTTCTTTCCCTAATGTATTCTGAGTTATTATTTTCTATGGGGCTGTTTGGCGTCATCATTGCAGGAGCCACAGTTCAAAAAGTTTTAATGAAATTTAAAAAGTTTCTTGCCAGATAGGCACTACCCTTTTCATTGAGATGCAACTTTTTACGGCTCAGACACGAGGGATCTATATTGGAGTTATCAATTACTGGAATCTTCATTGTCTTTGCGAATCCTTTCAACTCGCCATTCAGCGCCATTACATCTACCTTTTTATCCAAGGCCTGCTTGTCTTTTCTCGTGACAACTGCTGAGAGAACGATGGTCGTATTTGGCGATTCTTGCCTTATTTCCTCTACTATCTGCTTGAGATTTTTGATTGTGTTCGATTTCTCTTGACAAGTAAGGTCGTTTGTTCCTGTGTGGATTATTATACAGTCAGGCTTTTTCCGGATTACAGGCTTAACGTAATCAACGATATCTCTTGATGTTGCACCAGGGTGGCGTTTTACTTGTACGTTGTGGTCTTTTTGCATACCTTCTTCAACGATCCCGTTTAACATCGAGTCTCCAACGATTGTTATTCTCTTCCGACTCTTCGTTGCGGCTTCTTTTTGCCTATCTTTATTATTCTGCTCATCGGCATGTTTATTTTCAGCCTTCTTGCATTTCGTTGTTGTTTTTTCAAGTCTTTGTTTCAAAACCTCTTCTCCCGATTGTTCAGCTTGAGTAGTCTTCTTTGCTTCTTTTGTTGTTGTTAAATCTACTAATTGAATATCTGATTGTTCTCTGTTTGCTTGCATAGCTTTCTTATCAGTCCCAAAGGGAGTTTGTTGACTGCATCGTGAATTTTCAGGCCTATGATGGTCTCCTAATAATTTTTCAATGATAAACTGTTTATCTTGCAGTTGTCTCTCCAATGATATTATTCGTTCTTGGAGACATCTAAATAGGGCTTCACGGTCTTTATCAACTTGTGTATTTACCACCTTTGGGCCAGGGCTTCTATTTGCAGCTTCAGCTTTCATTGACAAAATTTCCCCGTGAGTGTAACGCTTGAATTCGATAAAATCATTTTGAACTTGGTCGAACTGATTCTTGGTGACAAAATCATTTGAAGGTATAGAGTCTGTTTGAGTTGAAATATTTTCGCAGTCATCCTCAATACATATTTTCCTCTGTTCAAATTTACGATATGATAATTTATTGTGTATCAGCGTAGTTTGTATTCGTTGCTTTTCGATGGCCTCATCCAATATGGCCTTCGTCGAGTCCTCCGTCCAGCCATGCTTTGTTTGGCATGCTTTAGCGATGTTTTCAAGATATCTTCCTTTATTACTTGCTCTAAGTCCTTCTGTAACCTCTACAACTTTATCTATATCGTTTTCCATAATTGAAGTGTACACATTTAGTGAAATTCGTTAGAGTTGCAGCGATGCTTCAAAAAACCTCTGTGCATTGTGCCCGCTCCCTATAATTCTTGTTAGGAACGCGATATTAATAATTAATAACAAAAGATTGCCATGTGATGTACACCCAAGTGACAATTTGTAAGTTATCGAAAATAGGAACGGATGTTTAAATCAGGCAAAACTGGGTTTCTGATGTACTATTTTCTAGCTTAGTAATGGCTCTTAATTTCACGTTTCTTAACAATATTAGTATAATTCTTAGAGTACCTAAGCTCTTTACCATCAGAACACGTTAATTTGATTTGATGCTTGCTATTCTTAAATAACCCTCTAATTTCCGCCAGAAATGTTCTTACTAACAATGCTTTTAAACCCTACTTTTGCTATCGAATTCTAATAATTCGTGAATAATCAATCAATGAAACAACAAACAAGTAAGCAGCATCATGTCGAAAAGTTTGCAGGAATTTGACACGACTAAAACAACGACAGGTTGGATAAACTTACGATCAACCATGTAATAAAAATTGATTTTTGCAATAAAACAACAAAATCTATAATAGTTCTATACGCGTAGCCTAATTTGGGTTCTTACTAACCTTCTGATGATAACTCGTCGTTTGCTTGGTATTGCTCGTCAATAAAATCCAAATGAATGGTACCTAGGTACGGTTTCCTTCCAGGTTTTGTTTTTGCTATAAAGGAGCCTGTTGTTCTGAATCTGTGGATAACGTTAGCTATTGCTTGTCGTGAGATCTTCTTCCCATCCTCTTCGAAAATCATATTTCTGATACCTTCATTGGTAATCTTCAATTCTTTATGAAGATTGATGATTCGTTGCCTGTAGTAGATGGACAAATGCGGACACATTTTTTGTTAATGCCTACAACATTTGACTTGTGGTCACCAACAAAACAGAAAATTATATGAATTATTTTTGCCTAGTCAACATTGACCACGAGGTTCACTAGATTTCTAAAGGAGTGCGCAACAAATGAATACATCGCGGACAATCGCGGATCGCGGAGCCCGCACTCGTTCGCGCTCGTTCGCGCTCGTTCGCGCTCGATCTCGATGTCCGCGATCTTTCGCGGAAAAAAAGTCGAATTTTAGCCCCCGCGATAGCATCGAGGATCGAGCGCGTCGCGCTAATTCTCGCAACTCGATGTTAGGCTTCCTTAATCCGGTACTGTACCTAACCTCAAAACAAAGGGAACAACGCATCTAGGGTTAGGGTTAGGGCAAACTATTTGAAAACTACCAACTAGCGAGCTCTAAAAAGCTTCACTATCGTCAATGTTTGAGGTACTAGCTATAGAAAAAATATACCTTCCGGAATCACATATAATTTTATTTGTTTTTTAAAAAACTTTACAAACATGTGTTGGGTTTTCTATAAAAAACGGGAAAACAATTTTGACTCAAGCTGGAAACTATTTCGTGAAGTCGAATGGAAATTGAATGTATCAACTTGATTTGTGGAACACCTTTAAAATCACTAAAATTGCATCGATGCATTATTGAGGCCAACAGTTGAAGCATCTCAATACCTGCCTGGCGATAGAAAGTTAAGTGATAGTCAGGGCATTCTATTAGCTCTAGGCTCCTATGCTTCCGCCTCAATTTTTCAACTGACTTATTTTGTGAGCTGATAAACCGAACCCTATATATTCTCCATTCCACAATTCCATTTTCATCAGATGGATGACCGACCCCTAAACTGATCTGAAATGTTATTGTTTAATTTTCAGGCGATTCCATCTGTACAGTGTAATAAACAAAGAAGATACATCGGCCTATACTCTTCAGTCCATCCAGACAATTGAGGGTAACAAAGCAGCAACATTATCGTTGTCAAGCACAGTTTTTCTACCAAGATTTTCCCAGGTCGAAACGTTAATTACTGCCAGTGATGATAGCTCATTTGATGTTCTGAAGGACAGTACATACACCTTCATCCTTATTGGTAAGAAATTAAGAATAACCAATCTTCTTTGAAATGAGAAAGGGTGCATTCTAAACCAATTATTTTCAGTTGTCCTCCTGTGTCGGTTTTTTTTAATTTTCAAAGTTTTTGATTTTCCCAATTATTCAAGAAACAAAAGAAATGGAAAGAAATACAATGACAGTCAAAGGCTGTAATGATTATGAAATCGTTTTGTTAGTTAATTTTCTGCATCATCTCTATAAATAATTGATATTGGGTTTATGCAAAAGCCCTTTATTAAAGGGTTCTTTTAAAGCGAGCTTTATGTATATTCATGTTGCAGACAATGGCAATACTTTTAGGTACCTAATTATTTTCTGGTCTTGGGGCTGAATGGATAACTTGGATAGCCGCTGTATAGTTAATCAAATCTTGAATTCTATCATTTGTACGAGACCTTGTCAAAATCATTCAACACTTGCTGAAGGTGCAGTAGACTATGTATTCTGTTAACACCATGAACAACTTCATAGTTACTCCTTTGGCTCTTGATGTGAATTTGGAAATTTTTAGTATTTCTATGAAACCTTGGTTTAAAATTGAGCAAGAGAGTCAATGCATTAAATTTTGTTTCAGACGACAATACTGGTCCAGTAATTTGTGAAGATACTGGCTTGAACATGGAGCGACTTGTTCCAAGTGATGTGAGAATCAGCACCGACAAACAAGTGACGTTCACCTGTGCTGTTGTCGGATCTATTCCTGCCACTCTTTCGTGGCTTCGAAATGGACAGGTATTTTATGATTTACCCACTTTTCATACAGTTCCTATTCAGCAGTCTAAAGTCAATGAGCTTTTCACATTGTATAATATTTTCCTATTGTAATTTCAATATGCCACATACATACACACATGGTTTTTATGAGCATATCCACAGCTAACGTGTGGCTCTACAACTCTGATTAAAAGTGTATGTTGGAAGGGTCAGAAATTTAATCGGGAATTTCATGACCACTAAGCATTTGCATGTTTCTTTGCAAGAGTCTAATTCTAATTCAACGGGCTTTTCATATTATTATAATATTTTCCTATTGAAATTTCATTATGTTGCGAGGATCAGAAAAACATAATTGCGCAACATGTGTATATGTAGCCGAAGACCTTACATCCACGTTTGATATTAGAGGACGACCTCTCTATGCTAATGCTATGCAATAATTGTATTCTGATTCTACCATTAAACCATTTGAAACTCAAAAGTTTAGAAACAGACCATTGATATCATCAGATTGAAGGAATGTTCTTAAATTCGTTATCCAGAATAGTTTAAGGTAATAGTAGGTAACTTTTGCACAAAATAGGCATGCAGAGCTCATTATCTGGTCATACTGTATTTCAATGTTATAAATAATTTGAGAAACTCTAACAGATTTGAATCGGAATGGGTGATCTAAAGCAGCATTGTTTATGCATTCTAGCACTCTTTTTCTTCCGCAATATATTGCACATTTCATCAGAGTGAAATATACTTTTTTGAAATCTTTTTAAAATATACTATGAAAAATTGTCTAAAATGGTTAGATTTTGGGGTACAGAGGTTCTTAATACAGTGGATCTTTTATTCGGGTTTTAGCTTCACTGACTGTTCTCTACTATGTCCATCAAAGTTGTCATTGATAATTTGCTTCACAGGTAATTGCCGGAGCTTCAGGAAACACGTACACAATAAATCCTACACAAGTTAGTGACTCTGCACTGTACGAATGTAAAGCAACATACCAGTCACTCACTGCTGTTACCAACAATGCAACTTTGAGTGTCTACGGTAAGATGACAGACTATGATCACTTTGTATTTCTCGAGATTTCATGCAGTTGGTTCTGTTATTAATTTTTTTATTCAACGAGGTTAGTGGAATTACATTGCAAGTTGATTTCCTGATGTGAGAAAGCACTGCCAAGCACTTGATATACCAATCATTCACCTCCTCCCTGATTTGGCAATTTCAATATTCTGGGTATAACAATCGTTCAGGTTTAGTTTCCTTTTGGACGTACTCTATTGAGTGTTATTAGCTCAAAACCCTGCTGTACAACTTGAGAACTGCCGAGTGTTCTTACTCTTCAAGACGCCTCGGCAGATACTCTTGAAGATCCCTAAGGTTTCGTTAGAGAGTTGACTGTACACCAATGACGTAAAACATAAGCTCAGAGGCATAAAAATCTTAACGCCTTGCAGTTGCAGAAACCAACCTTAGCTAGGAGCTACCTCAAAATTGATATCGCACCTAAACATAACTAATTGTTTTATGATTTTCAGACCCTACACCTTCGATAACCGCTCCAAGCTACAGTGTGAGTGTCCCAGAAAATTTACCTGCCGGAACCCCTACTCTTCAGATATTTACAGTCTCTGCTGAGAAGTACGCCATCGGCCAGCCAGCTCTAGTCGGTGCATATATTGTCGCAGGTATGTTACTTCTATATTCATAAGCTTTTAGGCGGATTTCCACGAGAAATTCGCACTGAATTCGCAAGAAGTAGAATTGAGTTCTACTTTTTCGTGGCGAACAATATTCCATCCAATCACAACACAGTATTTTTTTTAAAACCCCTTATTCTACGTCAGGGAAGGCCAGTATTATATCTACAATCAAAGCTGGAGCCCCCTTCACCCCTGTAATCTGACCCATCATGCTCCATTAATGCCCTAAAGTGCCCAAAAGCAACCCATTCTACACCCTAAGCATCTGAAAACCTGATAACCTCAGCGATGTTCCCTCCCCCCAAACAACCTAATGCGCAAATTACCACCGAAGTACCCCATCTTACCCCGTACCAACCCTCAACGTACCTCATCCTATGCCTTCTCTCCCCTAAATTACCCCATCCTAGCCCTAAACCAGATCTCTGCTAGACCAGAATTCGTTTCTTGCCCAACGTCTAAATCGAAATTCCTACTTTGTCAGAAAATGTTTATGTTGGCACTGCGTTAGCATAACCTTTCAAGACGGCGTTATAGTAACAAAATGCTGTTCTCATTACGAAGTAATACTACTTTTTGATCATGTTTTATTCCTAATTTGTTTTGCAATCCAGAAATCGTTCCTCCGTTGTTTCGAATCCCTTATATATTTCTCACATTGTTACATATTGCTGCAGATCATTTTAACTGGTAGCGATATTTTGTGGATTTTTCCTGAACGATATTGAATTAAGAAATTAAAGCCATTTTTGACTTTGATTCTAGGGGATCCTGATGGTGATTTCATACTTTCCAACGCCTCCACCACTTCAATTACAATCGTATCATCAAGACCATTAGACTTTGAGAAAACAAGTTTCTACTCGTTATCGATCACAGCCGTAAACACCGAAGAAGCGGACGCCAAGAACACAACAATCATCTTCAACGTCACTGTCACTGACTTGAACGACAACGCCCCTGTTTTCAACCCGGAGGTCATTAGCACCGCTGTTCCTGAAGATCTACCGGTCGGAAGTGTCGTGGTGATGGCCAGAGCAGTCGATGCAGATTCCGGAGCGTTTGGGGTTATTACGTACAGCATCATCGGAAACCTTTCCCGACCATGGTTTGAGATCAACTCTACCACAGGAGATATCTCGTTGAAGAAAGCCCTGGATAGGGAGTCTGAAGACACGTATATCATCATCGTACAGGCCAAGGATCCATTGTATTCTTCTGTGGCAGAGGTTTGTGATGTCTTTCTTTACCATCGCTGAATGTTTAACCATGGCAAAAATGCACGACTTAAGTGCATTCTTCAATTACATCCAAATAGGACATAAGAGTAATGGTAGCTGCATCTAGGGTATCTAACATTTTGCTGGGTAGCTGTGTGAACGTTTCCACTTTCCGATCCAATTACCCGCCAATGACTGTCAGGTCAACAAGGCCTTTGTCTGTGTGGGGTGACTCTGATGGATAGTAGTATGACAATAAAATTCATTGAACTTCCAATCCTGATTTCTTTACTTCCTTCTGTGGACGCTCAAAAGAATTGAACACAATTTTAACAAATGCCTGCCTGTTAAGCCATTTTCACAAATACATGTCATCAGACTTAATGTTCTAAGCGGTGACGTCTCAGAAAAAGTGAATCTCTGAAAGTAAACAAAAGCACGTAGAAGATTCTCTTCCATTGTTTGAATCATTGAAGGAATAGTTACTTGTATCTCCTTGAACCTTTACTTTTAAACTTTATGCTGAATAATCAAAATAAAATGTAAAACACTGTATGATTTCACGGGGTAATTAGTTCACAAAATATTTACCTTTGGCTCTTAGACGAATTTTAGCTGTTTTTAAAGCAATGCAACAATTCAATCCTCACATTCTCATTTTGCACATTCTAGGTTGTTGTGAATGTGACAGATGTAAATGACAATCGACCAACATTCAACCCGAGTAATTACTCCCTGAACGTTGTTGAAAACATCCTTCCCACCAGCTCCATAATCCAAGTATTCGCATCTGATCCTGATCTGGGAGCGAACTCAACTCTTGTCTACTCCATAGCAAGTGGCAACGAAAATGGACACTTTTCTATCGATAGCTCGACGGGGGTCATCACTCTGGTAAAAGCTTTAGACTACGAAACAAACCAAACCTTCACGTTGATGATTGCGTTGACTGATCTTGGCTCACCAATGCTGCAATCAAGTGTGAATGCCACAGTAACTATCAATGTTGTGGACATAAACGACAACTTCGCTCAATTCGAGAAGTCGCTATACACAGCAGTGGTTGCAGAGAACAGTAACATATCTTCATTCGTCGTTCAAGTTGTAGCCACAGATAAGGACGGAACTATGAAGAACAGGAACCTGACCTACAGCTTCAACCAGACGCTAGCAATCAACCACTTCGATATTGATGCTAACACTGGTGTGATTACACTGAAGTCGAAATTGGACTACGAGACACGTAAAGAGTTCCATTTCTACGTCATCGCAACAGATACTGGTGACGTTCCCTACACAAGAACCACTAACGTCATTGTTTACGTTGGCGATGTGAATGATGAACTCCCATACTTCTTACCCACTGAATACAACATAACCATCTCAGAATTCTCCAGACCCGGTAC
The DNA here is from genome assembly GCA_963924455.1 of Pelagia noctiluca. Lineage (NCBI taxonomy): Eukaryota > Metazoa > Cnidaria > Scyphozoa > Semaeostomeae > Pelagiidae > Pelagia > Pelagia noctiluca. The sequence continues at coordinate 15,006,598 of OZ004316.1, forward strand.
ATTTGTTCTGCAGCTGTTCGGCTTCGACAATGATACGTCAGCATCGCTTCAATACAGCATTACATCACAGAGCCCTAAAAATGACTTTGCAGTCAACTCTGTATCTGGAGCCCTGTACACAAACTTCGATTTGGACAGGGAAAACATCACAATGTACTCGCTCACTATTTCGTTATCTGATGGTGTGAATGCCGCCAGTCTCCCTGCCTCCGTCACTATTCATGTCACTGATGAGAACGACAACAAACCCACCTTCCAGCAGAATAACTACAAAGCATATATGTACGAGAACTCCACCATCGGATCTTTTGTCGTCACAGTGAAAGCTGACGATATTGATATGGGATCGAATGCGGCTTTGACTTACTCAATTCTGTACACTGGACTCAACGACTCCTCTCAGTTTTTCTCCATTAATTCAAGCACAGGAAGCATCTATCTCCAGAAAGCTTTGGACTACGAGACTCAAATGGTTCATAGATTTGTCGTCTTGGCAACTGATGCCGGCAAGGTGACGTTACGAGGACATACAACAGTAGAGGTCTGGGTACTAGACAACAACGATAACATGCCCTATTTTTCACCTGAGACGTATTCTTTCAGCGTCGCCGAATGTGGAAATGTCGGCAAAATTGTCAGCGTTATAAACGCAAAGGACAACGACACAGTCGCTTCTGATCTGACCTACGAAATTGTGGCCGGCGATGTACTAAATCAATTCAAATTCATGCCGAGTATGCCCAATGTACTGGTGACAACAGCTATGCTTGACTACGAGAATACGACATTGTATAACTTGACCGTTCGTGCATTTGATGGAGAGTTTTATTCGGCTACCAACGCAACGTTGTACATCACCGTCACGGATGTCAACGACAACAACCCAATGTTCAATCAGACATACTACCAGGTCAGCATACCAGAAGATACCGCTGTTTCTAATGTGGTTATGCGGGTATTAGCCACGGACAGAGACAGCACTACCAACGGTATGATTACTTACTCGGCTTTAGAGAACACGATCATGTTTACCATCGACGCAAACACCGGGGGTATTTCAGTACAGAAAAGCCTTGACTTTGAAGATGAGAAATACTACTCCCTGGTTGTCATTGCTAATGATAACGGTGTTCCTTCAAGACAATCGTATGCATTAGTTGATATCATGGTTACGGATGTTAATGACAATGCCCCCGTTATCGACCCCACTTCCTATGCTGTCAATATATCTGAAGCCGCAATATCAGGGGTGCAGCTACTGACTGTGAAAGCCACTGATTTGGATTCTGGAGTGAACGGACAGTTGGTGTATGAGATTCCTTTTGGAAACAGCACACCCATGTTTAAAATAGATTCTACCACTGGTGTTATTTCTCTTGTCGGTGGCTTGGATTACGAAGGTTTGTGAACATTTTGATGATTTTACTTTTGTCTATTGAATTTGAAATTTTAGCTAGTATACAACGAGTGAGGGTTTTTTGATTTGTTTGGCCTCATATCCCAGACAATTTGACTTTTTCCTGGGTCTCAGGTCTCAGGTCCGGTGCACCGACTCGAGTTCCAATGACGGAGAACAAGCAAGCAAAACCATGCCGATAATTTCCGATATTTTGCTATATTAACCCGAGTCTCCGAAAGTTGAGTTTTAAAGATGCTAGCAGCAAAATGTGGAAAGTGCGGAAATTTGCAAAATCAACACATAACATACATTATACCGAGCATTCTCCTCAAATTTCTAATGTTTATTTTTAGGTTCAGTGCAAAACTATACGCTTACAGTCGCAGTGAAAGACAAAGCCGGAATGAGCGCTGCTGTCAACGCAACTGTCATCGTAAATGTATTTGACATCAACGACAACCAGCCGGTATTTGATTTATCACTCTACTTAAAAGCCATCCCTGAAGACACCAACAACGGTACATCACTCCTTACCGTGCACGCTGCGGACAATGATGGAACGACAATCAACTCGAATCTTCTGTATTACATCGTAAACAGTGCCGATTCCGGGAATTTCACAGTCATCCCAACAACTGGCGTTGTATCCACTAATGCTTTATTCGACTATGAAACTAAGGGATCTTACAGTTTTGAAGTTGAAGCACAGGACACTGGTTCTAATATGCTAAAGGGAAGGACTCTTGTTGCTGTAGAAATCACTGACGTCAATGACAACGCGCCTGTGCCGGAAATGTCGTCATATTCGCTGAATGTTTCCTCGCTGGAAGCTGTTGGTGGTCAGGTATTCACGATTTTCACAACTGACAGCGATAGCGGTGTCAACTCGCAGTTGACCTACACCATAACGTCTGGAAATTCAGGAAACACTTTCACCATTGATAACAAAGGAGTAATTCGTCTTGCGCAGACACTGGATAAATCTGTGTTCCCCACCTACAGTTTGAAAATCAGGATTCAAGACATGGGATCTCCCGCTCTACATGCCAACGTGACTGTGCTCATCAATGTGATAGAAACAGCTAAGTCTTCCATCGCATTCGAGAGTCGGCATTACGTTTTTAACATCAATGAAACTATGGCTGTTAACAGCCATGTGGGTAGAATAAAGGCAATCGACACTGGCAATCTGACCAGCGAATATTTCACGTACACAATAATTGCAAATGCCAATGATGTTAATGGCATCTTTCACATACATCCTAGTACTGGAGATATCTATATGAATGCTACTGTGGATTTTGAAGTGAAGAAGCAATTCGATATATCCGTTAGAGCTGTGAATAACCTGGCGAATACTGCGTTTACGCACGTCACTATCATAATCAATGATGTCAACGAGACGCCCTACTTCGTTCATACTGTTAACGGTGAATACACATTTAACGTGTCGGAGGCTGCAATGCCTTACACTTTCATCCACTCGGTGTTCGCAGAAGACCGTGACACTGGTACCAATGGACAGTTGACATACAGCTTGATCCTATCCCCGTCCTTCAACAATACATTCTTCATCGACCAGAAGGGAAGAGTTTACACAAAGGCCGCACTTAACTTTGAGACCATTGAGCAGTACAAGTTCCAAGTGCAAGCTCAAGATCAGGGGACACCCAGCCTACAAGCTACAGTCAATGTGACTATCGATGTCCTTGATGCAAACGACAATCATCCCATATTTGTGTACCCCACGCCTGAAAATATCACAGTTGGTGAAAATACAGCAATGGGAACTCCAGTGGGTGTACTGAATGCTACTGATGCGGATAGCACGAGTAATGCCCAGCTTGAATATGTTGGAGTTTACCCAACCGGTATTCTTGCAGTCAATAAAACGACAGGGGTGCTTACAATCGCTAGTTTGGCTTATTTCGATTATGAAAAGACCCAGACGGTCGAGTTAATAGTGGTGGTCAAAGATCTTGGAATGCCTCATTTGACAGCAACAAAAACAATCAATCTAGCTATCACCAATATCAATGACAATACGCCATACTTCTTAAACTCTTTCTACAACATCTCCCTGTCCGAAGTGACCCCAGTAGGCAGTTTAGTTATCCCTCTGCATGCTAAAGACGATGATCTTGGTACCCCTGGTGTCATTGGGTCTTACAGCATCGCATCTGGAGATACAAGCAAATTCGCCATTGACAACATGGGCAAGATAACCTTAATCGCCACCCTGAGCTATAGCGTAAAGTCGAGCTATCATCTCGTTGTAAATGCTACTGATAATGGAACTCCTAACAGAACGGCTCAAGCCGATGTCTACATCAATGTATTGGACCTAAGCAAGCTCCAGCCGACGTTCCTTTTAAGCACTTATTACAAGACAGTCCCAGAGAACAATAACCTCAAGGAGAGCCTCATTCAAGTCAATGCAACGACTGCAGAAGCAGTCAGTGGTCCGTTTGTTTATTCGATAATCCCGAACAACAACGACTCGCAGCATTTCACGATCGACAACACCACAGGAATCATAAGGAACTTGATCAGTTTTGATTATGAGCAGCAAAAGCAATACACGTTCACTGTACAGGTCCTCGACTCGCATAACCAAAAGACGGGAACTGCGCATGTCATTATCTACGTCATAGACTTGAATGACAACAAGCCACAATTCACCAACACAAGACTAGTGTACAATATTTCAGAAGCCACAGCTGTTGGGGCGCTTGTCATCACCCTCTCGGCTGCTGATAACGACTCGACTACCAACGCAATGACCAGATTCAATGCTGTGGTCGGGGATGGGATGGATAAATTCACCGTTGAGACTGATGGAAAGATTTTACTCAAAAACCCAGTAGATTCCCGAGTGAAAGACACGTATACGTTAACTGTGAAGGTCGAAGATATGGGAGTACCGGCTCTACACACCAATATCACCTTAACCATTTACATTGACCCTGCTAGCTTGGTGCACTTGAGTCAGCCTGTGTTCAACCAATCATTATATGTAGAATGGATCGATGAAGGGATTTCCAGTCTGCCTTTTACGCTGCTAACTGTTAACGCCACCAACCAAGCAATATCAAGCTCTATCACCTACACCTTGGAAGGCCACTCCTCGGAGATCAGCCCGTTCAGTATTTTATCATCTGGAGCAATTACCGTGAATGCTGTTTTGGATTATGACGTGAAACGCATCTACACCTTCCAAGTAAAAGCCACAAACACTGAACAACGGAGTGCCTACGCATCCGTCACTATTTATGTCCGCGATATCAACAACAGAAGCCCTTATTTCATGCCTGACACGTACACGGTGGAGATATCTGAAACAGCGTTTGTCGGACAAACTATCGTGCAATTGTTGACGAAGGACAACGACACTGCAGCAGTTAACAGCAACTACCATTACATAATTGAAAGTGGGAATGATGCAAGTAAGTTTAACATTAGCAGCTCTGGTAAGATAGTGTTGATGAATGTGATTGATTACGATGCGATGTCCGGGACGTCATTCACGCTTACAGTGTCTGTACAAGAAGGCAGCAATGCAAAAGTATCGAACGCCACTGTACTAATTAATGTGAGAGATGCCAACGACGTTAGGCCTCAGTTTAGCCAAGCTGTTTACACGTTCAACGTGAGTGAGACGGCTCCCCTGTCTACCTCCATCGCGGTGTTGAACGCAACCGATGGCGATCGCTCGGCCAGCAACAACCAGCTGACGTATTCACTCGTGACAAACGGAGCCGGTCATTTCAGAATATCTAGTGACGGCAATCTCACCCTCGCTGATAAATTGCATTTTGAGCGCGCTAGTCAGTACCAATTAGTTGCAGTTGCAAGTGACAATGGAAATCCGATGCTCAAAGCCACCGCTGTCATCATTATCAATGTCATTGATGTCGACGACCATAACCCATACTTCAAGATAAACTTCTATTTCAACAATGTCTCAGAAGCGTTTCCTATTGGAGGTGTTGTGATTGCAGTCCGAGCGTACGATAATGATACCGTGGCCGGTAAGCATGTGTATTTCAACATGACACATACAGACGAGTTCAAGATCGACCGGGACAACGGCAGAATAACACTGGTCAAACCACTTGATTACGAGAAGCAGAACATGTACTACCTCACCGTGGACGCCATGGACGAGGGAGGGAACTTCGCGCAGCAATCTGCAACTGTTATCATCCAAGTTACAGAAGTCAACGACAACCAGCCTCGGTTTTCTATGTATTATTACACTTTTGAGGTGACAGAGAATGCCATGATTGGTGCTGCGATTGGCCAGGTAATGGCTTCTGATGGTGATCGCATCAAAAATGCAATCAACTACACGATGGTGGCAAACCCTGATTCCGGCAACTTCACAATCGACAGCAACGGAAGCATCAGTCTTGCTGCCGGACTGGATTTTGAGAATATCACGTCGTTTCATTTCTTAGTGAAAGCCACCGACGCAGGAAGCCCAGAACTGCACGATCATGCCCACGTGAAAGTAATTGTTAAGGACTACAATGACAACTATCCAATCCCAGCCCAGTCCTATGTCAGTCTGAATATCTCCGAGAAAACAGTTGTTGGAAACCAGATTTACACAATCTTTGCCGCTGATCTCGATTCGGGAGAGAACGGCCGATTGAGTTTCACGAAGACATCAGGAGACCCTTCCAATACCTTCTTCATTTCTAATGAAGGAGTTCTTCATGTCATGAAAACACTGGACAGCTATTCGCGGCCCACTTACACTTTAAACATTACCGTCAGCGATAACGGGTCCCCTCAGAAGTCTGCCACCGTCATCATCTTCATCAGAGTTTTGCCCATCTCAATGGACCAAATCCAATTTGAAAAGAGTCATTATGTCTTTAATGTGACAGAAAATGTACTTGCTCCACCATTCGGACCAATCAAAGCGATTGACGTCGGCAACTACACTAGTTTAAGAATCACATATGACGTCATCACTAATCTTCCGGACATAAACGGCATCTTCTTCCTGGACAGAAATACCGGTTTGATCTACATGAACCGGACAGTGGACTTTGAACACCGACGGCAGTACGACTTCCAGGTTAGAGCGGTCAACGACCGAGCGTACATAACATACAGTCACGTGACGATTATTGTTTCCGATGTCAACGAAATGGCATACTTTACCAACACAATCAATGGCACATATTACTTCAAAGTGTCCGAATCTGTTCATATAAACTCAACCGTTGGACGAATCAGTGTGAAAGACAATGATACGAGATCATCCCACTCAATCGTGTATAGCATCATGCCTGGTCGGGTCAACGATTTCTTGTACATCAATCAAATGGGAGATATCATCAACAAAGTTCAATTGGACTTCGAATCCGACCAAAGCTTCCACTTCCAAGTCATGATTCAGGACTCAGGGCTAAACGCTACCGTGAATGTGCACCTGACCGTACTCGACTATAACGACAACCATCCTACGTTTTTCCTGCCTAATCCCAATACCCTGACAGTATCTGAAAACGTCACAAGCATGCAAAATGTTGGTTCGGTGTTTGCCAACGACTCGGACAGTACCTCTAATGCGATTGTTGAATATGTGGGCATTTACCCGACTGGCATCTTGGCAGTCGATAGAGTGACCGGTGCATTAACGGTCGCTAATATTAGTTTCTTTGATCACGAAAAAGCACAGTCGTTTGAGTTGCTGGTTGTTGCGCAGGATCAAGGTACCCCTCATCTGACAGGAACCTACACCATCCATCTGAAAATAGATAATGTAAATGACAACGCCCCGATGTTCCCAGTACCTGTCTACAATCTCACAATATCCGAGGTGGCGCAAATCGGGACAGTTTTGATCCCGCTGAAAGCAGACGATGCCGATTTGGGAACCCCGGGAACGATTATCGAGTACAAGATCATATCAGGCGATTCACTTAACCATTTTGAGATTAACTCGATGACTGGGGTGCTATCACTGCGATCGAAACTTGATTACACGTCCAATAGCTTTTACTCCCTGACAATACAAGCTAAAGACGGAGGCAGCCCTCCGTTGGCTGGAACAGTTATAGTCAACATCAATGTCATTGACTTCACAGCGGTCAACCCCAGATTCACTCTGGATACGTACTATGTTAGAGTGTATGAGAACATCAACGTTTCCTCGAATGTCCTGCAGGTGAATGCTACCAGCAGTGAAGCAAACATCGGTCCACTTGTGTACTCCATCAAACCGAACAACTATTCATCGATGTTCATGATCGAAAATACCACTGGAATAATCAGAAACGTCATGTCCCTAGATTACGAAAAGGAAACGTTCTACACGTTTGTCATCCAAGCCAAAGACACGAAGAACAATAGATTCGGCGAGTCACACGTGATTATCACTGTTATGGATATCAATGACAACACCCCCATGTTTATGAACATGAGCATGACTTATAATGTCTCTGAGGCTACTCCCGTCGGCACGCAAGTAACCATGGTGCACGCCACAGATGCAGACTCCACGACCAACGGCAAGATCGTCTACAAAGCAGCTAGCGGCGATGGTATGGATAAATTTGTTGTCGAATCCGACGGCAAAATATTACTGTCTGGAAATCTCGACCACAAGATTTACAATATGTACACTCTGGTAATAACTGCGTATGATTTGGGAACTCCATCGCTCTCAGCCAACATAACAGTAACATTCATTGTTCAGCCGAAGAGTATTGTTCACCTCAGTCAACCGGTATTCAATCAAACTTCCTATATTGTTTGGGTCGATGAGGGTATCCTGGTTTCGTCCTTAGTGCAAGTCAACGCTACGAATCAAGCAGTCGTGAGTGCAATAACCTATACGATTGATGGAACACCCACAGAGACATCTCCTTTCGCAATTCACCCTGCAACTGGCGTGATAAATGTCACGGTGGCGCTCAACTATGAGATCAAGAAATCGTACAGGTTCAATGTCATAGCAACAAACACTCATGGTCGGACGGCCAGTGCATCGGTCACTGTTTACGTTCGTGACACAAACGATAACCGGCCATTCTTCAGCCCTGCAGTCTACTCTGCTGTTATTTCAGAATTCGCGAAGCCGTCAGATTTCGTTGCTCAGCTCTTCATCAGAGATAACGACACCACCATTTCAAATGGACCTCACAACTACGTGATAAAAAGCGGGAATAGCGCACTTTTGTTTAATGTCACGAACACCGGTATGGTTTATGTGGCGAATCCAATTGATTACGAGTCACTGGTGACAAAGACGATCACATTGACGATTTCTATTGCTGAAGCGTCTCACGCAAGTGTATCAGATGCAACAGTCAATGTCACAATCAGAGATGAAAACGATAACCATCCAAGGTTAGAATTCTTTGTGTTTATTTCACATTGCAGCTGAAAAATCTTGATCTAGCTGATTTGATAATTGTTCACCAGCCAGATGGCAAAGGCTAAATTTTGATACTAAAAGATAAAAGGTACCACTCTAGCCTTTCGATCTTAATGATCATAGACTAGACTGAAATTCAGGTTGACCTTGATAAAAAGCATACGCCTGAAACTTTAGTGCTATTTGTAATTATATCACATGGTATTTCTCATTCAAATTGTCTCTTTTATAGACTGAAATTCGCTTATGTAAATATGTTTCCATGTCACAAGCTATAAAAAATGATACCTGAAATTAGCAAAAGCTATTACAATTAATTTCTGTTATTTGATTGATGTGGTATCTTAATGATCATAGACTAGACTGAAATTCAGGTTGACCTTGATAACGGGCATACGCCTGAAACGTTAGTGCTATTTGTAATTATATCACATGGTACTTCTCATTCAAATTGTTCTCTTTTATAGACTGAAATTCGCTTATGTAAATATTTTTCCATGTCACAAGCTATAAAAAATGATACCTGAAATTAGCAAAAGCTATTACAATTAATTTCTGTTATTTGATTGATGTGGTATCTCATTTCTGTTCTTTGGCTACTATCATGATCTTGTCAACCTAATTTTATTCGCTTACCTACTGTAAAGATGTCTGTTTAGACAGTTTTGATTTAAACGATTTAACGGTATTTGTTTTTTCTTTCAGATTCAGCCTATCTGTGTACCACATCACTGTGAGTGAAAATGCGATAATCGGACACATTCTAAAGAACTTCACTGCCACAGACTTGGATGGAACCAACAACAACAACATGATGACATTCAGCCTGAGCACCAACGAATCTGCCTTCGCCATTAGCAGCCACGGACAGTTAACCGTCAACAAATCCTTGGACTTTGAGATGACATCTCGATACGAGGTTAACGTAATCGCTACGGACAACGGTATGCCTTCATTATCAGGTCGCGCTGTTGTTGTCATAACTGTTACTAATGTTAATGACAACGCCCCCGTCTTTACCGAGCTGTGTAATAATACTATATCGGCAGTATCCCCAACTGGCATGGTAGTTTTGATATGTCCAGCAACTGACAAAGATACCGGGGGTTCCTTGGTGTATACTCTAAATGGCTCAGATATATTTGCTGTTGACGATAAAGGAAAAATCTCCCTTGTGAAGCCAATGAGTTCAAGGACGAGCACTGTCTTCAATCTCACGTTAACTGTGACTGATGGAACCCACACCACAAAGACCTCCGTGAAAGTGACTGTGCTCCCAGTGGTTGTGTGCAGACCTATGTTCAATCAAAGTCTCTACACTGCGTATATCAGAGAAGACTCGCACATTCAGACCAAGGTTTTGACGGTATTCGCGAATGACTCTGTAAACAGCACGTTGACGTATTCCATGGAATCTGGCATCTCATCATTCAGAATTGATGCTGATGGTGAGTTGGCCTACTGAAATATTCTATGCTCATTTCACTTTCATTTGCATTTCTTCATTTGATTTTCGTTCGGTCATTTGTCAACGAAAACCATGACATATATTTGTGGCCGTTATGTTTTTGTCTAAATTGTGGTATTTCTGGTAAAACTGAGGAAGTTATTGGCTTTGTTTTGAATCAATGACTTGAGTACTATTCAACCAATATTGCCTAGAGTCTGACAAAGGCAAACTAATTCTGCCGAACTCTTACAAATTTGATTCAAAATTTTCCTATTTTACAATTAGATTAATTTGTAAATCACTGACTGGGAAAATTCGCTGAACTGTAAAATCTTTACTGTAAGATCTTTGTTGCAATTTTGGGAAGTGTTACATATCTTAAAATCTAAATTTTCAGGTGTGATCAAGACAACTCAGCTACTGGACTACAACGTTAAAAACATGTACATCTTCAAAGTGTTTGCCACTGGCGGTTCACACGTTGCTGAAAGTCTTGTGATCATCAACATTATTGACATCAACAACAAACTACCTTTACCCGGCAAACTCTCTTACCATGTTCAAATCTCGGAGAAGGCAGCAATCGGGGCTATTGTCATCGGAATAAACGCTTCAGATCTCGACACCAACTCGAGATTCACATACAGCATAGATTCAGGAAACACTCTGGACAGCTTCCGAGTTGACGAAAATGGTCGTGTCCTCGTAAATAAAGCCTTGGATTACGAGCTACTGCCAAGATACAGGCTTCTGGTTAGTGTCTCTGATGGCGTGCATGTCACTCCTGTCCCCGTCACCATCGATGTTTTGGATGTGCTTGAGCCGACTACCTGCGGGCCTTGCCTTGCTTGTCCACCGGTATCGACGTATGACTTCAAAAAGCCAGCATACAGGACGAAGCCATTGTCAGAGAATACCACTGTTGGGGAAGTTGTTGCGACTGTTGGTCTCAATGATGCCGCAATGAATCGATTGATCAAGGGAAATTATTCCATTGAAGATACAACGGCTAAACAATACTTTGCTGTTAATGAGAGCACAGGTAATTAATAATTCTGCCACTCAAATTGAAAATTACTTCAGCTTTACCTATAAAAGCAATATTTTAGATTTAATGGTGATATGTGATTAGTATGTGTAATTTACTCAGCATAAAGACTTGCCATTCTCTGGGAATTAATTCATACCCCAGGCCTCATTTACATACCTATGCCTCTATATGAAGTGCGTGCTGTCGTGTTTCTACGACCAAGGCCAAGTCTTAAAAGGGAGTCGACTCTGTTAAATTGGGCATATGCCCACAATTTCCGTGTCTATTGATATCTGTCAAATGAGAAATCGTCTTCACAGTGAACAGGAGCTTTGTGCCAATCAGATCACGCCATATCAATTCTATTTCTAGTCACACTGTCTTATCAGTGTCTAATACCTTTAGATAATACGAAAATAGTGAATTGCCGTAATGATGCATCACCCTGTGAAGGAGTTTGATCTCGACGGAGAATTCTTACTGACATACAAGTCAATGCCTCCACTGTGAATTGATGCTAGATGTACCAGGAAGCCAGGACCCTGTTTAGCCCATTTGTTAATAGTGGACAAGGTCGTGGTCTTTAGTAGGTATTTGTCTATGATGGGCAAATTCATGGGCTCGATACCTGATTAGGGTGTATTATGAAAGTGACTCATGATAATATTGGAAGTAGCAAAATTCGCAGAGAGAAAGCAAAAAATGTTTTGGTAACTTAGGCCATTCGTTTGTAGTCGCATAGATTTGTATTTGGTATGCTTTATTAGAATTGAAATATGATTATTTCTTCTTAAACTCAAAGGGCAAATAACCTTGGTCAAGAAGTTTGATGCAGCAACATTACTGAGCCTCCAAAAGTTCACATTCCATGTCTACAACCAATTTTTTTGCCGTAAAGCAGCGACAGAAATCATTGTTGATAGCGTGCTATCTGGATGTCCACTTCAATTCACTGAAAACCACTACGAAAGGTCGTTGTATGAAAACCATCTAGTCAACCAAGTGTTTTTGACGGTTCAAACTAAGCCAATCAGCTCTGCTGTTTATTCCATCGTTGAGAATTCGTCTAGAGTGATGTTCAGCATCAATCCTACGACAGGTAAGAAGTAGAAAAATTACTAGTAATTTATTATACAGGGTTATTACTTTAGGGCTACTAAGGGTCATCACTTTGGGCACTTTGGATATTCTGGTGATTTTGAAAATATACTAAAATCTTTGTGCATTATAAACCTGCATAAAGAACCTAAATCAGATAAGAAACTAAAGCCTGAAATGTCTATAATTTGCCGCTTAACATAAAAGAACCTTATTGCCCTGAATTAGGAAAAGGCTCTTTTTTAACAAGTATTCGTTCCAATCTCAAAAAAAATCTGTAATTTGTAAATCATCAAATGTATCTAGATATTGAAAGGGGTTGCAACCCCAAACTCCCTTTATCCTTTGTTCCAAAAAATGAAAATAACGATATTTGCACTAAACGTTACAAAAGCTTTATGAAAATCCTGCAAAAACCTAGAAGGACCTCTCGGCCTGGTTACATGAAAGTTATCCTTTAGATAGGAACCAAACGCGCTTGATGCAAAAAAGCAGGTTTCTCTATGCGGGTTTTTACTGTATTGCTATTTATGCCAAAGTTTAATTCATGCTAATCATACTCTCTCTGTTTCATCAGGTGGAATATCGCTTCGCTCTGCATTGGATTACGAAACGCAGCAGCATCATCAATTCACTGTGAAGGCCAACGTAACCAATATCATATCTTACGTCAGTGTTATCATTAACGTGCTGGATGTAAACGACAACTGTCCTCAGGTGGCCGCTGCAAACACGGTGCATTACCAACCCGTGCAGATGGGTACAATAGTGGGACAAGTAATGATGATGGATGGTGATTCCTTCAAGAACCACACATTCGCTATCGCTGCTGGGGATGTCAACAACACCTTTTTAATCGATAACTCTGGTCTAATCCGTGCTAGGCCTACCATCGAAACGGCATCGAAGATCATTTTCAGCCTGACTATCAATGTCACTGACGGTGTCTGCTTGAAGCAAGTCCCAATCACAATTGTTGTCAACAAAGATGTCCCACCTGCGTGTCCCAGCCCGGCCTCTTGCTACAACTATACTTGTGCTCCGTGTGCCACAACACAGCCACTGACGCAATGCCCTGATAAATTCTGTCCTGGGTGCCCAGTTTGCCCAACTACCAATGCTCCGTGCCCAACCACGCAAATGTCAACTGCCTGTCCGGTCAAGACGTGCCCAACGTGTCCTGTCACGTGTCCTGCAACTGTGACGTGTCCGGTTTGTCCATCACTTCGTTGTCCGTCGTGTCCGGCCTTCACCATGTACACGTTCAAGAAGTCGTACTACAGTATTGATGTGTACGAGAACAGAACGTTCCCTTCTCAACTGGTTACTGTCAGCATTAATGGAGCTAGAACACCGACTTACTCGATCGTTGATGCCAGCTCCAATCCGCTGTTTGTTATCGATCAAACCACTGGTTAGTATAATTTTGTGATTTATCTCAGATATAAAGGCAGTAGGTCAAGAGTAGCTTGAGATCAACCGTGAGTCTATTTAGGCCAGGAAACTTGACGAAATACTCAAATATATTTTGCCTTGATATTGTTGGAAGTTAGAAGGCAAATTAATCTGGCTTTTAACACTTCTGAGCGCAGAATAAAACGACTTGAATAGAAAGTCCGAAATTTACGTTTTTCACATTTTGCTTTTAGATGTATTAGAAATCAACGCTCAGCATGAACTTAAGTGTAAACAGTATAATGGTTGACATTTATTACATACATTATTAACGTATTACATAAATCATAATATACTTCTCTTATCATGATCATTATACTGTGCTACAAAATCACATTGATGAATTCTAACTTAATGTTGAAAAACAAGCATTGAACAGTCTTTGGTAAGTACAGAATTTCAGGATGGCAAGAAAAATCAGAATTACAGCAAAATATAACAACTTCTTAAGCTTTTCGTCAAATACAGAGCATTGTAAAAATCATTCTTGGTTTCCTACCAGGTATCATATCTTTGAATGGCACCCTTGACTACTCGACGCAAAAGGTCCATAGATTCATCGTAAGAGCAACAGTAAACGGAGAGTCTTCAGAAGCAGTGGTGCAAGTCAATGTTTTGGATCTGAACAACAACTGTCCCGTCTTCTCCGCCAGTCAAGTAGATGCGAGACTGACCACCCCTGTAGAGAGTGGAACATTGATTGCTATCAACAAAGCAACAGATGAGGATACCTCACCGGCATTACAGTATAGCATCACAGCTGGAAATTCAGCAGGTAAAATTCTCGGTATTCATATTTCCTGATACATATCTGTAAATCAACATCGATTTATGCATAAGTTTGACTGCTGGAGTTTGCTTTGCACGTTTGTTTTGGGGAATTAGTATGATATTAGAATTGATTCCTCGTGTATAAATACTTGTGTGATAATTTTACTAGAAATGTGAGATTTTGCAAAGTTTATCTTTGAAAATGAGTTTCTTGTATTTTTCCAACTAAACAGATTTTTATTTGATGCAGATGTTTTGAGTTTTTAATACTATATAGCTTTCTTTTTAAAAGAACTTACTCATAGATATATAATATATTTAAAAAACAATTCCAAAACACCGAGTAATTTTCTATTAAGTAGTAGTACTGACTTTAGTATAAAGCTTTCTCAATAATGCTTTAACAACCTGTCTATGCTTGTTTTTAGGCAACTTCGTAATTGACAACATGGGTGTGATCAGAACGCAGAAGCGTGTAATAACGGCAACATCCATCACATTCAATCTCACGATTACCGTCTCAGATGGGGTATGCTCCGTTAACTCTCGGGCCGTTATCGTCATCCACCAGGATACCATGTTCACCGTCACCCCATCCAAGTGCCCATCTTTCTGTCCCGCCTGTCCAGTCTGCACCAGTGCGCCAACAAGTGCTCCAACAAGTGCTCCATGCCAAAATGTGACACAGACAATCAACTCAACGACTTGTCCAAGTTGTCCGAATCAATGCGCTGCCTGTGCCAAACCAACAGGCTACATGTTTGGCGTTTCGTATTATTGGACGACGCTGCTTGAAAACACAACATACGCAAATGCCATCCTCACGGTCCGTCTCTCTGGATCGATCAAGGCTAATTTCAGCATCGTCGAGGCTTATGCGTTGACCAACTTCAAAGTCAACAGAACGACAGGTTATTTGTGATTTTTGTAACTTTACCTTTTCGTTGTCTTTTATTCATATCATTTAGAATCGTAGGAGATATCTCAATATACACATACAGTTTCCAAGAAGTCACAAAGGCAGTATGCAAAATATAACACAGCATTTATAATTCTATCAAGTTTACTTTTTGATAATCATTGTAGTTAAATTTGTGCGTTACAAAAGCCAGCATTAAACATGAAAGAAAAATATGAAGCATGGTTTGAAATTCTTTGATTTAGCTTTTTGAACGATGTTTGGTTCATTGACAACGAAAAAGGTCCTTAACATTTGTTTACATAAAATGTTTGCTATTTCGACTCCCTGAACCATAATCACAATAAGTGATGAGTATTGTTTTGCTTTATAACAGATATATGGTGAGTTTACGATAAACATTCCAATGGCACTTATCTAGTTTATTTTCGTTTGCTTGTTAATCGTGCTGTATCAACTGCAAGACAGAAATCTGACCTTTTCATATTCCTAATCAAAATAACTCTTTTCCAGGTGAGCTCTTCCTTGTGAACGTTCTCGATTACGAAAGAACAACAAAGCACAACTTCACAATCCGAGCATCTTTTGGTGATGGGATCGAGAGCCACGTGGCAGTGATCATCTACGTAACAAACATCAACGACAATAACCCATACTTCATAACCAGCACGTACACGTCATCACTAAACGAGTACACGATCACCAACACCATGCTCCTCAAGGTTCTGGCAAGTGACGTCGATTACGCCGACAGCACGAGGTTCTCAATCATCGGTGGAAACACGCATAGTCTTTTCCGCCTCGATTTTATTACCGGTGTGGTAAGCCTCGCCAAACAGGCCTACCTGTACCCGGAAAACAAATACGATCTCTTGATAAAGTTAACGGATACTGGCAACAGAGAAGCAGTGAAAAATGCCATGGTCACCTTCAACGTTGAAAGGATAACCGCTGCTCAAGCCGGTTGTTCATATTACGGAACTAGTGGATTCGTGTCGATATCGCTTGCCGAGAATACTGCCATTGGAACGTTGGTTGTTGCCATACAAGGAACGCCAGTCACGTCAAGCAGAAATATTAGGTATTTCATCCAACAATGTTAAATGTTTCATGAACTATTTCCCCTTTTTTGCTGATAGTTGTTAGAATGCGTACTGTAAAACTAATTCAATGAATTCCAGACTTGCAGACTTATACCCGTTTATTCAGAAAAATTTTACTTCTTTTAGATATAGAAAGTTAGCTTTTTTGTGTCAATTTCGTTTTACCTGAACTGTTGAGACGAGAGGTCATACACTTTCAAAACTCTGCTGTGGATATTTTGTTTTTTTGTGTGATTTTTTACGATTAGAATCTGAATTTTTAAATTTATAGTCTTTACAGTTTAACTGAATTGTTGGCTGAATTCTTTGTAGACAAGTCTCAATGTAGACAAATTGACTTCTTGTCACTTCTAGGTATTCCATTGGCAACTCTGCAGCCATGAGCCTATTCCAAATCAACGCAACAACAGGAGCAGTAACAACAAAAGCCCTTCTGGACTACGAGACCAAAATATCTCACGTCATCGTCATAAATGCTCAAGACCCTGTCACCAACATCACAAGCGTGGCATACATACACGTCACCGTGACAGACATTGACGAGTTCACGCTAACGTTCGGCTCCTCCCCACCCACTGCCTCCGTATCTGAGCTTTCTTCAGTCGGAAGTTTCGTAACTCAGATCAAAGCAACAGACGGTGATGCGAATACTCGAATAAGCTATCACATCACATCTGGTAACAGCGGAGGAGTATTCTACATCGATAGCACTAATGGCGTGATACGGTTGAACAAGACTTTGAACCACGACCACAGCTCGCATTTCAAGCTGACGGTGTCTGCTATTGATGCAGTGTCTGGCATCCAGGTTTACCATAACATAACCGTGAATGTCAAGAACGAAAACAACAAGAACATCGTGTTCTCACAAACGTCATACACGTCTTCGTCCTTGGTTAATGCCACTGTTGGTACAACTGTTGTCACAGTCTCGGCTTCCGATCCAGATAATCTTGGACCACTCACGTACTCCATTGATGGAGCAACAGCCAATGAGTACTTCTCTGTGGACTCATCGGGTGTTGTGACACTGAAGAAATCACTGACTGGATCAGGGCTAGCCTCCCCATATGTTCTATTAGTTTGTGTTACTGATGCTGGAACTCCATCCACTAAACAATGCGTTCCGGTTATTACTATCACAGGTAATTCTACCAAGTTTATTTCCCAAATATTTTTGATAAGAAAATTGTTCCAAACTAGATTTTGGAGACATCTCTTGGAGTGAAACTTAGTCTATGGATGATAACTATAAATCAATGGTTTCGGACAAAAGTTTAAATACAAAAACAGTATCCCATTTCTGAATATTTATGAATGTTTCAAGTAACATGGAAAGTTGATTACCTTAAAGGATTGATCAACGTGAAATTTTCCAAGAAAAATCCAGGGGTCTTTCTGGGCACTGGAAGAAATTACTTTATATTAAAACTAGCGGGAAATAGACAACAGATGAAACTTTCTTGGTTTAAGCTTATTATCTGCCGATGATGAGCAGTTAAGCTCTTTTTGTGCAATGAACTTTATGAAATGTAGGATATCAACAGTAATTTCCTCGAAGTTCAAAACCCGATTGCTCTCCTTCTGTAGGGGCTAGAAACAAAGTAGAAGCAGTTTCAAGCAATGTCAGCTAAGGAAATATTTTATAGCCCTCCTGAGGATAATCATATCATGATAAAGTTTGTTAATCTCTTTAAATAATCATTTCAATGATAATCGTACGAGATATGGTATTTGCAATTGCAGAAGCAACATCATCAATAGCTGAAGTGAATAACTACACTCCATACTTCATCCAAAACTCCTTCAACGCCGTCGTGAATGAGAATGCCACAATCGGATCATCCGTCATGAAGTTAGCCGCTGGCGACAACGACACTGGAATGGCTGGCGTCATCCACTATAACCAACTGTCAGGCTCCGGCAGTGACTACTTCCACGTCAATGAACTAACCGGTCTTGTCACTTCATTGAAAGTCTTCAACACGGCTTCAACCCCCAAAGCGTTCTTCTTCACGTTGATGGTGAGGGACCATGGTAAGCCAGCTCGGTACGCAGCCTCCAGTGTCAATGTCTCAATCGCTGTTCTTAAACCGCAGACAGCGAACAACTCGATCGTTTCTGTTGATAGCCTGACTATGGATGTCATTCTCAGCAAAGATCCTTTCATCGAGGCAAAGATCATTAAATACGAAGTTGTCGCACAAGAGCATCACCCAGATGTTGCCAATTGTGAGTGTTCATTCTTTTTCTTTATTGTTTAATTTTCTAGAGCCCTCGGGAATCTTTTCAATTCAAAATATAATGCTTCCTAAATCAGAAACAATGAAAATCGGCTACTTTTCAAAAAAGATTTCGCTGTTCGTTCCAAGTCCCATTGATGTTTCCTCACATTTGGCAAAGTGGAAGTCATGCTAAATTGCTGATGATTTTGCAGTAGATAAAAAGCTTTCTTCGACCTAACAATTTTCTTAAGGAAACGGGATGTATTGGCAAGCTGCTATTGCTCAAGAAATGCCCACAAGAATTGCCTCACAAATAGTGTTTAGAAAGTCACTTTATCGATATCTCAACACTGAAACGAAGTGGAAGTTTAGGAAGTTACCTTATACGCTAGTTACCTTTTCTGTGGAAAGAAGAGTTGAATTCATCTTAATTTGTCTCTAGTTGCTGATTACACAGCGATGTCAGCAGTGTCGTGGTATTTCGTAAACTTCATTCCTCTACAATACCAACACAGAAGATTTGTCATTGCAACATTCGCACCATCTTCCCCGACAACCGCAAGGAGAAAGAGGAGAGAGGTAATATTGTCTTTCATTAATGAGTTCCAACCCGGAGGCACTTAAGAATGAACCTGACCCGATGTGAATCTAGAATTTTAAAACTCCCTTTTGTAATGCAGTCTACCCCTCCCCCCTCCATGTATGAGCTTGTTCCTTCCATCAGCCATACATCCTTTTTTTAGCAATAACAAATTCAACCCTTACCAAAAAAACCCAAACTTGAAAAACCCAACCATACGATTAGTCAAATATGGAAAGATATTGATGAAGGTACACCCCCCCCCCCCTTATTCGAGCAGCTATTGCAATGCAATTCGAACAACTTGACATTTTCTGCAACTTTTTGGACACTTGAATTCTTGAGAAAAGTTTCAGATTTTACGTCACGCCATTTTTACCGGGGGAAAAATCTGTCTACCTGCTTGCTCTTCTTGCTGCTTTTTCCTATAGGCCTAGGCCTATCGGATCATTGATGATTAACCCTAATCAGGTTATTTCTTACCGATATGCCATCTTTAATTGTTCGTCTCAAGAGACACGAGTTGAAGTATGAAAGTTTGCATTCTAATTCGGTTAGTTCAAAAGTAGAATAATTGACTTTTCAGACAGTCCTTCCCATGTGCAAGTTCTTAAGTTGAAGACCGATTGTTATGAATGAATATTTGTTTTGCTTTTTAGGTTATAGAGAATAATCAAGCAACTTACGTGAAGTTCAGAGTTGGAAACGAGCAAGGCTGTAATCTTAAGAGTTCAGAATTATCTATTTGCAATGGTCCGCTCAAGCCAGGAATATCATACAGGTAAATAAAATCATTCCTCAGTCTATAATTTCTCTTTTTCAAACCATCTTTATTATTTATCTTTAATGAGCATTTGTCCTGAATATCTAAGAATACACCACGTTATATTGGTAAGAGCTTTTGTTATGTTTTATGTACTCATTTCCAAGTCAGTGAGCTTTTATCAGCATGCCATGCTGTGATGGATCTACAGGTCTTCGTTCTATCAAGAGCATTGTTGTGTGCACTAGAAACTTGTGTACACGAGGTCTTAGTGTGTTTAATTGTGTGTCATATGTGCATTTTCTCGTAATTTCATAAACCTTTTATTTGTATTTGATACTTTTCCTTTCTGTATCAACCCACCATAAATCTCCATTTTTAATGTGGAAAAGGTTTTTTTAGTCCTGCATGATATATATATGGTAAAGATTGATTTGATAAAGAAATTGAATTGTTTTGTAGGTTCCAGCTTGTTGGATATTATGCGGAAAATACTCCAGTTACTGGAGCTTTCACTGCCCCCTCTCAAGCGGGTTAGTTTGCATATTTCAATATTTATTATTTCAATCAATGATTATTCTGAAGTCTCTCTTTTCACGTTCAATATTTGACTGTCTGATTAACCCGTTATGGCTTTTAAGTGGTGCCAAGTTTCACTTTCCCTTCCTTATCGGAAATTAACATTGGTTTTTAGTACCTTGTCCCATTCAGTAGTAACTTCATATACCTACGAATGAAACATCCAGCCTAAGCCACTATAAAGTTTTACAGTTGGAAATTCTTCTCCTAATCTCTATGGATTTTCACAATGATAATGCAGTAGAATAATCTAATCTTCTTTTCAAGATATTTCCATTCATTGCAACAATACCTCTGATTCCCACATCAGCTAATGCATTGTGCATTGTTTCGTCTTGAGCTTGATAACACCCAAAGTATGCCCGTGGCGTGAATGAAATGATAACCTAATTCCCCCGCTATGATTTTCATTCCAGCTATAACATCAACTTCTGCTGCCACCGGCGTAGCCAACAGTGCTTACGTTGCAACTTACTGGATTATTGGACTCGTCGTTTTATCAATCATGTTTTTCATTGCCATCCTGGTTATTGTTGTTATCCTTTGCTACAAGAAACGATACAGGTTTGTCCTTTATAATACTATTCTTTTTCTTTGCCCCTCCCCCACTAATACGCCCCTCTCTATAGAGAAATGTATTTGTTACCCCCTCTCTCAGTCGAGTTGATGCATGTGCACTTCAGACTTTATCAGAGAAGATCCAAACACGTTTCATGGTGTTATTCTAGGACATTCCAGATAATTGTCCTAAGATTCATTCAATTCAATTCAATTCAATATTATTGCGAATAATAATGAATTGAATTGATTGAATCTTAGGACAATTATCTGGAATACCCTGGCTCAAAAGAAGTCTCATTCTTCAAATACTTGCTTAATACTAGGAAATTGTTCCGCAAAACACCATATTGAGACATTACTAAAATCACAGAGCATTTACAATATTTTGTCACAAGAATCTACTGAATAATGTGATCTTTTCCACTTTTACTTAAAACTTTGACTCTTTGTTTTTAGAGTTTACAGCAGTGCTGAAGCAAAAACATTCGCAAATCCAATGTATGCTGATCAACAGTAAGGGAATCATCATTGTCAAATTTAATCTTTTCCTTTCTTTAATTCCTTATCTATCCTACGATAAACCATTTCAAAAGAGCCAGTCGGTTTTTTTAAATCTTATAAAAATATGTTTTACAAAAGTTGAAATTTGTTCAGATTCTAGGATAAGTCAGATATTTTCTAGGCTTTTTTTGGCATAACTTTATATTAAGGGATCATGAATGCTTTAAGTCCATTCTAATATCCTAGTACGTTACATATCATTTTCATCATTTTTGTAATTATAGTGGTAAGTTCTTGCAATTACTATTATAGAATAGTCTTTGAATGGTACAGAACTTCAAAAAAGATTACTCCAAGAGTCGTAAGACGAAAACATATTTTCGCTTCACCATATCTCCGATTTCAAAAAAATCAGGCTATTTTGAATTGGCGACTTTAGAATCTCGTTTTTACAAAACTTTGACCACTCTAGCATTGTTCTAGAAGATGGTTATTCAAAGTGTTTACCGAACTTTATCCTGCAACCTAAAGACTGCTAGTATTTCTTGATTATGCATTTTTAAAACATGGTGCATTCTTTAATAAAACGATTCTAATTTTCAGAGAAAAGAAGACGTACGATGAAGCTGATAATGTTAATTTCTACGCCACTGATAACTCAAATGGCTACAGCAGTATTGATACTTTGAAAAATAAAGAAGTTTCCAGGTAAGCTATTTGTTTTATCCATTAATTTAGTAAGAATCATTTCCTGACGTTCCGGTATTTGTATATGTGAAAGTGAGCAAACACTGATTTCTTCTCTAGTAGGGATGTAAGATGATTGATGAAAACCGGGTTAACCGGATGTTATGAGGAGATGCTTCAATGTTTACTGTTTTTTCAGTACTATTTAAGTTGGTTTTCTGTTTTAAGGCCTAGTTTAAAGGTTGCATTTCTGCTGTGTCCAATTCAATTCAATTCAACGCGACAGTAACTCGCAAAATGGATTTAAATGTCAAATGAAATTCTGTCACTTCGCATTAGATATGCAGCAAATCCATTAAATGTGACAGTAGTTCACCAAGCTTAGTCGTCTATTACCGCATTCAATTATTTAATGCAATAGCGGATTTAAACGTTGCATTTGTGCCGACCTTAATTGACCCTTTGTACTTTTTAGGCTAATCTTTTCAATTGGACGTGACAGAAATGCGACCTTTAAACTAAGCCTAAGTAGTGGTTTTATTAGTTCTTTATCGTAGAAGCATAGTAAACTAATATTTACAACAAAAGAGGAAATATTTTAGTAACAATATTGGTTTTTCTTTTAGCCATCACGTGGACCCTGAAGGTACGTATCTTTTTTTATACTTGATGAAAAAATATTAGCAAGAATTTTTCATATCTATTGACATCTGTTTGAGTTATCAATTTCTTACGGTAATTTTTATTTTTAAATGATTTATTCTCTTTTTTAGAATTTGAAATGGTCGATCAGCCAGTTGGATTGCTTGGCCCTCAGCATAGTTTCCAAAGTAAGTCAGATATTGTTTCTCAGGCCATGAAAATTTCGCTTTCTTTGAAATTGTTCTATTAGCTGAATATGATTCGAAGTTTGGGTGGATTTGATATGGGTTCAGTTATTATAGCATCAACTCTCTCTTCAAAGTCTACGGTCGAATATACCAGGGATTCTGAAGGTCTTGAACAACTGGAATTTAGTGCAATAAACTGTTTAAGCATGACTGTATATCTGTTATTGAACTGTTTAAATCAAACTTACATGAGATATAAAGCTAGATGGGTAATTTGCAAAATGAAAGAGGGAACCAGACTGATATCGACATTAAACTATTGCAGTAATGTTTCTTCTTTTGTTTATTTAGCGTTTAGACATGATTCGAAGGTGATTTGAAGCCCTACCCACCAGAGTGAAGGTTTAATTTAAGAAAAGGAAGCAAGCAATAAAATTATATGAAAAGGGAAAGGCGAAACAATGATAAACCAGGCCTTTAAATCCTTTCCTTAGAACATTATGAAATAGTCATGCTAGAATCTTCAGATTTTCAAAATAAGGAGATATGGGGCAAAGAATGATAACACCGATCAAAAATTGTCTCGGGGCCTTGTTGAACTTTTGGCTAATGCAGTTAACCTGAAAGTTCTCTGCCATCCGTCTACCATAATCGAAGTGAAGATTTTTCCTCACTTATGAGTTACTTTATGTAATAAATACACCAAATGAACCCAACCACTGTTCATTACAATTAGAAATTCAATTGTGTCTTTTTTTTGCCATGATAAAAAGGCCATGTAAAGGCTTAAATAAGCACCATAAAACGGAAGCAGTTTCCTGATGGTTGAGATTTCCTGCTTGACATAAAATGTTGCGATAACTTTCAGAAATATTTATAAGAATATTTGATTACTTTTTTAGATTACGAAACTGTTTCTGAGCAAGTTACATTTGAAGAGGAGAACCCCGAATGGGTTTCGATGGATATTAGCTTGAAAGTAGACCCGACGGGCAAAACTGAGCCGGTTGTCATGACGAGGGAAAAGGCGTCCAATAGCAGCCACAGCTCAAAGAAAGCTTCAGGTAGGCTTCCTTTTCAGTTATCATTTTAGCCTTTTTATCATTTACTTGACGTCTCTATTTATTTAAAGTAAAAACCTATATATTTAAAATTTTCTTTTCAGCCCCACTCTCAATAAAAGTTCAATTTTCAATTATGCGAAACTATAAGATGACACAAAGTTTTGAACCTAATCTCGCAAAACATTTTCTATGGTACTAAAGCCCAAATTTGAATCTAGATATGCTGCTCGTCCTTCTGCATTAGCTGATAAAAATAAGGCGATAATTAGAGAAAGCCCTACCTTTCCAGTAGTTCTGCTCTTCTCTCCTAAATGCCCCCTTTTATTGAACTTGTTTTTAAAAGCCTCCCGGGAAATAAATTGCGAATTTTCAATGTAATTTTTTCATCTGCATGAGATCATGATATCAATGATGAGTATCTTCTTTCTCTAGTTTCATCGGCCAGTTCACGTGAAGGAAGGCGAACCCCTGAATACGCTCCGCCAGACTACGACGATGTTCCAATCGAGGTTGTGAGACCAGAAGGAGTTCGGATCTCGGTCCAGGAAAATGATGGATATGATGAACCAGAGGCAATCACGAAATTATAACTTACAATTTTCATTTCTATTTGTAATCTAATCATATAACCTTAAAAAAAATCGAAAACTGGGTAATAAGATCATTCTTCATGCAAGGTTGAGGATAGACAAGACTGGAAATAGTGGAATTCAAACTGATCTGTCTCAAGTCAATGCTTGGTTCACGTTAATACTATATATGTATATATATATATAATATATATATATATATATATATAAAGTTGAACAAAAATAAAGACGAACAGGAATAACTAATAGCGAATTTATAAACTCAAATCTCAAATCTCAACTAGTTTTATTTGGTAATACTTACGGGGCGTTGCAGATTTATTTCATTATATTCTGCAAATAATTCCATTAAGTTAGTAATAGCCAAATTTCATCTACCTAGACCGGTATTTTGACATTTTCGTTTTGTTTTATATTTCGCCAGTTCTCTTAACTGTTTTTATACAGTTTTTATTTATTTTTGAAACTGAAAAAAAACGATTTTGTATTTGTGACATAACTGCATTCAAGCATTTGTGAATACAAGCCAACAAAAGTGTTTGCTCAAACATTCCCTGTTAGTTTACAATTATCTATATCTGGGAAGATTGAAGAATGGGAAAGAAATATTTTTCATCATCAAAATATTCAGTATTATGAAAAGAAACGTTTGGAATGGAAAGCACATTTTCTCACCGAAAGAAAATAGTTCGCTTTGTGGGTGACTATTTCCGATCCTACCGAAGACTGCAGGACGGGGTTTGGAATGAGGTGGGATTGGAAATCTAGCAGTTGCAATTTCAGTGAAAATCTGATTTTTAATGTTCTAATTTCTCTGTTGGTGTATACACTAATGCTTACGCATGTTAGCATATTAATATTTTATGTTTTTATTCCTAACTAACTTCATTTTAATCTTAGCTAACAAATTTAATAAATTTGCTGCTTAATGACTTGAGAATTCTTTTGAAAGCCATCAGTAGACCAAACTGGCTGAAGTTTCAACCAGTCTAAAGCCAGGTTACCAGCCTCTACGTTAACATATTTTTCAACCATATTCATTTTTGTCACTTCGTTCCTTGAATGCATATAAAGTTCGGTAACATGGCGTAAAAATGGTTGAAAGTCAGCTAATTTGGTCAGTCTAGCCAAGTACAAGCGGACAGATAAAGTATACCCTGTATTCCCATCCACATCTTTGATAGTTTGACCATCATCCTTCTAAATTTCTGCCCTTGAAAAACCTTATGACTTGAAGAATAGAAACGAATTATATTCAGAAGTCTTTTTGCAAGGGTATTATTTGTTAGTCTGTACTTCTGTTTTATTTCCCAGTTTTTAACTTACATTTCTCTCCTTGGAGCATCCATATTTATAAAAGTAGGCTTTACTCTGCTGAGCATTTGCTGTATTTATAATCAGTTAAAGTTATCGTGATTTCATTACCTTACGATGAAATTTCGAGCCTGGTTACCATTAAAAGGCGCTTACCGCACTTTTTCATCAGTTAATGTAGTTCATGTCAGTATGGTAATTATTTCTCGTAGTTTAGGTAATTAACAATTAATTTTTGAATTTTATGGATAAAATGTAAAAAGCTTTTTATAGAAGTTGTTTTCGTTGTCCACCGCTACCAGTAAGTCTAAGCTGTGGGTGAGTTTATGTTAAACGTGCTAACTTACGAAAGGCGGTAAGGGATCTTATTTCTAGAAGGGTCAGGGATAGTATTATAATTCCTACATAATTTAGTACGAGGTGCTAGTGTTTGATGCTCCCATACGCAACTGATGTTTATTTCAGTAAAACGACTGTCCACAAGCCAGCCCCCGAACTTTCAGAACAAAGTGGAAATCGAGGTGGACATTACGAATTTTGGAGTATGTCTACTCTGACATTAAACTGTCAGGACTTTTTAATGATATTGGTCATTTACTTCTCGTTTGTGTCTATCAATGCAATACCAATCATTTACCTCATTTCCGGTACGAGCATTTCGATTGACTGCAAGTTCATCACCGAGATAATGATGTTGTATTCTACTAACCCTTCGGCCTATCGTGTAGGTTTGATCCGAATTCTTGTATAAAACTTATCTCAAAATCTAAACTCAAAACTAACGAGCCGAACTTTTTCCAAAACTTCCAAAACTACTCCTCAAGTGTGGCCAGCCTCGTGACCACAAAAACCCCGAGTGCTAGGGCCCAGGTCCCTAACCGAAAATGACGCACACAACAATGATATCGTTTTCTCTTTCTGACCGTAAGAACATCTATGGTGTGATGAGTGTAAGGAGAAGCTTTTTATTTACAGGCGGGCTTGTGCTAAGTCCAATCTCGAACTTCTTAAACGTTACCATTGCTTTTTTGCAGAAGATTTCAGTTTCAGTTTACGGATCCAAATGGATCCGAACCAAAACTAGCACAGATCGGCGTTCCGTTTACACTAGACCTGTTGATCTGTACCCATTTGGGTCTGCTGTCTGGACACATTTGGGATCGCTTTCCAAGATGTACTCTTTTGGATCCGTGCGCGTTTAGGTCTAGTGTAAACGGTTGGAACCGTTTCCAAACGGGTACGGATCGAATACGGCGCAAATTTCGCTTTGTTTTATAATCAGATTCGGGTCAAAGTGCTGAAAACGGGGCTGGACTTGGCTGTTGGTCCGTTCCAGTGTAAACGCGATCTGAAACGGATCTTACTGCAGATATGTGTCAATAAAAAATATTTTGACACCAGATCGAATTAGAGCTAGAAATACGGATGTAAAGTGGGAATTTGTTCCAAAGTTTGGAGCAAAAATACCTAATCGTTTTAAGACCTTAAAAAGTAGTGTTTTTGAAGGACTTAAAGAGATCATTCCTGGTTGCCTGACGAGTTCCAATCCTAAGTACTGATGAGTTGGGAGTAAAAAGGTTATGAGTTGGAGATACTTTTGTCTAGAGCTTTGCATACATACATCAGAATATTTGTGTGTATTATGTCTTCAAGCTTTAGAATTTTTCACGAATGAAAACTGGTGAAGATGGGGCAGGAAAATTTTAAAAGCTGATACATCTTAAAAATTTTCTTTTTGGGGAGGTACAGTTCTTTTAGCTATGTATCATTTGTTAAACCCAAGGCAGTGATGCCGTACAGCAACAAAGAAAAGAGGAAAATAGGGAGTTATAGAAGCTTATCAGAGGTTGTAGGGGAATGTAGTGTCTTATTTTGAAAAAATTCTAGAAGTTCTAGATAATTTAAATAATTCCATGTAAGGTGTTCATCCAACAGAATTCCCAAAAGTTCCACATATTTGTAACTGAAAAGGTTTTTCCTGCCGAATTTAATGTTAATATTAATGTAAGGTATTTTTTCCTTGGTGAATGGAAAAAGACAAAGTAGGTTTTTTCAATATAAAGTGCCAATTTGTTACAATCAAGCCATGATTTGACCATACTCAGTTCTTTAGTTATTGTCTTCGTGAGAGTAGTTACTTATAAGAAATGAATTTGTAGGAATTAATTAATGAAATTAATTTATAGCTTTTCGCTTGTTAATAACTCGATTGACAAGTTGCCCCTTGAAATGAGTGTACCTTACCTTGTACCTTGCACGCAGCACGCAGCTGGAGATCTTAGCTGGATATAGGCCTCCTTTTCATACCGAGACTTCAGGGTTGCTTCCTCTTCAACTTCGAAAATTTTATCATAACACAAGATCTTTAAGGCGTTCCTTGCTGAGGAAATGAGCTTTTCAAATAATAGATCGGAAGCTGCGACTATAAATTAAAAGCATATTAAGATGCATTACCTAATTCATGCAGCTAGAAGAATTACAAGAATGAGATAAAACTGTTATCAATGCGTAATGATGATGGATTGAAATCAAAACAATCTGATCGCAGATGCTGGCGCTGATGGAAGAGAAAGTTATTTAGGTAAACCATCTCTTTTCTCTCCTTAACAAATGTTTCTCTTACATTTCAGTTATATCCCAGGCCGATCTTCTAGCTTAGGCCTATTTCGTTCATGAAATAAATACCATAGCGAGAGCAAGAAGGTTTGCTGGATTTTACTAAAATGGCCACTAAAAATTGTGAAAACCAATCACAGTTTGACGAACTAATGTCTAGATTAAATGAAACTAGGCAGGAGCTTTTGCTGACACAAGAAAGGAACTTTGAGTTGGTAAACGAAGTCAGAAGTTTGAAAACAAATCTGGAAAAAGAACAGGAGAATTTGCAAGATGAAAAGAAGAAGCACGAATCTGTTATCGCAAGTCTCGGCTTTAAGATGCTGCATTTTGAGAATGAGCTACGGAAAGAAGAGAGAGAAATCGAAAAACGTTTTATTGAGAAAGATAACAGAATAAAAACATTAGAAGAGATCATCACATCTTTCCAAACAAAGTTGAATAGCAATACTTTATGTCGTAATTGCTTTATGGTTAAGCACAGTGGTTACATTGGAGAACAAAGTGCAGCTCAAGAGAATTTCCAGGCCAAATTTCCACTGGAGTTGGATTATGAAGATCACAAAAGCTCAAATTACGATGTGCGTGGCCGCAGCATATCTTTACCGTTGAGCTTGAACCAACCGGAGAATTTAAAATCAGGGAAAGGTTTTCACCATGACCTCTCTCCAGTCCCTGAAGAATTAGAAAGCAGCTTCTTGGACCATGCCAAGAAATTCAACCAACCAGCAATAATCGAAGAAGAAGAAGAGTCTTGGGATGATGCAGATAAAGACAGTGGGGGCAAACATTTTTTAGAAGAAGCACAAGGAATTGGTGGTTTGCATGACTCAGAAAGTGCAAGCAAAGAAATTTTGATTGAGAATACCAAAAATGAAGAAACAGGAAATGATGAAATGAAAATTAGAGATATTCCTCTAGATAATGAATTATTTTGTGCTGAGGGAAAGTCTGATGATGATCAAGATAATTCTGAGGAGAATTCTGAACAGCAAAGATTATCCAAAAAAGCTGAACATTTTGTTGCAACTGTCAATGACTTTAATGACACTGAAATATCGTCAGTGGAAGATAGTAAGAAATCTAAACTAGATGAACATTTGGAATCCAAGAAAGTGTGTGAAGAAGAAATTGAAGAACATGAGGAATGGAATGCCCAAAATCCCACTGATAATGAAAGTATTGACAGTCTGTTAGAATCGAAAATTGAAAATCAAATTTCAAATGTTGAAAATAATGATGTGATTGCTACATCTTTGCAAGTAGCTGATTCAAATTCTTCATCACATGAAAATGTAAAGCCTTGTGAATCAAAAACTGCAAATTCTTCCCAAGGGTTCAAGGGAGTTCTAAATGAACCTGTGATTAATGTTGCTGCAGTGAAAATTGATGCTAAGAACGAGATAGCTGATGCACCAACTGAATCTGCTTCAACTCCTGAATATTCTTCATATACTGGTGATAATCATGTATTGTTGAAAGGGGATGATATAATGAAAAAGAATCTGAAACAATCAGACTTTGAATCAACTACTCTGGACAATGAAGACAATATCAAATCTGAAAATAGTGCAGAAGACGACAGAAGCCATTTCAAACCTTGGTTGACAACTTCAGATGGGATTCTTGGCTCACAAGTACAGAGTGATCAGCAAAAACTTGAAACCTGCTCTGACAGTTCCGACTACGATGTGATTGAACTTGAATGATGACTGGAGAAATATTTATAATGAATCAAAATCTACTGGTGAATGAATTAATTCTAAATTTGTAGATTTGTTGAAGAAATTTTAGCTAGAAGTATTTACATTTATAGGTAGGAATTATATTTGTTTTCATTTGTTTTAGAATTCTGAAAATCTTTGAATAAGTGGCCAGTTAGTCAAGAGTATGGGGTAATTCCACCTGTAGTCATCCAGGGCATTTCAGGTCATGTCTTCAAAACATCTTCAAAATTGCCCCATCTGAAGGTACCAATGAAAAATGAAAAAATCCAAAATTTCAGCTCAATATCTCAAACGGTCTCAATTTGGTGGCAATTTTAAATTTACCTTTGGTCGCGATAAAGTCTAATTTTACGAAAATGGGGTATTTTGGGGAAGCCACCCAAAAAATTTAAGCTAATATGTGCTTTTTCATATTAAAAACTCGATATTTCCATTGCATACTATCAGAAATGACTAATAGTTTGGTACCAATACAAGTAATGTTTGTGCAAGGCCTTTCCAAATTTGGCAAAAATCCCCCCAAAACTCCCCAGTAAAAACGAAAAAGTTACCCGGTGGGATTTTTGGAGGCATTTTTCTCAAAAATTCATTTTCATATGACCTTGATTTTACTTTTATGATATCATCATATGGTATGGACTGGGAAAAAAGTGTTTTACAAAACATGTCAGTTAATTACTGATCTCCAGGGGGGCTAAATTATTGTAAACAATGAAAAAATTACAAAAAAACAAAATTTGTGATATTTTCGGCCTTCCTAATTTTCCTCCTGGTTGCACACAGGGAGAATGTAATGGCATCAAATCAAAGTATAACTGGTGTAGTTACCAGAAAAATGTTATTTGGTCAGTTTTTAATCCAATTAACCTGGAATTTGGGGTCCTCAAAATGGCTGAGAATTCAAAATGGCGGAAATTGGTCATTTTCGGCAACCCGAAAAGGTACTTTCCTATACATTGAGGATTTTGGGGTTTTTTATACCAAATCTCATGTGTGTTACGTTAGTTCCCTGTAATTATACACAAAAATCTACACTAGGAAGGTATTCAAAAAAATAATAACATGTGACCACTATTTTTGCGACAAACAATTGGAATGCATTGCGTAAGTTTGCCATTGGGGCTTTTTTGAAGCAAATATAAGAAACTCCAGGGATAAAAGGTTAAAGTTTCACTCCTGGCTCAGACATACAAAGAAACTTTCACATTTTAATGTGATTCCTATATATAAATCTGTTTCCATTAAATAGAGAAACTCAGAAAAGTATTATTTATGCATATCTATAAACCGTCAATCATTTAGAAAGAGTCACAAATCTCTTCTGTGCTTCAGAAAGTTCACTTTCTATATATTTATAGCTCCTGCCAGTCGATGTAGTTGATGGGCATGATAAGAGCTTGAGAACATGCGGAATAGGAATCCAGCATAAATCAGCTCTCACTGGCCATTTAAATGCATTAGCAGGTGCTTTTGGGTGCATAAATTTAACCTGGACATCATTATGTTCCCCAGATATATCTTCCACCATGCCAACAAACCATTCCTTTTCGTACATGCAGGCAACATAGTTCCCTGCGTTCAATGTATTGATTTCTATGTTTGTAGCGCATTCCATATCTACATTTTCAATTTCATTGGCAACATCACCAGATACCCGAGACATTATAAAGTTCCCATGACACTTAGGAATGAATGCATGATGTGAGCAAATACCAGGAATTCTCTTACTCTTGGAGAACCTGTCCTCCAAAAAAGGTTTCTTGCGTTCAATTTCTTCGCTAGATATATAAAATGATATGATTCCAGAGATTCATTACCTTACGATGAAATTTCGAGCATGGTTACCATTAAAAGGCGCTTACCGCACTTTTTCATCAGTTAATGTAGTTCATGTCTGTATGGTAATTATTTCTCGAAGTTTAGGTAATTAACAATTAATTTTTGAATTTTATGGATAAAATGTAAAAAGCTTTTTATAGAAGTTGTTTTCGTTGTCCACCGCTACCAGTAAGTCTAAGCTGTGGGTGAGTTTATGTTAAACGTGCTAACTTACGAAAGGCGGTAAGGGATCTTATTTCTAGAAGGGTCAGGGATAGTATTATAATTCCTACATAATTTAGTACGAGGTGCTAGTGTTTGATGCTCCCATACGCAACTGATGTTTATTTCAGTAAAACGACTGTCCACAAGCCAGCCCCCGAACTTTCAGAACAAAGTGGAAATCGAGGTGGACATTACGAATTTTGGAGTATGTCTACTCTGACATTAAACTGTCAGGACTTTTTAATGATATTGGTCATTTACTTCTCGTTTGTGTCTATCAACGCAATACCAATCATTTACCTCATTTCCGGTACGAGCATTTCGATTGACTGCAAGTTCATCACCGAGATAATGATGTTGTATTCTACTAACCTTCGGCCTATCGTGTAGGTTTGATCCGAATTCTTGTATAAAACTTATCTCAAAATCTAAACTCAAAACTAACGAGCCGAACTTTTTCCAAAACTTCCAAAACTACTCCCTAAGTGTGGCCAGCCTCGTGACTACAAAAACCCCGGATGCTAGGGCCCAGGTACCTAACCGGAAATGACGCACACAATATTGATATCGTTTTCTCTTTCTGACATGCGGAATAGGAATCCAGCATAAATCAGCTCTCACTGGCCATTTAAATGCATTAGCAGGTGCTTTTGGGTGCATAAATTTAACCTGGACATCATTATGTTCCCCAGATATATCTTCCACCATGCCAACAAACCATTCCTTTTCGTACATGCAGGCAACATAGTTCCCTGCGTTCAATGTATTGATTTCTATGTTTGTAGCGCATTCCATATCTACATTTTCAATTTCATTGGCAACATCACCAGATACCCGAGACATTATAAAGTTCCCATGACACTTAGGAATGAATGCATGATGTGAGCAAATACCAGGAATTCTCTTACTCTTGGAGAACCTGTCCTCCAAAAAAGGTTTCTTGCGTTCAATTTCTTCGCTAGATATATAAAATGATATGATTCCAGAGATCTCCTTTTTACAAAATTCAAACAACTGCCTGGGTGTCAGTATCTGATCACACTTGGTGCGTTGCAAACTTGCATATGCAGCTGTCCTTTTCACTGTTCCTCCCACACCATCACATGCATTTTTTCCGTGGGAGGTAGCAAAGAAATGCCACTCTGCGTCAAAGTTGAAATCTTCCTTATGAAACGAAAGGTTTGCAAGGTTTTTGAAATTTTTATATTGTCCTGCACAACCATCACTAAAGTAAAATGCTTTTTCAAGAAAAGGTAATCGCATACCAATATATTCAAGCACGACACTTTGAAATGCGTATACTGCCACTGTATTATGTTCCTTGTGATCACTGATACATGCGATAGAAATATTACTGAGAGAGCCGGTCGTTTCATCTTTATAATACACAACAAACGGATGAATTGTTGCCTGGGAGTTGTTCCAGTGGTATCCCTGCGATGCATCTTGTATTATGAATGAGTAATTTTCGGCAAAATCCATTACAATTACACATTCATTTATTTTTAATGAATTTTTAATTTCCTTAAAAAATTTACTCTGATGCTGGGCGATATAATGATGGGAAGCAAGATCTGATAAATTCTTAGCTATCTCCTCAATATAGTCTGCAACCTCAAGCTCTTTAGATTCTAACATTGATCTGTCCGTGCTAACCCATTGTTTAAAAGAAATGGTATCTGTGATTTGGTTGTTTTCTTTAATTTTTGCATCCAAAAAATTCTTTACAGGGGTTATTCCTGGGCATTTATCACAGCCATGTAACATGCATTCCTTTCTCTCAATGTCACAAACAGAGAGAGCAAGAACATCTCGATAGTAGAGCTTGGAATCAATGGCAGCTAGCATCAATTTCACATTTTGATGTATAGTGCACACGCATACTGAGTGTGCTCCACTACTGCCAACAGTAACACGTTGTTTTGGTCGTAGCTCACAAAACGAGGAAAACCCTATTTTATCATCCGGATTTTCTTTCTTGTACTGTAAATATATTTCTTTCAAATTTCCCAGTAAGAGCCGTTTTTCAACTTTTTCTTTCTCCCCGTCGCTATTCTTTACCCGTACAAAGTCCTTTTTTCCTGGGCACAATCTGCTAATTTCTTCATCTTGATAAAACTGGGTGACTTTGCTACAAATGTTTTCACCAAGACCAGGCTGCTTGCGTTTGGGTGGCATGGCTAATATACCCTTTGCTCTTTTCAGTTCACGTGCATGCCTGATTGAATATTCAGATACATTGAAAAACTTTGCTGCAAATTCACGTGACCAGCTATCTGGAATTAATGTTAACAACTGAATCTTTTCTCTCTGGTTTGAGGCTTCCAAAATTTTCAACTTTACTTTTTCCATTAATTCATTACAATCATCACAACCGTCATCACCAAAAGAAGCTGTTTCTAAGGATGGATCCCCAAGTGCTCCAGCAATGTTAGCAGCTATACTTCTAGATGCTTCTGTTATTTTCCTCTTTCCGTAACTGCGTACCCGATCACCACGAACATACTTCAAAGGGGAACACTCAAGGCTACTTAGTGAAGTGTTTGCTACTTCTTTATTATGTTCAACAGAAACATCCTCACCCTCCAGATCACTGGGTTCAAATAACGTGTCCATTTCATTTTCACATCCCAAAGAAACGTTTTCTAAATCACTAAGACACCGAGGACATAATTTTTTGCCTGGTACAAGAGTTCTGCCTTTCTCTGCTTGAACTTTTGAGTAATTCAGCGAGATTACTTTCAAATTTCTTTTTACTGGCTTAGAATGATGTTGAAGGGGATCACAACAAGTTAGTTGATATCCAGAATACTTCACCAAAAAAAACCTTTCGTGGTAAAAACATATATCTTTACAATCTTCAAGTGTCTTGATGTTTGTTCTCAATTTCAGTACGTCTTGATCTTCCAAAGAAACGTGTTGTAATTCTTTAAAACCTGATGTTCTGTTTTTCCCATCTTTGTGACATTCTGACTCGAGTTTCTCACCAATAGAACAATTTGATAAAGGCTCCATAACAAGTGAACAGCTTATTTCAACTAAATTATACTCTTACTGAACTTGTCTTTATATGTGCAGCTGTTACAGTTAGAATAAGCTGTTACAGAAAGAACTGCTTCTTAGGGGTGTTTGTCCAACTGTTTGTCACAAAAATAGTGGTCACATGTTATTATTTTTTTGAATACCTTCCTAGTGTAGATTTTTGTGTATAATTACAGGGAACTAACGTAACACACATGAGATTTGGTATAAAAAACCCCAAAATCCTCAATGTATAGGAAAGTACCTTTTCGGGTTGCCGAAAATGACCAATTTCCGCCATTTTGAATTCTCGGCCATTTTGAGGACCCCAAATTCCAGGTTAATTGGATTAAAAACTGACCAAATAACATTTTTCTGGTAACTACACTAGTTATACTTTGATTTGATGCCATTACATTCTCCCTGTGTGCAACCAGGAGGAAAATTAGGAAGGAAGAAAATCTCACAAATTTTGTTTTTTTGTAATTTTTTCATTGTTTACAATAATTTAGCCCCCCTGGAGATCAGTAATTAACTGACATGTTTTGTAAAACACCTTTTTCCCAGTCTATACCATATGATGATATCATAAAAGTAAAATCCAGGTCATACGAAAATGAATTTTTGAGAAAAATGCCTCCAAAAATCCCACTGAGTAACTTTTTCGTTTTTATGGGGGAGTTTTGGGGGGATTTTTGCCAAATTTGGAAAGGCCTTGCACAAACATTACTTGTATTGGTACCAAACCGTTGGTCATTTCTGATAGTATTTGTTGGGGAGACGAGTTCTCGGCTCTATTGTTTTGAACAAAGGGAAAATTGCTTTGTTGAAAACCAATCAGATTTCGTACTGCAGGAGAGCATGCGCACTATGATCAAATTTGTACCCCCGTCTTCGTCGCTTCACTTTCCGTGATGCAGGCCTAGGCCATGGACGTAGCTTTCTAGCTGGCTTGATTTTCAAAGACAAAGTCAAAGTCAAAGATTGCTCTTTTGGCCTAAAACTTGCATCATGGAGCGTCTCCGAGCTCAGGATTACTTCGAGTCTTTAACAAAGGCAGGAAATGAAAAGAAATGTAAGTACTCTGATTGCAAATACATGCAAAACCTTCATTATTATTGTAAATTTTACCCTATATGCTTGGCCAAAGAAAAGCTAAGAATAGCAAGCACACAATCCGAACCAAAGCACCCTTTAGTTGTCAGAAATATTGCAAGTTCCATAGCTTAACCTGATAAGGATACACAAAGTTCTCTTAATAGTGATACTACACCAACTTTTACAAGTGAAAGTAGTAATCCTGACTCTAATTTTCTTTCATCTGAATGTAATAATGCTGTAGATAATTGTAATAGCATCACCCCTCACACAGAGTTGACAACATTTGCCACCCGTGCTATGTTTTTAAGGATGCCAGGCACTTGCAAATTAATTTTTTAATTACCTGAATTGGAATGAACTTATGTTCCTGTCTCTGAAATCTAAATTTACGAACCAGCAGGTTAACAGATATCTTCAAAATAATGATGTCTGGGCATGTCTTTTGATTGAACATTTCTTTGTAAGTAGAAAACTGAATGGAAAAACTTTTCGTGAATCATTCAGAGCTATTCAGTCATATTGCCTTGAAAGCAACAACCTTTTTGATGACCAAGCTCTAAATAATCTAACAACTACACCTGAACTAACAAGGAATTAAATGTTTCATTGCATGATGCTAAAGATCTTCAGAAAATACTTGGAGCTTTTGGTCAAAGCAGAAATTCTTCCCCAATAGAAGTTCTGGTCTATTGTATGTTTATCATTGTGCTTGTCATTTAACTTCAATGCTTGACTATAAATGAAATCATGTTTAGCATCATTCTTGTTGTAGTTTTAGCTTGTCCAATTTTCTTTATTGCTTTTCAGGACACAAACATAGAGGCCTAATAAACTGTTCTAGTTTAGCTTATATTTTTCACATTTAATGGAGATAGGGTGCATAACAGAGTACATGTTGGAGGTGGAATTGGTTATTCTGGGACCTTTCACTGTGCAATATAAGTCTTGGTGGATGCTAAAGATAATATTCAAGATAGAAAGAGAAGTTGAAAATTTCTACTCTGTATATGAAACTAGAAGTTAGCAATATAACAATGAAATACACAATGAGATTATTGTATCTTACTCTGTAGTTTTACTTTTTGAAAGTAGGGGGGCTTATTTCAATCCCTTATTAGAAGACGGGGTATAAGTGTGTGGTCTTTTGGTACTTATGTTTTTAAACTGGTTTCTTGCAGAGCATCCAAATCTAGCTAATTTTCCTCTTTTTAAGTTTCTTTAATTTTTGCCCTTCATTGCTTAAATGCAGAGAGTTAACATAAAGAACGATATCATAATTCAGGTAAATTGAAATGACAAATATGTTCCCTGATGCTAAAAGCTGTTTTCCCGAAAAGAAAGGAACACACCTGTAAGCATCAGGGGAAAGCTACTGTTATTTAGGGACAGCAATAGGGGACACTGTCAGCAAAGATCTTTCCCTATCAAGTCTATGCCAAGGATTCTGTGATACACGCTGAAAAACAATATATTATATTATTTACATAAAGCAAGTTGCACGCTGAAGGTCTTTGGGCATGAATACATGAAATGCACTCCTATATATCATCATAGTCTCTATAACATCGTCTCCATGGAGGCCTAATGTCCTTGGCCATACCCTTCCATAGGTTGCTGTCACATAAAGTTTCTTCGCCTTCTCTCATTCTAACCCTAGCTTCGTTTTTAGTTGGGACTTCATGTAACTTAGCCATGTAGTTTTAGTACTTTTGCGTGGTTTTGACTGATATCTCTCTCTGTCTCTCCAAAGAGTCAGGAATTTCTTGAGCGAGTTCATGTTTAACATGCTAGCCTGCAAATATCTATAAAAATATCAGCGTTGACGTGGTCTAACTTTTGTGATAATAAAATATAATTCACATTCATGTAGTCTTTGGTCTTTATAAGTATAAATTTAGCCTCATGCTTCGTATTTATGTCGCTTCTGAAGATGAAGTTAGCTTTGTTCTACTCCAAAACGGAAAGTAATGGTCTGGTAACTTGTCTCCTAATCAAATAATCTTGAAATTTGTTGTAAAAAGTCAATAATATGGTTAAGTGGTTTGTTACTTTGTTGCTACTGAGGAGCCCCACGACTCTTGTCCTAGCTGTCCCTGTGGTAAGGCAAGAAATTGGTAGGGACTCTCAAAAATTTTAAGGGAAGGAAGAGACCTTGAATTTTGAAGTACATTTTTAGGAATAAAGAAATTTATCTGATACACGATTGTAACTATTATTCCTGGGTTTGAGGTCAATTACCAAGTACAATACTTCATAAATGTAAATGAAAGGGGCATAAGAAGGAGAACAAACAACATGTTTACCTGAAGAATGACAAAGTTGCAACTGATGTGTGGAATGCTAGATAAAAATTACTCTCCCCCTCCCTTGAAATATTTTGAGCCTCCTTCTTTTTCCCTTCAAGTCACCTTACAGAGAAGAAACAAAACCCATAGGATTCCCCAAAGCAGTAGCAACAAATTAACAAAGCACTTTACCATATTATTGACTCTTTACAACACTTTTGTACTGATTTTAGATAACAACTCCTTCTTCAAAATCTTCTTGCTGATATTTTGACCACCACTCAAATCCCAAGTCATTCATAATTTCTCCCTCAAATCTATTATTGCTTGTTGATATGAGCTATGGGAATGGTGTCACTAAAACTTTCTAAATTTTGCCACCAAAACCTTGTATTTGTGTGCTGTCTGACACAAGTTATGGGAATTTTAATTTAGGCCTAGCCCTCACTGCTTTGCAATTTTGCCGCCATTTTGAATCAACCTGTGCTGTGCAATAATTCTGATAGCCTAGTGTACTACGCATGCTCCATTACATTACTCTACTACGCATGCTCTCCTGCATTACGACGGGGGTTGCTTCTTTCTTCTTACAACTTACCCTATCTCGTCTCCCCAACAAGTATGTAGTGGAAATATAGACTTTTTAATATGAAAAAGCACATATTAGCTTATATTTTTGGGGTGGCTTTTCCCAAAATACCCCATTTTCGTAAAATTAGACTTTATCGCGAACAAAGGTAAATTTAAAATTGCCACCAAATTGAGACCGTTTGAGATATTGAGCTGAAATTTTGGATTTTTTCATTTTTCATTGGTACCTTCAGATGGGGCAATTTTGAAGATGTTTTGAAGACATGACCTGACATGCCCTGGATGACTACAGGTGGAATTACCCTATGATTTGATAGCCCACCTTGAAAAAGCACCAAGAAGCTTTAAGTATATCTTTAAAAAGTTTTTTCAATAGTCGCTGTGCAGAAATATTTTCTTTTTCAATCTTTCACATCATTTCTCATTGTGTAGCAATGTTTCAAAATGTTTCTTTTTCAACAATATTTCAATGAATGATCCTATACACTACATTTCGGTTCCTTAAAACTGTATTTTGCAATAAATTTAAAACAAACTTTTTTGCCCAGTGCAGCTATCTTCAACATCATTTCAAAATCTGAACTATGAAGCAACAAAGGCAACAAAGCAACAAGTATTCTCAACCATTCACTCCTATTTGTTAAAGAGCTGTATCTTCAATAGCCTGTTCTTCCTGGACATCAATTTCTTCTTCATTATCTTCTTCAATATAATGACAAGACAACCCTTTGCAAGTCACGCCAATTTTAATGTGCTCAGTCAATTTCAAAAACGAATCAACAACACCAGAAATGATGCTTAAGCCCAAAAAAAGATTAGTGCCATAGAATTTGAGGTCAGCTGATGGCCCTATAATGTCACCGAATCCAATAGTGGTGAAAGTGACAAAGTAAAAGTATATTCCGTCCAGCCAGGACTTCAACATGCCTGGTGTAAATACGAATTCCAGCACTGCAATAATTATAATAAACCACATCAGTAGAAATATGTAAAAACATTGCTTGATGCTTTTGTATTTCAACGGCTTGTTCCCTTTTATCAGCTTGTGCATGCACATCATTATGCTAGTTGTCCACTTAGACACGATAGAGCCAATTGAAGCAAGGTACCCTAAAACCAGCGGGATACCAAACAGAGCATAAGGAATTAGCAGCATCTTCCCTTTGTCGGTTTTTGGGGTAATGGAGCCATAACCTGTGCAGAAAGAATGGAAGTGTTAAATTCAGAAAATACCTGTTTATAAGAACCAATAGTTTCCAGGCCCGTCGGAAGCGGGGGGCTGGGGGGGCTGTAGCCCCCCCAATAATTCTCCCAAGTAAGATATTTGATATGGCAAAAAACCTTTAAATCTGTTGTTTCTCCCCAATAGCCCCCCCAATCGAGAAATGCTTCCGACGGCCCTGGTTTCGAAAGTCAGCCTGAAGGAACTAATAATTTGAAAATCAACCTAAAAACGAGGTTTTTTAAAAGTGATGGGAGACCAGAAATAAACTGTCAAAGGATATGTGGTATATTATTGTCGGAAGGAAGAATAAACCTTTATTTGTGCTTTATTAAGAGTGCTTCAATTCTAGTGGTACAATGATTTCTTTATTCTTATGGTAGAATTGATATTTCGTTATTTGTCGTTGCTGTAGATTTGATAGATGACGAACGCAAGATTCAGTTTTACTTATTGTAATACACTCAAAGGGAAGGCTTTCATATCTTCTTATATCGGGTATAAAAAGATTCTCTCTGTTCTAGACACATAAGATATGCCTCATGTTTTGCACTGAGAGTCTACCCAGGGTAGTAAAAATTAGGAAGATTAGGTAGAGACAACTACAACAGGGGTGCCCGAGATATGCCCCCTTAGAGGGCGTGTTCTCTTTCTGTATTACCAAGGTATGATTATCGCAATTTGGCCCAACAATTTGGTCTTTGGTGGCTCTGAAAAGTAGAAAACTTGTCATTAATCTTTTAAAAATGAGCTAGTAAAAGGAAAAAACTCAACCTTTGAGTTCAGAGACTTGAAGCCAATAGTTTTGAGCGTATCTAATAACAAACCATAAATTAATAAGGCATGGTCTAACAAGGAGAGTTATAGTCTACCAAAGGGGGCTACCGTGATTTTAATATGCCACTACCATAAAGGAATACTTTTGGCAGAAATTGGTCAAGCCAAGGGTATGTCTTCCTGTAAAAATCAGTCTAGCCTATATGGTATCATTTGGAATATGTCAGCAGCGGCCCCCTATCTAAATTTGAACCAAGAACCTCCTTTGACAAATACTAACCGATGGTTGTGATGGTGACCAATGAAAAACGACACCACTTGATGCAATGGTTGAATTTGAACTTGCCCTTATCAAGGTCAACTGTCGATGATGCTTCTTCGAAAGAGCTTTTGAACAGGAGATACACAGCTAACGACTCGTTTGCGCTTAAAGTTTGATTAGTGAGCTTCTCCATTCTGGCAAAAAACCTCTCTGCTCTTCTTGTCTCGTTAGGGTAATATTTAGCAGAGAAAGCATCAAGCCCTCCAAAACAGTCGATGATGTTGAGGTCGTCTTCAACGTAGGAGAACAGCGCCCATCCCATGCATCCATACAGAACCATAATTACCCATCTCTTGAAAGCGGTGCATCCTTCTGAGCGTCTTTGGCTGCTACTGCGACGACAGCAACAGTTGCATGCCATTTTCAATGGTGCTAAATGTTCACCCTAATAAATTGGCTCTAGCAATGTCAAAGGCTTTTTTTTACTATTTGCCAGCCAAATTACTTTTTCATTGGAATAAGCTTGCGGTACTTGGGTAACCTAGAAGGTAAAAAGTCAGACGAAAACAACACCAAGAATATTACCCAATCTCAACCTGTAATTTGTTATAACCATTCGTTCGATTTTAACTTTTTTCTTTTTTATGACGTACTACTCCGATGAGTGTCAGACGGAAAGCTTTAAAAGTTGGTATGCTTTTTTATAATGCGAATTTCCTTGCTATTTAGCTTGAAGCCATATACCTATCAAATAATTGGATTAGGTTGTACTCAAACTATGCATGAAAGTCTAATTCATATTGTTCAACTGAGGTTAACTGGAGGCCAGTTTTTAATTATGCTGCAAAGACCAACCAAAACAGGCAGACAGGGAATTTCCTGTACACTTTTTTTTCATAAGAACAATTTTATAAGAACACCAGCCTCAAATTTGGCCAAAACTTAAGAACAAGTTAAGAACAAACCGAAGCTGACTATTTTTGACTCAATATGAAATTTTATGAAATAACCATAAGACTGAGAAATAATTACAAAACAAGCAGATTGGCAGTACACAGATAATGTCAGCTGGTCAAGAGAGTCAAAACTTTGCAACAATTAACACTACTGATAGCAAAAAAGGCTTCTCAGCCATTGTAAAAGTAAGAAAAATTTAAGAACATTTCAGTCTTAAAATAGAGGAATATTTAAGAACAGCCAGCTTCCAATCAATTTTACTGGTTCTTATAAAAAAAAGAGTTTAAATATTTAAGCACCTACCCAACCTTTCCTTTTATATCTGATTTCTATTATTTCGACCATAGATATTCGAGTAAGACTTTAAAACATTTTGGATTAGAAAAAATCATAAGATGTGATCACATCAAGAGTAACGACCAGGGTCGCGCTTTTTGATTAGAGTTTACCTATTCAGTGCTCAGTGGGCCCTTTGTAGTTTGTAAACAAATCAATGAACATGGTCAAAAATTGTGTGACATTAAATTGAATCGAAAAAAGCACATTTTCAGCAAAAACCACCATAATATTTCGATATATGAAGCAAACACAAAAAAAATTGAACATTACAGCGGTAACCATTCTATTTAAGAGATGGACTTTTTTCTTTTTCAAAAAAGAGCCCAAAATATGGTTACCATGTTGAAATGGGCAAAGGTGGGCTAATGTCTGCAGTTAAGCTAAAACTGATTGCTACATCGAAATTCTGTAGAAGTATAAACAAGTGGTGCTGGTATATGATAATAACGCAAAAAAGAGCCCGAAAATCCTACGATGAGCAGATTTTTGCGGTTACTTTGGGTGCGTGATTAATTTCTTTAGGAAAGCATGCTGTCATAGGAAACTTTATCTTGCAGTCAACATAATGCATGGTTTTTTTGCATTAAAATATCTGTTGAAATAAACAAAACAGTTTTGAAAGGTATAAAAGAGCCAAATTGTGGTTACCTCACATTAGCAGCTCAAGGTAGTGTCAGCAATATAAATTCAAAGTTGGTTAAAATTTAATTTCTGAGAATCAAATAAATCATAACACTTTTCTGTGAATCTAATAAATAAATAATAACTCATAAAGAAACAACAAGAGCAATCATGTGGTTACTAAAAGGAAATCAAAATCCAAAATCGTTTACAACAGTGAAGCCATTCCCGTTTGTTCAACAAAGTACAAGATTTCTGAGTAGTCATTGCTATTCATGAAAAGTTATCCTTAAACATTTGATAGCTGAACGAATGGTTACACAACGGACTCTTTGAAAAAGAATGCTGTCTTTGGTGCTGGTATGTAGAATCTTCCCTTTGAAGGTGTATTCATCAGCTCAATGAAATGACCTTCAATGTATTTTCGTATTCCCCACCAATAATTTTTCATGTATTAAATGATATTCAAAAATAAAGTAACCACTAAAATGACTCACATTTCATACATTTTTCATGCTACCACATTTGCCAGCTCAATTTCACAGCAACTCTTTAAATATTTTAAACTCAGTGTACATCCAGAACTTATTCAAGATAACATGTTTTTATCACAGTAGCAAATCTAAAAGTTATCAAACATTTCACTAAATTTGCCAATCTTGGTAACCACTCAAAATGCTCTTCTTTATTCTAAGAAACATATTTCACCTTGGCACACTCTTTATTATCTTTTTCAAACAGGTTAATATACAAAAT
This sequence comes from Pelagia noctiluca, assembly GCA_963924455.1. Classification (NCBI taxonomy): domain Eukaryota; kingdom Metazoa; phylum Cnidaria; class Scyphozoa; order Semaeostomeae; family Pelagiidae; genus Pelagia; species Pelagia noctiluca. The sequence continues at coordinate 15,051,231 of OZ004316.1, forward strand.
AACTTTCATCAAATAGTAAGAACCTGACATTTTTAAAGTAACCACGTTTTGGGCTCTTAAATTCCTGGAAACCACAAAAATACTCATATTCTAAAATAACAACCTTATCCCCAGCTTTTTGCAAAATTTGGTGACCTTAACTTACTTGAGTTAACTGCTACACACTGTTGAAGTTGCGAGATAAGGTAACCACTACTAGGGTAACCACTTTTTTGTGCTCTCAAAAGAAAGCCTTATAACTCTTGATTCAGGGAACCATTTAAAACAGTTCTTTTTGGAAAAGTTTGGGAATTCTATAATCCATGTTAAACGTTTATAGGTGTTTTAGGTAACCACTAAAAACTGGTTCATTGGTACTTTTAATGAAGACATCCCTAAATGTCACAAAACAGTGGTTAATTTTTGACTGTGTTCCAATACTTAGGACGATAGTGAGTGTATTTGCCTATCAACAATCAATCAACGCAGGTTTAAAGCTTGAGTTTAAATGTAAATTATATGCAGATTTAATTTGAGTTATCCCCGTAAGTCTGGGGTCCTAGTGTTCGGTTTTTTCCCACAGATGGGTGCCAAGGTTGTTGTTGCTGCTTGGGTTTTTCCCTGGGACACTTGTTTACAGCCCAGTTATTTCCTCGGGTTTGTCGTGACTACCTTATATGGGAGGTGTTAATTTATTCCATGTGCTGCAGCATTGATTCTGTAAGCATGCTGATTTGTTCAGCAATTGAGTTATTCACTGACCAAGGATACAACCAGTTGCGGTTTTAAGGGGGGGCCAAGGGGGCCATGGCCCCAGGCCCCGCACTTTAGCTAGAAAAAAGGGGCCCCGCACCTTTCATAAAGTGAAAAAATTATCTCCATCATAATGAAATATATCAGCTATATTGTACTGTTTGTTTTACTTTTTATTTGGTTTTTCTATAACATATAAAGCACATGTTTCATAATGATTTAATAACGATTGGACCAAATTTTTTACCGGGGGTAGGGGCCCCGCAAATGTTTTTGGCCCCAGGCCTCGCAGTTCCTATAACCGCCACTGGATCCAACAAGTCTCACTGTTCCTTTCGAATCCCACCCACCAACTCCTACTTAAGGCTAAAATACACGATCAGTTTTTTTCGTCAGTTTTTTCCCGTCCGTTTTTTTCTTCAGTTTATTCGAAAAAAAACTGAAGAGGCGCGCGTATACACGATCAGTCAAAAATCGTCAGTTTTTTTCAGTTGAGTAGTGGAGAGTGACAAGGAATTTGCGGCTGCAGCTTTGATTATTGCTGTGATTTTGAAGCGAAAACGTAAAAAGAGATCAACCTTGGTAAAGCCATGGCTTCAAAAACGCCAGAACCTTGGGATGTACGACACACTTCTAAGAGAATTTCGTTAAGAAGAGAAGGACGAACATGAGAAACTCTTGAGAATGAGCCCAGTAACATTTGATTACCTTTTGTCCTTAATAAGCGACCTTTCGTCCCATAAACTAGGCTCTGCTTCCCAAGGACTTATAAAGAACTCTGCTAGCTCAACGCGCTCTGCCTTTTATTATGTTTTTGAAGAAATTTTGAAGTAGACGACGATGCTCCTTAAAAACTTGCTCAAATATTCCAATATTTTCTCTCTATCCCGCAAGATATGCTAATGTTTTCCTGAATGCGTCATATAAATCTTTTAATTGCGTGTTGTTGACAAAAAAACCCACAGCGACCACCTCCTTTTCCGCTTGAGAGTCTTTTTTTGACTGATCAATTTAACTGAAGTTTTAAACACGTCCATCTTTTGAAAAAACTGATCAGTCTCGACTAATCAGTCAGAAAACGTCACGAAACGTCTCAAATTTCGACTGAAGAGGAAAAACTGACGAAAAAAACTGATCGTGTATTTTAGCCTTTAGGGGGGTTTTTTCTAGCGCATGGGGTTTATTTATTTCATTTTATTGTTTCATTTGATATTGGCATACGCACTGTCATTCTGCCTTCCTTTTTTCCAAGGCCTACCATCTGGCTCCTGTTTAGATGGAAGGGGTGCATCGGCTCAATGTTATTTGCCGACGGGGGGCTGGAATTATGTTCCCTGTTACGTCACCGACTTAGAGAATTGTATTCTCTGGGTAGGTAGGGCTTGTGCGCCTCCACAGCCCACTCCCCAGTGTCTAGGACTTACATAAGGGATAACCAGTAACCACACAAAATTCTGGATTAGTTTGTGTTTTCATCTCACGCTACGGAAGATTTGTGTTCAGGTTAGGCTCAACGCTAGGCGAAAGCCGATAAATGCTCGTCTTAACCTGAATGCGGTCGATTTTACGAGTTTTTTTCAAAGCAGCTCGGTGTGGCATAGGTAATTGAAGTCTGGTTTGGTATGGGATCACTCTCGAATGTTTACGCGTAATCCAAAATGGTTATTAAGTTTAGTGATAAAAACATAACTGTAGCAAAACTTACATTTGTTTTGTGTGTTGTAAAATAACCAAGCGGGAGGAGAGCAAACTCTCTGATCGGCAAATTTGATACCTGTCTCTTCTCTGTTTATATGCAAGCTCACATTGAAACAGGAAAATAAGGAGAACAGTGAATTATGCTACCTGTTAATCTTATTGTTTGTTCATGTATTCATTATTAATATTCTATTTAAATAGAAATAGCTTTCAATATTCAAAGCATTTCAAACTTTAAGTTTTTGCAACTACTTGAGTATTCTTCACCATTTTCAGGCAACATCTTGCTATTATTATTTATCGATGAAACATTTCATAAGGACAATAAACACTTACGATATTCTCAGATACTCTGGGAAGGAAAGCTCTTGGGCAGGGGCTAACCAGACGAGATTTGAAGGGGGTAGCTGCTTTTAATAATAATAATAATGATAAATACATTTAAAGGGCGCAAATTCAACATACGTTTTCAAATGCGCCTTACAAGTTTGCAAACTTGATTAAATCAAAAGTAATAAAAAGAATGAAAATCCCGGGCCTATTTATATGCTTGTTTAAAAAGTACAGTTTTTAGTTTATGATTAAAAGAACTAAAGTTTGATGTGCACCTGACATCGTAAGGAAGAGCATTCCAGAGTCTTGGAGCAGCAGCAATAAAAGCTCTATCCCCTATTGTAGGCAAGGTCTTGAACGATGGCGGCGATAGAAAGAACTTATCATTTGATCTTAGACTGTATTCAGAATTAGGTTTTAGGAAAAAGGTTACTAAGTCAGATATATAATCAGGGGCGGTACCATTAATAGCCTTAAACGTCATTATTATGATCTTATAGGGACGTTGATAAATAAATTCACACTCCCTATACTTAAAGAATCACTTTCAAATTGAAATTCATTTGCTATCTTGCTGATATTCTACTACGTTGAAATTGAATATAGTTTTTGATATGAATTAACAAACTGATCATACATCATATAAGATCGACAAATCGTTATTTTTTAATAACAACAATTTCAACTTGAGAAATTTTGAAAATCTAGTCCTGCTTGCTTGCTAGGCGGGGATGGTCGAGCGGTTAGATCACTCGACCCTTGATCAAAAGGGTAGGGTCCGGGTTCGAAACCACCTTCAGACCTGCCACAAAGTGTGAGGAGAGAATTAGCCAGCTCTCTGTAATTCCAGGCGAAAAGGCAACAGGAATCACGAGGTGTGGTCACATCGAGAGGAAGGACCAGGGTCGCGTCATACTGCTCGATTAGTCTACCTATTCAGTGGGCCCTTTGTGCTTAGCACATAATCCAATACCTTACGAAGATAGTAAGTGTATTCGCCTATCAACTATCAACTATCAACTTGCTATGAATTTTAAACTGTTGGTTAAGTCGAAAAAAGGTAAAATGTTCTAGACCATTTTGATTTTTATATTCCAATTATTCAAAGAGATGTAGGAGGCTCTGCATGAATCTTATTCTACTCTGCTACTTGCACGAGAATGTTGCGCAATCGTTTGCAGTTTGGTGATAATTCCGGGATTCGGAAACGAGGAAGCACTGAAGCAGTTGTAAACTGTTATTTACACTGATCTAAGCAAATAAAATATTGTTAGATGAAACCTGTCCAGGCAAGGCATGGTTCACTCAAAAAGTAATCGAAAAGATGTGCGATGCAAATTGTGCTGATACATATGCAGACTCCGATGAAACTGTTTTTAGCGGGCAAGAAGGGGATGCTGACAATGTGCCTACTTCTTCGAATTACGGCAGTAGGCACATTTCCGAGGAAAGCAGTACTCCTTCACCATCTGATGCCGGTGATTCGAATGTACAAGTGCCGATTAAAGGTATTTAAATAACTATACCTATAACTTCTCTTTGCAACAATACTTTTAAACATGTAGGCCCGGCGAAAGCTGTCCATAGTTGTCCATAGTTGGTCCGGTTGAAGCTAAACTTGGGGGGGGGGTGTGTTTAAAATAGCACTACTGGAAAATTTATGTTTAAGAATTTCCAAGGACAAATCTGAGTTTCTAACTGAGCCAAAGATTTTTCCCCTCTAAGATTTTTCTGCGGCAAAATACTTGCAATACCACCAATCTATTGCATTTAGTAGCAAAGTAGCTACATGCAATTTGCTTAAATCCAGCACTTTTGCACCAAAACTTGCGCCAAATTCAATCTTGAACTTTCTTCTGCACCAAATATCTTGTTAAATTAGACCCTCAGATTCACTTTGACTGTATGCAGTGTCAACTCAAAGGGTTGATGAATACAGATAATATATGGCGGAGGAATGCGTCCAAGGAACAGTGGGGAAATTCCAAACCATGGATACGGTTAACCTCATGTATGGGATGCTAAGTGGCATGAAGTCCCCACAATCTACCCAGAAGGATGGTCAATTGTGTTATCCTTCTTTGCCTTGTCTGTTGTAATATCTTTCATATATCAACAGGTAGAAGGAGATGAATAAAAGCCGAAAAACTTGCCTCTATAATGATATTTTTTCTTACTTTGATTTTTGAAATTAGATTATGACATTTTACCTTAATCTATTCCTTGCCTTAGATTGGTTAATCAATGATCAGTGTTTTGCCCCGTATTCTAATGATGGGAGATACTACAGTGCAACAGTGAAAGACATTTTCCTTGAAGGCTCTTCAACACTTGTTAAAGTGCACTATGAGGGGTAGGATATTTTGTCTGTATTCTGTACCGTAGGGTTTTGGTTCTGTGGGATAGTATGATGATGCCCTGAATTTGTGTTGCAAATCATTTAAAAAAGGTGAAATGAAATGAATGTATTCTTAAAGGGTGCAAAAAAGCAATTTTGCTTTATGCAAATGAAGCAATGAAAGTTTTCTAGAAAATTGAAGTAATCAATTGGATATCTATCTAAAACTCTACGAATGATTCATAGATTAAAAATTTCATAATTCATGTTTGGACTAAAAATTTTAGGACAGCGCATTTGTCTGTGTCCGCAACAACCTGAGTTAAATTCTGCTGGTGGCATAATTGAAGTAGCCTGCTGTGGTAAAATTTATATGAAACACTATATGTCCTACAGGGATAGAAATTATGCTAAACTCTATGAAAGGCTAATGTTAGAAAGATCTAACAACACATCTAAGGTTTGTTGGCTTGAGTTTGAGATAAAAAGAAGTAATGAAAATAACTCTGTAAGTTTACGAAACTATTCCTGTTTTGAATATTACTTCTTTGTAAAATACCCCATCAGGTCTGGAATCCAGAACATTGCCTTTCATAGGTCAACGTATCACCTTAATCACTTTAACTTTGCACAGGTCTAGCTCCTTTCTTATGGAGTTGACATCCTGCTGGTCTATGGTGGGTAAGTGTCCAGTTTTTAGACCTAGCTGCAATCCTCATCATAAGGTATGAGATAGTGCTTGATTGCTATATGATATATTCTAACAGTCAAAGAAAGACCCCTATCTCCCCCTGAAAAATGTTGTTTTAGAGATTGCTTTTGTGCGGAAATTCATCTGCAACATCCTCTGGTGAGATCCAGACCTATTATCAACACTGAGTTGGGAGGGGAGCTCCAATATCATCATACAGGTTGATAGCCCCATGATTGAGATTAATGCTAAAATCGCTATAGTGTCTCAAGACCTTTTGGTGAGGATTGTAACACACAATACAACATTGTAGCCCACTCACGAATATGTCCAACCACCATGCTTAGCAAATCTTTTTGTATTTTTCAGATATTCGAACGACCAAGATGAATTAATGAAGAGCTCAGAAATTTGTTTGAATCTGGAAAATAAAAAATGTAACTTTCCAAGAGACAAGTATTCTGCTCGAGAAACAAATACTGAGACAAACAGTGACTCTTATTGGCAGAGAAAAGAAAATTTCATGAGGTACGAAACATAGAGGGTTTATTATTGTATACATTTGTTTTAGTTGGCTATGATAGGGATTTTTGTGAAATATTAAAACTTCATACATCTATACAACTATTGTTTGATTCTGCAATCATCAGGCAGTACTAGTAGTTACAGGTCGCTCTATGATATGTTTATGTACCATAATGAGATATGCAAAAAGAAATCACACTTAAATGCTCTAGAATTTCGAGAAATCAGGACAAAGAGATTGGATGGAGTTGTATGATTAATTGTAGCTTCAAATATACTTAGTGGGAACACCAAGAACTGTATTAGATATCTGAGTTTATTCTGATGTGTTTGCAAGTGGTGGTTGTTTAATGTAACAAATTTCAAACAGTTCTTTTTTGCCAAAATTTCCTGTAATTTTGTATTCAGTAACTGACTATTCCCCTAAAGACAACGGTTCACATTTTCACACAGAGCATGATAGGAAATTCACATCGGAGACTCAAAACTGCTACCTGACCGCAGCTATAAGTGATTTAGGCTGTTAGAATGTTTAATTGCCATGCCTTGCAGAGGGGCATACTCCTATGACGTATGGGATGAAACGAGATCTGCTATCTTTCATAGAGTTGTTTTTGATGGAAGGGATGATATTTTATTATCAAAAATTTTCAGCAATGATTCAGTCATTTTGTTTGCATAGGATGAAGTACGATTGCTCAGAGGAAGAGAATGAATTTGTGTTCCTAGGTAAGATATTCATATTTCATATTGATTGTCATTTTTCTATTTTTGTAAACAAATAATCTTTGGAAATTTACAATAAACACAATAACTGTATCCCAATGTTACAGGGACGATACCCTGCAAAGCAAAAATCTAGAATTACATTACAAAAGACTACAGTACATTGAACAAAATCAATTTATCGTTGTGATGTGGCTTGTATTTGCAAGGGAGAATGAAAGTAAGTCTAGCTTATTTGATCTTATTAACCGGTTTCATGGATGAAATTTTATGTTTAGCAGAGTATGCTTTTGATCATATAAGAAGAAGGTCTGGTGCAGCTGGTCCGGTGCAGCTGGTCAGATTGGTGCGGCTTTGGCCGGACAAAGTTTTGGGCTAGATCTCTCGTTTTCCAAAATTATGGCTCCATAAAACATTGGATTTTTGCGTTAAATTTGGTCCATTTTTACGTAAATTCTCTTCTGAAAATGCAATAAATGCATCTCAGAGAATCTATGAGATTTAAAAATTTTTAGAGACATGTCCCAGACCCACTAATTTATCTAGATTCAGACAGCGTCCGCCCTGTCTGAGAAGGTAGTTATTTATTACCATACAATAAAAGCTGAATTGGATCCAGATTCTTACGAATGGTATGTTCAAGTGGGTGTAATGATAAATTAATGATAGTAAGAAGGTTATGTTGGTTTCCTTGCCTTGTTTTGTAATCTTCCTCTCTTTTTTGAAATCCCTTTCAATAAAAGCCAACGATAAAAACCTTCGTATTGAAATTTTCTTACAGTGGCAAATATCATATTAAGCAAAATTGTGACTGTCAGCTACTTTCAGTGGTATTATTGTTTTTTCCAATATAGATGGGGAAGTGAAGATATCCACACCAGAAAAGAAAAAGAGATCAGTCGAATGTCCCCTGGTGTTCGAAAAGAATATTGCTGCACAGCATCTGAATGATACCACATATGTATCAAATGACAAGTCAGCATCTATAATGACTTTTAAAGGTGACTCTACGATAGTTAGTTCTTTGCTATCTTTGTCTTTATTATCGTCTTTAGAAACGAAATGTGTGGGTTCTCAGTAGGCGAATTTTCCATTGGCTAGCTATGATAAGTGCAAGACTGAACCAACCTGTAAATTCAGATCCACGAAAGCTTGAAAACATTGTGGAACTTCTGATATTTTGAAAGAGATTATATGCTAGGAAGATATTTCTAGCCTACTCTCTGAAGAAGTATTTTTATTCAATGCTGAAGGCTCTGAAAACAAGGAATTATTGCATTTTCTAAATTTTGCTTAATTATTATATCTTCTATATCATTATTGCCTTTGAGCGGCTCCAAAGCGAGTAATTTTAAAAATGTAAAATTGTTGAATGTATGAGAATGAATTGAAGAATGTATCACATCACTACATACAGTAGAACGTCAGGTTTTGGTGTCTTTATTGAACCCATTTGCCCTACTGAAGTCTAAAATTTGAGAATTGCGCTTTTTTAGATTGTAAAGCACCAAGCAACTGGTTTATAAGTGCAACCCATTGCCCCTGAACTGGGTGGGGGTTAGTTCTTCTTTGATTATGTGCAATACCAAAGAAAGAATTCTGGCTTTTGATATTAAAACGGATCCTGGCAATAATATTCGTTTATTTCCATCACTGCATTGATAAAGAGTAGGCTTAGCTGGTCATTAGATGAAAAAGTTTTTCTTTCTTTCTTCTCTTTCTTTTCAAATCTTTCTTTTCTATAGCATTCAGTGATGAAGATCTAGAAAAGCCGAATTTCGAAGCTAAGCCTACCTCTGAGAAATTGCCATTTATTTTAGAGGATGATAAGGAAAATGATCCAGTTCAGGTAGGTTTTGCTTTATTTCACAATATATCAATTGACTTATCAAACACTCAGCAAAGATTTTAAAGTAAAATGCAATCATTCAGTGATTGTTCATTATATGTTTCATTTTGATTTCGAAGCCACAATGTTTAGTATGCTTGATACCGTATTTGAAATAAGCCCCATTCGCTATCAAGTTCCTCTTCTAGAACCCCTGCATTGAATAAGCCCCTTGGGCTTAACAGAGCTTTTATGGTAGCTATACCAATCAATCAGCAGTGCGACCCTGGTGCTTTCTTTTAATGCGACCACACCTCTTCACTCCGCTTGACTTTTTTCTTAGAATTAGAGAAAGAAGACCAACTCTCTCCTCCCTCTTTATGTGACAAGCCGCCATCATATAAACCCGGGTCGAGTGATCCAATCACTCGGTAATCGTCTTTAGTTCCAAATTGATTGATTGCAATTTTCAGGTACCAGCAGCGATCAACCAATATCTGAGAGAATACCAAAGAGAAGGTGTGAAGTTTATGTTTGATCACGTTAGCAGCAGAGAAGGTTGTATACTCGGTGATGACATGGGCCTTGGTAAGACTGTACAGGCAAGTGACGTCATAAGCTCTTTTCTTCCTTAAGCTCATTACAGTTAGGTACTTTTCTAGGAGTCTTTTTCGCAAGAAATATCGCTTTTACTCGTTAGAAACTTGTATGAAGTTATGAAGTTGACATTTAACATAAAACTAAGAGCAGAAACAACAGAAAACAACACGAAGAGAAAAAACGAAATGAGAGAGAATTGATATACATGTGATATATATAAATCAATATACATGTAATAATGCCGATTTAACTTGAGTGTCCCAAATTCATTTCATAATAATTTTATTTCTCTTTCTAATCTATAGACAGACGTGTGTCAGATGAAAAAGCCTTAGTAAAGCAGCTTTAATTTTTTGCCATGTGTCTCATCTTCCCCCCTATCTTTTTCATCTGATACTGTCTGAATCAGATAACTTAAATCCATATCACTGAGATAGGATCATCAATGGATGGATTAAATCACGTCAGTCAACTGCCCCTGGCTATTGGCCACAATGCATGGGCTAGCCCAATTATTTCAATCTCTCTGAGGTTCCCGATTTGACTGGATATCGAATAATCCAATTCCGATTAGGTCTCTTATCTTCGCTTCGTTCCAAATCATAAAAACAATGTCTGTTCTCAATTATAGGTGATTGCCTTCATGTCAGCCATGCTCGGAAAAACTGGTAAAAAAGAGGATCTGATGCCAGCATTCTTGCGTAATAAAAAGGTAATACAAATGACCAGAATTTACTAGAATCAATTTTTTTCCTAATAATAGAATATAAAATAAATGAATTGCAATAGCCTCGATGGGTTCCAGAATTTCAGGTTGTTGGTCATCTCAAATTGCCACATTCCTTAGTAGAGACTTTCAATGTTTCTGTACAAGGGGCTAGACTGTTTACACGAGTCGTAGTTAGCGCTATTGAGAAATTCGATGAATGCTCAAACCGGTATCAACGCACTCGGTTCAATGCTAGCCTCAGTTTCATGATGAGCGATTACTGAGTCTCATGTTATAGGGACCTCCTATAAGTTTTTAAGTTTCTTTTCTTGTTACCCTGTAGCTTTGTAAATTAGGTGCGTAAGGGGGGGGGGGGGGTCATACTGCATTTTTCAAACTTTTTACCCTCGATAGCATATGATAATGACCCCTCATTTTATGGAAATCTCAAAGTACCAGCTTTCTTCTAAACTTCTAATTAAAAAGAAATGGTTTTGCTACATACAGAACTCTTTTTAAATAAATAAATCAGAGTTTAAAATGTCAAGAGTATTAACTTTATTGTCATCATCTTTAATTAGATTGTCGTTTGTTATTTATGGTTATTTATTATCACTTGCAATAATTCACCGATCTAACCCCCTTTATTTCATCTTAACTCCTCCCCGATATTAGGTGCTTATTTACAATATTGTCTGTAGTTCATTTTATTATGATCCTCCATTTCATGAAAAATTAGGGAAATATCAACCCCCTCTTCATTTGACCCCCTCACAATTTAACAAAAAAGAATAACAAAGTTTGATGAAGATTATATCCAAATGCTTTGGTTGCTTATTTTTGAGGTATTTATACCATCCATCGATTTTATCATCAGATTAGATTCAACACTAAAATACAAGTATTTTTACTTCCATGGCGCAGAAAAGCAAACAGAGAAAAACAGAACCATTTTTAGTGGTATCGCCTTCTTCTGTCATGTTCAACTGGGAGGATGAATTGGAGACTTGGGGATACTTCAAGGTCGCCAAATTCCACGGGGTTTCCAAAACCGAAACTATCGAGAAAATCAAGAGAGGGAAAGTTGAAGTTGTTTTGACAACGTACGAAACGTTCAGAAACCACATCGTGAGTAGTAATGACTTCTTTATTAATGAATCTCTCTTATACCACTCTCATTATGAGTTTATGTTTCACGTTTTAGTCTGATTAAGGTCGGGTCTGATTTCCATCAGGGACATAACAGTAAGCACTACATTTCTACATACAGTCAACTCACTCTTAGTAGACACCCTATAAAGCGGAAACCTTGTTAAGACGGAAACTTTGAAGTCCCTGCTAAATCATTTACATGGGAAATGCTATGTTCGTATTCTGTTAAACGGACACCTCGTTAAGACGGATACTTTAACATAATCCTTAAGGTGTCTGCTTTGAAGAGAGTTGACTACAAATTATTTGTAGATCCTTGTGTCTTTGATATACCAATCTATAAATGAGTAAGGTTTAATAACGTACTAGCCTAACTAAGACCGGGCATTGTTTCCAACAGGGGACGGTAGTATGCACTATAAATAATTGAAAATTGTTCTCTATGCATTGAAAATCACCACCAATTGTTCCATAAACGTTGGAAATCTTCAAAAATCAGCACTAAGCTGTCTCATAGCCGCTACCAATCGTAGATAATCTTTGATTTTTTTAAACATAACCAAAAAAAATGGTTTAACAATCATTGCAAATATTTGCAAAGTCTGTTTTCTCCCAACCGTAATTTTCAAATCAAACACATAATGCCTGTTTTAAACTACTGCCGTTACTTGCTAGGACACAATCAACGATGTCAATTGGTCGTGTGTTATATTTGACGAGGCCCATAAAGTCAAAGAGCCTAATGCCCTGGTGACGAAAGCAGCCAAGAAAATCAAGTGTCTTTCTAGAGTCGGATTGACGGGAACTCCAATGCAAAATAATATGGAAGAGCTTTGGTATGATATAACGTTCTGAAATATTTCTATCTCTATTTTTGGCGACTCAAATACGGAGCTTTACAATACCCAAACAAATTTTCAAGCTTTTTCAAGTTTTAGTCAGTTTCAAAAATTTGCATAAAGAAATAGCAATTAATTTAAATAGCAACTTTTTCTGGTGATGTCTTTATTTACTACTTTAGGCATATTACTAAATTTGGCAAGAAAATCCAAAAACATTACTGAAGTGGACGTCTGAAAGTCATCTAATAGCGCGTCAGAAATATAATTTAAATGAAACCTAACGAATTATCACACAACACTCTTTGACCGGTACAAAACTTCAATATAGCCAGAAAAATCGGAATCATAGCGAAGCAAAAATATAAATTACTTTAATAGATTACTTATTCTTTTTTGTCTGACACTCAACAGAGTGTAAAACTTGACGATTCATTTTACCCAGATATGGATCGAAATAGGCCGGTCAGAAAAGAGGTACGGCAATTTGTTCTCTTTCTGATGTACTACTTTGATGAAAGTAAGATGCAAAGCTTTAGTAGCTATCAAAGTTGCATTCAAAATTCGTTAGGTTTAATTTTTGTTCTCTTTCTGACGTACTACTCTGATTAGTATCCGATGCAAATCTTAAGTGATTATTATGATTATTATCATTTTCTTGCTATCCTTATGTTCTTCACCGTTCTGTTCAAATACTGATAACTGCAAAAATTTTGTTTAATTCCTCTATGCTTTATTTAATCGATTTTAATTGTTTGTTAAGTTTACAAACAGGAATCCTTGTGTGGCTGATCTTTAATTCCTATTACCATGCTGATAATTGATAGTTGATTGGCCAATATATTTACTATTTTTCTAAGGTATTGGTGCAAAGCACAAAGGGCCCACTGAATAGGTAGATTAATCGAGCAGTGTGACCCTTGCCTTTTCTCAACATGTGACCACACCTCGTGATTCCTTTTACCGTTTGGTCTGGAATTATAGAGAGCCGTCAGATTCTCTCCTTACCGACCCTTTGAACAAAGGTGGAGTGGAGTCGTCCAACAACTCGACCATCCTTGCCACAAGCTATCCGCTGCCTATCTAGCTAGCACCCTCCCTCTTCGACACCTTTCTTTATAACTAACTCTGATTTGAATTGATTGAAATATCAAGTTTTTCATTTTTTTATTTGTTTTCAGGTGTCTTCTGGACTGGGCAAATCCCAACTGTTTGGGGTCAATGGAGAATTTCAACAACGAATTTGCAACTCCGATCAAACTTGGTCAAAGATTCGATGCTACGAAACGTGAACTTGCACTTGCTAGAAAAAGTAAGTTTGCCTTGATTTCTTCTTGTCATTGCATATGTGATGACCCAACGACCTTGGAAAATGTAACAGTCTTTCTTATTTGTTGGTCTCCAAATCAGATCTATTCATGCTTTATTTTCCATCAGGCCTGTCGATGAAAGATATCATATTTTACTTTTTTGGTCCAATAGTTTCTCTCTTTTTTAGTAAGTTCAATAGCATAATTTTTGCTTGGCATTTGAACCTTTGTAGTTTTTAATTGACAACTGATGTAAGATGTATTTCCTTCATTCGGTTAGAACAGCAAGAATTTGGACTTCTAAGAGATAAATGGATTCTAAGACGTACTAAAGAACTGTTGGTTAGTCAACTTCCCTGTAAAGGTAAATATGACTTAATGAACATTAATTTTAATTCATAAGGCATGGTCTAACACCGGTAATTAGACTACACTAGAGCAGGGTCCTACAATTGACATATGCCACCACCATCGGCTTGTTGTAGCCATAGGCGAGCGCGCAATCTGATATTGATAACCACTTTCCTAAACCAAGACAATAAGTTAGCATAGTAGCCTTGAGGTGTTCATAAATCCAGTCTTCTCCACAGTGGGGTATTAATTCGTGTTTTGGATTAACTCCTTCTACAGAGCCATGTTGTATTGACATTAATTCATAAGGCCCGGTTGTGGCATGTGTCAATTGTGGTAACCATAGCCTACTCTAGTATGACTTAATTAGATACTCAATCAACTTCTCTTGCTGGACTATTTTCATGCCAATAACTAGCGCCAATAACTAGCTTCTCTGCTGTCTGAATCATGTAATCACAAATCCACTAACTGGCTACATGACTAAATCAGATAGAAGACGAACAAAATTCGTATTTTCACGGGTTTCTAAGTTTATATCTACATGCACTAGGCTTCTTTTAGAATATAGGGAATAAATGCTAATCCGAATAGGTGCATCTTATTGAACTTAAAATTTAACAAAATGAAACAAAATGCATTGTCCTGAAAATGATTTTGTAAATAAATCGAAATATCGACTGAAGATCACCGTGTTTTTCTTATTCTAACTTAAATTTCAAGTTCAATAAGATGCACCTATTCGGATTAGCCTTTATTCTCTATATTCTAAACGTATCGGCTGGAAAAGGATTCTAGCCTTCTTTCAGTATCATACAATTCTATCCAAAATTGCAACAAGATTTTGAGGTATAAGCCAAAACTAAAAGGGACACAACGTTTGTCACACCGCTAACGAAAATTTACCTCTTGTTGGAAAATGTGGGGAATGAATGATGTTTAGCGAATTGGTAAAAAACAAATCGACTGAAAAACTAATCATTGCATTTTGAACGAGCTGATGTCAAACTCAAGTAGCTTATATAAAAGAATTGTTTTCATGAAAATCAAAGTAAAGTAGAAGTTTCCTGAAACAGAGAAAAAACTGTGGTGGTATTTGAATTTCACTATAAAGTTGCAAAAGCTTGTATATCTTGCTGCTCTGGTCAAGAATGTATGCTGCTGTCGTTAGTTTCGGCAGCTACACGTTTCTAAGGGGAATATTCAAAACTGCACACGAAAAGTAATATTATGAGGTTTTTACCTAACTGTTCTTGTAACCTAAAATTCTTGACGAGACCATAAAGGAATTTGTAACTTCATATTTAAAGACACGAATCATAAATGTATCAAACATGAATCCTTTGATACACTTTATATAAACTAGTTATAAATGATCATTCGTGTCTCTTTCAATATGAAGTTCCTAATTATTCATACAAACGACTGGCATTCGAGCATCTAAATTAACTTCAGATTCTAAGATTCACGTCAAAATATTTGTTATTTTACTACTTTTAGATGAAAGGGTGGCATTTGCACCATTAAGTGAGCTTCAAATTGCAATCTACAAGAAGATTCTTGAATTTCCCGAAGCATCCTTTGTCGTAAGAAGTCAAGACCTTTGTGAATGCGGGAGTGAGATGATTAGAGCTAGATGCTGTTACAAGGTATGTGACTGTTTCGACCCTTGTGAGATTTTTTTTAATTCAAAACGTTTATTACAGTACCGTGTAACATTTTGTCTTCGTCTTCTTCGAACTGTGACTGATTTAAAAAGGCTAGGATTTCGAGTAGCTGCTCATTTCTTACGATGGAGGAAATAGAAGCTTGCTTGGGTATGGATATATATCCGACTGGTCCTTTATTAATAACTCGCACAATAGAGTACAGACACTTAAAGGTGCTCTTAATAAGGTATTTATTTGAGGCTTTACTTTCATAACTTGCACAATACAGTACGGAACCTTATAGTAGAGTAGGGTGCTTATTTCAGTCTTTCCTGTATGTATATTTTACCAGGATATGTGGTAGTAGCCTACTAGCTAATTTATTTGATGAAATCATACGACTCTTGTTTCTTTGACTCCCATTATACTTTTATTAGACCAAATCATTATAATGTTTATTGTTTTCTAGTTGAATAAAGAAGAGCGTCGCAAGTTTAAGAAGTCCATCTTTCAATACATGACATTGCTTCGAAAAGTATCGAATCACGCTGCACTTCTGTTACCTTT
Source organism: Pelagia noctiluca (assembly GCA_963924455.1). Lineage (NCBI taxonomy): Eukaryota > Metazoa > Cnidaria > Scyphozoa > Semaeostomeae > Pelagiidae > Pelagia > Pelagia noctiluca. The sequence continues at coordinate 15,067,279 of OZ004316.1, forward strand.
TCACAAAGCCTCCAAGAAGCAAAAAATGCTGGTATTGTTAGTACATCATTTATTTCTCTGGAAAATTTGATTTTTTTATCCTAGAGCCTGTACTGGCGTGATGGAACAACACAGTCTGTTGGGTTTTCTCACCCAGGTGATGTGACTTCGGGCCTATCTTCACATGGAAAATTCCAGAAACGAAGCAGGCTGCCAACTATGGGGGTTCTTGGGGATCCCGAAACCCGGACCTTTTTCTCGAAAGGCTGAAATTTGTCACATTTATGAAAATATCCCATCTTAAACCGAAAAATTACCTTCAAATCACTTTTGCACACCTCTCTAGAGGATATTTTCTGAAATTTCCTGAAGGGCCTAAATCTTGCGTTACTGCGCAACCTGCAGCCTTCATTTTTGAGCTATGCGTTTTCATAATGCATTGCAGGCAATCCCTGGTCTTCGGCAGAATCGTATGCATGATAGAGCGTAATATTGTAAATTTGTGAGAACGCATGGTCTAACTTGTAGACAAGAGAAAAGCATGACTCACCATTTTCGACAGCCGGAGATCAACCACCAACATAACATGGATGCAAGAGAATATTTACAATAACAATGATTGATATTTTTTTGATTGATATAGATTGATAGATATAGTCTGTCTGACGAGTGTGTAAGCACGAAACTCAGAGTAACAGAAGGACATGTCTGTTTTCTAATGGGTTCATTCTGCAATAACAATGATAATGATAATCAGTTTCTATATTACATAGAAGGTGAGCTTTTATTATGTAACTGGCTCAAGGTATTTATTAGTGGATTTACAGTAGGATTTGCACTCATTGAAGAGACAGCGAATCGTGTCTTCATTTATGCATATCCTAATTCTCATGCTAGCGTAGCTATATTGAGCACTATTATCGGAATAAGCACATATTGCATTAAATGTTTCAGTGCATTTAATTTTTTTGAAGGCCTTGACCATTTGCGAGCAATTGTTTGTCGATTTCCCAGTTCTCCGAGAAGTATACGAAGAAGGGTCATTTAGCAAGATGTCAGATGCAAGATTTTGTGGCAAGATGAGAGTACTCGACGAGCTTCTAGAAGCGATGAAGAAATCAAATGACAAGGTCCTCGTCTTTTCAACTTCAGTTCAGGTGGGGAAACATTTGATTTTTTTTTAATTTAAGATCGCTTTAAAAATGAGATCGAAATTAAAACATTATTTAACGATTTGAAACAATTATGAAACGATGTGTGATCATTATGAAAATATTTTCAACGATTATAAAACGATTTGGAACGAATATGAAACGATTTGGAACGAATATGAAACGATTTTCAACGAATATGAAACGTTTTGCAACGAATATAAACGATTTGCAACGAATATAAACGATTTGCAACGAATATTAAAAGTTTTTCAACGAATATGAAACGATTTGCAATGATTATGAAACAATTTGCAACAAATATCAAACGATCTGCAACGAATATGGAACGATGCGCGACTAATATGGAACGATTTGCAACGAATATGAAATGATTTGCAACGAATATCAAACGATTTACAACGAATATCAAACGATATGCAGCAAATATGGAACGATTTACAACGAATATCAAACGATTTGCAACGATTATGAAACGATCTGAAATAAATATGAAACGATTTACAACGAATATGGAACGATTTGCAACGAATATGAATTGATTTGCAACGAATATTGAACGATTTGCAATGAATATGGAACGATTTGCAATGATTATGAAACGATTTGCTACGAATATGAAACAATTTGCAACAAATATCAAACGATCTGCAACGAATATGGAACGATTCGCGACTAATATGGAACGATTTGCAACGAATATGAATTGATTTGCAACGAATATCAAACGATTTACAACGAATATGGAACAATTTGCAAGGATTAAGAAACAATTTAAGCGATTGCTGTTTTTACATCTTTTAGCTCCTGAATATTTTGGAGTCATATGCTGTCAGCAGGGGATATATTTACAGTCGACTCGATGGGGAAACGAAGCCGGAAAGCAGAATTTCAGTCGTCAGGGAATTCAACAACAACAAAGATGTTTTCTTATGCTTGATTTCCACCTTGTAAGTTATCAATTTCGTATTATTGTGTTGTTTAAAGTTTGAAAATCAAATTCAGTACAAATTGAACAACTCTTTTCATACAAAAATGCAGAGCAGTGATCTAACTTTGAGATTGGACTTCTATGGCGAGTGATCATCTCCAAATCACCTTGTCCAATTGAAGTGAATGGTTGGTGTTTCTGGGGCTTGTTTTGAATAAGAGTTTGGTGGGGCTCGTCAGGCTTAAAGGTTGCTATCCAGCACTAACTAAATTCATGTCTTTTCCCAGAGCTGGTGGCTTGGGATTGAACTTAACAGGAGCTAACCGAGTGATCATATTTGACCCAGCTTGGAACCCTTCGTCGGACAGTCAGGCTCAGGATCGAGCTTACAGAATAGGACAGCGCCGTGATGTTCGTGTTTACAGGTTAATTGCCTCTGGTAGCATCGAGGAAAACATCTACCTCAGACAAGTCTACAAACAGGTAATATGTTACACTATTTTACATGATAGTTACCGGTTAACATGAGAGCCCTCTAATAGGGCCCTATCATAAATGAAATACGGACAAAAACAATCTGCCATTAATGCAATGTTTGATTGGAAACCATGTTCATCAACTCACTGATTTACTGATATCACCTAATGGTCAGCTAAGATATCGATGGTTCGTCTATTGCTTTATCATAATGCGGATTGGTATAGTTTCTAGATCGAGATTTTTTCTTACTTGATTAAGGCTACATTATATATATTTTCTAAGTCATGAAAATACAAACTGCTGCTCAGAATAGCAAAGCAATAAAATATTCGTGATTTACAAAATGAATTGAGCCAGTGCTTATATGGTTGTCTTTCAATAAGTCATACGAAGCCTGCTCTCTGAAGCGTACGGCTTAGTGGTCTAATGGGATGATTCTCACTTTGAAAGAACATTTAGTAATATTTCGTCTTCGTTATCTTTCTGATTACTCTGATGAGTGTCGGACGCAAAACTTGAATATTTGTTATGTTTCGTTATGTTCACATTTTCCTCACTATCCCTTACATTCTGTACCGATCAAAGACAGAACTGATTACATTTGTAGCATGAAACAATCGTAGACGGTAATTCGTTAAACATTGGCCAATAATTGGTTTCCCTTGTTAATAGAACAGGCCAACAGGTATTCCATAGACATCTGGATTTGAAAGAAGATGTAGTTGTAAAGCAAAAAAGATCAGCCGGTACCCGTACCTGAACAGGAATCATTATAGAGTTGTTACCAGCATAAATATGGATGGCTTAGTGGTCTAATGGTATGATTCTCGCTTTGGGTGCGAGAGGCTCCGGGTTCGATTCCCGGCTGAGCCCCATTTTGTTGCTTCCCTTCTCTATTTCTTTTAGAAACCTATAAATTTTGCTAAGAGAAGGAAATAAGATTTATCGATGAACCGTATGTTAAGCTCGACTGTAAAAAGTCTAATCAAAAACGTTCTTCTATTCTATAGTTGAAGAAAGTGGAATGTGGGGATGGTGAGAAAAATCGGAAACAAAGCAAAACATGATAACTACTGAAACTTTCCATCTAATTCTAATCAGAGAAGAGCAGTCCTTGATCGGCACAGAATATGAGGATGGCAGGAGAAAATCGGAAATTTAGCAAAACGGATAAACCACCAAAACTTTTCGTGTAACACTTGTCATGCGTCAGGATGGCGAGAATATTCAGAAACACAGCGGAATATGACTACTTCCATGACTACTTTTCATGATAAGCCTCATTAAGTTGTGTAGATACTGCTCAAAGGCTACAATATAGATGTGATGTTAGAAGAGAAACCAGAAAGGAGACTGATTCTCTGTAACTTAAAGTTTCATGCTTACGCAATCATCCGATAGACTATTATCTATTGGTTATGTTCTATTAGATGTGATGTTATCTTTTTTATTCAACAGCAACTCTCGAATATTGCCATTCATGCAACGAACGAGCGGCGCCTCTTCAATGCAGTTGCAGGGTGTAAAGCAATGCCTGGTAAACTGTTTGGCATTCAAAACATATTCACTCTGAGAGAGGATGGTGCGAATTTGAGGGATGAAATCATCAACAGGGTTGAAGAAATTGAAGCAAAAGTTTTGAAGGTTCAAAACACAAACCAAGGAGCATCGAAGAACCCATCAACCCAAACAGTGAGTGGCTTACATCAATTCATCATCTTCCACCTTAATCAATGACGTAATTTTCTAATATCATTTTCTAGCCGTCTTTGTATAACCGAAAGGTCCCGGTTCACAAATTCAAAAGAAACTTAATTTTGATTTTAGTTACAACATGTATATATTTGAATTAGTCAATCCTACATATTGCTTTCAATGTTTGTTGTGTTCACTTCAACCTTAGTTCGTCTGTTCCTGGAACTGTTCCTGCATATAATAGCAATACAAAGAAGTGTAAAGGAAAGTGCATCAACTCTTTGATTAATCATTTCGTATTCTGAAGTTTTACGAGTAATCGTGTGCGTGAGAAATATTAGACACCTATGACTTAAGGTAGACAGCTTTGTAACAGTCTTTGATAGGTATAGAGCCTCGGAATGGCAAGACAATCGGAATCATTGCAAAGCATAACAAAGGTCTGACAGTTATTAGAGAATTACACCAGAAAGAGAACTGAAACCTAACGAATTTTTGTATCTGGGGGTGTCTTGAAATTGGATAATTAGAAAGGCCTGCCATTTTTGTATGGATTTTCTTTTGTGTGCATTAAAGATGAATTTTCGTCTAAGGGAAGGGGTGGGACCTACAAAACAAGCGAGTTTTGGTGGAGGTCCACCTTAGTAGAACTTTAACTAAACAAATCGCGTAGAGGTAGGGCAAGAGTAACGCTGGCGTGACATCTTTCATTAATCTTGTTCAACTTGTCATGGCTTTTTTCAGGACCTCATTGAAAACGCTGATTTGATATTGGATGCTTCTCATGCAAGTCTTGGTGTTGATTCTAATAATCTTGACAGCGATAATGGCGATATTGACGATCACGATGAAGATCACGATAGCGATATTGGCGATATTGGCGACTATGACACTGACATTGCCGACATTGACGATGATGATGATTGCGAAGATGACCCAGTAGCGGTCTCCCAGGTAATCCAGGAGTTAAAAAGAGATGTTGTCGTGTGTTTAGGCCCCAAGCGACGAAGACCAAAAGCAGTTGAAAACAAAGCACAATGGCCCCCGTTAGTTCCTCGTCGATCAAGGAATAGCTCTGGAGACCAGATCATTAAATCGTCAGAAAACAGTGAGGATCAAGATGACTTTACAAGCACTTTGAAATCCGATAGTATGACTGACGGTAGTCGTATAAAGAGGAATACAACCAGACTGCATAGGAAAGAAAGGAGAAAATTAAAGAAAAAGCGTGATAAAACAGCACATTTGTAAGTATCTCAAGTGTGAATTGATTGCTTTTCAATACTGTGTTCAAGTAGTATGAAAGTGATTGATATGCAGTCGACTCCATAATGCGGACATCTTTAGGGATTCATAAAATGCCCGTCTTACCGTCGAATCTTTGTATTGAGTTGAAAAATGCAACATCTCCTAGACATGGAGCTGAATATCTAATTTATCTACTTTTTTCTGTTTGTGTCACCTTAAGTTGTTCCTTTCTCTTTTCATAAATACACACGTCGTTGCAAGCATTCAAAGAGGATCTGGCACGGAGCCTAGTATTGTGGACTTTCTTCGTTTAGATTTCAAGGAACAAGTGTCCGTTTTAACGAGTTGTCCTTCGTATAGAGTTAAGAACTAAAGCATTTCTCATATACTTTGGAAGAGAAGAAGTGTTCGTTTTAACGAGGTAACCCCTTTTTGGGAGAGCTGGCTTCACTTCTGGCCAGTATTCATTTACCACTGATAAGGATATGTTTGACATAAACTTGGGTTGAAACAAATTGGTTTTTTTTGCAGTGGCGAGAATGCGAATGAAGAAGATTCTCTTACTGCAACCCAAATGGTTGACAATGTGCTGGGTAAGACATTTCCCTCGTTTTGGATTATTCACCTCGTTTTGAGTTTTCTCTTTTATTAACTCCCATCTCCTCTACCTCTGGGTATTACCCTTGTTCGCAACGTCTTTTCAATTGATTAATATTTATAATGATAAATTGAGTTGGATTGAGTAATGAGTAATAAATTCAAATTAATTGAAGAAAAAATAAATGAAAGAAAGGAGAAAGAAAATAAAGACCTTTTCCCCTTTTCTTTTCTCGTTGGAACTGAGGTTACAGATTCAGAACAAGAGACCCTAGATTTGTAAAAAGACGAATAGGATCAGCCACAAAAATATATCGCAAATTAGATTGAATTCAAAGGTTCACGATACTTTCAAATTTTCCCGGGGGTGTGTAAATAAAAGACGCTGCGAATGAGCATAGTCTAGGTATAGCATTGATTGCGTTATTAGGTTTTCGCTATCATTTTAGATTTCTGGTTAGCTAATCTGATAAGGTTAATATTCTACATTTTGTTAGTAGAAATGATCAGAGAAACACACTATGTTTATTGCATATAAACTCCAATAAAAAACTATTTACATAAGGGATTAGGCCTCACACATGGTCCTGGTGCATAGGGTAACCCATATATAGATTTCACATAGCATGTATCAATATATTACAATAAGTGTCAAATGAAAAGCTTAGTGCTTGTATTTTGGGACCTCTTTTGTTCAACGTATATGTGAATGACTTATTCCTGTTCCTAGAGGAGACCGAAGTTTGTAACTACACAGATGACACAGCAATATATGCATGTGGTCAAACCGTTGAGAATGTCATGCAAAATTAGAGTGTGAGCTCTTAAATTAGTCAGTAGTTTCCAAACAATCATATAAAAATAAATGAAGGCAAATGCCAATTGATGATTCTGGGTCGCGAAACCGCTGAAATCTTCATCAAAATAAGAGAGGCTAACGTGAAGGAAAGCAAAGATGAGAAGCTCTTGGGAATTTCGTTGTGTCTCCGATTTCACTCGCTATCCTCGAGTTCTTAGCTGGTATAAAAATGCTATACTATTTTTGCAATATTACAACACAGATGCGCTACGCTCAACTACGTCTCGACTACGCTGTGAAACTACGATGTTAGCTGAGAATCATCAAGCGTATATCTGAAAAAGGCTATGTGACCCCTGGATGAATTTCGACAACAATTATTTATCATCACGGGCATTGAAAATTGTTTTCCAGCACTAAATGCGTATTTTCGTTCTTATAATGTTTATTTTTCTACTGCTAATAATTCTTGACGAGGCCATAAAGGAATTGGTCAACTTCATGTAAGAGAAAACGAATTAAAAAGATCAAGCTATTATGAATCCTTCGACGCGCTGAAAAATATTTTTTTTTTTTTTTCTTAACTAATTTGCAGTGCGTTGAAGGAACTATACTTATGTGATCTTTTTGATTCGTCTTCTCTAACATGAAACGTTTATTTTTGATCGATAGATAAATGTGGAGCTGGCTTCACAAGTGTTGCAACAAAAAGTTTGATGAAAAGAAGTGCTGCGGAAGAAAAAATGACGTCAGTGGCGATCAAGGATGTTTATTGGCACGGAATGAATTCCCAACAACCGGCATGTTATCTTGATACGGCTGTGAGTCATTCGTCTTGTATCACATCTTTGATACCTCATCTTATATCGGAACAAAGCTTCAATATAGCCAGAATAATCGGAAACATAGTTTTGTGAAAACATGAATAACTGAAGCTTTTCGTCTGAAACCGAACAGAGTAATATGTCAGAAAGAGATCGAAACAGAGAAGAGACTAGACTTATTACATGAGTCCCAGATATCGCTCATTATGAAACTGAGGCTAGCACTAAACCGAGTCCGCTCAAACTGGGACTCATAATATAACGTCCAAAAAGTCAAAAACCTGTGCAAAACCGTTGGTTTCGAAAAATGCGACGTTTGATTATGAGTCGTAGTTTGAGCGTTCGTCGAATTTATCAATAGCGATAACTGCGGCTCATGTAATAAGTCTAAGAAGAGACCTAACTTATTTATGTACCCAGATGTGGATCGTAATAGGCCAATCAGAAAAGAGGTGAATGATTGTTATAATGAAGGAAAACAAATCATCACTTGCGATACAGTGAGCCAACTAATGAGATTATTTAAGAGTCCTAGGGTGGAAACGAACTCTTTGTGTCTACCAATAGAAGATCCCTGGTTTTTATGTAGACAGATTCCAAAATGCTTAAATGAAATGAAATGGTTTTTTGTTTTCGTCTCTTCTCGTGTATTACTCTGTTGAGTGTCAGACGAAAAGCTTAAGTAATCAATGTTTTCGCTTCACTATGATTCCGATTTTTCTGAAGGTGTCCCACAGGGATCAATATTGGGACCTTTTCTGTTCAATATTTTCATAAATGATATTTTTTATAATCTAAGTGAAGGATCTATTTGTAACTTTGCAGATGATAACACGCTATCTATAACTGCTTCAAGTTCTGTTGAATTATTGAAATTGATAAAAATCAACACAAAAAAATGTCTTAAATGGTTTGAAAATAATAAAATGACAGGAAACCCATCCAAATTCCAAGCAATTACTATCGGGAATAAAGATTTGGAAAGATTTGGAACATTTTGAAATAGATGCCAACTTAAACATAAAAATTGATGATAAAGTTACCCTTCTTGGTGTTGAAATCGATAAAAATGTAAAATTTGACACACATGTTGATAAGATCTGTAAAAAAGCCGCCAGGCAACTAAACTCGCTTAATCGATTATCTAGACACATGGGTGAATCAGAAAGAAAAACCATAATAATTTTTTTTATACTTTGTCATTTCAACTACTGTCAATTAATATGGATGCTATGCAGTAAAACCACCCAGGCCAAGCTAGAGAAAATGAATGAGAGAGCTTTAAGACTAGTCTATTCCGACTACACATCTTCATATGAGGTTCTTCTATCAAATTCAAAAGAGACCACAATTCATCTCCATACAATAAGACTCCTTGCTCTGGAAGTATTTAAGACTCTTCGAAACCTTAATCCTACTTTCATGAGACACTATTTCACACCAAAAATAATGAATCATGATCTCCGTATTACTGATCCTCTCGAGATTCCAAAGGTGAAAACAACTAACTATGGAATTAAATCTTTATGTTATCAGGGACCAAAGATATGGAATTCTCTACCTGATGAAATAAAAAATCCAAAAATACCAAACATTTTAGAAACCTTATTAAAATTGGTTTCTTGAAAATAAATGCGAATGTTCTTTTTGTAAGCAATAACTGAATCAATGCAATCCCTTGGTTGCTGCATGTTAGTACAAATTAGTGTCTTGCACTATTGTATAAACTAACATTAAACAAATTATATTATCATATTATTATCTGGCTATGTATTGAGGTATTTTTCTCGGTCGAAAATGTTTTTGTCTGCAACTCTGTATTCTGATGATATCTAAATTTCATATCTCTGCAGAGTAAATACATTTGGACTCATCATTCTGACACAAAATTTGACATCATCATTATAATGACAAGCCAAGTTATTTAGTAGGACAATGTTTCGAGGGAGGTCCCTCTCCCATAATCGGGCAATGAGAGATGTAGTTTCTTCCTCGTTTATTGCAAAGTTTGATGCACTTAAAATGTATTATCCTTACTTTTCTCGACTAGTGCTTCTGGATGCTGTTTGAAAATCGGTTGCTAAAGGTCCCACTTATTTAAATACTTACTGCGATAATTCTGCTTTTTGCTTACGGATGCTGCGGCTGAAAATTACGGTTTGGTACACAGAAAATGATAAGATAAATGCCCTTTTAGCAAATACCCAAGAGAAACCATTTCTAGAATAGGTATTTTATCTCTAAAATACGGTTTGAAACGATATTGTTAAAAATCACAAATTAGCATTTTATATGAGATACCGATACGATTCTTATGCGATACCTGCTTAAAATCGTGAAGCTTTTATTTCTTCACCTTCATTATCATCATGATTTAATGATTTCTGTCTTAAAATATAGATGAAAATTGAATCTATATTGCGCATAATGTTTTCCCACCCAAATATGTTTATTTTCCGCCAGTTTCGTATGTTTATTAATCCTTATCTTTTATGACTCTGCCATCTCTTGTTTGCACTAATATGTTGAATTCCACTTTCTCTAAATCCTTTTCAAATTTTTCAAACATGTTCATTTTTTCCACCTATTTGCTTTTTACGTGCAATTTTTTTGCCTCTTCCAAGGATTTTCTGGTCGCCTTAATAAGTTTCAATACCATGTTAGTCTTCTCTGCTTTACATCAGGGAGTTGACTTTGTTCTTTTTTATCATAACTAAAAGGTGCTTGTTATTTCTTTTCAGTCAAGTGACGAAAGCGATGATATTCCTTGCACATCAACCCATCAACAAGAAAACAAACGGAATCCTGAGAGGGGATTTGATGCAACCTCCCCAAGAAAACGAATATTTGAACGGGTAGGAAGTGACATGTTTCTGATTGGTGAAACACCATCGGCTATTCGGAGAAGCCAGTTCAGCGAGATGGCTCTCGACGCTGGTTTCGAATCAAGTTTGGATTTCGCAAAGGATGTGTTGCTTTGGTCGAAAGAGAAGGTTGCAGAGACCGTTTTAAGTTTTTACAAGAATAAAGAGCCTGGTATTGAATGCGTGCACTCGTTTGCCAATGTCTACAAATCATCCACTGATGCGCATGAAAGTTCTACTAAGAAAACTGCGAAATCACCAACAAATGCCAGCAGGCGTGCAAAGACTGCAAGGGAAAATGATTGTCGAATTTCTCACTTTAAGCCCCAATATGTCTGTAAGCGAAGAATGAAGAGCTTGAAGAAACGAACCCTTATTAGGAAACCTGTTGGCACTAAAAAGCCAAATCGAAATCTTACTAGACTTGTTTTTGAGGCTGGTGGACAGCCCAAGCATAAACGAAATGACTGCGGAGGGCCTAATTTTTCAGATAATGAAGAGAGTGGGTTGTTTGTCAGTGACAGCGAAAACGGCTTTCCTAGCAGTCAGGACCTTTTCCCTGGCAAAAAGAAAGCTTTTCAAGGAGATTCAAGTCTGCAACAGCATTCATATACGAATGATGCTCCTGAACTTGCTGGCCAATCATCAATAAGCGTTCACACTGATAAGATTGGCCTAAGTACAAGTTTATCAGATGCAACACCTGAACCAGAACGCCAGTTAGCACCATCTCCATCTGCAAAGATTGAATCTTACACTTTCATAGACTTCATGCTGTCTGATTCTCGCGAGCCAGTTATAAACTCAGATGAAATAACTAGGCACTGCTACAAGAAAGCTGATGTCCGAAATACTGATACCAACATTCGAGATCAAATCAATGATGGAGATGCTGACGGGGGGTCGTTTTCTATATTGGATGAACTGTTAAATGAAACTGATGTACAGTCTTCACATCAGAAGACGAACCTGTCTATTCGTGCTGAAATATCGGACGAGAACGAGGATCAATCTCAAATCGAGACTTCCCTGCTGTATGAATTAATGGGATGAGATATATCCAATGGCTGCAAAGACTGATGGAGCATCCTGTAAAGGTTTTCACAAAAGAGGACCACTTTCCCCCCCTTCAAAGAAGAAAGTCAAGCACTAGAGTACTGATACGGTGGTCCTGGGTTCGAGTCCGATTCGGGTCATTTTCATTCACAAAAATTATCTTGATCGGTTTTTAAATCCTGCTTCTTCTCAAGTTCTCAAAAGAGAAACTGTCCCCCGTTTGGCAGACATTGTAGGTGTGGTTATAGGATCATATTTGTATCAATTTTTTTATAAGAAATCTGATATTATCTATTATCTTGTAAACACTTAAAGATTCGCATCACATACAGGTTTTTGAGCTTAAGATTTTGATCATATATTTTGAAAAACGTTTTGAGCTCGGATCAGGAATTTCTTTTTGCGATTTACACGAGACGAACTTTTCGTGTGAAGCGAATTTTTCGCCACGAATATTTCGATTCGAATTCTTCTTGTGAATTCGAAATTTAATTCTCGCTCAGCGATTATTCTATGGTGGATTTGATAGTGTTTCTTTGAGTTGTAAAAAGTATTGTGGATCTGTAAATTGAAATTTGTGGATTCGAAAAGCTTCCTCCGCCCTTTGATAATCTAAATGCTTCAGATTTGCAATTTTCAAAAGTTATTAGACATCAAAAATTACAAATGCGAGGCATGTATCCGTCTCCTATGATATTGCTTAACTTCATGATGATAATCAAACTTCTTTTTTGTAATGAAAGACATCTTGCTAGCTTTTTCCAGAATCCAAAGGAAAACTAATGAAATCATATACAGAAATTGCATTCTTAGACAATCTAGCTAGGAGGCTAACATTGAAAACTTAAGAAAGATAGAACCCGCCCGCAAGACTTTTTTCATTTACGCAGAGCCTAAAATCTCTACTAAAAAATTATAATATGTTGCGTGTGGTACTTTAGTAAGAATAAAAAAGAGACAAATTGTATTTGAAGTACCAAGTAATATCATTGAAAAATAAACACTGACGTTTCAGGCGTATTTTTCAATGATATTACTTGGTACTTCAAATACAATTTGTCTCTTTTTTATCCTAAAATCTCTACTTACCTTAAATCAAACCTACTTTTGTGGAGTTGTACATTTTCCTTATTTCCTTACAGAATAATCACTGTCTCGCTGGCAGAATATTTTGTACAAATTTGCTGCGAATATTGCAAAACAAAATGGTGTCTCTTCGAAGAACACTGTTGTTGAAAAGGCTGATTATTCTAAAACTAATTTTATTGAAAAGGCGATCAAAGAAGCGAAAAAGGTGATATTGGGCTAGAAAGATCTACTCTGGACGTCTCTAGAGAGTGAAATTTCATCTTTTTGTAAGCAATTTGTGTTTACATGACATGACCAAAAATACTTCTTTGATACTTTAGAATTTCATCATGTGCAAAGAGCTTCTGTACTTCAAGATAAAGACGCAGGAGTTTTATTAACAAAAATAAGTTTCTTGAATTATTAGGTTTGTTTGTAACACTGTTCTGATTGGTTCATTTTAAAACTCGAAAAATTTTGCCGTGAAAAAGTAGGCATTGTTTCTGCATTTTGCGAATTGTGCTGAGGATGCGAATTTTTAGGAGTTTACGTGATCAATGACGATGGTAAAATCTGTTTTAAACCAACCATACGATGCAAATATGATCGTGTGAACCAACATTTACCAAATGATGCAAGATTTGATCTCTTTTAGTCAAATCAAAGACTGTAAATTAATTGTAAAAACAAAAGTATGAATAATTAGAAAGTATATAGTATGAATGATTACGAAGTCTGTGTGTCGGTTTCCGGTTTAAGTGCTCAATATTTTATCTGTACAATCAAGATTTTATATTCATATCAATCTTTTATCTGTACTATAAAGATTTTATCTGTACCTACATCTCCTGATTATAGGGTAACCACGAAACAGGTTGTCGAGATCAAGAGTTTAGTCATTTGGGCCTCTAGTGAACAGTATAATTGATTATATAGATTACATTTGCATAATAGATATACAGTACATAATAAGAACATGATTTGGTGTTACTGCTATCTCGCTTCATATGCAAATCGAGGTGTACAAGTGCCTATTATGAGATTTTTAAATATGGACCCATAACCCTGTAAGATTTGCCATAATGAGAACAAATATTCAGAAAAAAATTAATCTATATAGCGATTGCGTTGTTAACACCGCATCATAGTGCTCGATGTACGAACGTACAGAGCAATATAGAATAGAGTCTGTCTGATGATTGCGTAAGCATGTTATAACAGAGAGCCAGTCTCCTTTCTTGTTTCTATTCTAAAAAAAGAATTAAAGATTCATCCCAAAATTCAGTTTACTTGACTCTAATCTAGAGATTCTTTGTATAAACTCGTGAAACATGACCCATAGACCGGGCAGGCACAGGTATTGCAAAGCAAGGATGGTAGTTTAGAGTAATGACTCCATTGTAAGCTCTGCTCTGGCTCTTTCTCAGTCGTTTCTGGTCTTTCTGGTCTTTTGGAGGCGTATTTTGGATCGCACAGGGCACCGATGTAGTGCTACTTCCGTTTTCAAACGAAACTGGATAAGGAAGCAGCACAGCAATGGATGGCCTGATCTAGAAGATCGGAAGGGAGTCAGGTGACAAGGACGTTTCAGAAGATGTTTTTTGAAGATGACGATGGTGATTTCAGCCCACCTACGGCAGGAAGGTATAAGGTTTCCTTTAAATAAGTTTTTGTTTTAAAGATTCGGCAAACTTCTATCTTCTGTTTCTTTCTTTAGAGGAGGGTCTGTCTGCTTCCCGTGTGTGAAGGAAATAAAATAGGCCTACTTAGGCCTAGGTTTTAACTTACTTAGGCCAGAGCCTTAACTAAGAATAGGTCAAATTTATGACTAATCTAGCAATTTAAGTATTTTGCAAGGTACTTCCAGTTTTATTATTCTTATTTCTACAACTTACAGATACAATAACAGATACAATTAAGCCTGATTAAAAAAGCAATAATTTAGGCAATGTTGAGTTTAATCATTGTTGAGCGAGTGTAGAAATTAACCAATAACCAGTGTTGGCCACATGCTGGAAAAAACAGCAGAGTTGCAAAGGAGATATCTGGTGTGGAGCAACATCAAGAACTTTTGGTCTGTTGTACACCAGAATGGAAAGCTTGTAGTTGTTACTCCGGAGGTTTGCACTAAGCCAATGGTCTTAATACACAAGGGAAAAGGCCAACAGTTCTTGATGTTGCTCCACAACAGATAAATCCGTTGCAACCCTGCCGTTTTTCCAGCATGTGGCCCTCCCACATAGGCCTGACCTAGCGTGAGCTGTATTATAAAAGAATGGAAGGGAAATCGTAGGTAAGTATTTTTTAGTAAAATTTATAACGCAAATCGCAAATATCAGCGTAAGTTGAAGCCCGATTACGGCAGTAGGGCAGCGGCCCCTGCTACTCCAATGTCATCCTCAACTCATATCGGCTTCAGGCCCATCCAGAGCAGTCACCAAAAGGCTGAGGTATTCGAAGTTGAACCTGAATACCTGCCGTCAAATTGAACAATGTAGGCCAAAAAGTGCAATGACAAAATACTTATAACTAGCGGCTTTTTTGCATTTATTCTCATTGATTCAACAGTCTTTGTCTTACAATTTTATAAAGTATTTTATCGCACATTTAAGATTTCCGTGTATCTGAAATTGCTTATTTCTATCCCTTCCTATTCCTCAGCCAACTCAATTTCAATAGTTATATCGCTCATGTAATCTAGGCCAAGGCCAACAGAAAGACTTTCCTTTTCTATCTCTCCCTCGCCACCATATTATCATGGAAAACCACTCGCAGAGTGGGGAGAGGGATTCACCAGTTCTCTCCTGACGTTTTATTTTGAGAAAAGGTACTGCCCTAAGCAAAATTCACGACGAGAGAGGCCACGTTTTGGCCAAGGTATTCAGATCCAATCTGAATAGGTCGAACCCAAAGCGTTGTTAAGGTGGATGCTGTTAAGGTGGATATTCGATTTAAAATCAATCGAAAGAAAAGTCTTAAATTAATTTCCGAAGCAAAAGATGTTTTTTTCATTGCTGGAAAAAACAGGTATTTGTAAATACCTTGAATACCCCCAAGCGCCGCCCCTGGTTGTTACAAAAACATGAAATGAGTAGAAACAGGCAGTGGTTGCTGGAAGGACTTAACCTATCAAGGAAACATACATGTTTTCCAGTCTGGACCTATGTAAAGAAACCAATCTTTGTATTTCGCTGAAATATGAATAAGAGTGTCACTTTTAGTCGCTGTTTATGCTCCTACTTAGTGGTGAAAGATTGTTGCTTGGAAGTAGTTTCTGTTAGACTTCATTTTCAAGCATGGAATGGCAGCAGTGTGAAATAAAGTGACCATTGTTTTACCAATTACAAGCCACTTGATATTTTTCTTAAGTGAGTTCCACAAACACAAAATATTTCAATGCCTTTTCTGTTTTCTTATTCAATGCTTTATGCGGTATCTAGCCTCCTTTCATTTCTAATTACAGAGCTTGAATATCTCAATGGGTTTTTGAGAAAAAATTGTTAATTGTATCTTTGGGGGATTTTAGATGGGAAAGTGGCAAAACTCTTGTGTAGAAATATGTTTCTCGAATTTCATCGTCTCCATAGGTGGTCACTCGACCCTTAGGCCCCGTTCACACGATGCCGGATTCATATCGTTTCGGATCACTTTTCAAATCGGATAGCCTTTCTGTTCACACGACCCCATGCCAATCCGGAACGCTTCGCATCGTTTTTGCGGAGTCAAATCACTCCGCTCTGAAGGTGAAACGTTCTGGATCGCCTTTCATATCGGATAGCTTTTGGGCTTGTGTGAACGCATGAATCCGATACACT
This sequence comes from Pelagia noctiluca, assembly GCA_963924455.1. NCBI lineage: Eukaryota > Metazoa > Cnidaria > Scyphozoa > Semaeostomeae > Pelagiidae > Pelagia > Pelagia noctiluca. Next base: position 15,083,807 of record OZ004316.1, read on the forward strand.
TTGTGCTCCAGAACCACTTTTTCGATGAGATGCGATCTTTTTTGGCGCCAACTTATATACCCCTCAAGAGCACGCGATGCTTAGCTGTCAAGTGGCAATTGTTTTAACAATAGACATTGTTGAGGGCCTGTGGGGGGTGCAGAGCGGAGCATAGTCGTGTGAACAGAAAACGAAAGTGAATCCGGCATCGTGTGAAAAGGAGAAAATTTCATATCGGATTGGCTGTGGAATCCGAAACGAAAGTGAATCCGGCATCGTGTGAACGGGGCCTTAAACAACACATTTCCTTTTCTAGCTCAAAGCTATCCTCGCTGTTTGGTATGGCATCCTCGGCTGGGAGCAACGAATCTTTGACATACACAGCTCCAAAGCAGCCCAAGGCGAAAGGTATGTATAGGTCTACTAACTGTGTTTAGTGCACCCTGGAAATTTACTGCCACTAGCAGGCTTTTTCATGAAAAATATATCATGGGAGTTGTAAGACACCCTTGATAAAACATTAGAAGGCAATTGGCCCTTAAAATGGCCCTTCAAATATTTTTTCTTGTATGGGTTCCTACGCACTCTTGAGATACTAGCCAGATGGTCAGGAGGATGATCTCTTAATCTTAATCTTGGTTTTAAGATGTTTGAGTACAAAATGTTTGTTTGGATTTAAGATTACACCAAACTCAAATAAACACTTCTTTAAAAATCTTTCTTGGGCCTATTGATTCTTTGTTGCTCAAAATATAACTACACCCATTTCAGGATTAAAGAAGAATGCTAAATAAAAGTGAGATTGAGAACAGAATTTTAAGGAAACGAAACACAATTTTGCTAGGGTGTCAAAAAAGCCCTGTCACCTGATTTCGCAAGAGTGTTGGCAAGGGCAATTGCCCTCGTACAACGAAAATGCCTGCCGCTATACAACTCTTTAAGTTCAAGCTTGAAACTTATGGTGGTTTAGAACTCACTCGGTCCAAATTTCCTGTACAAAGCACCTAGACTTTTATTAGATCATCTAAGACATTTTCAAGTTAAACCCTGGTGGGTTCATCCTAAAAGCAAAATCATAGTCATAACATCATAAAGCATGGAATTGGGGGTTAGTGCTTTCAAACTACAACAAAAAATTTGATTTTCCAAATACTGCTTCTTCTTAAGTATAAACTAACTTATAGCTCTGAAGAACAAGACACCTCTTTGTCACCCTGTATAATACAATATTTTATTTATAAAATATTAATTCTTATACAGAAAACGGAGCTGGAGCAAATGCAAAAGCAGATGGGAAAGCTGCAGCTCATAGTGTGTTGAATGCTGTTGCTGTTCATGCCTTTAAATAGTATGTATTAGTTTATAGTTCTCTGACTATTAACCGTCTACACGCCTTAAGATTACGACAAGCTAACAATTACAAAGACAGCTGACAAAGGATAACAAGTGCTAAATAAAATCTTTCATCTGTAGACACATTCTTATAAGAAACTTCTTGAAATATAAGAAACTCAACCCTTGAATTGCCAAAAATTAAGAATCTCCAGTACCCGAAAGTATAACGTAAGAAACTATTTGTATTGATAAAAGAAATCATAATAGTTTACTTGTCTCCTATGTCTCGTTACTCAAAAGGTACTAGGCACGGCCACTTACCACAAAGCATGGCCACAAAGCACTAACAGGCACAGATGAAAAGCACAAGGTACGGGTGCAAAGCCCTGGGCACAAAAGTAAGGGAATAAGACATCCTCCTTCAAGATGCAGGAAATTGAATTGATCTCTGTATAAGGATCAATCTTGCTAATAGCTTTAAACTACTTTAATGCACACTACTAACTTAAGTGTTTTTCCTCATCATTCGAATCATTTTCATTATCTTCTCTTAGAGATTCATGATATATCTTAACTAGCAGGTCCACATCAGTAGAAGATGTATTAGTTTAATCTATGTTAACAAGTATTCTGATGATAATGATGATGATGATGGTGATCTTATATTATGTATCTTATGTTTTTAAAGCACCAATGGGCAATATGCAAAGCAAGGAAAACTGGGAATGGCAATACTTGGTGACCACAAAAACAATGATGTGAGTTCATATTTCAGAAATTCATTTATCAGTGCCTCTGAAAAGCTAAACATATATTTTGCAGTACAGAATGTGCAGAGCAAGGTCACTGCCTTGAAGTTGGTTACGGATTCCAGTTACGGATTCAGAATCTGTAACCAATCCGTAACTGGGCTGTCTAGTGAGTTGAATTTGGTTGCGGATACTAGACATGATAAAACGAGAACTATCTACTATTTAAAGGGCCGATAAAGGTTTGTAGTAATAATCAGCTTATTTTTCATGCAATTACCTATCGTTTGATATGATTCTTATTTTTTTAGAATAAGAATACATCTTATAAAATTCGCTGAAAAATTCGTAAGAATCGGCCTAAGAACCCCTTCCAACTGACAAACATGGACGACGATTAATCGCTTAAAATTCGAGTTTTTGGAATATTGACTTCAAATTTGTTTTAAACAGTAGCATTCAGGTAGTAGTAGCGACTAATTTTGGTCTCAAAAAGATTTTCAATGAAAATCCAATCTCAGAGTAGGGAGCAAGTACCCCCAGAAATGATAAACATGGACGACGATTAATCCCTTAAAATTCGAGTTTTTGGAATATTCACTTCAAATTTGTTTTAAACAGTAGCATTCAGGTAGTAGTAGCGACTAATTTTGGTCTCAAAAAGATTTTAAGTGAAAATCAAACCTGAAACTGGGGCCTGATACCCCCTGAAATGACAAACATGGACGACGATTAATCGCTTAAAATTCGAGTTTTTGGAATATTGACTTCAAATTTGTTTTAAACAGTAGCTTTCAGGTAGTAGTAACGACTAATTTTGGTCTCAAAAAGATTTTCAGTGAAAATCAAATCTGAAACTGGGGCCTGATACCCCCAGAAATGACAAACATGGACGACGATTAATCGCTTAAAATTCGAGTTTTTGGAATATTCACTTCAAATTTGTTTTAAACAGTAGCTTTCAGGTAGTAGTAGCGACTAATTTTAGTCTCAAAAAGATTTTCAATGAAAATCCAATCTCAGAGTAGGGGGAAAGTACCCCCAGAAATGATAAACATGGATGACGATTAATCGCTTAAAATTCGAGTTTTTGGAATATTGACTTCAAATTTGATTTAAACAGTAGCATTCAGGTAGTAGTAGCGACTAATTTTGGTCTCAAAAAGATTTTCAATGAAAATCCAATCTCAGAGTAGGGGGCAAGTACCCCCAGAAACGACAAACATGGACGACGATTAATCGCTTAAAATTCGAGTTTTTGGAATATTCACTTCAAATTTGTTTTAAACAGTAGCTTTCAGGTAGTAGTAGCGACTAATTTTGGTCTCAAAAAGATTTTAAGTGAAAATCAAATCTGAAACTGGGGCCTGATACCCCCAGAAACGACAAACACGGACGACGATTAATCGCTTAAGATTCGAGTTTTTGGAATATTGACTTCAAATTTGTTTTAAACAGTAGCTTTCAGGTAGTAGTAGCGACTAATTTTGGTCTCAAAAAGATTTTCAGTGAAAATCAAATCTGAAACTGGGGCCTGATACCCCCTGAAATGACAAACATGGACGACGATTAATCGCTTAAAATTCGAGTTTTTGGAATATTCACTTCAAATTTGTTTTAAACAGTAGCATTCAGGTAGTAGTAGCGACTAATTTTAGTCTCAAAAAGATTTTCAATGAAAATCCAATCTCAGAGTAGGGGGCAAGTACCCCCAGAAATGATAAACATGGACGACGATTAATCGCTTAAAATTCGAGTTTTTGGAATATTGACTTTAAATTTGTTTTAAACAGTAGCTTTCAGGTAGTAGTAGCGACTAATTTTGGTCTCAAAAAGATTTACAGTGAAAATCAAATCTGAAACTGGGGCCTGATACCCCCTGAAATGACAAACATGGACGACGATTAATCGCTTAAAATTCGAGTTTTTGGAATTTTCACTTCAAATTTGATTTAAACAGTAGCATTCAGGTAGTAGTAGCGACTAATTTTAGTCTCAAAAAGATTTTCAATGAAAATCCAATCTCAGAGTAGGGGGCAAGTACCCCCAGAAATGATAAACATGGACGACGATTAATCGCTTAAAATTCGAGTTTTTGGAATATTGACTTTAAATTTGTTTTAAACAGTAGCTTTCAGGTAGTAGTAGCGACTAATTTTGGTCTCAAAAAGATTTACAGTGAAAATCAAATCTGAAACTGGGGCCTGATACCCCCTGAAATGACAAACATGGACGACGATTAATCGCTTAAAATTCGAGTTTTTGGAATTTTCACTTCAAATTTGATTTAAACAGTAGCATTCAGGTAGTAGTAGCGACTAATTTTGGTCTCAAAAAGATTTACAGTGAAAATCAAATCTGAAACTGGGGCCTGATACCCCCTGAAATGACAAACATGGACGACGATTAATCGCTTAGAATTCGAGTTTTTGGAATATTGACTTCAAATTTGTTTTAAACAGTAGCATTTAGGTAGTAGTAGCGACTAATTTTGGTCTCAAAAAGATTTTCAATGAAAATCCAATCTCAGAGTAGGGGGCAAGTACCCCCAGAAATGATAAACATGGACGACGATTAATCGCTTAAAATTCGAGTTTTTGAAATATTGACTTCAAATTCGTTTTAAACAGTAGCTTTCAGGTAGTAGTAGCGACTAATTTTGGTCTCAAAAAGATTTTCAGTGAAAATCAAATCTGAAACTGGGGCCTGATACCCCCTGAAATGACAAACATGGACGATGATTAATCGCTTAAAATTCGAGTTTTTGGAATATTCACTTCAAATTTGTTGTAAACAGTAGCATTCAGGTAGTAGTAGCGACTACTTTTGGTCTCAAAAAGATTTTCAGTGAAAATTCAATCTCAGAGTAAGGGGCAAGTACCCCCAGAAACGACAAAAATGGACGACGATTAATCGCTTAAAATTCGAGTTTTTGGAATATTGACTTTAAATTTGTTTTAAACAGTAGCATTCAGGTAGTAGTAGCGACTAATTTTGGTCTCAAAAAGATTTTAAGTGAAAATCAAATCTGAAACTGGGGCCTGATACCCCCAGAAACGACAAACATGGACGACGATTAATCGCTTAAAATTCGAGTTTTTGGAATATTCACTTCAAATTTGTTTGAAACAGTAGCTTTCAGGTAGTAGTAGCGACTAATTTTGGTCTCAAAAAGATTTTCAGTGAAAATCAAATCTGAAACTGGGGCCTGATACCCCCAGAAACGACAAACACGGACGACGATTAATCGCTTAAAATTCGAGTTTTTGGAATATTGACTTCAAATTTGTTTTAAACAGTAGCTTTCAGGTAGTAGTAGCGACTAATTTTGGTCTCAAAAAGATTTACAGTGAAAATTCAATCTCAAAGTAGGGGGCAAGTACCCCCAGAAATGATAAACATGGACGACGATTAATCGCTAAAAATTCGAGTTTTTGGAATATTCACTTAAAATTTGTTTTTAACAGTAGCATTCAGGTAGTAGTAGCGACTACTTTTGGTCTCAAAAAGATTTTCAATGAAAATCCAATCTCAGAGTAGGGGGCAAGTACCCCCTGAAATGACAAACATGGACGACGATTAATCGCTTAAAATTCGAGTTTTTGGAATATTGACTTCAAATTTGTTTTAAACAGTAGCATTCAGGTAGTAGTAGCGACTAATTTTGGTCTCAAAAAGATTTTCAATGAAAATCCAATCTCAGAGTAGGGGGCAAGTACCCCCAGAAATGATAAACATGGACGACGATTAATCGCTTAAAATTCGAGTTTTTGAAATATTGACTTCAAATTTGTTTTAAACAGTAGCATTTAGGTAGTAGTAGCGACTAATTTTGGTCTCAAAAAGATTTTCAGTGAAAATCCAATCTGAATCTGGGGCCTGATACCCCCTGAAATGACAAACATGGACGACGATTAATCGCTTAAAATTCGAGTTTTTGGAATATTGACTTCAAATTTGTTTTAAACAGTAGCTTTCAGGTAGTAGTAGCGACTAATTTTGGTCTCAAAAAGATTTTCAGTGAAAATCCAATCTGAAACTGGGGCCTGATACCCCCTGAAATGACAAACATGGACGACGATTAATCGCTTAAAATTCGAGTTTTTGGAATATTCACTTCAAATTTGTTTTAAACAGTAGCATTCAGGTAGTAGTAGCGACTAATTTTGGTCTCAAAAAAAATTTTAGATACAAGAGAATCTGAAACTGGGGGCTGCTACCCCCAAAATGACAAATATGGACGACGGATATTCATTTAAGATTCGAGTTGTGTTATCAAAGTCTTCGAATTTGTTCTAAAAAGTACATTTTAGGTTCTAGTAACGCATAATTTTGGTGGCTAACGGTATTGGACGAAAAAACGAAATAGGGAGGTAAGGGAGGTAACGAAATTGAGAAATAGTGAATTGACGAAGTAATGAAAATAGGAAACTAAGATATTCAATCTCGAGAGAAGCAATGGAGACAGCGTAGAGAGTAGAATTGTACAGATAATTTTGAACGATTATTGACTATCTATCTAGTAATAGGTAGGGGCCTGGACAATGGAAATAGGCGGGGTGCTTGGTGGAAAACTTTCTAAGAATTAATAAGCAGGATAACGTCTGTGAGAAACAAGTATAAAACGATATATAGTAACATAAGATATAGCAACTAAAGCTGGAAATTCGAAATTGAACCACATCTTTGCCTGATTTAAACGAGATTTAAACTTATCTTTAACGTTTATTAGTTTTGATATCCTCGGTACCAGTAGCCCAGTAAGAATTTACCCAAATAATGAATTATCAAGAATTTATTTGAAACTGAGAGTCTTGTAACAAGTATCTTCTTTTCAAAGATTTATAAAAACGCAGCGCTTCGATTAAACGCCATGGACGTTTATTGAATTTTTTGTTTTTGTAGGGGTGTCATTGAAGGGGCGTTTAAAAGAGGTGGCGTTTGTTGAAATTTGTTCATCTTTTCGATGAATAAAAAACATCTAATGATGATTGAGCAACAACTAAATAAATTTGTTTCCAGAAGTATCATTCTGAGAGAAACATCGAAATAAGTAGTTCAACTATCTATGGTAGTATATTGTTAACAACTGTTCTATGTGTATCGAATACAGGCCCCTTCAGAAGGAGGTATCTATTAGAGGGTACTTTTAAAAGAGGGGGGGGTTTCTATAAGAAAATCATGGAATAGGGGTTGTTTTAAATAGGGGGCGTTTAATCGAATCATTACGGTTTTCATCTTTTTATGAATTGCTGATACATAATTAAGAAGCTTTTAAAAAGCCACATTAGTACCAAAAATAGGCTTAGAATTAGCCATGTTTTGAACACTCATTCTTTTTATAGGAAAATTTTTACAGTTTAAGAATTTCGAGAACTGAAACTGTTTAATTGTAAAGAAACTTTCAGTATTGGAAACTTTTTAAGACCGTTAATTGATCTAAAAATTCAAATTTGGATGTAGCTACAATCAAGCGCAGATTCAGCGTTGTAGTAAGGGGAGGGCCAATTAGAGAGAATAGTGCAAGGGTCTGGGGGCGAAGTCCCCGAAATATTTTTGAGCCAAACCCCTCAAACCCCTGTAAAACGTTGCCAACGCCGTTTTTGTTTTTCGCTCTATGCATCCCAATTCAAACAGATCATTTCATTTTTTTAAACGAATTGCCACTTCAATTTGCTCAAAGAAAGTACGCCTCCTTTCGAATTATACCATGAATCAATACGAGTGATTGCATTTTTGAAACTTTATATAATTTTGATGTTCGGTACTTACAGTATGTAATATTTTCTTGTTATGCTCTTATGTTCCAAGGCACTACCTTATTTATTCAACTGTCTAATTATTGTGTTGCCCTTCGTTTTCTCGCAAATTTTTGATCGTTGAAAGTTAATCATTTCGGGGGGCCATGGCCACCCAACCCCCTCCTTGCATCCGCGCCTGGCTACGATAGTTTATTAAAACAACTTTTTTTTCCTAATTCTAAAAATCACTGCAAAAATTGTCGATAATCATGACATCTGAGTTGGCCAGTAATGCACTTATCAGAAGCTTAAGCATCTCCAAAACAGTGTTGATACTTTCGAACAAGAACTTGAAGATGGTGTAGCCAAAAATTGAAAGAGAGTAGCTGCATCAAATAGAAAAAGCTGAGCAAATAAAGGTTTACCCATAACGGGGGTTTGGGGTGGGAGAGCGCCCCCAATAATTTTGCTGACGGTCCAAAAGATTTCCGAAAGTCAGTCCGAAAATTTGAAAAGAACAATTCGATATCAATCATGGGTGTTTTGAATTTGTTCAATGAAAAAATTTTTAATTTCAAAAAATACTAATGGCCTTTTTCTTCAAAAAAAAAACAATTGGGAACAATTTTGATATCGAGAGGTCTGAAAGATCAAAGTTGCTAACTTTTCTTCCTATGGCAGCAACCATAGTAGGCAGGCATGTAGTATTTCAACCGTTCGAAACTATTCTTTTCAAGTACAAATGATAACTAATTGTCTACATGTGCTCACTCTCTTGGCGCCATATGCGTCACCAACCCCCAAAAATATCTGATATGTGCGCCCCAAAACAAACCCCAGCTGAGAAGGAGCCTGCTGAAAGGTACTGTTTAAAACAAATTTGAGGACTATTCCAAAAACTCAAGTTTAAAACGAATATCTGTCGTCCAGGTTTACCGTTTCTGGGGGTAGTTACCCCCAGATTCATATTCTCTTTTGGTTGAAAAATTTTTCAAACCAAATTAGGTGATAGTACTACCTGAAATGTACTGTTTAGAACAAATTTGAGGACTTTAATGAAAAAACTCGAGTTTTAAACGAATATCCGTTGTCCATGTTTGTCGTTTCTGGGGGTAGTTACCCCCTGTTTTAGATTCTCTTTTTGTTGAAAATTTTTTTTCAAATCAAAAAAAGGTGGTAATACTACCTAAAATGTACTGTTTGGAACAAATTTGAGGACGTTATTCCAAAAACTCGAATTTTAAACGAATATCCGTCATGCACGTTTGTCGTTTATGGGGGTGGTAACCCAAAGTTTCAGATTCTCTTGTTTTCGAAAATTCATTTTGAAACTAAAATTAGGTGGTTGTACTAGCTGAATGGTACTGTTTAGAACAAATTTGAAGACCATATTAAAAAAACTCGAATTTTAAACGAATATCCGTCGTTAATCTTTGTCATTTTGGGGGTAGTAGCCCCCAGGTTTAAATACTCTTGCACTTAAGAATTTTTTTGAAACCAAAAAAAGGTGGTAGTACTACCTGAAAGGTACTGTTTAGAAAACATTTGAAGGCAATATTCGTAAAAATCGAATTTTAAGCGATTAATCGTCGTCCATGTTTGTCATTTCTGGGGGTACTTGCCCCCTACTCTGAGATTTGATTTTCACTGTAAATCTTTTTGAGACCAAAATTAGTCGCTACTACTACCTGAACGCTACTGTTTAAAGCAAATTTGAAGTCAATATTCCAAAAGCTCGAATTTTTAGCGATTAATCGTCGTCCATGTTTATCATTTCTGGGGGTACTTGCCCCCTACTCTGAGATTTGATTTTCACTGAAAATCTTTTTTTTCACTGTAAATCTTTTTGAGACCAAAATTAATCGCTACTACTACCTGAATGCTACTGTTTAAAACAAATTTGAAGTGAATATTCCAAAAACTCGAATTTTAAGCGATTAATCGTCGTCCATGTTTGTCATTTCAGGGGGTATCAGGCCCCAGATTCAGATTGGATTTTCACTGAAAATCTTTTTGAGACCAAAATTAGTCGCTACTACTACCTGAAAGCTACTGTTTAAAACAAATTTGAAGTGAATATTCCAAAAACTCGAGTTTTAAGCGATTAATCGTCGTCCATTTTTGTCGTTTCTGGGGGTACTTGCCCCTTACTCTGAGATTGGATTTTCACTGAAAATCTTTTTGAGACCAAAATTAGTCGCTACTACTACCTAAAAGCTACTGTTTAAACAAATTTGAAGTGAATATTCTAAAAACTCGAATTTTAAGCGATTAATCGTCGTCCATGTTTGTCATTTCAGGGGGTATCAGGCCCCAGTTTCAGATTTGATTTTCACTGAAAATCTTTTTGAGACCAAAATTAGTCGCTACTACTACCTGAAAGCTACTGTTTCAAACAAATTTGAAGTGAATATTCCAAAAACTCGAATTTTAAGCGATTAATCGTCGTCCATGTTTGTCGTTTCTGGGGGTATCAGGCCCCAGTTTCAGATTTGATTTTAACTTAAAATCTTTTTGAGACCAAAATTAGTCGCTACTACTACCTGAATGCTACTGTTTAAAACAAATTTGAAGTGAATTTTCCAAAAACTCGAATTTTAAGCGATTAATCGTCGTCCATGTTTATCATTTCTGGGGGTACTTGCCCCCTACTCTGAGATGGGATTTTCACTGAAAATCTTTTTGAAACCAAAATTAGTCGCTACTACTACCTAAAAGCTACTGTTTAAACAAATTTGAAGTGAATATTCTAAAAACTCGAATTTTAAGCGATTAATCGTCGTCCATGTTTGTCATTTCAGGGGGTATCAGGCCCCAGTTTCAGATTTGATTTTCACTGAAAATCTTTTTGAGACCAAAATTAGTCGCTACTACTACCTGAACGCTACTGTTTAAAGCAAATTTGAAGTCAATATTCCAAAAGCTCGAATTTTTAGCGATTAATCGTCGTCCATGTTTATCATTTCTGGGGGTACTTGCCCCCTACTCTGAGATTTGATTTTCACTGAAAATCTTTTTTTTCACTGTAAATCTTTTTGAGACCAAAATTAATCGCTACTACTACCTGAATGCTACTGTTTAAAACAAATTTGAAGTGAATATTCCAAAAACTCGAATTTTAAGCGATTAATCGTCGTCCATGTTTGTCGTTTCTGGGGGTACTTGCCCCCTACTCTGAGATTGGATTTTCACTGAAAATCTTTTTGAGACCAAAATTAGTCGCTACTACTACCTGAATGCTACTGTTTAAAACAAATTTGAAGTGAATATTCCAAAAACTCGAATTTTAAGCGATTAATCGTCGTCCATGTTTATCATTTCTGGGGGTACTTGCCCCCTACTCTGAGATGGGATTTTCACTGAAAATCTTTTTGAAACCAAAATTAGTCGCTACTACTACCTAAAAGCTACTGTTTAAACAAATTTGAAGTGAATATTCTAAAAACTCGAATTTTAAGCGATTAATCGTCGTCCATGTTTGTCATTTCAGGGGGTATCAGGCCCCAGTTTCAGATTTGATTTTCACTGAAAATCTTTTTGAGACCAAAATTAGTCGCTACTACTACCTGAAAGCTACTGTTTCAAACAAATTTGAAGTGAATATTCCAAAAACTCGAATTTTAAGCGATTAATCGTCGTCCATGTTTGTCGTTTCTGGGGGTATCAGGCCCCAGTTTCAGATTTGATTTTAACTTAAAATCTTTTTGAGACCAAAATTAGTCGCTACTACTACCTGAATGCTACTGTTTAAAACAAATTTGAAGTGAATTTTCCAAAAACTCGAATTTTAAGCGATTAATCGTCGTCCATGTTTATCATTTCTGGGGGTACTTGCCCCCTACTCTGAGATGGGATTTTCACTGAAAATCTTTTTGAAACCAAAATTAGTCGCTACTACTACCTAAAAGCTACTGTTTAAACAAATTTGAAGTGAATATTCTAAAAACTCGAATTTTAAGCGATTAATCGTCGTCCATGTTTGTCATTTCAGGGGGTATCAGGCCCCAGTTTCAGATTTGATTTTCACTGAAAATCTTTTTGAGACCAAAATTAGTCGCTACTACTACCTGAAAGCTACTGTTTCAAACAAATTTGAAGTGAATATTCCAAAAACTCGAATTTTAAGCGATTAATCGTCGTCCATGTTTGTCGTTTCTGGGGGTATCAGGCCCCAGTTTCAGATTTGATTTTCACTTAAAATCTTTTTGAGACCAAAATTAGTCGCTACTACTACCTGAATGCTACTGTTTAAAACAAATTTGAAGTGAATTTTCCAAAAACTCGAATTTTAAGCGATTAATCGTCGTCCATGTTTATCATTTCTGGGGGTACTTGCCCCCTACTCTGAGATGGGATTTTCACTGAAAATCTATTTGATACTAAAATTAGTCGCTACTACTACCTGAATGCTACTGTTTAAAACAAATTTGAAGTGAATATTCCAAAAACTCGAATTTTAAGCGATTAATCGTCGTCCATGTTTGTCGTTTCTGGGGGTATCAGGCCCTAGTTTCAGATTTGATTTTCACTTAAAATCTATTTGATACTAAAATTAGTCGCTACTACTACCTGAATGCTACTGTTTAAAACAAATTTGAAGTGAATATTCCAAAAACTCGAATTTTAAGCGATTAATCGTCGTCCATGTTTGTCGTTTCTGGGGGTACTTGCCCCCTACTCTGAGATTGGATTTTCACTGAAAATCTTTTTGAAACCAAAATTAGTCGTTTCTACTACCTGAAAGCTACTGTTTAAAATAAATTTGAAGTCAATATTTCAAAAACTCGAATTTTAAGCGATTAATCGTCGTCCGTGTTTGTCGTTTCTGGGGGTATCAGGCCCCAGTTTCAGATTTGATTTTCACTGAAAATCTTTTTGAGACCAAAATTAGTCGCTACTACTACCTGAATGCTACTGTTTAAAACAAATTTGAAGTGAATATTCCAAAAACTCGAATTTTAAGCGATTAATCGTCGTCCATGTTTATCATTTCTGGGGGTACTTGCCCCCTACTCTGAGATTGGATTTTCATTGAAAATCTTTTTGAGACCAAAATTAGTCGCTACTACTACCTGAATGCTACTGTTTAAATCAAATATGAAGACAATATTCCAAAAACTCGAATTTTAAGCGATTAATCGTCGTCCATGTTTGTCAGTTGGAAGGGGTTCTTAGGCCGATTCTTACGAATTTTTCAGCGAATTTTATAAGATGTATTCTTATTCTAAAAAAATAAGAATCATATCAAACGATAGGTAATTGCATGAAAAATAAGCTGATTATTACTACAAACCTTTATCGGCCCTTTAAATAGTAGATAGTTCTCGTTTTATCATGTCTAGTATCCGCAACCAAATTCAACTCACTAGACAGCCCAGTTACGGATTGGTTACGGATTCTGAATCCGTAACTGGAATCCGTAACCAACTTCAAGGCAGTGAGCAAGGTCAATATTTGACTCAAGAATCTGCCTACTTCAAAACAGTCCGCCTCAGGGATTATTTAGAATTCAAGGTCAAGGATACTAGATATTGTAATGTTTTGCTATTCAAAAGTTATATGTATCATACAGATACTAAATATTGTAATGTTTTGCTATTTAAAAGTTATATGTATCATTCAAGACAGGGGGGCTTAAAAGAGAGGGAGGTTTCGCAGAATTTTTACAGTAGCTTTTTGAGTATTGATTGCTTTTTCATCTGACATTATTGTTGAACATTTTGTTTTTTTTCAGTATAAGATACTTTTGTACATCAGCCAAAAACAGCCTGTTGCTGCAGCAAAAGTTCACAACAGCTTCAATCTGACTGTAAGTAATTCTTTCAATTCCTTTCCTCGTATATCAGCTCTTGTATGGTAACAAACTTGATTTATACTGTTAAAGCAAACAAAACATACGTTTTGAAAGGTTCTAAGAATTTTGTCCAGTTGGGAACTTCATGGCATTTCAGAGAATGTAGGGATATCATGTGACTCGCTTTGGATGGATTTGAAAACGATTTTCAAGGATGCTTAATCCATTTAAACATTTGAACCTTCATAGCATTGTTTCAAATTTTCATTCTCATTTTTCTATTATTTTCATGTTTTTTCACGATAATTTTAGGACGATTTTTATAGTATTCATATCTCAGCCTATTTCATTCTTCTATTACGTAAGCTTTCTTCATCTTCAGTCTAAAAATTTTCTGTTGCTAATGTTTGTTGATCAGATGCAAAAGAACAACTATGCCACGTTCTACGACGATCAATCACAACTATGGTCAATTTGCTTTGAAAGTAGCTCTCAGGCAACAGAATTTGGAAAATGGGTTAGTATACGTTTATCAAAGTACAATACTGAATATGCATATACCCATTTCAGAGTCCAATTCATTTTATTCCCTGTTAGCAAAAATGTACATGATTTTTTATGCTGTAAATTAAAGTACGCAATTTACATACACCCCTAGGTAAAATGATTTTTTATGCTAGCCGCACACGAGAGTATTTTGCTTAAGCAAAGTGTCATTCGTGCCGTTTTGCTTAAGCAATTTTCTTCATTGTGCGGTGGTGGTAAAGTTGTAAGCAATTTTGCTTTTCTATTGGAAAGCAAAATATCCAACGTATTTGATATTTTTCGACATTCGTGCCATTTTGCTCGCCGTTTGCGAAGTCATCAGCAATTTGGCTCACGCATGTCAGAATTTTGCTTGAGCGTGTTGGCTATTGTTAGAAGGTTAATTCGAAAATAAACTAATTGATGAAATAGAAAAGAAAAAGTTCTTTCGATGAAGAATGCTTGATTATGAGGAAAGAGTGATTCTCAGTATTATACTGGCCAGTCGTTAACGTGAAACTGAAATGGAAAGATGAACAAGAAAAACATTGACTAACGGATGGCTTTTGAGAACGGCAAGTCATGGAGTTTTTGTAAATTCATTTTAAGAATTAGACATTGAAGATCCTGAAAAGTTTACCCAATATGGTCCGCCATTTGTTTCACAATTTTGTGCAGCAGTTCGGTTCCACGATGGGAGCTAGCGCATGCGCTTTGCGCCCACACGCATGAGCCAAATTGCTTACGACGTCGCGAACAGAGTGCAAAATGGCACGAATGCCAAAAAATATTAAACATGTTAGATATTTTGCTTTCCAATAGAAAAGCAAAATTGCCTACAACTTTACCACCGCACACTGAAGAAAATCGCTCAAGCAAAATGGCACGAATGATACTTTGCTTAAGCAAAATACTCTCGTGTGCGGTTAGCATTAGGTTTTATTTTCGTTACCTTACTGAAGCACATCCTCATCCTCACATCCATCCTCTGAAGCCATCCTCGAGTTCTGTATGGATGAAAGACTATTCTGACGTACTAATCTGTTGAGTGTCAGACACACAGTTTCTGTAGTAGTCCAATTTTCCTCGCTATCCTCAAGTTCTGTACTGATCAAATACTGTTCTGACGTACTACACTTATGAGTGTCAGACGCAAAGCTTAAGAAGTTATCATGTTTTCCTATGTTTCCAATTTTCCTCGCAATCCTCAAGTTCTATACCGATGAAAGACTGTTCTGACGTACTACTCTGTTGAGTATCAGAAGCAGCTTCAGTAGTTATCCTTTTTCGATATGTTAGCAATACACGCTCTTCAGGTCTGAATTCGAATGATATCGAGGGTAGTGATGTTGCAAAAATTATTTCAAAAGAAATGACGTCATTGTGAAAGGGGGCTTTTGATCGGTGTTGGATAATAAACCCTTTTTAAGTTCAATAAGAGTTTTTCAAATCTAACCTGGGTTGTCTTGAAATCAAAATTTAGGACAAAGCGACAGTAAATTAATGGAAATATAAATAAGCCTGAAGATATTAAATAGGTAAAGAATCTACTGATATATTATAATTTGCCATTATAAAATAACTTGAAATCGTGTGTAGAATATATCAAAACTTAGTGAAAGCTTTTCGGTTAAAAACCATCCTCAGAGCTTAATGTTAGAATGATAGAATGAGGAGATCAGTTATGCTACAATATATACAGTTTTAGAAATACCACAAATAAAATTCGAAGGAATAAAGGCCAAATAGAAAAGTTAAACAGTTATTTCATTTTAAGCATGTTCGCAGCTAGCAGCAATAAATACATGACATAAACAGTAAAGTAACTACAAGATGTTTTCTGTATGTCGATTTCTAGAAAGCATAACTCTTCCATTTCTAGGTTTGTCTTGCGAAGTTCAATTGCTCTCCTGTCGGACTGATGACCCAAGATTTATTGGTTGGAGATGGACAAGCACTGCAGAAAGGCGACATTGCCGAGCTACAATACACTGGACATCTCTATACAAATAAGACATTTGGAAAGGTATCCATGTAATTACTTCAACTTTGTTGCAATCACTATAGGATCTCAGAATTCTGATTCATGAAACACCGGATTACTTTTTGCATCACATTGGTTCGTGCAGTTACACAACAACGAGGCAATACGGGGTCACTCCACTCCATTTTCGCGGAGTGAAACCACTCCACTTTGGAGATGAGGTGAATATGTATCGGATTTACTTCGCTCCGCATTCTACCTCATGTAACTGCACTGATCTGGTGTGACCCCACTCCAAAACCTCCTTTTGCCATAAAACCTTGTTTCTATTCTAGTTTTGACAATAGATTTAGACGTCGTTGTGCAGGTTGGCAGGACGTCGTGTCACTGCAATCAAAAGTGGGTTCATCGTAATCTAATATTGTGTAGCTGCAAATAAAACGTTGGAACCAGAAAAGCGATCTGGTATCGTGTAACCAGGCCTAAATCACTGATCGCCATTAGGTGCTCTTGATATACGGTTGATTCTCTTTTCAGTCCCCCTTCCCAATAAAGCGCCCCTCAACTCCTCTTTTTTCGAATGCAAATATTTGTTTACCCTGCTTCTTGTTAACCCCCCTCAAAATGATAAAAAAGGCATCTTAATCAGGTTGGTAGTTGTGATTTCATCAAATCATAAACCCTTTTTTGCTGCTGATAACTTCATTTTCTCGTAGATGTCAGTTCTTAAGAGATCATACAGATACTCAAACCACGACGATAAACTTGCAAAAAATTGCTAAAAGCAAAGTGGAAGATTATTAAGCCTCGTTCTCAATTCAGCCCTCGGTTTCTAATGAGTCTCCCTTATAAGTAGTCTATTCTATACTAAAACTCTTATTCTGCCTAGCGTGACTGCCATATACCCCTCTCCAAAGTGATAAGTTATCACTTGGACAAGGGTATGTGGTATTTTTTTAGAAAATGAGTCTTATGATATTTTACTTTGTTTCTTTTTCCCATACCTAGATAGGAATCTTGAATTATCTTTCAGGTATTTGAGTCAAATAAAGACAGTGGAAAGTTGTACAAATTAAAACTTGGGAAAGGAAAGGTTATCAAAGTAAGAAATATTCCTCCTTATTGCCCTTTTTTTGTTCTTCACCTTATTTTTATCAAGGCTATAGGCAGAGATGGCTCATAGGTCATGTAGCAGCTTTAGTTAAACCTCTTCCTATTAGGTAATTGTCAAAATCTCCTTAGGCAATTTTATATATTTTGTATTCTCAAGAGTAGTGTTTTTGAATATATATTGTGTTGTAAAGAACAAGTCAGATCTTCTCTTACTAAAGGTAACCATACTAACATTGTTATAACTTGAGCATAGCAATATATTCATTGAGTAAAATCTTTTAGTTATCTGCAGCTGCAGGCCCACCCAAAGGGAGAGGGAGCGTAAAGGGGGCATGAACCTGCAGTGACTTCAGAGCTCATCCAACATTTTTAAAGGCTATAATGGACATTTTTAGTAGAGAAAAGATGGTAAATTGGATCATCTCCTCTGCCAGAATTAGGAGTTTACGGTCGACATTATACTACTTTCTGTACTTTTTGCTAACACTCGGTAGTTTGATTCTGAAACGCTCATTTTTTATGAAATAAATGAGGCCCTTGGCTGAAATTTTCCCGGGGTTTGTCCTGGCTTCCTGATTATCTGTATTTTCATTTGCAGGGTTGGGAAGAAGGTATACCTGGAATGAAAAAAGGAGGAAGAAGGGTTGTCATCATACCGCCAGGTCTAGCCTATGGTGCAAAGGTAAATGTTCATATTCATATTACGAGGTCTGTTATTCGGTTTGCCGGAACAGTACTCCACACATTGAAGTAGAGTGGTATATTTTACATGGTACATCTTCTCATGAGGTGGAAACCAACTAGCTTGTCCAGATGGAGAGTTTACCTTTTTGTGGCTTGCCTTCTCAGTACAATGTATTCATTCTATGTATATATGAAATTCTTTGATATTTATCTCACCATTAAAACTAGGCCTTGAAAGATATTTTGTCTTCTGTTATTCTCTGATATTTTTTGTAGTTATTAGTTTTCGGAAGCTTCACTCATCATTTCTTTGTTGTCTTTTCAGGGTGTTGGAGATAGGATTCCTCCCAATTCCACTCTCATATTTGAAGTTGACGTCACAAGGGTAGGTGAAATATCAGTGCAAGTTATCATTGACTTAAATCCTGGCCAAAACTGTTGAGACAAATTTTCATTACACAACTTATAGACTTGCAGCCCTCCCCCTCACCCCCATTTTAATGTTGTTTGGGCAATTAATATGCACTAGAATGAGCCTTGATTCTAAAAAACCTAAACCGAATTGGGAAAACGAATTCTTTTCATTGATACTGTGTGAATTTTCTTAGTGTGTTATTTAGGTGTATCACTTAACAAAAATAATGAGTTATTGATTTTCTTGTGTAAGGATATTAAGTATCATACTTAAATGTTTTGGATGGCTTTTCATTTCAAACAGGCAAAGTTTGCAGTTCCTGATCCCACATTAAGTGAAGAGTCTTCACGAACTGCCTCTCCAGAAGCTGCAAGTCAGCCCTCAGCCGTTTCCGACACGAAGAAAGAACACCCTACTACCACTGAGGTAAAAGAAACTCCTGCAACTCCCACCCTCGACAAAAGCAGAAGTGAATCTATCAGATCAAATAAAGGTGAAGAAAAGAAGGATGCGTTATCGTAAGTTGAGAAAAGTATTCCAACTCTGCAGGGGCGTAGGAAGGTACTTAAAAAGGAGTACCATGTAGAAATTGTTATTTAGAGATTTTTAGAGATAGAACAGAACTCCAAATGATAGCTTAATAAATACATTCGGTCTTATCAAGACTATTTCTGACACAATATTTGACATGATAGTCAACACTTGTCATGACAAGCCTTTTATATTGCCCTGATAGATATCATAGGCTTGTTATGATAAGTGTTGACTTTCATATCAAATATTGTGATATCTTAGTCTTTCGTATATAGATTAACCTAGGTATATGAATACAAGTTCCCTTCAGATCGCTTAGTATATTGTTGTTAGTATTCTCGTGTCATTTCCTCTTGACCCTTCAGCATTTTCATTGCTCAAATTGTTCCTTCGTCTGCTCTTAAAGACTAAAATCTCAATTTTATCATGAAGTGCAAATTTTGATGATAATTTGTGCATTTAGGACTCTGCTAAAATTGATTGTGTCGTACGTTTATTTTTAAGGGAGTCTGGGTCTGAATCAGTAAAAGGAAGGACCCACTCAATCACAGAACAACTTTCTAAGGTAAATGGAAATTTTAATTTCTGACCTTCATGTTACTACCGTAATACGACTAATCAAGACCTGATGTTGCTAATTTAGATCTGATGCAAAAGAGGGGGTGTATTCTAGAGGGGTAGGGGGAATATTCGAGACTGACAAATGTGAGCCATATTCTTGGAAGTCTACGAAGGAGCTACTGGTGTACTAATCTTCCTCAACATCTTCAGTTTTCTCCTTCTAAACATGCAGCTTAACCATATCTTCCTTTTCTACTTCTTCGTGGATAATATTTTATTGATACCTGTACTTTTAGACCAAACTAAGATAAAGGGGGCATTGTTTTAAGAGTGGTAATCAAGCCTTGATGGAGCTTACTCAGATTTGATGCGAAAGAGGGGGTGTATTCTGGAGGGGTAGGAGCATAATCAAAACTGACAAAAGTGGGTCATATTCTTGAAAGTCTAGGGTTACTGGTGTCGACCTCAACAGTGAGTTGTATAGCGTGTTATTATGATGTGAGGGATATGAAGTTTGTACGAATATCCAGCTACAAAAACCACAGGTCTCTTTCGAAACAAAAATCAATTTAGAAATGTTATTGAATCCATATAAAACTATTCTTTTTTGGCACATCAGTATAGATTCGTTCTAGGAGTCGAGATATTTCTTGAAATCAAAGGTTCGTGTCCGATTATTTTTCCATCCCTGTTAATAATTGTTCATATTGTTCTCAACAGTCACTGGAGAAGCCAAGTGGCAAAGCAAATCTGCTGGCGAGGATGTCCAAGATGGGCCAGTCGCTCATTCCAGGCTCACCAGTCAAAGCAGATACTCAAGATCCATTAGAAACCACTTCCATTAACGAAGATACACATGACCAGGTAAGTCAAATTCATTCTCTAAATGAAACATCATTACCTATGCTTTTTTCTATATCACTACCTATTATATTGCTCACACATCCTTATGTCTCTTCTCACCCGTAAGTACAATTGAGCAATCACGGAGTCTTGTCAAGATGCTGTGTTGAGTCCCTTGACTCTTTTCTTTCATCTATGTATTATCACCTATATCATATCTTAATTAACTATCATCACACATAACCTACCCCTTATATTTAAGATCCGTTGAGGTAATACTGAGAATCTCCTAACTGAAGCTTCCCATTCTTCTCTATCTTCAGTTATCCGTAGGGTGTTACTTAGCTCAAGTCCTGTCTATTCTTTGATGTTTTCTTATTTCTGCATTTTTCTACTGACCCTTCTTCTGCCTCATTTCACAAAACCTTGCCAGATAGTCTTAGCAGGGCCAGATGAGTGAGATAAGATGAAGTTAGTGTCTGTATGTTTTTTCAAGTTCGATGATTTTTTCTCATGATGCTTTTGCTGTTAATAATACATTGTTATGAACAATGCAGGAAGACGATAGACCTACTGTAGAAGATGCTGAACCCGAGCCAGAATTGCAGAGGAAACCTGTTTTAAAGCCAAGACCTGAATCCATTAATCATTCCGGCACACCACCGCCTCGGCAGCAACCTGGTTATAGTGCAGTTAATCAACCTGCAATGGCCCAGCAAGCAAGCCACCCCTCTCAAGCCCAGCAGCAAATTGCACAGCCGTTAGCTATTTATCAGGTAAGCTTTAATAAACATGTTATACTTCCATCCTATTTAGAATATCAAATTATGTCGGTTTACGAATATTTTTATCTTTTAATGATGAAACCGGACGAGTTTTCTCGGTTTCATCAATGGAGGACTGGACACAAGTACCATGAGATAAAAATAGCAAAAGGGGCATATTTCCGAAGGGGTCTATATCGTATCTTGTTAAGCATAGCAAACTTGGTAGATTCGCCAATTTTCATGCTTTTATCACTATTTACACGATTTATGCTTTTCTTGCCTCTTATCATACGCCCTGTTTATCATAACTTACTTAACAAATACACCAATGAGATACCCAACACCAAAAATATACCCAGGGGAGCGAATTGGTCCATGACTGTGAACATTCGCTATTACATATTTATTACATGAATACAAAGCCATTACATAGAACACCTGAACTATAAAAGTTACATCAACAAATAACTACTATTGATAAAGTAAGAAACAGCTTGGTGGTTGCACGGCGTAAAGAAGTGGTGTGATAATACCTTTAAAGTAATATCTAAATTTTTGTAGATAAGGATGGGGTCAGTTCTTGTATGCTTCTATCAACGTCATATAATACGAGATAGAATAATATTTCTACCAAAGTATTCAAGAAATCAGTGTAGCCTATCTAATCATCTTTGTGAGTTATACATAATACACCCTAATTCCATTCTTATCTCTGATTCTATTAATGTTTATTGAAAAGTGAAATATTTTCTAAACCAGTATTTGGAATTATGTTAAGAAGCTGTTTTTCACTTGCAGTGTTCAGTTGTTTGAATTTGTTAGAAAATTAATTCGAAATTTATTTCAAAATTGAACTCTGTTTTGATTTTTATGGTTAACAACTGTGTTGTTTTACTTCTATCTCTTGTGTTTAAGATTATAAGCTCTAACAATGGGGTTTATATATTTATTCATCCTTCCTACTGTTTTGAGGGCTTGGTCCTGGTAAGGCTTCTCTTTATTCTTAAAAAACTGCTTATGTTGATTTGAGTTAAGATTTTATCCTCGATTGGTGTATTGTCTGTGCGAATTTTCTAAATATCCAGAAAAAAGGCCGAAACTGTTATAAGGAGTCATCTCCAATGTATCTCTGGGGTTTAATGAATCGACATATCACTTCTCTTTCGAAGGTACTACTCCGAATCATGCCAGGTGAAAAGCCTTAGTAGTTAGCTATTCAAAGGAACCATGTCTCGAAATCAACGATTCTTTAGGTTTTATTTCCGTTCCTTTTCTGACTCACTTTTGGGACGAGTGTCAGATGGTATAGTTCAATTACTTATTATATTTCGCTATATTTGCAATTCTTCTCGCCATCCTCAAATCATCTAATGTTATCTATGCCAGCCTCCGCAGCAGATGTTTGGCATGAATGCGATGCCGAATGTGGCATACGTAAATCCAATGCAAGCAATGCAGCCTCCGCAACCAAGCAGTACGCATACATCCACTGAAATATCCTTGCTGCTAACTGAAGGCAAGCTGCATCACGGAGAAATGAAGTCTGTTGTTGAGAGAGTAGCTGAGAAGGTTGATAGCCTAATCAACAAGGTATTTTCTTTCATTGATAGTTCATAGTTGATAGGCACATACGCTTACTATCTTCGTAAGGTATGGGTTTATGTGCTAAGCACAAAGGGCCCACTGAATAGGTAAACTAATCGACCCTTGTCCTTCCTCTCGATGTGACCACACCTCGTGATTCCTTTTACCCTATTGCCTGGAATTACAGAGAGCTGGCTAATTCTCTTCTCACACTTTGTGACAGGTCTGAAGGTGGTTTCGAACCCGGGCCCCCTTGAACAATGGTCAAGTGATCTAACCAATCGACCATCCCCGCCACATTCAATCAATAGTCTAGTCCAACATCTAACAGTTGCGGTCCTATGGCACCTTTAGTTAAGCCTTCTCATATGTGATAATCCCCTAAATCTCCTTCGGCTTCTTTGTTTAATTGGTATTCATTGAGGCTCAGCACTTTCTTAATTATCAATTATGATCAAAAGAAGACCTCTGTATTGTATTCTTTATAAAAAAAGAACCAACCAAATACCCTTTCTTACTGCTAAAGCTGTCATCCTACTGAATAATCCACCTCCTGATAATAACTATCAACCTCCTGTGTTGGATGTTTTCTGATAGAGGCCATCTTCTATTAACGAACACATATACCATTGGACTCGAGATAGGCTGCCACTAGGCCGAGATGCTTGTAAAAATATTGAAAATAATGTATTTATCAAAGTAAAGTGAAGATGATAATGATGATGAAAATGAAGAAATTATATTGCGCTGTTTATCCTCTTGGCTCATAGGCGCATAGCATACCTTACAACTCTTACAACTAAAAACAGAAAAGAAAATTTATCATAAAAGAATTATTTAAAGTAAGATTAAACAAAATGTCTTTGAAATAAAGATTCCTTCAAAAAGGTGTTAAATGTTTCCACAAAATTTACTGCTCTTAGAGAGAGTATGGAAATTCATTCCATAAACATGAGGCAAGGTGAGATTGGTCCTCGGCTGTTACAAAACGAAGCCCGTAGAATTGGAAAAGACTTCGGATAGAAGGCCAATGATCATTATCTGGAGGTAGCCTTAAATATCCAACTGTAGATTGCACTTACCTCTTTAAAAGTCGGTCTTATCTGCATATTATTATGCATTCTCCAGCTGCGTATTTTATATTGTGTGATTGAGAAGCTTGACATCCTTTTTGTGTGCGATCCCTTTAAAAGCTACTTCAGTCTGCTAGACATACTTACGAATTAGACTTTTCAGCTTGAACATTTATATCGCTTTAGAAAATGCTTTTGATTGCAAAGATTTGGCATTTCATGCAAATTCAGTCTTCTGAATATGTTTTAAATTCTTCACTTTTTTCTTTTCAACATATAAGAAACCAGGCTGCCTGTATCAACATTCAGTTTCTTAGTGGCAGATTAGTAATGTACTCCAGTTACCTCAGGCAACTTTACCAATATCTTATGCTGTAATGCTATGTCTTCACATTTCTAAGAGTAAAACCTTTGAATGGAGTACTTGTTTAAAGGTACAACATCTTATACTGACATAGCTATATGGACAACTGCTATGACCAGGCTCAAGAAACGCCTACATCAATTTTTCCCTTTTCCACAAAACAAAGACATTCAACAAATTGACTTTATAATATCTATTTCTAACATGGTGAGAGCCAGCTAACAGTCGAGTTCATTTCCTTTAAGTCAAATGATAAATTTTTGTTGTTGTCGTTAAATTGTAATTTGTTTGATTTTAAAGGTAGAGCGTATGGAGAGAAACGACAGAATTCAAGGAAGTAATTTGCCAATGGTAAAAGGCGGAATCGAGATGGAAGCTTCGGTTCTTTCCTCGAATATCAACAGAATTCTTCATGTGAGTCTTTTTTGATTTAAGTATTGCTGAACTTTATTTTCTTTTAAGGAGCTTTGTGTTGAAAATTCTTATTCCTTTAAATAAGCAAGGATATCACAAAAGCGAATCAGTTATGACTCGTAGAGAGAGTATCAATATCTTGGTTAATTTTGCACTTCATTTGCTAATCTTGTCTAAAAACTACCGAAAATGGCTTTCTACCTTCAATGTCTTCTGCTCTCTCAATTTTCTGCAATCATTACGTCATCAAGACCAGTACTAATGAACAATAACTCAACAATTAAGCAAGATATAAGATACAGCCTGCTCTATTCCTGTTTGATTAATCTGTTTACTTATCAGTGGCCTTCCACAATTAGAATATGCCTCCACTTGGTTCTGATTTCACACCAAAGACAAGCATCCTTCCTGATAGATTATTTTCACATTCAAAGCAGCTCTAATCAAATGAATGTCCAAAGAACCCTAGCCTCGGTATGAAGTGTTGCTGAATCCCAAAGCGTGATTGCACTGAAATATGCGAAGCTTTGCTATGTGTTCGTAAAATAAATGCACGCTCAGAGATTTTAGCAAGACATCATGCCAAGGCTAAGGTTCTTTGGAGATGCATGTGAATAGAACTGCTGTTGATGTGAAGACGGTCTAATTATAAACATGGCTCTGAAAAAAGATTTAATCCGGAACAAAAAGTTAATACCTGGATACACCAGGTTACTACCGCCCTAACAAATTATCCTGATTGAGGACAGGGTTGCAAGCTCGTCTTTGCAGGGCAAGGTCCTAGGTAGATTTGCTCACGAGCCTTTTTACCCATAGTCTATTGAGTTGCATTGTCAATGAAATTGCCAGAGTAACGTCAGCATATCAAGGAACGCAGGGAAACAAGGACTCGTGAAGCAAGTCTGGTCCCGGGTCCGTAACCTCTTTGAGCGTCTGGAAGTATGGAAGTGTCTGATATCAGGCTGCACACAGATGTCTTCCATGAATCTTAATTGCAGTCGAACCGAAATACAGTCGGACCTCTAATAGTAGCCACATTTAGATCCAAAATTAAGCGGCTTTTAATAAGAGTTGACCGCTATTCGGAGGTCAATCTACTAAACAAGAAAGTATTTGCGACTTATAGTTTATGGCCGTTATTGGATGTTGCTGCTATATGGAGTTGGCCGTTCTTAGATTTTACTGTATACGAGTCTGAAGCGATTGGATAGCTGATATGAATGCAATCGTTTCACTATCATTAAATTATCATTTGAAAACGTAGCAGTATCGTGGCGATCCTTCTAACATTGTTGCAAATCGTTTCTAAATCGCACCGCATTGTTAAGAATCGTTTGAAATTGTATTTTCTATCTTCTCAAGGAAAATGAGAAGCTAAAGAGGGAAAATGTCGAGAAAACTGCCAAGATCGAGAACCTGAATGAGAAGATTTCAGACATGCTATTCAAAAACCAAAGGTTGGTTTGCAAATTTCTGATCAAGCTTGATGTTTGTTGCAATCTTGCTGCCCTCCTTCGAACGTTTTCTATCGACTCGACATATATTAAAAACCCGCGTGCAGAATCCACTTTCTCGGAGTTTGCAAAGCAATTTCTTAAATTATTTGGTACTCACTATGAGTTTAGGCTTAATAACTGTTAAATTATCTGTTAGATTATGATTATATTTTATTTTGATCCATTCCTTATGTAAATTATAAACAGTAAATGTATCTGCCAAAAGTTTCTTAAATCCCTATTTCTTACACGTGGGTTTTTACTTTACCTTGGAATGAGTGTTCTAATATGCGATGTTCAAGTGTTTTGTAATCTTAATCTCTAGTTGGTAGTATTGTGCTCAGAAACTCGGTTAGAGTACGTTTTTTGCATTTGACCGTTCGGCTGCCATATTAAAGTTGATTCGCATATCTTTGTAGTTTTCTTGAAAAGAGCAACCAACTGATGGAAGAAAGAGCAGACTCCATCAAATCGAATGCAACTCAAGCCCAAGCTAAAGTTATTTCACTGGAGCAAGAAAATGTAAGATATGATTTTGTTACTCTTAGAGCTTTTTGCCTTGCTCCTGAAAAAGAATCTGTAGTTTTGGTACTCTGAAATATCAGATATTTTCATTTATAGGAACGAGTTTGGTTATTGCAGTCTTTTTTATGACGTCTCAGTTTTGACGTTGTCATATAGCACGTGTCAGGCTAGGGTTAGGTTCAGAGTTAATCATTCTGTGAAAAAAATTAATTCAAAGAACGCTGATCAACCAGCATCCATTGCTCAACTTGCGTATCGCTGTCAGGGACTGCTTGTGATTGTCTCTATCTCTGACCTAAGACATTAAGCTCTATACGTCTTTATTACTGGCTTAATGCGTCGAAGGGTCCAAGATATCTTTAGAATTATTCTCCAAAACTGAGAATATCCGTGCAGCTTAAATTCTCTCTGAATTTATTTTATTGTTATCCAGTACTTGGCTGCACATAACAATGTTGTCTGCACATAACAATGTTGTCTGCACATAGCACTTTAACACCCGTTTGATTATCCTTTTTCTTTCAGGCTTCGTTATCAACACAAGTAATGTCCCTTAAAACGCAACTAGGAAACTTAGAGTCTGACTTGACAGAATCAAATTCAAAGGGAAACGAACTTAAATCGAAGTTGCATAAAATTAAGGAAGAGAGGGATTCTGCGAGGGAACGGTTGGATTCTGCAAGCTCGAATGTTTCAGGTAACTGAATGAAGACTAAATGTTTGTAAGACAGGCACAGCCTTATGATTAGCCACAGGGTCTGATTTCCATTAGGCGTCATCCGAAGCTAATGCTATTTTCCCTCACTGAAGATAAATTTCATTTGATTTGCCAATGAAAAGGGGAACTATGGAGAGATTTCTGTAAACAAATAAACATCTTAGTATTACTCATTATTATTATCGTTATTATTTTCAATTTTTTATGTACGGTTAATCCATCAGGATAGCCTTTCAGAGGGCCGTATTGCTTTTCAGGGGGCAGTGGTCGAAAAAATATTTTGCTTTCAGGGACCGTTCAACAATCTGCGAGCATATCGAAATAAATGAACAAAATAATTATGGAAACTTAAATTATTTCTAGTTTTCACAATTTCTTTGTGTTCCCCTCTCTTTCCCTTTTCTATTCTCATTTTCACTCTTCCTTCCTTCCTTTTTTCCTTCCCTTTCTCTTCTCCTTGTTACTGACTTTTTTCTTTCTTGGGACTCAAAATATTTCTGGGTCCATCGATGCCATGGTGCGCTATATTTCCTAATTTGGCCTATCTACGTGTTACCTTTCAACTGTATCGTTTCGTAAACAGCAAGCACGTCCATTGTTTGTACAAAGACTCTGCTGTTGAATTTATCAAATGAATTGAAAGTTTTGATTTTCCAACCCCTACTCAGATCACAAAGAAGAGATTGAACAAATGAAGAGCAAATACAAAGGAGAGAAGCAAGAAAATAAGAAATTGAAATCGAAGATGGAGAACTTTGAAGAAGAACTGCTGGAAATGAGGCAGGAGAAAGAATCAGTGGAAAAGGTATTATCTTGCACTTCACTTTCCCCTCAATCTGATTCTCAATCGTAACCAATCATCCTGAATCGTAGCAAAACAATCAAGGGTCAGTCTTCAGGAAGAAAGGGGGGCTGACCCACAATATTCAGGTAAGACCTAACTCATCTGGTCACAGCTCTGTCAATCAGTTTGCTCCTTCTTTGCAGAGATCCTGGTTGTGTATTACTTAGATTGCACCTAAAATGGGCTTACTTTTCTCATAAAAATACAAGATGTGGGGTACTTATATTTGAACCCTTTTTCGTGCTGTTTTTCCCCATTTTTGCGCTGGGCTGGCTCAAGAGTTCTGTAATTACTAAGTTGCCGATATTTCACTCTATTGAGAAGGGTAACTCCATCGGACAGTTCTTCTTCTTAGAAATATTTGAAAGAGCTACAAGTCATACAAAATAGGATTCTCAGATTACTAAGCTTCAAAGAGAATCGATATAGCACAAATGCGCTACATAAAGAATTAAATTTCTTAAAAATAAATGATCTCTATGAATTAAAAATTCTTAAATTTATGCATCAAATAAACCGTAGTCAAGAAAAGCTGCCTGTTGTTTTTCAAAACTATTTCCTAAAAAATGAAAGCTTTCACGTCTACAACACCCGTAAAATCAAAGATTACAAAATACATCGTACTAATAAAAGATGGGGTGAGAGAATGCTGCTAAACAAAGGTGCTCGACTCTGGAATGAGCTACCTGAATCTCTAAAAGACGTTAATAAAACTTCAACTTTTACAAAACGTCTTAAAAGATATTTCATTTCTAGATATTAATTTGACAATATAAATTTAATCTGAGTCTAAAATTAACTTACATTATCTTCTCAACTTACATTATCTTCATTAACTTGTTATTGAATTCCTTCAATCCTTCTTACCTTTGTATCAACAACTTTCATCATCTAACACTCTTCAAAACACCTCAATTACCTAGTTTTTATGACGCATTTATTGTTACTGTTGAATTATACTTTGTACTAGTTTTAGAATTGTAATGTTTTATTTTTCTTGTAATAGCTTTAAATTTTAATTTACGGCCCAAGCTAGATAAGCTTTGCTTTTCTTGGGTCGTGTAGATTACATACTTTTGGTATAATGTATTAAGATGTAATTTGCGAATAATATTGAATTGAATTGAATTGAATTGAATTGGTTGGTTATATATTTCTTAATTGTCAGGATAACAACCATTGTTGATTTCAGGCATTGGCTGACAGGAAAAGAAAGCAGCAGTCAGACAGGAAGAAATTCGACGAAGAAGTGGAAGAGATAAAGAATTCTCACGAGGTAAGAACAGAATCAGAATATTTAGCTCAATCATTTGGACCTGCGACATGTGCAAGCATAAAATGGGATATTCCATAAAGTGGGATAGTCTTGTTTTTCCCTTTGCTAGTTGTTTTGCATTAGCCTTTAGATTAAAGATTGAAGAAAATGTGATATCAACTATGAAAAGACATTGCCGTATCATTGCCTCATATATATGCATGATTCATCATTAATGTTACAAAAAGTTGATTGAAAATAACGAGCTCAAATTCAGACAAATATTTTCATTATTGGCATTAATGCCTATGATAGATGTGTGGAAAGACTCTTGAATTCTTAGTTTTGGTTATTTCTTTCCTTTTATTTGGTGTAAAAGTTTGTATTTTAAGTACCCTTCATGGTGGGAGCTCCGATGACCTAGTGTCTATTCCTTGATGATGGTTAATGGTACGTCAGCACCTGGTTGATCAATCCAGATACGTCGTACGGCACACACCTCCATTGTGTGAACTGGTTTACTTCATTGGCCAATATTGGCACGTTACAAACAGCTTAAGAGCAATCACTTCTATACATGTAGCGTATGCATGTCATTTCCTGATAAAACCTTCATTCCTTTCTTTGTTCATATCTTCCTACTTGAAAACTTCTTCCGAGTAGCATCTTTCTTCATGGCCATTTTTATTATTTTTGCAGGAAGAAATACGTTCTCTGAAGCAGCGCTACAAGAAAGGATCACTTGAAAACGAAAAGGTAAACAAAATCAAAACTTACCTTACGAGTATATTTTCATCCCAAGCTTTTCAAAAGGAAACTCGAATTAGCCTTAAATTAGCCTTTACACCAATACAAACGAACGGATATACTATTCTAATCACTGTCAGATGAAATACTATTATATCTATTTTAACTCCCATGTTTCTCGCTATTACCATTTTCTACACAGATCAAAGACAGCTGTTTAGTAACCCATTAATGCGGTCCCCAGTGGACTAGAAGAAATTGGCCCTAATTACGGGTCTGCGACATTTACAACTTTTTTTTCATTAGCTTCTGTATGTTTTTGACCGAAAAACTGGCTGTAATAAAGCGTTGGTCGAATGTATAAGGTAGCCATAATGCAGAAGCTCTACTTGTCAGTGCTTTTAATGCGCAGGGATTGTCTGGCCTAATTGAATAAGGGCTTAGAGAAATATCAAACATCCAGTAAAAGTAATGTTTATTGTGTTTCAGCTCGCTGCATTGGAAGCAGAGCTAGAGGCAAAGCATAGAGAGAACCTGAAGAAAACCCTGAAGGATGCAGAGAGTCGGTGGGAGGAAAAACTAGAAGAAGTTATCATTGAACGAAACAAGTTCAGAGATGAGAGCTCGTTGCTCACTCAAAAGGTATGTGAAGATCCGACTGAAGAGAAAGGAGTTGTATGAAATAGAATTCCTTAATCCGTCATGATGTATAAGTAAGTAAGTCGGTCGTAATCGAAGGTGACCCGAAGGCTCTTCGTCCTTTCCCTGATTTCTTTGAAATATGGCTAGGCATGACTATTGACTTACGAAAATTTTAAATGAAGCCCAGATTTGGAACGAAAGTTTGGCACAATCGGAATTGGCAGGTTTCACCAGTTCAAAGTTTTATTGCTATTTAATTCTTTAAGAGTTATAGAACATCTAGATAATCTGAGGAACGGTAGCCCAGGCTTGTGGGCCTCTAAAACGAAGGGATTCTGAGCCATGTTTTACTGTTCTGACACTGGGAAGAGAAAATTCGTTCCCATTTCTCAGATTATAGCCCGAACGTCTGCAGTTTTTGATTGGTCAGGAGACTGATCATTGCTTACACATTCATTGAAGACTTTTTGAAGCGATCCATCGATTACTTCACGACTTCAAGACTTAAGAATTATGATGACATTTTATGTACTAAAAGTAAGAGAATAATAAATGGTATTTTAGGTCCAAGGATTGAAAGAAATCGAAGAACAAAAGGAAGACCTGACGAGGAATATTTCAACAATGCAAGAGGATTACAAAAATGTAAGTTCATCATAGCATGAAGTAATGTTCCCCCTCTCAATCAAACCCCCTCTTTCAATCAACCCCCTCTTTCAATCAACCCCCTCTCAATTAACCCACCCTCAAAAGTTTCATCGTGAATAAAACCGTACAAAGAAGAGGAGTTTTGATCTTGATCAAGATAAATAAGTATCAATGACACTTAAGACTGATATCAATAATGTATAAAAACTGCTGATAACTCTTTACATAAGATATACCACCGCTTCTCTTAGAATCCCCCTCTAAAACACTGGATTTCAAGAAGCTCACTAGGGGCATAATGGAGAATTCAACGGTTTATACCATATATTAATATGATGTATCATATCACATCAATTATTCCCAGCCTCGCCTTTTTCTCGAAATAAGAAGCTATTTACTTGAAAATAGGTGAACTGGACCTTTGATTAAAAAGCCGAGAGGCATACGCTGGAATTATTTTAAGCTTATCTAACTATAGATTGATTTTTTATCTTCTTTCCAAATGATTAGAAATTCCAACATGATAGTGATAAATGTTTTATAGACTTGAAACATTTCCTATTTTAGCATCGAGCTCTTCTAAATGAATTTATACAAGCATCGCCGTAGCACATAGTATTTTTTCAATAGTCACTGTTTTCAATTTCTTCATACTTCAGACCGTTGCAAATTTAAATGAAAAGCTAGAGGATCAGAAGAGGAAAGCACACGAATTTATGCAGGTAATTTCTTAGATTTGTGAATATTTTCTTGGATTTTGTATTTCAAGTTTTGTGGGTGCGTTAGAATCAGACAGATTTATTGATTCTCATTGTTTACTGCATCATAATCAAGGTGTTTTCTATTTTCAGTGCTTTCATCGTTTTCAATTATTGGTAATATCTATTTGCTTAATTAACCAAGTAGGGGGCACTTTAGCAGAGGGATGGTTATTAGAAAGTTGTTAAACAGACGAAATTTCATGTTCGTAAACATATTGTAATTCACTTGGAGCTCGAGAGAATGATTCACTATACCTCGATCAATGCATGACTTTTAGCATCCTCTTCATCAACTCAACTTGCTTAAACAACAGATAGAAGTTGACTGCAGTGTAGCTCCTGCTTGTAGCTGAACGGCTAGGCGGAACAGCTGAAGCACTTTGCTTTGTTCTGCTGAGGTTAAGCTTGGTAGTGTGAGGGCCGCATCTGGATGGGTGACCTTGGAGATATTGACTTAACAACTCACTCCACCATCTTTCGATAGGGACGTTAAACTGGAGTCCCGTGCCCCTCCTGGAAATAAGGACTCGAGCCTTTCGAAGGCTAGCACGTTAAGATAACTTATTTAGCTGCTTTGGGAGAGATCTTTTTCTCCTGAATTGCTATTCCAGGGTTTACTTTGATAGGTAGCCAGAGTTTTTCTCGGTAAACTGAGAAAAACTGCTCTAAAAGCATTCCACTACTGTGAAACTTGCATCGATATTTTTTAATCGAAATAAAATGATAGACATACAATATTCGGTCCAATGATACTAAAATGATTGGTGGGGGTAGGAGAATGCCAGTGGCATATCAAGCATATTCGTTGCCCAGGGTTTTTCTTTATTTTTGCATCCCTTACAGACACCACAAATGGTTTGAAAGATGATTCTCCTCTTCAATCTTATTTTTTTTCGAAATTTAGTGTTTAATCGCCTCTTCATACCCATCAACCCTTTGTTGTGCCAGTTAAAAAGTCCATATTTTCATTATTTCTGATTTCAAATTTTCATTTTCAAAAATGATCAGTGAATGAATTTCTGAATACTTCAATTCAGTTGTTTTTTTCAGAGTTTGGATGAGAAGGAGAATGAGGCTTTCGTAAGGGGAGTAGAGCAAGGGAAAAAAGACGTTCGCACCACATCCAGCGAAACGGAGGATGCCACCAAAACATCCTTGAATGTCGGTGATGAGGTAGGATACAGTAAAAGCAGGCGTATAAGAACCTAGATTTTACCTTTTAGCCTAAACAGGATCGTATTGAAATGCAACTTACTACAAGGGTTTTCTAACAGATTTGTGTTTTACATTGAAATAATCATATCAAATCATTACTAAAACCTCATTGATTGGAGCCTTCCAAAATTTGCCCTTGCGAGTGATGACATCGTAGTCAAACAGGTGCTTTTAAACCAGGTTCTTAAACGTAGGTTTTTACTGTATTGTAATATTTTTGGATTCAAGCAAGAGATTTCAGGTACACAGTGAAAATTATCTTCCACAAATTTTCTGGACAATGGCGAAATTCCACCCTATACCTTGGTCACCTTTTCGTCCATAATGTGTCCCTAAATTATCCCTAAATTATCCATAATTTGTCCATCATTTCTCCATGATTTGTCCCCAATCTACCGTAAAGAGTTTCATTAGTAATTTTATCTTTTTGTCGCTAAATCGTCCACAAATTATCCATAAATGGTCCCTAATTTTACAATAGGATTTCTTGTAGCAAATTTAAGGACTTCCTCCCTAAATTACCAATAAATGTTAAAGCTTAAGTAATCTATGTGTTCGTTTCATCATGTTTCCGATATTTCTGGCTATACTGAAGTTATGTACCATCCAAACACTGTTAAATTTTAGGGACAAAGTCTATAATGACGCTTCATATTCCAGATATTTTAATTTAGGGATAATTTCCCGAAAATAGTTCGTTTGCTGCCGGGGGGGGGGGCTTGTCAGGCCATCATCAGGGAACTTTGAATAGGTACTGATAGAAGTAACGCAAGGTAAACGAATAGATTATTTTACAATTGATTCGAGTTTCAAACAAAGAAATAAAAGGCTAAATGCGATTAGACTAGACAATTATATAACTTCTTTTTGCTTTAAGGTAATAAAGTTTTGGGCTTGAGAAGAAGCAGTATTTGGAAAATCAATCGAGATAATTTGTACGATCTAAAGTGAAGTAGGCTCACTTACTGGTTTTGAAGAAAACTTTACGGATCTGTTGTTTCGCAAATGTGAAAATTTGTGCAGATGAAAATAAGCCGAGTAGGACACGACCTCTGATTTGAATAGGGTTTGATCGGTAGAGAACTTTATGATGGGGAGAAAAAGTAGAAATATGACGACTGCGGAAACTTCTAAAACTTCTGACACTCATCAGATTTGTAAGTCAGAAAGAGAACGAAATTTAAACCTTACGAAAGTACGCTCTGTCTTTTTATGCCAGTGCTCTAACCCCTGAGTTATCGGGACGCTGACAGTTAATAAAAGAGCTGATGTTGATATTGTCTTGTTTCTGTGCTATTCTTTAACTTTGCTTTTCCTTCTAATAAAGGTGAAAAAGATCATGAACAACGTCTTCTTTGAATTGAAGAACAAATTCGAGCCTGATGAGTCGTATGAAGGGCGTGACGTCATCAAGGAAATCTTGCAAACGATTAGGGTAAGTTTTCTCCAATTTGATTTCTAACATACTATTTCACTTTTAAGATACACCAATTACTTACGAAGATAGTAAGCGTACTTGCCTATCAACTATCTATGCACTGCTTCGATTAGTCTCCCATTCAGTGGGCCATTTGTGCTTAATATACGAATCAATACCTTACGAAGATAGTAAGTTTATTTACCTATCAACTCAATTCAACTCAACCGGCTCATTTTTAGTCTAATCTTATGAACTGATACTCTCATGGAGAAAATATGTATGAAAGTCAT
This sequence comes from Pelagia noctiluca, assembly GCA_963924455.1. NCBI lineage: Eukaryota > Metazoa > Cnidaria > Scyphozoa > Semaeostomeae > Pelagiidae > Pelagia > Pelagia noctiluca. Next base: position 15,118,827 of record OZ004316.1, read on the forward strand.
CATACCGCAGGAAGGACTCGCGCCCGAGCCGATGATCTATCTGTGCGAAAGTTTTGGTAGGAAAATTACTAAACCTAGTGAACTCGGCATATAAACATCAAATGCGGTCATTTATCGCTCTTTGACACTCGAGCTGTGTACAGCTTCCTCTTCATGCAGTATCTTGGATATGATGGACATGTTGTATGTCACATGCTTGGCTCATGTCATACTCTCTTTGCAGCATCGTGTTAAGTTAAGTGAGTGGTTGAATCTCTGTACAGCCTGACTAATGCTCTGCCTTGTTCCCAGCAGGGATGCTGTAGCATACCCTAAATCACTATATATAGTAGTATGAGGTTCCAGTGTAGTTATGACATCCATTTATTAGTGAGTGAGTTTCTGCTGGATACGCTAACCTTACGGTGTTGATTCTCTGTACAGCCTGACTACCAGACTGCATTCTGCAATTTTCACTCACCACAGATTCTCGCCAAACATTTTGCTAGAAAAAATTTCTCGCCAGACCGCCTTATATTTTTTTTTGGCTACCAAAAGTGTGTCTCTGTTGTGCAAATTTCCCTTGCCACATTGGGTAGTTCAGGTAAAATTTCATGGAAATGACAGAAAAGAACAATACACTGCTCAATCAAGCAATTTCCAAGCACGAATTTTGATGAAATTGTTTGTAAGTGCTCGCCAAAACTCGCCAACGCTCGCCAGTATTCATCGAAACTCAAAAAAACTCGCCAAATAAAGGTTGGCGAGTTTTCACAAAGCTCGCCGCTCGCCACAGATCTGGCGCAAAAGGGGCCTAGAATGCAGACTGGCCTGACTAATGCTCTGCCTTGTTCCCAGCAGGGATGCTGAAGCATAACACTAAATCACTATATATAATAGTATGAGGTTCCAGTGTAGTTGTTACATCCATTTATTAGTGAGTGAGTTTCTGCTGGATATGCTAACCTTACTGAAGCCAGAGCTTGTTTCCAGTAGGGGTAAATGTATACGAGGTCCTAGTGTGTCTATTCCAATCATCTGCGGTACAAAAGTTTTCAAATTGAAAATTACAGGCAACTAGTAGCATAACGCGCTGATTTCTACACGCTAGCACGTAAAAAATGAATTCTGCCAGTCAGTGATTTAACGTTGTTCTATGTACCTTTCAATAGAATGTGACAGTGAAAATGACTGAAACAGCGACGAGAGAAGAGGGAGACGATGAAGATGATGATGAAGATGAAGATGAAGATGAAGATGACGATGAAGATGAAGAAGACGATGAAGATGAAAAGGAAGATGAAGAGGACGATGGAGAAAGCGAGGAGGAACTATCTAGTGCAGAAGAGAGCGACAGTGCCTCTGAAGTTAGTGAAAAGGCTGACAACGTGATAGAAGTGGAAAATAAATCCAAGAAAAGTGAGAGGAGTGAAAGTGAAGATGATAGTGAAGATGAACATAGTGGCCTAAAAGAGGTAGCAAATGATAAGAATATCATTGAAAGCGATGGAGGAGATGGAAGTGAATCTGAGAATGATGACGAGAGTCAAAATGAGGCTAGGGATGAGATTGAAGAGGTGTCAGGGAATGGAAAGAGGAAAGAGTCTGAAAATGAGGACAATAACTCTGAACATGAGGATGTTGACTCTGAACATGAGGCTGTTGACTCTAAACATGAGGCTGACGGTTCTGAATATGAGGCTGACGGTTCTGAACTTAGAGCTGAGAATGTTGTGGACAACGAAGAGAAAATTAGTAATGAAATGGAGCATGAAAACGATACAGAGAATAATAAAGGAGTCATTGGTAATGTACCTGATAATGTAGTTGATGTTACTTATGATACCAATGAAGTAGATGAAACTGAAAACTATGCTGTAAACAACACTAGTGAATCTGTCACTGAATCTGAAGTTACAAACAGTGAGGTTTCTGAATCTGCCAGTCTTGTCACTGAGCACGACTCTAAATCATCAGATAAAAACGAGGATTCTGGCATCAACACTGATTTTGAAAATTCTGAATTGAAGAATAACGTAGCAGCTGTGGACCCAGATAGTCAGTCTATAGCCACAGAGAATGTAAAAGATGACTTAGAAATAATGGATAGCACGGACAGTGTTGCTGTTATTGAGTCGGGCAGTGATAATCCAGATGCCAGTGTAGGGCTTGATAAACAGAATACTGTGGAGAAAAGTGAACAAACTGCTGAAAGTGAAAAACCCAAATCAAATAAAAACAAGGAAGCTTCCAGCTCAAAGGGAATATTCAACTTGAGTGATGAAGATGAAGATGATGATGGGATTTTTTCTCAATCTCCAGCAAAGGTTGGTTTCACTCCTACTTTCTTGTTTGTTTTGTTCTTCTTACCCCTTCATCACCTTGTTTGCACGATCATTTTGAACTCTTGGTTGATTTTATCTCCTGAATTGATTATGAATACCAAAAAAGCTCAATATCTACTCGCCATCTCTATCTCTATAGTTTGTGGTCGTCTGTGGTGCAGTGTTACGGCGTTTAACTCGCAACCGAAAGGTAGAGGATTGAAAATCAAGCCCTTACAAAATGTGCCTCTCTCCGACTAAGTATAAATGGCAACTTGGATAGTAGTTATAAGCGCTCTATGTGGCTGCATCCTGCCATGAAAGAAATGACTGTTGGGAATGGAATTGATGGTTTTACATGATTTCAATCGAAAAGAATGGTCTCGAAAATATACACAATTGTTATCTGTAAAATAGATCTGTTAGAGCCTTGGAATGATCATGAACATTTGCTTCCTAGTGATATTATTTGCATATCAGTAACTTGCATCATAGTTTATCGAAAAAGATGGTTTAGAAACCTATTGTTGTATCTTTTTGTGCAAGTTTTGCAAAATTGAGAGTACACAGTCTTTATGCCATTGTTTTAGCCAACAGGGTCATGGTTGAGCGAATAAACCAAAACGTTTCTTTTGGTTCCCTAGCCAGAAATATTCGTTATTTAGAAAAGATTTTGCAATATTCAGTATCATATTCAAGTGGGCAATATTTACATGTTAAATTTTAACAGTAAAGAGAGAGGATAAGGCATACGTTGTGCACGTTCAAGCACTGCTCAACATCAACTGTGAAACAAAGATGTACAACAATAGGTTCCTAAACTTTCCCGATAAACTATGCTTGCATGGTACGTTTGAAGATATGAATCATAAGGCAAAACTCCCTGTATCTCATTCACAGTCGAGTCTAAAGTTGAAGTTTCATAGTGACGTCTGTTTGGATTAAATATCTTTTTCGTTGCAGAAATCAGCAGCAGCGTTCAATAGGAAACCTCCGCCATTATTCGACGATGATGACGAGGATACCAATTGGATCTAGTGAGAAACAATGCAATAATTCAATCCAAATCAATCGAGTTTCAAATAGAATCAAGAAGAGTACTGATCTGTTAATTTCAAATCATTTTTACAAAGTGCCGTCTTTGAGTAGATTCAAGACGAAATATCGCTTCTAGGTTTGTAGCATGCAGCCTTTTGCTGTCTGAAACATGAATAGTAGAAATGGGTAGAATGCAGTTTAGGGACACACTTGATAGAAAAGTTATTATTTAGTTGAATTGTTCGAAGATCGAGATAATCTCACAACTTTGCGAAAGCAGATAACTTAGTGAAGGTTTCATTCGGATGCAAGGAAAAGTTGCAAATCTAACGTAGCAAATATTTATGACGAATAGCTATGATAACACTTAAAGAATGATACAACGGGGGTTTAAGGGCTTAGCCCCCATTTAAAAGCAGCATTATTTGTGGCAATTACGCTACTCGTGTAACTCGCCCAACGGTGTTTTTGTGAAGTACGAAATTTCGAAAAATGACATTTGCGACGTATTCTAAATTCGAGGGAAATCTAGAATTCAATTCAATTCAATTCTGAATTCGTAAGAAAAGTGTGTCTACTAAAGTGCAAGTGTCTCACAGCTTACACCAACTAACCACTGCAACATCATTAGATTCTGGTTTTCTGTGCGATATGAACATTTTTTAATACTGTACCATAACTTGACCGAGTTAATATACACGCACTTTATATCTGTAATTTTGATGTCTGATTTTTATATCTGGAAGATATTGCACAAACTCGCCTTATTTGTGTTCATCTCCTTTATTGGATTGCAATGGAATCCTCCTTACGTGGCCACCTAATTTATAGGGACAGTTCGTTATTACGGACAACTTATTATAATGGACAGTTTTTGGTCCCATGCATGCATAGTGAAGAAGTAGTCCCATTGGCCAAATCAGTCCCATTTGCTATCGCATAGGTGGCCGTATAAACAGGGATCAGCTATAAACTATAGCTATAAACAGCGATAGATGAATATACCCGAGCGACATTTAGCGAGGAAGTGCATTCGCTTGAATTAGAGCCATGTCCTTCTTTGAAGCGCTTGACTTCCCTTACTAGTTTATCAGAGGTTGATTGCGCATGTGCAAATTTGTCAGTCAGGCCACTGGACTAATTTCCGCTTAGTAGAAACTGAAATTTCACCTTAAAGGTCACGAGATACTTGCACTGAGCTCTACTTGTTATATGTTGCAATAATGACATGCAGTTTATGCAACTGTAACAAGTTTCTTTTGAGATTAAGAGGACTTAACACAGCTTTGGAAAAGTGAGATTTTGGCTAGATGGCACTCATCTTGATTCAAGATTGTAAAGGAGGTTTGCTTGTCCAGCAGCATAATTTTGCGTCTTTCTCGAGTTGTTTTGTTAGTTGAGAAAACACTTCTTCCGCTTAAGTGAAACACTCGTGCATAAATAAGCTCGTTTTGTTTCGAGAGAGTCACTTAAAGTTTCCAGTGAAGTGGAGCAGTTCATTGGCAGAGATGATGATGAGAGTGGTGGTTCTGGGCCTCTTTGCCCTTCTTGCTGCAACTGAAGGTAAGAGTTCGAATTAATTTTTTTGATATTTTCCATCGTAAGTCGTTTGGTTCTTAAAAATTATCGCTAGTTAGGGCATTTTATCGCTAGTTAGGGATTCACGGATTTCCATTATACATCACATAGCAATCTATGCGAAGATAGTTCTCTGTTTTGTACTGATAGTGTCATTATCATCAATACTATACTTTCACATAAACACGAGGTGCAGTTACAAAGCAATACATAACTGGTTTTCATCCTCACGAAGCTATTTTTAATGCCATAAAGTAAGTAGTTCTTGTAATAATACAAGCCATTTTATGGAATTAACCCTTGTGGGGCTCCGTTAGAATCGGGGCCGAGAGCTTTGAAAACCTCCCTCTCTGTCTCTTTGCTCTTGGTTATAGCATCTTAGAGAGTTGTTTCAATGTGTAAATCTCTAATCGTACCACCCCTCTTTAGCAAATATACTTTCCTTGTGCACGAATAGAAAAATGGATCACCTTCTATTTTACAACTTCTTCATGTGATGATGATTTGTAAATGATATTGATATTTTAATTTTTTATCTAATATCAGAGAAAAAGGAAGGAGATTAGCTCTCTGTTTGTTACTCAAATGTTCATTTTCCCTTTTTATGTCACTCTCTACCTTCTTACATCGAGCACCACGATGCGGTCACAACGTAATTGCTATAGAGATATTTATAACTAATATGAATATCAAAATGATTCGGAACTGATATGAATACTGCAAATATTTGAAACTAATATATAATTTTTCAGCATGCAAGGACAAGTACGAACCCGATTGTGGCACCTGGGCGAAAAAAGGTTACTGTAATAATGGGAGATTCAAAGATTTTATGAGAGAAAACTGCAAGAATTCATGTGGTCTTTGTGGTATGTTTGTTTTAGTCTTTAGTAAAAACCAACCAAAGAAGTCCAACCAGAATCTGTGGACCCGCGTCTTTGTCCACCCTACCCTTGCTCATAAGCAACCCTTAGTTAACGTGAATTTACAATGCTCTTATGTAAACTGGAGATGAAGTAGGATTTTGAAAATCAATCGAGATAGTTTTGGGGGTTGAAAATGACCTGAGTAGGACTCGAACCCTCGACCTCTAGATTCGTACTGTAGTGCGCTACCACTTCGAACCGGGGCAACATATCGCACTAGAGTACGAATCTAGAGGTCGTGGGTTCGAGTCCTACTCGAGATATTTTCATTCTCAAAAATTATCTTGAATATTCTTATAGTTTGATTTGATTTGGTAAAATTTGCAATACTCTCACAATGTTCTTACGTATTTTTAAATCAATTTTGTGCAAAAGAACTTCTTCAAAAATCACATCTTTAAAACACTATTCGAGGTCAAACGTATAGTTTTAAATGATAAAGTACAAACTAAAGTTGCGCTTTTTGAGTTCAAGAAATTCTGTCTTCAAGAAATACTGATAAGGCCATAAGAAAATGAAAGTTGAATTTACTCCATGTAATTAAAGTTGGTTTTCCTTGTTACAGCATTTGCACAGCAGGCACAATTGAAGTCATTGAGGGCTGATTTCAATGTTTCACTTACGATGGGAAACTCTTAGTATCTTAGGCTACCCCCGCCCTCCAACTTTTTAAACTGCCTTTTATTGTTTGTTCTTGAGTCACGTATAGTTTCTAACTCAAACGAACAATGAAAAATGAAAAGTAACCATGGTATATTGAATCATTTTTCATTTCAGGTGTAGCAACAACTGTGGCACGTGAGTAACCATTAAAATTAAAGGGTTAAAGGTTGAGAATAAAGATAACAGTTTGAGAATATTATTCGTGATGGTAACATATGCCGGTAGCTCCCTTGGGTTCTAACTAATCTAGTACTACAATTTAGTACCACTTTCTAAATATTCTACTACCCGTGATTAATGCCCCTAAGCATCCCATAATGCATTGCATTGTTTAACAATCCGCAAAGGATCCTGGGAAGATATTTCCCAAGTTTCTTCACGTTAGAGGGAAATTTGTATGATTTCAAAATGGTAGAATAAATTGGAAAGTCTTCAATTTTAACTTTATGCAAATAATCTTTCTTTCTAAAACGATGTTTCCCCGTTTAATTTTTTTCTTCAAGAATATGGGATAAGTATGTTTGTATACAAAATCTTTTATTTCAAAACCCCTAATTTCTTGCCCATATAGTTTTCCTACAAGAAAGTGAAAATCCCGTTGAGATGCTTGTCACATAGGGTTTTTGTGTTGTTATTTTTACAAACATGTAAACAAGATTTGGCATCTAAGAATGTAATTTTGCCCTTAAAGTTTTAAGATTTAACCGTGTTTGTCTTGTAAGTCTGTCCTGTAACTCTCTCTAAAATTGGTTGTTTTACCAGCTTGCATTGACGGATACAGACAATGTAATGACTGGGCGAGCAGAGGATATTGCACCGTACCCAAGTACAAGAGCTTTATGACCAGCAACTGTAGAATCTCGTGTGGTGTTTGTACTGGTAAGATATGTTTGAAATATGATAATTCATGCTTTCTTACTAATCTATGAAAATATCATTCTTTTGTTTTGCCAACAAGCTGTATACCATGATTCAGATTCTTTGGACTACCTTTCTGTATTTGTATCATGACCTAGCGTCCTGTCGAGAACTGGTTTGCTTTGCGTTTCTGATAAAGTTGATAAAACTAGAATATTTTGTGTCTTCTTCTCGAAATATTCTAAAAACATGAATATTTCAAACTTTCACAAAATCTATTCCATTCTTTCCATTAGGAAATAATTCAACGAAATTCCAAATGCACAAAAAGGTTGAATCGTATGTCCTTAGGACCAAACTGGGTTTCCGTTAAGGGTTGATTTATTGAAAATAGCACTGAAGTCAATAGTGTACCAAAGAACTTGTTAGAAAGTAAATGATCATGGACGGACCATGTGGCGATTGCATAATGTGAGCAACTCCTGGCCATGTTTTTTCGTTATACTGTCTTAGAGCGTTCATATCTGTCATCAAGGCTTTCTCTAACGTAGATGTTGTCTCCTCCTTCTGAACTTGGGCTGGAATATTCCAGGGTATCACCCTCAAACTACCATCTATGAAGGACCAGGAAACCATTCTTGCGATCAAATAAGAGTATTAGGATTATATGCACCACCAGGAGACGTGTCGAAAACAGAGAAACCCATTTTGAGCTTGCAGGCCAGGGTATACTTTTTTACCCTATCTCCGAGAACAGGGCAGCAATAAGATATCCTAGTATGGCAGTTTCCTCTAACTTTGATATGTTATTACACCCAGGGATAACATGTAACACCGACCCATTAAAAGGCTCAAAACTTTATGATTCAGGGAGGATAATCATGGATTCTAATTCTCTTTCAGGCCCAGTTACAACAAGTGGACCAGTGTTGACAAATCCCCCTGGTAAGCCGTAAGCTTTGTAAATCAACCTTTTATAGGCAAGGTAAGACCAGAAAACGTTCTAGTTTTGTGAAGGAAACTCTCCTCTCAAAGGCAGTAAAACCCTGGAAAGAGATTTCTGTGAATGAAAATCTCTCTCTTCAGTGAAATCGAAGAAAATATTGACGATTACAGAGTCTCGACGCCTTCTGTTTTAGAGTGTTTTACCTACTTTTTCGAACAAGAGTGAAAGACTTTATCGTTTTTCCATCGATGTAGGTTACTGTGGCAAGCCCGACATTCAGCAAGGAAGAGTAATTTCTGGAGTTGATGCAAAGAAAGGAACATGGCCGTGGCAGATTCTCATGCTTTTCGGTGGACGAACAATGTGTGGGGGGTCTTTGATCTCACCAAATTGGGTGGTCACAGCCGCACACTGCGTTTATGGAAGAACCCACCAAGCCAGTTATTTCAAAGTCAGGTATGCAATCTATGATTTACCTCGAGGCTACGGTCTGGCAGCCCTTCGCTGTATGTCTTTGTTGAATTTTTCAACTGTCATCGTGCACAAACATATAAACATACATACAAACATGGGTGCTGATGACGTAGCATTTGAGAATCTCAGAGGGTGTATCGGGGAGCTTGATAGATCTGGGAAGGAAATTATCTTCATTGGTGATACTAGCTAATTGTGATTTGAAGAATAGCACGAACGCACATACAAAATAATTGAAGCTTGTCTATTCTGAATTTCAAATAGAACAATTGATTAAAATGTACACAAGAGTCGCAGTAATAACTACCGAACAAGGGGAATAAGTAAGTCACTGATAGATCATTTCTCTGCCTCAAACCCCAAATATATTTTATAGACGGGTGTCCTAAAACCGGAATGGTGGACCACTATTTGGTGTATTGGGTGAGGGAGGTAAATGTCTGGCCACTAGAGAAAGAAGGCAGTAAGCCAAAAAAGTCGAATCTCGCACCATGAAAAAGTACGACAAGGATCTCTTCCAATAGGACCTGCAACAAATAGACTGGGAAGCCATTCTTACCGCCTCTACAAATGATCCATCCGCAATGGCCAATAGAATTCAGGAGATTTTTGGATCATTTTTGAACATGCATGCGCCAATTAAGAAAAGAAGAATAAAATCAGAATTTGCTCCTTGGTTAGCCCAACTCCGAGTCTTAGGAAATCTATGGAGACCAGGGATAGACTTAAGAATCTAGCGAAAAAGTCTCTTAGATTGTGGCCTGCTTACGCCAAGTAGCGAAATCATGTAACAAAAGAAATTAAACATTCTATCCAGGATTATTACAGAGGCGTAATCGAAAAAAACAGAGAGGACTCCAAGAATATGTGGAAAACAATAAATAGAGTTTTGGATAAAAATATTGAATCCACCACAATTCCCAGTATAGAGCTTGACGGCAAAACGTTAACAAGAGAAAATGATGTACTTGAAGTGTTGAATTATCATTTTGTCTCTGTCGGACCAAAGCTCGCTAGCAGCATAGAAACGAGACAAAATGATAATTGCCTACAACATATCACACCAGTAGACAATGAAATGCCTTTTCAAAAAAATCGATAAAAAGTTTGTGATGAATTCGATTAATCAGCTGAAGAACGGAAAAGCGTCTGGCCCTGACAAAGTCACCGTTACTCTAGTGAAAGACGCGTACGAACTAATCGCTGACCCATTAATGCTGATCTACTATTACATCTTTGATAAGCAGTACTGACTACTACTATGAAAATATTGATCGTAGCAACGTCAATCTCACTATTTTTCTTGATCTTATGAAAGCTTTCGATACGGTCGATCACGATATATTACTTAGCAAGATTCGTGCATACAGAATAAAAGGCAGGACAGGGGACTGGTTCGAGTCCTACTTGAGCAATAGGAAAAAGTTCTGCTCTCTCAAGGGTAGACATTCAAAGGCCAGCAATATAACATGTGGCATCCCCCAGGGTTCCTGTTTAGGCCCTCTTCTCTTCATCGTTTATCTGAATGACCTAGAAAAATGCCTTGAATATTCCTGGGCTAGTATCTATGCTGGCGAGACTAGTATAACTATTGCATCGAATGATGTAGCGAAACTAGTTGGAGACGCACATCAAGAGCTTTTCAGTCTGTCTGAGTGGATAAGGGTGATTAAACTAACCCCAACCCCAACCCCACAAAGACCGAATTCATGGTTATAGGGCACCCACTTAAAACAAAAATCTAGACTTGCCAGAGATTCTGAAACTAAATAACTCCGATATAAAAAGATTCGGGAAAGCAAAATCTCTCGGGGTTATTGTGGATGAAAAAATGAACTGGGACAAGCACTTTCAGCGCACCAAAAGCAAAATGAGTGGTGGTATCGCAGCCCTAAAAAAGTTGAAAAATGTCATTCCACAGTCCCAACTGTGTAATGTATATTATGCACTAGTTGAAATCATTTGCGCTACCCTGATGTTATTTGGGATAGCCTATCAAAAACAAAAATAGTTACTCTCCAAAATCTTCAAGATCGGGCTTATTCGATAATTAGTAACGCAAGAATAAAAGATAACTGGTCACCTTGGTTAGATCGTTTTTAAAAAGAAATGAAAACGTCAAACTCCCTTGAACAACAGCAAGATTTAAGAAATTCAGGGCTTAACTTTTTTTGTTCTCTTAGCTTATCTATATCAAATGTAACTTAATTGAAATATTTACTCTGTATTATTATGCTGAAGGGTTAATTTGTGTATAAACAATATCAAATAAAAAAAATGATACATTTTGAATCTTCCGCAGAGTCGGCGAGCACATAACATCGACAACAAGCGATGGACAGCATCAAGATATTGATGTTGAAAAAATCATATACCACCCAAACTACCAAAGAAACACACTCGATTCAGACATTGCGTTGATGAAACTGGCCACTCCTGTCAAGTTTGATAGATATGTCAAACCAGTCTGCCTTCCCCAACAGGGGGCAAATGTCCCTATTGGCACTCAATGTTATATCACCGGTGAGTACCGCTAGTTTGATATGCCAATTCTGAGAATGGTTTTTACGGAGACATGTGGCAGATGTAAATGTACCCGAAATAGAAATCTATTTTGAACAAGAACTCTGCCTTTTAAATACGACTCAGGGACATGGCCAGGAAAAGCTCTGAAAGGGGGAACGTTGACTAATTTTGGTATGCACTGTTGGTTAATAACACATAAGAGGTTATCTCTACGATATATAAAGACTTTTCATCAAAAGCCCCCCGTCTAGCTACGTCCCTGCTACGTGTCATCCATTGTTGAAAAAAGCCAAGGACGTTGAAGCCGGGGGGCTACTGCCTCCTGAAGATTTTACAAAAGACAATGAAGTGCCCTTTTTACTTTCAGACATTGTCCATCTGTCTTAATGAAAAAGAGGCCTTGAAGTGCCTCCCCTCCTAGTTTGAGATGCTTGATACAGATAATGACTCATTTCAATTCGACAGGCTGGGGGAAGATCAAGCACCCAGGAAGCATGCATCACACCTTACAGCAAGGCAAGATGCCCGTCGTCTCTAAAGCAGCATGCTCCAGTATGAACACCAAGAACTTTGGAATAAAAGTAAGTTAATTTCTCTGTCTCTTGTTTCATGAACGTTCTATACCAACAATTCCTTTCATTCAACATTGAGATAGCAAGCATCGGAGAAGCCGTATACACCCTAACCCTAAACATAAACCGTGAATCTGACCCAAACCGCACCCTTCCTTACCCTAACGTCATCCTTAACCGTGTCGTTTTAAAAGAGCAGAGCCCCCATATCCTTATAGCACCCTTCATTCATTATGAAAAGTGGCTCCTGAATTTCAAATTCCTTTTCTTCAGATCACAGACAACATGGTATGCGCTGGACACGGAGGAAAAACACTTGTGAGTGGTTGCCATGGTGATAGTGGTGGTCCTTTTGTATGCCAAACAGGGGCCCAAGGGCAATGGGTGCTGCAAGGGGCTGTAAGTTGGGGATCCGGAAGATGTGACGCAACTCAAGGATACAGTGTGTTTGCACGAGTGTCGCAATTTAGATCTTGGATCGACCAGCAGATGTCTTCATAAGTCAGAAGCGAACATTTTGGCTATTAAACTCATTAAAGACATTCATCAGATCTTTAAAAAAAATTTTAATTAAAACTAAATTCGTGTGTCTTAAACACCAAAGGTTCAAAATCAAATAACTTTTCAACACTCTAACTATCATTTACCATCATCAATATCTTCATGAAATGCTTTAATATTGAGTTAAGCCCTTACATTTAAGTATAAAAACAAAATTTCTCTCTTTGCTCTCTACCTTTGCTCGCTGGTAATTGATAAAGTGCATGCTATTAAACGAAGATTCGATTGAAGAGGCACTGACATTTGCATTTTAAGTGATTAACATCAATAAACAATGATTAGAGCTTAGATGGTTTGAATTACTGGAAACTTGACTTGAAACTGATTGTTCATGATTTGTTTAGAAATCGGCTGAAAAATGTTCTTTCCAAAACAAATTACATGCAGTGGTGTAGAGCTTGGAGGCTCGGAGGGGCGCAGCTTCCCTAGTTATTTTTTTCCCGATTTTGAGGGGACTATAGCCCCCCTAGTTATTTTCAAAATGAAAAGATATTTTTTGAAAAATCAAATCTTTATCATTGATCTCATCAAATCTGTCGCGAAAAGTTATACTTCTGGACCCTAGCCAGGGCTCTGCCCTAGACCTACTCGGGGGCTCACAGCACCCCCAGACCCCCAGCTGTTGCATGAGGTCCATCTACCACAACTAAAAATGAGCCCCCCTACTTATTATGCTAGCTCTACACCACTGATTACATGTCACAGGATTTTGATATGTCAAGAATAGACCTCAACGAGAGTAAAAAGAACTAGATCAGTGAAATTTCGATCAGCAAAATATTGGCAAAATGTGAAAATACTATCAAAGTGAAAGCAATTTCACTTTAAAGGAAATTTCTTCAAAAGTAGCGAAACGCTTGAAAAAACGTTACCCAAAATAAATGATAATAAATAGACTTCTAATCTACTCAGAGCTATTCAGGGAGCAATAGTAAACTTTAATATCCTAAGAAAACGCATAAAATCACCCAAACCTTTTTCTTCAACATCATCCAAAAAGTGGGGAAAAGCGTGATGGTTAGCCCACGGTTTTTGGTCCAATTTGGCCCAGAGTAACTAGTTTCAAATGATTTCTAATCAACTTAGGGCTCTTCAAGAGTAATATTAGGCTATAATAGCCTTAGAAAACGCATAAAATCAACCAAACTTAACCCTTCAAATCAGCCAAAATTGGAAAAAAGGGTGATTGTTAACCCTAAGTTTTTGGTAAAATCGAGCCCAAAATAAATGATTCCAAGTAGGCTTCTTATCCACTCAGAGCTGTTCAAGAAGCAATGTTAGGCTATAATATCCTTAGAAAAGCATAAAAAAACAAAAGCTTTTTCTTCAAAATCAGTGAAAAATTAGAAAAAAGGCGAGATGATTATGTCATGGTAGTTGTTCAAATTTGACCAAGAATAAATGGTTCCAAATAGGCTTTTTATCCAATCAGAGCTGTTCAGGGGGCAATATAGGGCTATAATAGCCTTAGAAACGCATAAAATCACAGAAATATTTTCCTTCAAATCAGCATAGAATTAGGGAAAAGCTTGATGGTTAATTATTAGCCCATGGTGTTTTTGGTCAAAATTTGCTCAAGATAAATCGTACCAAATAGGCTTCTAATCATTTTAGGGCTGTTCAAGGAACAAAATTAGGCTGGAATGGCCCTAAAAAACGTAAAAAAAACACCGAAACCTTTTCCTTTAAAATCAGTCAAATATTGGAAAAAAGCCTGATGGTTAGCCCATTGATTTTGGTCTAATTTGGTCCAAGATAAAGGGTTCCGAACAGGCTTCTAATCCACCCAAGGCTGTTCAGGGGGCAATACTAGGCTTTAATAGCCTTGGAAAATGCATGAAATCAATTAGAGCTTTTTCCTACTTTGAAACGCTTGACTCACCAGTTTGTCAGACGTTGATTGCGCATGTGCAAATTCGTCACACAGACCACTGGACTAATTTCCGCATAGTGGGGACTGGAATTTCACCTGAAAGGTCACGAGATACTTGCACTAAAGTTTACTTGTTATATGTTGCAATAACGACATGCAGTTTGTGCAACTGTAACAAGTTTCTTTTGGGATTAAGCAAACTTAACACAGCTTTGGAAAAGTGAGATTTTGGCTAGAAGCCACTCATCTTGATTCAAGATTGTTAAGGAGGCTTGCTTGTCCAGCAGCATAATTTTGCGCCTTTCTTGAGTTGTTTTGTTAGTTGAGAAAACACTTCTTCCGCTTAAGTGAAACACTCGTGCATAAATAAGCTCGTTTTGTTTCAAGAGAGTCACTTAAAGTTTCTAGTTAAGAAGAACGGTTCATTGGCAGAGATGATGATGAGAGTGGTGGTTCTGGGCCTCTTTGCCCTTCTTGCTGCTACAACTGAAGGTAAGGAATATGCAATGTTTGCTTTGATATTTTCCATCGTAAGTCGTTTGGTTCTTAAAATTTATCGCTAGTTAGGGATTTACAGATTTCAATTTTACATCACATAGCAATCTGTGCGAAAATAGTTCTCTGCTTCGACTAACCTTTCTGAACTCAATTGAATTGTTGTGGAATTATGCAAAAAAATCATCGCCAAGTCATCCATCGTCAAGCTTTCAAAGACGCGTTCTTTGTAAAAACAAACTTTTGTACTGACAGAATCATTATCATAAGTACTATACTTGAAAACAATCACGAGTTGCAGTTACAAAGCAATACATAACTGGCTTTCATCCTGGTGAAGGTTTTTTTAATGCCATAAAAGAAAAGTAGGTAGTTCTTGTAATACGAGCCATTTTATGAGATAAACTTTTGTGGGACTCTTTTGGAATCAAGGCCAAGAGCTTTGAAAACCCCACTCCCTGGCTCTTTTCTCTTGGTGGTAGCATCGTTGAGAGTTATTTCAATGTGTAAATCTCCAATTGCACCATCCCTCTTTAGCAAATATGTTTTCCTTGTGCACGAATAGAATAATGGATCACCTTCTATTTTACAACTTCTTCATATATGATGATGATTTGTTAATGATACAAATATTCTAATTTTTCATCTAATACAAGAGAAAAAGGAAGAAGATTAGATCTCTGTTTGTAACTCAAATGTTCATTTTTTCTTTTTATGTCGCTCTCTACCTTTTTACATCGAGCACCACGATGCAGTCACGACGTAATTGCTATAGAGATATTTATAACTAATATGAATATTAAAATGATTCGGAACTGATATGAATACTGCAAATATTTGAAACTAATATATAATTTTTCAGCATGCAATGACGAGTTTGTACCTCAATGTGGCATTTGGGCAAAACAAGGTTACTGTAACGATGGGAGAGTCAAAGATTTTATGAGACAAAGGTGCAAAAAGTCGTGTGGCCTTTGTGGTATGAACGGTTTAGCTTTTTAAAATACAGTCACACAACCTTAGAGGAAAGTCAGATAAACGTGTCTTTAAGAATAACCAACGAAGTCCACCTAGCATCCGTGCACCTGCGCCTGCTCCTCCGCCCTATACATGTTCACTCTAGCAGGATTGCTTACCTCCTCACGTTTCGAACTCTGCTGTACAGGACAATTGCTAAGGCACTTGGTTTCTAACCAAGGGGTAGTAGGCTCGATTCCCGCCGCCTGCATTATCTCACTCTCACTGCTTATTCTCTTCTGGTTTTTCTCTTACAATGCTCGAATGGTTTTATAAATCAATTTTATGCAAAAGAGCTTCTTCCAAATTCTTCAAATCTGAGAAAAACTATTCCAGGACAAACGAATGAAATGGAAGAATAAAGTGCAAACTAAAGTTACCCTTTCTTGTCTTCGAGAGATACAAATAAGGCCACAAGAAAAGATAAAAGTTGCACTTACATTATGTAATTAAAGTTGGTAGTTCTTGCAGAAATACAGCAGAAATATACCTTTATTCTTTTCTTCTTGAGTCACGTATAGTTGCGTCAATAATTGATTCATGAACGAACAATTAAAGGTGAAGTTATTTTTAGAGCATATTTCCAATCGAGACCCTTTCAGAGGTCCTGAATTCACTTTCTCTTTCGAAAAATAACCATGTTATATTGAATCATTTTTCATTTTAGGTGTAGCAACAACTGTGACACGTGAGTAATCAATAATAGTAAAGGGTTTAAGGGTGGCGATATAGATTACAATTCCCAAGTTCCCTTGGGTCATAACTATTTTAGTACTGCAATGGACCACTTTTTAACTATTCTACCACCTTCAATTAGTACCTCTAAGCTTCCCTTGATGCATTGCACTATTTTAGAAATTGCGAAGGATTCCGGGATGATATTTTCCATTTCCCTTTATGATTGGGGCTAATTTGCATAAATCAAAGATGGTGGAATTGATTAGAATTCGTGCCACAAATTATGAAGTGTTTTGAAAACAAAATTTGGGAATTTTGAATACGGCAGAATATGGGACCAAGACAAAGTAACGCCGTTAACGCATGCGTAGAAGCATGGAGTAGCTCAACCATTCAACGAAATCTTTGAAAAGTTGTCCATTTGTACATTATGGAACGAAATGTTTCACGCTTATGCCTTTCCACTCAGGGTATGGAATGATTGAGTTTGAAGGCCTGCACTTAATCTTTTGTTTTAATACCCCTAATTTCTCCCCTATACATGTATATCTAGTTTCTTTAGAAAAAAGTAAAAATACCGTTGAAACTTGGAATGGTTAGGAGATGGACTTTATGTGTGGTTATTTCTAAAAGACATTTAAAGATTTGCACACATCTAAAAATGTGATTGTGTCCCTTAAGGTTTGAATATTTTACCCTGTTTGTAATGTAACTCTCTCTAAAATCTGTTGTTTTATCAGCATGCATTGACGGATACAAACAATGTAATGACTGGGCGAACAGGGGATATTGCACCGTGCCTAAGTACAAGACCTTCATGACCAACAACTGTAGAGTTTCGTGTGGTGTTTGTACTGGTAAGATATGTTTGAAATATGATAATTTATGCTGTTCATACTAATTTATGATATTATAATTCTTCTGTTTTGCAAGCATGCTGTATCCCATGATGCTTTGCACTACCTTGCTTCATTTTTGTTCAGGGAGAATAATCATGGAGACTGTGAAATCATCCAGTCCTTCGTAATGTAAAAAATCGTGTATAAGGTTTATTGATAGTCTAATTGAAAGTTTATCATATTTTTCTTTCAGGCCCAGTTACAACAAGTGGACCAGTGTTGACAAATCCCCCTGGTAAGCCATAAGCTATGCAAATCAATCTTTTTTAGGCAAGGTAAAACTAAAAAAACGCTGTAATTTGTAAAGGAAACTCTCTTCTCAATGGCAGTCAAGTCTTGCGAGAAATTCTTGTCAATGAATATCTCTCTCCACGTTGAAATCGAGAAAAATCGACGATTACACAGTCTCGAAGACGTCTGTTTTACAGTGGGTTGACTGTGCCTACTTTTTCGTCCAAAAATGAAAGACTTTATTGCTTTTCAATCGATGTAGGTTACTGTGGAAAGCCCGACATTCAGCAAGGAAGAGTAATTTCTGGAGTTGATGCAAAGAAAGGAGCATGGCCGTGGCAGATCCTCATGCTTTTCGGTGGCCGAACAATGTGTGGGGGGTCTTTGATCTCACCAAATTGGGTGGTCACAGCCGCACACTGCGTTTATGGAAGAACCCACCAAGCCAGTTATTTCAAAGTCAGGTATGCAATCTATGATTAACCTCGAGGCTATGGTCTGGCAGCCCTTCGCTGTATGGCTTTGTTGACTTTTTCAACTGTCATCGTGCACAAACTTACATTTTGAATCTTCCGCAGAGTCGGCGAGCACATAACATCGACAACAAGCGATGGACAGCATCAAGATATTGATGTTGAAAAGATCATATACCACCCAAACTACCGAAGAAACACAATCGATTCAGACATTGCGTTGATGAAACTGGCCACTCCTGTCAAATTTGATAAATACGTCAAACCAGTCTGCCTTCCCCAACAGGGTGCAAATGTCCCTATTGGTACTCAATGTTATATCACCGGTGAGTACAGCTAGTTTGATAAGCCAATTCTAAAAAATGTTTTTGAAGAGGCATACTCCAAAAAAATAAGAACTTCAAAAGTTACTTTGTCGTAGATGGAAATGTACCCAAAATATAAATGCCATTTGGATAAATAATTTGCCCTTTAAATACGATTCAGAGACATGGCCAGCAAAAGCTCTGAGGGGGGAGCCGTTCAAAATCTTTGATATAAACCTTTGGATAATAACACATAAAAAGACTTTTCATCAAAAAGGTCCCCCTCTGGCTACGTTCCTGCTATGTGTTGAAGAAAAGAACCAAGAGCGTAGAAGCCGGGGGACACCTGCCTCCAGAAGATTTTGCAAAAGACAATGAAATGACTCTTTTACTTTCAGAAATTTCCCCTCTGTTTTAATGAAAAAGGGCGCTTTAAGTGTCGTGCCCCCCCAAAGTTTGCTATGCTTCGTGCGTCTTTGGAAAAAACTGATTGTCCACTATTGCTGACGCACACAGTTGCTTTGCTTCTGATATATTCTGCCATAGCTGTAATAGAGGCATATCCGACGATCCAACAAAATAAAGTAACGAAGAAACATACAAGGGATAGAAAACGGCAACACCATGATAAAACCCGTTTCTCATCATGTCCTAAATCCCACACATGTTTAAAAACCTCAATTTGGTATTCCATCTCTGATCTTGTCATGTTCATGAATTGCTTTTTTATCGCCAACGGATCAGAATCGAATTGAATCAAAATATTGTTCCTTTCCTTTCCTTTGCTGCAATGCGGAGGATAGCAGAAAGTGAGTTTCCCTCTTATGAATCAGATAACTCATTTCAATTCGACAGGCTGGGGCAAGATCAAGCACCCAGGAAGCATGCATCACACCTTACAGCAAGGCAAGATGCCCGTCGTCTCCAAAGCAGCATGCTCCAGTATGAACACCAAGAACTTTGGAATAAAAGTAAGTTAATTTCTCTGTCTCTTGTTTCATGAATGCTCTATACCAACAATTCATTTCATTCAACATTGAGATGGCAAGCATCAGAGAAACCGTATACACCCTGACCCTAAATGTAAACCGTAAATCTGACCCAACCCGCACCCTTCCTTAGCCTAACGTCATCCTTAACCGTGTCGTTTTAAAAGAGCCCCCTTATCCTTATAACACCCTTCATTCATTATGAAAAGTGGCTCCTGAATTTAAAATTCCTTTTCTTCAGATCACAGACAACATGGTATGCGCTGGACACGGAGGAAAAACACTTGTGAGTGGTTGCCATGGTGATAGTGGTGGTCCTTTCGTATGTCAAACAGGGGCCCAAGGGCAATGGGTGCTGCAAGGGGCTGTAAGTTGGGGATCCGGAAGATGTGACGCAACTCAAGGATACAGTGTGTTTGCACGAGTGTCGCAATTTAGATCTTGGATCGACCAGCAGATGTCTGCATAAGCCAGAAGCAAACATTTGGACTGTAGAACTCATTAAAGACATTCATCAGATCTTTATAAACAATTCTAATTAAAAATAAATCTGTGTGTCTTAAACACCAAAGGTTTAAAATCAAATAACTTTTCATTATTCTAACTATCATCTACTATCATCAACATCTTCATTAAATGCTTTAATATTGAATTGAGCCTGTTGAGTTCAATTATAAAAACAACATCTCTCTGTTTTTCCTCTACCTAGCTCTCTTAATTCATATAGTGCATGCTATTAAACGAAGATTCGATTGAAAAGGCACTGAAATTGGCATTTTGAGTTATTTACATCAGTAAACAATTATTAAAGCCTAGATAGTTCATGGTTTTTTCTGAAAACCAGAAATCTTCTGAGATTAGATATCACAGGATTTTGATATGTCAAGAATAACCTCCACGACATTAGTAAAATTTTGATCAGCAAAAAATTAGCAGAATTTGAAAAAACTATCAAAGTGAAAGCAATATATTTTCTCTTTGAAGGAAATTTCTTCGAAAATAGCCAAACACTTGAAATAGCGTGGTGGTTAGTGTAACCAAATAGACTTCAAATCTACTCAGAGCTGTCAGGGAGCCATATTAGACTGTAATATCCTAATAAAATGCATAAAATCAACAAAATTTGTCCCTTCAAATCAACCAAAATTTGAAAAAAAGTGTGATGGTTAACCCTTTCTTTTTGGTTAAATCAAGCCAAAATAATTCATTCCAAGTAGGCTTCTTATCCACTCAGGGCTGTTCAAGAAGCAATATTAGGCTATAATATCCTAAGAGAAGCATAAAAAACAAAAGCTTTTTCGAGCCACATCTGGGTACATTACATAAATCAGTTAGGTTTCTGTTTCGTTCTCTTTCTGACGTATTACTCTGTTAAGTGTCAGACGAAAAGGTTAAGTAATCTATGTGTTCGCTTCGCTATATGTTTCCTATACTTTGGGCTATATGAAAGCTTTTTCCTTCAAAATCAGCAAAAAATTAGAAAAAACGCGAGATGATTATGTGATCGTAGTTTTTCAAATTTGACTAGAAACAAATGGTTCCAAATAGGCTTTTTATCCATTCAGAGCTGTTCAGGGGGCAATAAAGGGCTATAATAGCCTTAAAAACGCAAAAAATCACAGAAACATTTTCCATCAAAATCAGCATGAAATCAGGGAAAAGCCTGATGGTTAATTGTTAGCCCATGGTGTTTTTGGTCAAATATAGCCCACGATAAATCGTACCAAATAGGCTTCTAATCAACTCAGGGCTGTTCAAGAAACAAAATTAGGCTGGAATGGCCTTAAAACGCATAAAATCACTGAAACCTTTTCCTTCAAAATCAGTCAAATATTGGAAAAAAGCCTGATGGTTAGCCCATTTATTTGGTCTAATTTGGTCCAAGATAAAGGGTTCCTAATAGGCTTCTAATCCACCCAGGGCTGTTCAGGGAGCAATACTAGGCTTCAATAGCCTTTGAAAATGTATAAAATCAATTATAACTTTTTCCTACTTTGAAGCGCTTGACTCACCAACTTGTCAGACGTTGATTGCGCATGTGCGAATTCGTCACACAGACCACTGGACTAATCTCCGCATAGTGGGGACTGGAATTTCACCTTAAAGGCCAAGAGATACTTGCGCTGAATTCTTCTTGTTATATGTTGCAATAACGACATGCAGTTTTTGTAACTGTAACAAGTTTCTTTTGGGATTAAGCAAACTTAACACAGCTTTGGAAAAGTGAGATTTTGGCTGGATGGCACTCATCTTGATTCAAGATTGTAAAGGAGGCTTGCTTGTCCAGCAGCATAATTTTGCCTCTTTCTTGAGTTGTTTTGTTAGTTGAGAAAACACTTCTTCCGCTTAAGTGAAACACTCGTGCATAAATAAGCTCGTTTTGTTTCAAGAGAGTCACTTAAAGTTTCCAGTCAAGAATAACGATTCATTGGCAGAGATGATGATGAGAGTGGTGGTTCTGGGCCTCTTTGCCCTTCTTGCTGCAACTGAAGGTAAGGAATATGCAATGTTTGCTTTGATATTTTCCATCGTAAGTCGTTTGGTTCTTAAAAGGCATTTCATTGCTCGTTAGAGAACCAGAGATTTGAAATACACATCGCAGATTGTGCGAGAATAGTTCTCTGCTTCGAGTCACCTTACTGAACTCGATTAAATTGTTGTGGAATTATGCATGAAAGATCATAAAGTCATCCATCGTCAAGCCTTCTAAAGAAGAGTTCTTTGTAAAATAAAGTTTTGTACTGATAACACATAAACACGACTCGTGTTACACGAGTTACAGTTACAAAACAATACATAACTGGCTTTCATCCTCACAAAGATATGTTAATGCCATAAAAGTAGACGGTTCTTGAAATGACACAAGCCATTTTATGGAATTAACGTTTGTGGGTCTCTGTTGGAATCGGGGCCGAGAGCTTGAAAAACCCCACTCTGTCTCTATGCTCTTGATGGTAGCATCCTAGAGAGTCATTTCAATGTGTAAATCTCCAATCGTACCATCCTCTGCAGCAATCACTTTCTGTTTCACAACTTCTACATATGATGGCGATCTTTAAATGATATAAATACTATAATGATTTGAAACTGATATGATTATTGTAAATATTTGTAACCAATATATCATTTTCAGCATGCAAGGACGTGCACGCATCTCAATGTTCCATTTGGGCGAAAAAAGGCTACTGCAATATGGCCAGTGCCAAAGATTTTATGAGCATAAATTGCAAGAAGTCGTGTGGCTTTTGTGGTATGTATGGTATAGCATTTTAAAATACAGTCACACAACCTTAGAGGAAAGTCAGATAAACGCGTTTTTAAGAATAACCCACGAAGTCCACCCAGCATCCGTGGACCGCGCCTGAGTCCACCCTATCCATGTTTGTTGTAGCAGGATTGCTTACTTCCATACGTTTACGTCATATACTAATTATGCTAATTATTCTGTCATATATTTCCGTGTCTGTATATATTCGTGTTGTGAATTAATTCGGATTGGTCAGTTCTACATCTGTTTTACATCTCCCGACCTATATCAAGGACTCTGCTCACGCTCTTCGAATTTTCAAGGATTTCAGATTCACGGGAACAACAAAATACCTCTTCAGTATGGATGTCAAATCACTTTACACCTGCATTCCTCACTCGGATGGTCTCAATGCACTGAAGTTCTTCTTGGAAAAACGACGTGACCAAGACCCACCCACCGCTACACTTCTTCGCTTGGCCGAGTTAGTGCTCACCACCAATGCCTTTACTTTCGACGACAAGTTCTTCCTCCAAACATCCGGTGTCGCTATGGGAAGCAAACTTGGTCCTAGCTATGCCTGTCTTTTTGTTGGCCATCAGGAACAACTAATCTACGAGTCTTACCAAGGTCCTCTGCCGTGTCTAATAAAGCGTTACATTGACGACATCATCGGTGCTACATCCCTTCCTCTAACCGACCTACAGAAGTTCATCGACTACACCAACAACTTTCATCCTGCATTGCAATTCACCTACACCATAACTGAAGCTAGCATTCCTTTCCTGGACATTCTTCTAACTATATCTGACAACCAAATCTCCACCTCAATTTATTACAAACCCATAGATGCTCACTGCTTTCTCGACTACAATTCTTCACACCCAAAAAAATGCAAGGACTCCATTCCATACTCGCAACTACGCCGTCTCCGCCGCATCTGTTCTAAAGATGATGACTTCAAAATCAAAGCGGATGAAATGACCTCTTTTTTCAACAACAACCACTATCCAAAAGAAATCTCCGACAACGCCCTGAACAAAGTCAAACATCTTTCCCAACGTGACGCTCTGGCTCAATCTAATCAATCAGCTTCAAACAACCGTATCCCATTCACACTTACCTATCATCCTCTCAATCATCGAATTAAAAAGATCATCTACGACAATTTCACCCTTTTACAACAAGATGCCACCACCAAAGATATCTTCCCTGATCCTCCCCTCCTTGCCTATCGCAGAGACAAAAATTTGAAGGACACTCTTGTTAGAACTAGCCTCTCCACTGCACAGAACCCCGGTACTCAACCCTGTCGCCATCACCTTTGCCAAACCTGCTCCTACGTCAACCCAGAAACCACCATTACCAACCATGGACGAAATTTCAGCATCAAATCCGGCTTTACCTGTTCATCATCTTGTTTGATCTATTGCATCATCTGTACCCGTTGCCAAGCTCTATACATTGGTGAGACCTCTCGTCAAATCAACAACCGTTTTGGTGAGCATCTACGCAATGTAAAGAACAAGGTACATGAAGACGTAAACCATGCAAATGATCCTGATAGCAACGTATCAAGACATTTCAATTCACCCTCTTTTGCCGACATGTCAGTTCTTGGACTTCTCTACTCACCTCACGACAACCAGAAACGAAAAACACTTGAAAAACGCTTGATATTTAACTTACAAACACTCTACCCAAATGGACTCAATAAACAATTTTCATATCTATAGTAAATACCTTGTGTAACTCTTTTAGCATTCTTCTCCACGCTTTCCTCTGCTCATTCCATTATTATGCTACGTCACATCGTTTCTCCTACTCTAACTTCCATCATTCGAATCATGCTTTCTATTCCTTATTTCCTTTCTACCCAACCGTTTTCCTATCACTTTGATAACGGGCATACGCCTGAAACGTCAGTGTTTATTTTTCAATGATATTACTTGGTACTTCAAATACAATTTGTCTCTTTTTTATTCTTACAAAAGTACCACACGCAACATATTATAATTTTTAGCTACAATTTGCAACACCCTTACAAAGCTCTAATGGTTTAATAAATCGATTTTGTAATTATCATGTAAATTCTTTTAAGGGCACATTCTAAATCGAGACGCTTTCAGAGGTCCTAAATTTACTTTCTCTTTCGAAAAGTACAATGTTATATTGAATCATTTTTCATTTCAGGTGTAACTGTGGCACGTGAATAATCAATAATAGTCAAGGGTAGCAATATGGATTACAGTTTGAGAATATTGTTCGTGATGGTAACGTATGCCAGAAGCTCCCTTGGGTCCTAACTAATTTAGTACTGCAATGTACCACTTTCTAAATATTCTACTATTCTACTACCTTTGATTAGTGTCACTAAGCATTCCTTGATGCATTTAAGAATTTGAAAGGACCTGAGCGGATATTTCTAGAAGCAAATTTGCACAATTCCAAAATGGTGAAATTAATTGGAAAGACATACCGGTAAATCATTGAATTGCTCCGCCTAAGGGGGTATTTTCTAAATAATCGATGACAGTAATGACAATAAGACCCTGTTTACACTGGAATGGATCCAAGTGCATCCGTACAATAACAAGCAGAGATAAGCCTTCCGTTTACACTGGAACTGACGGATCCGTACCGGTATGCATCTGCTATCCGCTCTAGTTTTGGATCGCTTTCCAAAGTGTTCCCGTTTGTATCCGTGAAACGGAGCTGTTTTAGTATAAACGGTAGCACAAAAAATTGAATCGGTACCCATTTGGATCCGTTCGAGTGTGAGCCTGCCTAAAGAGTGGATCTGTGATTTTGATTCAGAAGTTGCTGAGTGTTCAACCTACATTTCAAAACTTAGTTCTGGAATCCGGCAGAATGTAGGACTAAGATAAACTAAAGCCGCTAACGTATGGGTAGAAGCATGTAGCCGCCCAAAGATTGAACGAGATCTATTGAAAGTTGTCCATTTGAAATATATGGAACGAAATGTTTCCCGCTTATGATTTTTCATGAGATGAGTAAGCTCGTATACCAAGTCTTTTATTTTGATGCTCGCAATTTCTCGCTCACATAGTTTTCTTACAAAAAGTGAATACATAGTTATAATGCTTTGGGCATGGGCCTTTTATGTGGTTATTTTCGCAAGACATATAAACAAGATTAGCAGGCATATGAAAACGTGATTATGTCCCTTAAAATTTTACGATTTCACGTGTTTGTCCTTTTACTTTGTCCGTAACTCTCTTTAAAATCTGTTGTTTTATCAGCATGCATTGACGGATACAAACAATGTAATGATTGGGCAAGCAGGGGATATTGCACTGTGCCCAAGTACAAGAGCTTCATGACGAGCAATTGCGGACACTCGTGTGGTGTTTGTACTGGTAAGATATGTTAGAAATATGATAATTTATGCTGTTCATACTAATTTATGATATCATAGTTCTTTTGTTTTGCAAACATGCTGTATCCAATGGTGCTTTGCACTACCTTTCTGTATTTTTGTTATGACCTAGCGTCCTGTTGAGAACTGGTTTGTGTTGAGTTTCTGATAAAGTTAGTAAAAGCAGAATGTTTTTATATCTTCTTCTCGAAGTATTCTAACAAAATCAACATTTCAAACTTTCACAAAATCTATTGAATTAGGAATTAATTCAACGAATTTCCCACTGCCCTAAAAACTTAGATTGTTTATCTTTAGTTTAGGACCGAACAGGGTTTCTGTTAAGG
This sequence comes from Pelagia noctiluca, assembly GCA_963924455.1. Taxonomy (NCBI): domain Eukaryota; kingdom Metazoa; phylum Cnidaria; class Scyphozoa; order Semaeostomeae; family Pelagiidae; genus Pelagia; species Pelagia noctiluca. The sequence goes on from OZ004316.1 coordinate 15,145,205, forward strand.
GTTGATCCATTGAAAATAGCACTGCAGTCAATGGTGTACCAAAGAACTTGTTTAGACGTAAATTATCATGGACGGACGTTTATGGCTATTGCATAATGAAGTGAGCCACTCCTGGCGATGTATTTTCGTTATATTGTTTTCAACGCAGATTTTTACACCCTTTTCTAAACTTAGGCTCAAATATTCTAGGGTGTCACTCCACACTACCATCTATGAAGGAAAGGATCAGGAAGCCATTCTTACGCAATTCTTGACACATTCAAGTAAGAGTATTGGGATAGTATGCACAAGTACGCGTAGAAAACAGGGGCATCGATTTTGAGCTTGCAAGCCAGGGTATACTTTTTTACCCTTTCTCCGAGAACAGGGCAGTACTAAGATATCCTAGTGGCAGTTACATCTAATTTTGATATGTTATTAATTACACCCAAGGGTAACATGTAACCCTGACCTGTTAAAAAGCCTCAAAAACCTTCTTAGGGAGGATAATCATGGAGACTGTGAAACTGTCCAATAAGCAGTGACTCAAAATCAACGTTGATTCTATTCTTTTTCAGGCCCAGTTGCAACAAGTGGACCGGTGTTGACGAATCCCCCTGGTAAGCCGTAAGCTTTGAAAATCAACCTTTTATAGGCAAGGTAAAACCGGCAAAACTTTTATTAAAAAATTTTGTGAAAGAAACTGTCTTCTCAAATGCAGTGGAGCCCTGGTTTCTGTCCAAGAAAATCTCTCCGCGGTGAAATCGAAGAAAACCGACGATTACAGAGTTTCGAAGACGTCCGTTTTACAGTGTTTTACCTACTTTTTCGTACAAAAGTGAAAGACTTTATCGTTTTTCCATCGATGTAGGTTACTGTGGCAAGCCTGACATTAAGCAAGGAAGAGTAATTTCTGGAGTTGATGCAAAGAAAGGAACATGGCCGTGGCAGATCCTCATGCTTTTCGGTGGCCGAACAATGTGTGGGGGGTCTTTGATCTCACCAAATTGGGTGGTCACAGCCGCACACTGCGTTTATGGAAGAACCCACCAAGCCAGTTACTTCAAAGTCAGGTATGCAATCCATGATTAACCTCAAGGCTACGGTCTGGCAGCCCCTTCGCTGTATGGCTTTGTTGACTTTTTCAACTGTCATCGTGCACAAACTTACATTTTGAATCTTCCGCAGAGTCGGCGAGCACATAACATCGACAACAAGCGATGGACAGCATCAAGATATTGATGTTGAAAAGATCATATACCACCCAAACTACCAAAGAAACACACTCGATTCAGACATTGCGTTGATGAAACTGGCCACTCCTGTCAAGTTTGATAGATATGTCAAACCAGTCTGCCTTCCCCAACAGGGAGCAAATGTCCCTATTGGCACTCAATGTTATATCACCGGTGAGTACAGCTAGTTTGATATGCCAATTCTGAAATTCGTTTTTACGGAGGCTTGTCGCAGATGGAAATGTACCCGAAATATAAATTTACTTTGAACAAAAAATTTGCCTTTTAGCTACGTTTCAGGGACATGACCAGCAAAAGCTCTGAAAAGGGGGCCATTGACCGTTTTCGGCTACACTTTTGGTTAATTACACATAAAAAGTGATATGTACACACGATATAAAGACTTCTCATCAAAAGGCCCCCTATCTGGCTACATCCCTGCTATGTGTTATCCATTGTTGAAAAGAACCAGGGACAACGAAGCCTTGAGACAACTATCTCCAGAAGATTTTGCAGAAGACAATGAAGTGCTGTTTTTACTTATAGAAATTGTCCCTCTGTCATAATGAAAAAGGACCCTTATATTTAAGTGTCGTGCCTCCTCCCAAGTTTTCTATGCTTAATGCGTCCTTGGAAAGAACTGATTTTCCACTATTAGCATAGCTGCATAAGAGACGTACCCAACAATCCAGCAAAATAGAGTAACGAAGAAAAATACAAGGGATAGAAATCCGCAACACCATGATAAAACCCGTTTTTTATAATGTCCTAAATCCCACAGATGTTTAAAAACTTCCATTTGGTATTTCATCTTTGATCTTCTCATGTTCATGAATCGATTTTTTTATCGCCAACGGATCAGAATCGAATTGAATCAAAATATTGTTCCTTTCCTTTCCTTTGCTGCAATGAGGAGGAAAATAAAAAGTGAGTTTCCCTCTTATGAATCAGATAACTCATTTCAATTCGACAGGCTGGGGCAAGATCAAGCACCCAGGAAGCATGCATCACACCTTACAGCAAGGCAAGATGCCCGTCGTCTCCAAATCAGCATGTGCCAGTATGAATACCAGGAACTTTGGAATAAAAGTAAGTTAATTCCAATGTCTCTGTTTTAAGAATGCTCCAGAGTAGCAATCCCTTTCATTCAACATTGAGATGACAAGCATCGGAGAAACCGTATATACCCTAACCCTAAACATAAATCGTGAATCTGACGGAATCTGGAACCCTAAACCTAACGTCTTCCTTGACCGTGTCGTTTTAAAAGAGCCCCCTTATCCTTATAACACCCTTCATTCATTAAGATAAGTGGCCCCTGAATTCCAATTTCCTTTTCTTCAGATCACAGACAACATGGTATGCGCTGGACACGGAGGAAAAACACTTGTGAGTGGTTGCCATGGTGATAGTGGTGGTCCTTTCGTATGCCAAACTGGGGCCCAAGGGCAATGGGTGCTGCAAGGGGCTGTAAGTTGGGGATCCGGAAGATGTGACGCAACTCAAGGATACAGTGTGTTTGCACGAGTGTCGCAATTTAGATCTTGGATCGACCAACAGATGTCTGCATAAGTCAGAAGCTAACATTTGGACTATTAAACTCATTAAAAGACATTCATCAGATCTTTAAAAAAAATTTAATTAAAACTAAATCTCTGTGTTTTAAACACCAGAGGTTCAAAATCAAATAACTTTTCAACACTCTAACTCATCATTTATCATCATCAATATCTTCATTAAATGCTTTAATATTGAGTTGAGTCCTTACATTCAAGTATAAAAACAACATTTCTCTTTTTGCTCTCTACCTTTGCTCTCGTAATTAAAATATTGCATGCTATTAAAAGAAGATTCGATTGAAGAGGCACTGAAATTGGCATTTTAAGTGATATACACCAAAAAAACAATTATTAGAGCTTAGATGGTTTGAATCACTTGAAACTTGGCCTAAACTGATAGTTCATGGTTAGTTCGGGAATCAGCTGAAAACAAAAATCTTCTGAAATTATATGTAATCCAATTTCGATATGTCAAGAATAGGCCATAACGAGACTCGTAACGAGAGCTTAAAGAATAAAATTACTGACATTTTGATCGGCAAAAAATTAGCCAAACGTTGAAAAACTGTCAAAGTGAAAGCAATATAATTTATATCTAAAGGAAATTTCTTAAAAAGTAGCCAAAAACCTGAAAAAGCGTGGTGGTTAGCCCATGGTATTTGGGTTTTGCCCAGCATAAATGGTTGGATAGGCTTCTAATCCACTCAGGGCTGTTCAGGGAGCAACGACAGGCTATGATAGCCTTAGAAAATGCATAAAAGCAACAAAACGTTTTCTTTCAAAATCATCCAAATACTGGAAAAAATCGTGATGGTTAGCCCATGTTTTTGATCAAGTTTTGATGAAAATGAATGGTTCAAAAAGAATTTTAATCCAATAAGGACTGTTCAGGAAGTAATGTAAGGCTAGAAAACACATAAAATCACCTAAAATATTTTCTTCAAAATCAGCCAAAAATTGGAAAAAATCGCGATGGTTAGCCCATGGTTTTTTGGTCAAATTTGACCCAAAAAAATGTTTACAAATAGGCTTCTTATCCACTCAGGGCAAGTCCGGAAGTAATATTCGGCTATAATAACCCTAGAAAATGCATAGGCCTGTGTATCTAATAGCAACAAGAAAAGATTCTCAACCAATGTTAAGAATTAAAGATTGTTTGCATCGGTAAACTATGATGAAATTCTTTACGAAAAACCATAGCGTATGAAATTAAGACAAGTGCCATTGTAGTTTTAGTATCTAGGTGAGGTTTAACTGAATGTGCCCTGAAAATAAAGTGGCCTAGCCGTCAGAGCTGACGTTTCATATACAGACGATCCATCCTGGCTGAAATTGGCATCCAAGTTATTTTCTAAATCTCTACCACTTAAATATTAATGAAGCTCACAAAAAAGAGATACTAAAACTATGGGAAATGCCCGAGCTCAAACAATGAAAAAACAAACACTTGAAAAATCAATTTAGATAAAAATATGGATACCCGGGTATGGTCAAACGACCCATTTCAAAGGTTGAATCAGATTGATTGAAAAATAACACAAACATTCAATATTTGTTTTTAGGGCCTAGCCAACAAAATAAGCGATCAAAAGACTGCTGTAAGCTGGGTAAACCAGATTAGTTACTCTGTGAGCTTGATGGGTTTGGATGGAGATACGTGCTCGTGTTAATTTCGTACTAATCCAGCCTTTGATCTGGGATGGAAACATTTCAAGCAACTTTAAGCACAGCGTTAAGTGAAATATACAATTAGCCAAAGTGCTTTATATTCAAGTGAATAGAAGTAGAGAAAGCAGCCCTGCTTCTATATTCTAAGTGGTTTCAAGTTTAAGACAAGCCATTTGGATGGCCCTACGACTACAATTGCATTCAGTCAATAGAAAACGCTGATTTGAAAACGCAATGGTAGATAACGCATTATGATGATGGTAATACGCGCAGGTAGTTTGATAATGTCTTATGAAGATGGCAATGTGTTAAATTCATTCAGTGAAAGAGATTCATCAAATGGAGAGGAGAGTTAAATGCCTGTACAAATGAGTGGAAAATATAATGTACAAAAATAAGTACTCTTTGTCATTGCAAATTTCATCATGAAGTAAATAGAAAGGAAGAAATAAAAAACTGCATATAAATAAAGTTGTTTAGTAGCGAATATGCTCTACTAAAGTTAGCATCCTATAAAAAAGAGTTCACTGCTTTTCGAAGAACTTGTTCTAGAAAAGACTCCAGCGAAAGAAACGCCTGTTTCAGATGAAAAAAGCTTCCTGCTCGAGAATACTTTCTGATCAACGTTCCAGCAAGGAAGATGCTTATCACGGAAAAGGAAGATCCTTGCTAAAGAATACTTTCTGGTGAACGTTTCAGCGAGGAAGAACTTGTTACAGAAGAGAAAACTGCTTGTAAGAGGATACCTTCTGGCGAACGTTCCAGCAAGGAAAACTCCTTTACAAACTGAAGAAGTACATCGCCTTCTTGATGGCTATATGCTTTGCTACCTTGCTTCATCAATACCACATCTGAGCAATGGATCCAAACCACTTATTGAGTATAAACTGACTGTGTAAATCAATAATCCAGCCAATTGAAACCGAGAAAAGTACATATTTACAACATAAGTGTGAAAATGGAAATAATAATTGGGAAGAGATATACAGGTGGAAGTAAACAACAGCATGAAATGCATGAATCAAGAATAAATAATTCACGAAAATACACAACCTTGGAGGACTAGCTAGCTGATTTACATTCAATGTATCAACAATTGATAGACTGAATAGGGGAAGGTAGTAAGTAAAGAAAAGAATAGCTTGAGTAATAAGCTATCCTGTCTTGCAGGCAAATGAAGTAGTAAAGAGATGGATATCAAAGCGGTAGTTGAAGAGAAAAATTAATATACTCGTGAAGAAGAAACTGCGAAACAAGCAGGGAAGAAGATTGAAGCAATATATGTATCAATCTGCCTAATATTAGAACACCGAGACCAAATCAATATTGAATTGAATTTTTTAAGGATTTGCATATGATAGCTACAGTCTGTAAAAGGTGCTGATAATAGAACAAGTAATTCAAGAACAAGCATGGAACAAGTAGTCGAGGAACAAAAACAAGGATGGTAGAGTATACCTCTTAATAAGATGAGCATTTCAGCAAGTATCATCTAGACTCACCAAGGGCTTTATAGAGAGCTATATATCATAATCATCTAATGATCTATAACATACCTAATGATATGTCCAATCATACATAGAGATGCATCTAACAATATATTCAAGTGAGTGCAAAAATCAATATTTTGATTATACACTTCAATCCAATTTGTACGACAGTTAGTCGGTGGAAAATCATATAGCTATCGGCACTGAAAGCTGGTCACAAGCACATATCGCAATCAAATAATTTCAAACACTAGATAAACTTTGCTGTGAATACAATTGCTGCATGATATCAACCCTACAAACAATTTCTTTGCATAAGCTGCTGATAAAATAAACAAAAATAGACATCAAAATTAACAGTCCATTCATTCAAATTAAACATTTGTCAGAATGAAGCTCAATTAGATGGAAGAAGAGGCTCGCTCACTCTCAGCATGATTCGGTACTGAGTGGCGTTCAAGCTAAGCAGTTGAAATAAGATTGAGCAGAAACATTCGTCATACGAATCTACTTGTCTTATCTGAATCGATGCAAAATTGAGAAATATTTGTAAAAGAAGAAAATAACAGTCAAATATCAGAAGCAGGACGTAAAGGATCGAAGATTTAAGTAAAACTAATGGCCCACACGTGGCAAAGAACAACTGTAAGAAATAACTGACTATATTCTAACTACAAAAGAACGTAGTTCAAAGATAGAGGCGGTTGGGAGAAAATTGCAACAAAGCAGCTTAGTTCGAGCTCGTAGAAACAAAATCCAGCGAGTCATCCACGCAAGATGTTCCAATCACCAGAACCAACTCCCAACTGGAACGAAGCACTGGGACAATGGGGAGTTTACTGGAATGTGCACATATATTGTTTTGGTACACTATTTGCGATTTGCGGCTTTTGGAATGTATTCTCCTTAGCTATCCAGTTAGATCAAAAGAGAAAGGGAAAATCCAAGAAAACGTTCAAAACGTTTCTCACATCGAATATCCTCCTCGCTTACTTCAACATAATGAGAGCCTGCTGCCTTTTCATCGACCCATATTATTCGAATTTCAATCGCCTGTTCATCCCGTCAGGAGCAGTGTTCCTGGCATGGAGGCTCACTATCTCTTGCCTCGTTTCGACGTTCATGTTGATAAACCTGGCACTGCTTGAAGTGACTAAAATGCAAGTTTATTCAAAGAGACTTCAAAGCATGAAACCGATATTGCTTATTTTGACCACCAGTTTCGTAATGGGCCTATCAGTCGATTTGGTGACGATTCTTCTTCCTGGCTTATTTTGGTTGTCGTACGTTTGTCAGTTCATCTTCCTGTTCATGGGGCTGGCATTCGCAGGAATGATGATGTACAGCGGGTATCGCGTGTTGAAAACCGTTAAACGGAGCAAGAGGGACATTCAGTCGTTTTCGAAATTCAATGATGAAAGTGGAAATGGACCGTTGAGCAGGAAGATCGGGACACAGGGAGACGACGAGGGACGAGATAGTGAGAAGAACATGGTTGATACCTCAGATGGAATTACACTGAAGGATATGAAAATTGCTGGAGATAAAACGCAAGGCGTGGTCAATACATCATTTGAGCCATCAGATTACGAGGGGGCGAGAAACGAAACAGCAACCTTAGAATCAAGCTGTACGGGTAAGAAAGAAGAAATACCAAGAGACATAACCAGAGACGGACAGCGATCCTCGAATCAGCAAACACAATCAGACGGTAGGACGAAAAACAGAACACAAACCACAAGAAAAGGAACTAAGAGGCTAACAGTACTAGTGATAATCATATCTTCATGTGCCATCTTATATAGTGTGATTCAAGTTTACTCGTTATTGGCAGTTTTCAAGCTGAGCGACTACAGCCTGTCCATTGACAATTGGCATTGGCTCGGTTATCAGATGGCCGCAAGGTTTCTAGAAGTTGGAATGAGTTTCAGCATGTCTTACATCGTGCGTGCAAATGATTCATGCCGTTGAATTGTCGTATGTTTCACACCGTTGAATTGTCGTGAAACATCGTGCGTGCAAATATTTCATGCCGTTGAATTGTCGTATGTATCACACCGTTGAATTGTCGTGAAACATCGTGCGTGCAAATGTGTCATGCCGTTGAATTGTCGTATGTATCACACCGTTGAATTGTCGTGAATCATCGTGCGTGCAAATGTTTCACGCCATTGGGTTGTCGTATGTTTCACACGGTTCAATCGTCGTAAAACATCATGGGTGCAAATGATTCATGCTGTTGAATTGTCGTATGTTTCACACCGTTGAATTGTCGTGAAACATCGTGCGTGCAAATATGTCATGCCGTTGAATTGTCGTATGTTTCACACCGTTGAATTGTCGTGAAACATCGTGCGTGCAAATTTTTCATGCCGTTGAATTGTCGTATGTTTCACACCGTTGAATTGTCGTGAAACATCGTGCGTGCAAATGTTTCATGCCGTTGAATTGTCGTATGGTTCATATCGTTGAATTGCCGTGAAACTTCGTGCGTGGCAATGTTTCGCGCCGTTGAATTGTCGTATGTTTCACACCGTTGAATTGTCGTGAAACATCGTGCGTGCAAATATTTCATGCTGTTGAATTGTCGTATATTTCACACTATTCAATTGTCGTGAAACATCGTGCGGCCCAATGTTTCATGCCGTTGAATTGTCGTATGTTTCATATCGTTGAATTGTCGTGAAACTTCGTGCGTGGCAATGTTTCGCGCCGTTGAATTGTCGTATGTTTCACACCGTTGAATTGTCCTGAAACATCGTGCGTACCAATGTTTCACGCCGTTGAATTGTCGTATGTTTCACACCATTCAATTGTCGTGAAATATCGTGCGTGCCAATGTTTGGCGCCGTTGAGTTGTCGTATGTTTCACACCGTTGAGTTGTCGTGAAACATCCTGCGTTCCAATGTTTCCCGCCGTTGAATTGTCGTGTTACATCGTGCGTTGAATGATTGTGTTACATCGTGACCGTTGAATATTTGGTCATGTTTTATTTGATTGATTGTTGTTGAATGTTTGCTCGTATCATCATCATCATAATTACATATTCACTAAGTATAATGTTATTTATTTCATCCATCCATTCCATTCTGCTACCAGCAAACTCTGTTGACGAGTTCACTAGTTCTTCAAGTTCAGTTTTCTTGAAGACATTAAATTGCTACTTTTGAACAGATATATCAGGAGTCTGATTTCTTAAGAGATGCAAAACCTCTATAAAAAGGGAACAAAAAGCTGTTTTTATCAGCTAAGAGGGGGCACCTGCCCCAAACTGCACCCCACTAAATCTACCACTGGCTCAGCATTTGAAATTGTGAGTTTGGTTAGTTTTGATTAAAGAATAGAGTTATAAAACAAATATCTAGGCTTTTCATCATTGCAGATTTTTAACTACTCGCCTGAACAGAACTGAATTCGTATGATAACAGAATGAAAAGTCGGAAAAAATTATACCACAGTCTTGTTTGAGAGTTCTTTTAGATTTAGTGGCACAATTTTGTTCTTCTCATTTCCCAAGCTGGACAGCAAGGGTTGCTTATTAGCATTATAGACAAAGCAAAGCCCGTCTCAAATATACCGTATGGGTATGAAATAGCATAATTATTGAATCTAATAAATCATGTAGTGAGTGGATTGATGAATTAAATGAATTAAATGAATAATCATTTACTTCGGAACAGATAGACAACAAAAAATCGTATTCTTTGAGATTTGCCGCGATTCAATTAGTTAGTTGATAAAAGATTTTGTAAAAGTCCCTTGTTATCACACCAACCCTCCGAGCAGATAAATGAATTTGGAAGCATGTCAACACAAAAGACTTCCATGTCACGGTATATCAATCAAATGACGTTCTTATGTGTTTTCTGTTTCTTGCTTTCTTAATAATCATTTAAAAGTCATTGACGCAAATCTTGAATTACTCAATGTGTAATGTTTACGAAATCGTTTGACAATGCAACTTATTAGATATCGTGCCAAAGATTTGTGACGTGTGTAAGGGGGATGGCCGAGTAGTAATATCACTCTCCTGTAGTTTAGAGCTTCCCAGATTCGAAACCACCTTCAGACCTGTCACAAAGTGTGAGGATAAAATTTGCCGCTCTCTGTTATTCCAGGGAAAAAGGCAAAATAAATCACAAGGTGCGGTCAAATTGAGAAGAAGGACCAGACCTTACGAAAATAGAAAGCATATTTGCCTATCAACTATCAATGTACTGCTTCGATTAGTCTACATATTCAATGGGCCCTTTGTGCTTAGCACATAAACTAATACCTTACGAAGATAGTAAGTGTATTTGCTATTAACTATCAATGTACTGCTTCTATTAGTCTACATATTCAATGGGCCCTTTGTGCTTAGCACATAAACTAATACCTTACGAAGATAGTAAGTGTATTTGCTATTAACTATCAATGTACTGCTTCTATTAGTCTACATATTCAATGGACCCTTTGTCTTAGCACATAAACTAATACCTTACGAAGATAGTAAGTGTATTTGCTATTAACTATCAATGTACTGCTTCGATTAGTCTACATATTCAATGGGCCCTTTGTGCTTAGCACATAAACCAATACCTTACGAAGATAGTAGAGGCATTTGCTACCAACTCAATTCAACAGCAGTTAATAAAAATGAGGTTTTAATTAGCTACCTACTCTGTAGCTAATATAAACTTACACCTTGTCAATACTATCCCAGAAGATGGTGAATAATCAACCTTGTCTTCCCTACCTGGTTATGATCAGTAATCAGATAACGACTTAACGGTAGTTTTCAGGATTTTCTGGATCTAGTGCATAATTTGAAAAAAATACTGAAGTCATTTCAGATATATTCATGGAATTCCTAAGATGAAAAATTTCTAATCTAAAATAGATTGCATATCTAAATGATAATTTATCATATATCTATAGTGAGAGTGCCTAGCTTACTAGCTATGTATCATTAAGTTTGAAATTTTCATCTAAGTATTTCCCAAATTGTTTACTTCCGAGACTTTTCTATTTCACTTTGCAGAAATATAAACAATTCGTTCTAAAAATAACATTTCCACTGCAGCTATGAATATAAGTTTTGCAGCTTTTTTTCACGAATTTTTTGGCATATCTAGCAGCAGAGAATATCCGTCGAATTCAAGGGCTACTCACAGTTGAAATTCGTCTTCGAGCGATTCCACAACTTGAAAGTCGACCGACACCCTTAAAAATACAAAACGGTTTGATGAAATAAAAGTTTGTCATCGGGAAACAATACAGTGACAAAGTTACCTTTATCGTATAGCTGGTAGCTTCAACCTAACAGTCGCAGATATCAGGTCGGATCAAAAGTACGTCGGAGCAAATTAAAAGGGCGATTCATCGAAGCCAACAATGCCCTTAGGTTTTTTGCTGGTCAAATCGATAGCTGAATAATTGTTTCCGACAAAAACAGGTAAAGTTCTTGAAGAGGAAAGCATATAAACAATGCGTAGCAACTTTGGAAGAAGACGCCGGTCAGTGATACAGGAAAGTATATTAGAGAACTAGAGAAACATAGCTGATCTGGTATCATTATAGTGCAGTTATTATACCGGAACGGTCAGAGCAACAACAAAACATTCGTATTCTTTGGTCAATGTTTGAGGAAATGGTAAACAGCACCAGCAATATATCAATGACCCTTCTAGAATTGAAAATCAGGCTTGTGTCATTGTCAGATTGTAGAGTATGCCATCTGTTGATTCAGAATATCGACAACAAACAATAGTCTAAATGACTCCCAGAAGTACGTCTACAGATCCACTCGTTAGAGATAGAGTAGGCTCTATGGAATAAATATTCATTTATAGGTGGAGTCAGAAATATTCTATTCCTTTTATTTTACTTAATATTGCATCTATCGTTTTTCTTTCTAGAGAAAACACAACAAAGCGGGAGTTATCTAAGTCTTAAATTGTAGAAGAGTAGTATATTACAAAGTTAGAACGTGCGCACTCGGTTAAAACAAATGTACAACAACAGCCGACTCCCTCGAGCTGGGGCTCAATTACAGCCGAGATGAGCGGAGAGTTTATCAGAAACGAGAAGTTCCAAGACAAAAAAGAAGGTGGCTGACACCCTTCGCTAAGCTACTGAGTTTTGCTAGGCCTTAGAGAACAGATGCAACTTTCATCCAATCAGCATGATTAAGATTTTCGGTTGATTCCAACACGAGAAATGACAAAAGAATTTAAATATTTCTGCGAAATAGCTTCTGTGGGTCATGCAGCCCCAAAATTCAACTTAATAGAATATTCTTAAAGTTATAAACAGCACAAGTTAGAGCAAACGAGGGATAAAGCTATTAAGCTCAACGCTATCAGCTCTGCAATTAACCTGCTTAATACGTTTGATTTGGAAAACAGGTGGTGCCGGCACGATTACCATTGCAAAGAGCTGGCCAGGGATGTCATTTCGAATTACTAATGTCAGCTAATGGTCAATTAATTATCAGAGCGTGAGTGAACTCGACATAAGGTCTCGAATGAAGCTAGAAAACATCGAATAATCCTATTTCTATTTACACTGTGTTCATAAGGATCAGTAAGTTTCGATTGTGGCCTGCTATGATTCAACTCTCCAGTGCCTTCATGCTCATATCATATTCTGCTTCATACTTTAGTGAGTTTTCTTAGCGTGCTGGCCAAGAAAAGTAGCACATTGAAGATTCTCTAAAACAGACACCTCTAGACTTAAATTTGGGTCTGCTTTTGCTCTACAAAAGCATCTACTTTATAGAGGGCCTTTCCAATGTATTTTCATGTAAGAGACCTGGCATGATTGCCTTATAGAGTTGTCTGCTGACGGAGGTATGGTTAAGAGAGCAATATAAGGCTCCATTGTTGCCCAAATAAAGCAACCCATGTAGATGTGAGATTTGGATTAAACGGCAGGAATACTGTTTATTGTATACTGTATTATACAACTGGATTCAAAGTTCCCAAAAAATCCTTACAAATGTCAAAGCTGTTTCATAACAGTGACGAATTATGATTCTGCAATCAAAGGAAAGATATACCAAACACTTCAATCAGAGAGAGCAAAGTTATTCAAAATGGCTTCCAGATCAGAATGTGCATGAGCTGGTTCGTCTAGGCTTCTTTATTGTCACGTTGGATATTATTTCGAGGACACATTATCGATTCTACAAGATCATTTCGATCTCCATTCTTCTACAATATTCAGCGAAATCACGGACGCGTAATTGCATTTTTTACATTTGTTGTTCTAGTTCTGCGAAGCTATCCTTTCAAAATATTTTAAGTTCTGTGATCACTGTGAGGTCAAATGTCAATAACTCGAAAATCACGTATTTTCAAGATTTTAGGCATGAATAACATTTTGAAGTTCACCGTCCAATTCTCTGCCAAAACATAAAAAAACTCAAATTCTCCAAAATACAGAAAAAACAATCGTGTATTTGTCACATGACCCCAATCAAAAATGCTTGTCAGTTAGGCCCATATTCGGCACTTAAACCCAGACATGAAAATAGCAAATGAGAATCAGTCAACTTTCTGAATCAAAATGCTCACCCTTTGAAGTCTTTTACGATTTCGTCTACCTTTGAGGGGTGACAGCACAACGCAGCACAAGACATTTTGGGGTCGAAAAGACGGGAGAAGTATGTTTTTCCAACACGCGATAAATCATCGATGCTAACTTTTGACACCTTCTGTAGCAAGTCCCTGAAAATAGGAAACCACAGTTAAATAATGGGTATAAGAACCTAATTCATTAGGAACCACACCTTCAAACTTTCGAGTTGGAGCTCGTCAACTAGCATAGATTGGTGATTTAACAAACATAAATTGAAACAGTGGTTCACCTTTTTGGAACTTTGCAAAAATAGTTTGAAAGGTCGGTGACTCTTGTGGTGGCAAGTGATGCATATTTTTTTGAAAATAGCAATTCAAACTATTGATTACCACATGTCTAATCCTTATCACAGTCTTTCATCGGTACAGAATTTTAGGATAGCCAGAGAATGAGCAAAACATAATAACTACTTAAGCTTTCCACCTGGAAGTCGTGGTGCTCTTGGTGTCTACTACTCCGAGGAATGTCAGACAGAAAGCGTTAGTAGGTATCATCTTTCGCTATGTTTTGATCATGTGAAGTTCTTTTATAGAAAAGAGCTAGGCAACAAAGCACATACTTGCTAAAATTCTGGTCTACTCCTTTGAACCCTGACAGCATACTCTGAAAAGGACAGAAAGGTAAAGAAAAACATCACAGTAACCAAACAAGTTAAATACATCATCAATGAAAGTATCAAGACCCTCTGAGGCTCTGCAGTTGACCAGCTATAGTCCATCAAAGACATGTTGTTCATGAGCTCTTTTGAATACAGCTACTAAAAGGATTTTGTTAGTTTATCTTATCTTATCTTTAACTTATCTAGATTTATCTTATCTCACTGAAAGAAACGGTTTCTCCCATCTCCTTGTCCTCCCTTCCATTAAGTTGTTAGCTTTGAAGTTACTTTCCTCTTTTGTTTACCATTCATTTTTCCTTGCATACGTTATCTACGTTTTCATGTGCACAAAACATTTTAGCATGTTCTTCTAAATCTCAAGAACCTTTCCACATTTCGAAAACAGAATTCTACCAAAAAGAGTCCATGATTATCAATGAAAAGAATTCTGAAATTCCAAAAGAAAATTTGATACAGGCACAAAATGTCTTCGTTGGCTCTAGCCTGGTTACATTGATGACATGTATCCTGATAACTGACAAAATGGTAGCCAAGCTCAAACGTCAAACTAAGAAATCTCTCAGAGTATTAGATATCTCAATTTTTGATGCTTTTAGAAGATTAGTCTATCTATTCAGTGAGCCCTTTGTGCTTTACGCATCCAAAACCGTATATAGATAGCAAGCGTATTTTACTTTAAAATATCAATGAACTGCTTGATTAGTCTACCTGGTCAGTGGGCCCTTTGTACATAAACCAATACCTTACGAGGATAATAAGCGTATTTGCCTATCAACTATCAATGCACTGCTTCGATTAGTCTATCTATTCAGTGGGCTCTTGGTGAATTGTACATAAACCAATACCTTACCAAGATAGTAAGCGTATTTGCCTTTGAACTATCAATAAACTGCTTGATTAGTCTACCTATTCAGTGGGCCCTTTGTGCTTTGTACATGAACCAAAATCTTACACATATAGTAAGCGTATTTGCCTATCACCTATCAATGCACTGCTTCAATTAGTTTACCTATTCATTCGGCTCTTTCCGCTTTGCACATAAATCAATACCTTACGAGAATAGTAAGCGTAATTGCCTATCAACTATCAATGCACTGCTTCGATTAGTCTACCTATTCAGTGGGCCCTTGGTGCTTTATACATAAACCAATACCTTACGAAGATAGTAAGCGTATTTGCCTATCAACAACGCCCTTTGTTACACGAGGAAAGCTGATGATTTTCTAGCATACCTGAAAAGCGGCATCACCGATTGTCTGAACTTTCTCAATCGTTTCAAATATCACTCCGCTGATTGCGGCTTCTAATTGCTCTTCTTCAAACTCTGTTTCCCCAGATAGGAAATCATTCTATAAAAAAAGGTTTCTTTAACTGCTACCTGAATAGATTGCTAAATATTCAAATAATCGTAAAAGCCAAGTTATCTTCAATCACTTAAATTCATTTCAAGCAACGCCAATCTATTTGCTCATCACTGATTCAGGTATAAAATCTGTTATTTTTCATCTCTATCACAAAGTATTCTAAAGTTTAATATTCATAAATGAGCGATAATGAATTAGTTTCAGCTATTTACTCGGATGGCACTTTTCAAAATCGAAATCCATTCTATTTCTTACAAAAAAGAAAATGAATCTTGAAAGCGGATCAATGTGTAACAGAGAAGAACGAAGTCAGAGCAGCGTGAGCAAGGCCAAATACGCGAAGGACGCTTTTCAGTCCCGAAATAACAATTTATTGTGTAGCGTGTCTGTATTATAAAAATAAAAAAATGAAATGCATATACTCAACTATTCAGCATTCATTGATAACATATCAGTTATAATTTAGTAACCTCATGTTTTAGACCATTATTAAAACACACTACATGTAGAAATAGAGCTATAAGTTTATACCCCAAATTTTTGGCCACCTCACAATTGACACATATAGAGGTATAAATTATCAGCTCTATTTGTGCAAGTAGTGTGCTTTAATAATGGTCGATAACATGAAGCTACCAAATTATAACTCATCGTTCAACACACAGGATCACATTTGGGTATCAGCTACTGAAGTTAATTCAAGAAAATGATAATACATCAATTGGTCAAGGCTGAACTTACAATAATCTGCTTTCCTTTCTGATAGGCAGAGAAAATATGCGTCGACTTCATCAGGAGAAACGTCAGCTTCCCACTGGAAGGGTCCACTGATATACTGTAGTGATAGGAGAGTCCCAGACCCCGGATCTGTCTCCAAAGAGGACCCTATAGTATAGAATAACATAGTATACAGCATTCAATGAAAATTCTTGTGTCTAGCCAGAAAAATCAGAAACATAGCTGAAAATATGGATTGTTTAAGCTTTTCGAAAAATATGGATTACTGAAGCTTTTCGTCAAATACTCAACAGAGTAATACGTAAGAAAGAGAACGAAGCAAGAACCTGGGTATAAAAATTCATTAGGTTATTATTTGGTTCTCTTTCTGACGTATTACTCTATTGATTGCCAGACGAAGAGCTTAAGCAATCCATGTTTCCACTTTGCTATGTTTCCGATTTGTCTGGCTATTCTGAAGTTCTGTACCATTCAAAGACTATTCATGCGTTTGTATCTAGCTATAAACGCAAGGTGAGCAGCACCAAGCGTTAACTCGGAAGAGGGAGTCCGTGGTCCACGTACACTTTTCACAAGTCTGTCATGAAACTGCAGTGCTACTAATATATCTTGATTCAAGACACATTTAAGATTGGTATATCTGTCATGAGCTTGTTTAATATAATATCTTTAATCAACTTATATCGTGAGTGTTGATAATCAGTAGGAAAGAAACAAAAATTATTCTTTCATCTCTACAAGCCTATTATTTGTGTTATTCGTGGTATTAACTCGACGACCAAATGTCGATTGTTATCATGAATAAAACAGTTATGTTATCTTAGTTTGTGTTTTCTTCACATCTGCAGATTTCAGTGCTTCAGAAAACTACTAAAATACTCCTCAGCTTCCTTTCACATTCCTAACACATTCATCTATAATTCAACGAACAAAGATATCTTCCATTTTCAACTCAAACATTACGAATAGATCAAATATTCGTGCCATTCCTAACGTTTGGCTTTTCGAAGCTCGGAATGAAATTTAGCTGCCATCACCTTGACTTCAAACAAGGCATATATCACTTGAATAAGCTATATGTCGCCTTCTCTGCAAATATTTACAATATTGGCCTAAAAGAGACGTTCTGTGAGTCAAAATCAATGCAAGAACATATAAAAGGCGTGTCAGATGATGAATGTGAAAGCTGTATTTGCACGATACGGTTCATTTTCCAGGCTTTGAATCTTGCAGCTTCCAGTTAACAATTTCGTAAAAAGCATTCGTGATGATTAGCGATTGTTTGGATTAGCAGTTTGTGTCATGAGCTCGTGAATTTCATTTCTGATTCTTAGGATACGTGATTGGTAAAATGATTCAATGTTATCAAGTGGTAGATGTTGATGGTTGGTGTGGAGGGCCCTTTAAAGGAGTCAGTCAAAAATAACCTTAAAAAATCACCTGAAGAGCCACTTTGAAAATACAGCAATTAATGGCTAAGTAGAACGATGGTAACTAATTAGGAGGCCCTTCGAAATACAAAATACTGGTTTGAAGAAATCATGAAATTTTCACCATGAAAACTCTTCATCAAAGAGTGAAATTCAATGACATAAGTGCTTTCAATTATTTACTCGGGATAACTTTATAGGAAATAATACAGAAAAAAAGTTCTTTGTTATTATCAAGATAACCTGACAATTGTTTTCCTGCTCTCATAACTTCTTTAGTGATACCCGATATAGAAGGGGGGAGAGCATTGTCCATGGCCTTCGGCAAAAGCTCTGTTTATTTAGTCATCAAATGATATGCATACAAATTAGAAAAACTCTCCTAAGATTTGTCCCTGGTGAAAGTCGTCTGAGGAGATCCCCGATGAATTGGTACTCAACTTAGGGAGTTATTCGACCGCACGGAATTCATTAATGATCGTTGCAAATTGTAAAGATATCTAAATCATTTCCAGCCATTTTGATAGTATTTTGCATCGATTTGTATAGTTGTTGAATTGATTAAAAAGGAATTGCAAGATTTTCCCAGCAAATTTGAAATTATTTGTGACAAAATTGAAAAAAATTGAATTCGTTTATTCCTATGATTTTTTCAAAAAGACTTCAATCATATTTTGTGGACGATTCATTAAGCTCTGCCTAGTTAGCATGATAGATATGTACGTACCTCAAGTGCACAAAGATACTCAATAAGTACTAGAAGAGGTGCGTAATCTTCATGAGTGTAGCTGTTGATACAGGGCGTTGACTGGTAGAAGAACGAAGACTCGACCGCTCCAATACCAACAATCTTCGATACGAAATTCGAAGCAACCCGCTCGTGGTCTGCCTTCACTGTAAATCTCCTAAAATTGAGAGATAGTGATGGTTATTGATAGTGGCACGAAACTCGTTTCAACAAGCTGAGCCCCTTTGTAGAGCAAGCAATAAACATAAATCTCCTTCATTGAGCCTCAACTTTTTCTGCTGTAAAACATCGAATATGAACATTGCTTCATCTTCATGTAAAAGAAACAAAGTGATTCAATAATAATGTTTTCTAGATTTTCTGAAACCTTATCATCCAGGTGTCCAATATTGTCAATTATACAAGAAACATAATTACCTCTAGCCCTAAAACAAACAAATATTTGAGGCTATCAGTTCTATTTGTGAATGTTTTGCCTTGCAAGGCTTTTCGGGTAATATGAAAGTCTATACATATTGTGTGCATATATCATATTTATTTGTTACTATCCAAATTTGAATGTGGAAAGTGATCAGCGGTTCTCCCTCTTCAAGGGTTATGTCCAAGTTTCACTATGCGCAGTAGTTGGTTGTAGTCTGGCGTGACGAACAATATATTACAATTAAAAGAGCCCTAGTAAGAAAACTAACTTCTCCTGTCTACACAATATGGGTGGGATCCATGGTTTTGATATACTGTAAGGACCCAAATATGCATAATATATTGCAGTATTCTTGGGCACATTCTGTATTCCCACAACGTTTGACTTTAAGCGAGTATCAGACGAAAACTTTAGTGATAAAATATTTTGGCTAATTGATTGACACATAAGACCAACTAATAAAATCATATCCATCGTAGTCTTTGCACTAGTACCGTTTAGCACATGCGACAAGACGCCCGGTTTCTAACCAAGGAGTGATGAGATCAAGTCCTTTCACTTACATTATGTTTGACTATGCTTTTGATTTTTCTTACCATCTAAAGGTATCATTGTGTGGCGGGGATGGCCAAGGGGTTAGATCCCTTGACCCTTGTTCAAAGAGTCCCGGGTTCGAGGAAGGAATTAGCCTGCTCTATGTTATTCTCGGCAAAAATGCAATAGAAATAAAGAGGTGTAGTTACATCTAGAGGAAGGACCATGGTCGCAGTACTCAATTAGTCAACCTATGCAAGCAATACCATGCGAAAATAGTAGCAAAGGGTATTTGCCTATCCACTATCAACATCTAACAGCATCAACAATGAATTGAGTGGTCATGGGTAGCTTTTAAGGCAGTGAATAATGTAGGTGTAAAGGTAAGGGGTTGAACGAGTAATCATCATTACCGTTGTGTAGCTTGCGATCTGACTTCTTGTGGTAGAAACTTCTCACTGATAATGCCATGCGAGTTAGAAGGCAATTTGTCAGCATCGGCAGCCATGAAAACTTGGATTGCAGAGGAGTGAGTCAGTAGCGACCTTAGTTTTGCCATGTCATCTAAAACCTGTAAGTAACAAAAACTTCCTTATCACTAAATATAGCAAAATCGTTGGATCTATTGGTAAAAAACTGGTATTACTAATATTCAAGAAAACTTCCAGTCTTTGAAGGGCTACTCAACCCTACTCAACGTCATCAACTGAATCCTAAGTTCATGGAATCTTGCGTGCATAAGTCGCTTCTTCCTGCTTTGTGCTTCCGCTTTTTGAGAATAATACGTATATAATTCTTTGGGTTTTCTGAATTTGTGAAGATGCCAGACAAATGAGGCGCTCTGTGAGAGCAAACATACCGCACAATAAGTTGAAAAGGGGATACCTCAACACACTGTAAGATCCCTTATTCAAATGAAGAAAGGCAAACTGCAAAAATGGATAGCTATGTGTGGATTCTGTGATCGTGGAAACAGCCTAAACGGACTCCAACAAATCATTAAAGTGTATGTTCAAAAAATTTTCTGTCTTTGGATTTCGAGCAGAGAAAAGGTGTTGTCCCTAGCTTTAATTAGTTTTGAGGAAGGATGGGATGGGTGTAATTGTTGTGCCATGCATTGTTGATGCTGGTTTTAGCTGGTTTTAATAGTGAGAAAATGGAAAAACTTGCTACCCCCTCAAGCACACCAAAGAAATACGGGTAGTAACCAACAGTAAGTAAAATTCAAAAAGACATTTGGAATTGGATATCATCTTTCGTTTTCTATCCACGGTGTGCAATCCTAATCCTGTGTTACGCTCTGAGTGCTGTGCTGTGGAGTATGTGAAACCATGACGTCATGAACGTCATGTGGTAAACTGGACCCAGTTTTCTTACCACGCGATTTTGGCGGAAGGATTCGTGATTTCTCATGTGTGTTTTTTTAGGAGGGGGGGGGGGGGGGGGGGGTCGAGGTATTTGATGACTTTTATTCGCAAAAAAAGAGTTTTAGCATGTGTGTTTACCATAATATGCAAAAGACATTTTGGGTTGAGTAGTCCTTTAGAATTGAAGACAAAGTGAAACATAGTAACTACTCGAGTCATTCGTGTGACACTCATCAGAGAAGTGCGTCAGAAAGAAAAAGTAAATGAAACCTATCGAGTAATCATACCCAGGGGTTGAGTAGAAATAGGCCAGTAAGTGAAGAGGTGAATGATTGATAATGTGAACAACAACGACCGAACAGGGGCCGTTGCTCCAGTGAAAAGATGCACAATGAATTGCTTTTGGACCCTAAATTGGAAAACGAACTACTTTTAACACAGTATTCTAAAGTTGTACTTCGTTGAATGGGTGTCAATGAGCTTATCTTTAGTGTAGCTTGCCTAGTATTTCAATTCGGCTTCCACCATTCATTTTAAAGTCATACTTCTGGAAAATCTAAAAGTTTGAAGCTGAAATGAAGCTTTTGCACAATAGAAATATTATTGGTCAACAATCTCAGGTTAATGTAGAAAAAAGCCGATAATTTCAACATACCTTTTGCGGATATTTAGCAAGCTGCTCAATCATGTTTGTGAGAAACTTCTGCTGCCTTACCAAATTGCAGGCAAAGTAGTTACTATCTGAAAAAAAGATAGAAAAAAACATAAGGAAATATTTGCACGATAGATTTGGAATATAATGGAGATTACATAACTTAGGTACTGTCTAAAATTTAGCTGCGAATCGAAACGATAAGCAACGACTTTACAATGATTCGAGATTATTTGCTAAGGTTTACAACGATTGTGCACCAATTATCAACGATTCTCAAAGATCATGAAAGGATTGGTAAGGATTTACAAGGATTTCTAAAGATTCTGAAACTATTCCTAAGGATTGTTAAATTATTTCTCAGATCGTTAGGTAAATACTTAAGGAGCACAGGCGAGGACATAACTTGTTAGGTAAAAAATAAGAAGTTGTATCATGTAGGGATAGTGCAAACCTAATAAATTGAAAATGTCCATTAATGAATAAAAAATTCTGCAAAAATGAATTTTAAACGTGCAGTAAAATAAATTTTAAACGTGCGGTGATAAATTTTAAACGTGCAAAAATGAATTTTAAACGTGCAGTGAAAAATTTTAAACGTGCAAAAATAAATTCTAAACGTGCAGTGATAAGTTTTTAACGTGCAGTGATGAGTTTTAAACGTGCAGTGATAAATTTTAAACGTGCAGTGATAAGTTTTTAACGTGCAGTGATGAATTTTTAACGTGCAGTGATAAATTTTAAACGTGCAGTGATAAGTTTTTAACGTGCAGTGATGAATTTTAAACGTGCGGTGATAAATTTTTAACGTGCAGTGATGAATTTTAAACGTGCAGTGATAAGTTTTTAACGTGCAGTAATAAATTTTAAACGTGCAGTAATACATTATAAAAATGCAAAAATAAGTTGAAAATCGTGCAATGATAACTTTTAAACGTACATTAATAAATTGAAAATCGTGCAATAATAACAACGTGCAGTAACAAATTGAGAATTTTTCAATGCTAGATTTTAAACGCGCAGTAATACATTTTTAACGTGTAGCAATAAATTGAAAATTGTGCAATGATAAGTACCAACAGAATCATACGCTTGAAACATCATACGATCAAAAACAAGCAATCAAAATTGATTAGTTCGCTACACCATAAATACTAGAGCCATCCTGTACCGTTTTGAGGCCACATAAATATAGAATTTTCATGAGCTCCAGTGGACTCCACCTTTTGAACCCTACTTGATCTCCCCACTGGGATCTGATGCGCCACCATTGGATATACACCAAATTATTCATCGAGTCCCCTAATGTGCAGTGATAAAATTTCCTGAAATAAGACCTGCTAATAAGGCATAATATACGACGACGACGAAGTTACTCTAGATAGCTAATTGTCATTGTCATTATAATGTTTGATCTCCATCATCTTTATCATCAATATCATTTTTATCGTCATCATTATGTTTTATCATCATTATCGTCATCTTTATTATTATGCTTTATCAGCCTTATTATTATTATCATAATTATGTTTGATCATCATCATTATCATTATCGTCAATATGTTTCATCATCATCCTAATCATCATCATCATACTTAATCATCATCATTACAATCATCATTATGTTTCATCATCATCACCATCAGCATCATTATCAACATCATCTTTATTTATCATCATCATTATCACGATTATGTTTTATCGTCATCATTATCATCATCATTATGTTTTATCGTCATCATCATCATCATCGTCATTTTCAACATAATTTTCATCATCATTATCATTATCATCGTCATCATTATGTTTATCGTCATCATTATCGTCATCATTATATTTTATCGTCATCATCATCATCATCATCATGATTATCAACATAATTTCTATCATCATTTTCATCATCATCATCATCATTATGTTTTATCGTCATCATCATCATCATTATGTTTTATCTTCATCATTATCATCATCATTATGTTTTATCGTCATCATTATCATCATCATTATATTTGATCGTCATCATTATCATCATCATTTTATCTTATCGTCATCATTATCATCATCATTATGTTTTATCGTCATCATCATCATTATGTTTTATCGTCATATTCATCATCATCATTATCAACATAATTTTTATCATCATCATCATCATTATATTTTATCGTCATCATTATCATCATCATGTTTTATCGTCATCATTATCATCATCATTATATTTTATCGTCATCATTATCATCATCATTATGTTTTATCGTCATCGTTATCATCATCATTATGTTTTATCGTCATCGTTATCATCATCATTATATTTTATCGTCATCATTATCATCATCATTTTATCTTATCGTCATCATTATCATCATCATTATGTTTTATCGTCATCATCATCATTATGTTTTATCGTCATATTCATCATCATCATTATCAACATAATTTTTATCATCATCATCATCATTATATTTTATCGTCATCATTATCATCATCATTATATTTTATCGTCATCATTATCATCATCATTATGTTTTATCGTCATCGTTATCATCATCATTATATTTTATCGTCATCATTATCATCATTATCATCATATTTGATCATTATCATTATTATAATCACTATGTTTCATCATAATTATTATCATTATCAAATGAAAGTCATAAGTTATTGATATTTCTCGATGACGTTGCCTTTATGCAATTAGTGAAAATCCAACACATAAACACCAAGAAACCGCTTAACAAGCCACCTAGAAGCTCAGCTGAATAAACCCCATGATAAATATGGCGTAAGCAGATCAAACAAGGAATATCTCATGCAGGATACATCATTCTGGAAGCTTAACTAACCGAAATTACCTATTTACACAGAGCGGGACGTTTGAGATTCTCCAAGGCGTCACCTTGTATCAAGGAAAGTCTTGCTATGATTATGCAACTGTCGTATAAGAAGCTAAATACTTTAAATAAGGAAAGGATAAGCTTGCGAATTGTTTAGTTTCCCATTCAAAACAAGGACGAACATACTGAATTGTGAATTCTACTACAGAGAAGAAGAAATCGTCGGTAAATGTTAGCATCTGATTTTCAATTGTTGTTATTCATCAAAATTAGAATACGGTACTGTAATGTTTCGTTTTATTAATTAGGGCCCAGGCCCCGATATAGACCTGTATGGAGCGTCGTTTGCGTCTTTATTACGTGTATGAATTTTTATGTATGAAATGTAGTTTTGTTTACTGCTACTGTTAATTTACATGACATATACACAATTGCGAATGCCCTCTTTGCATTATATATGCCAAGTTCGAAACTTTGTTTATGTTGAGTTGAAAATATTTCTCATCATTGCCAGTTATTTCATATGGCCTCTTGTGTTTCGTATGATCATTTCATTTCACACATGGTCTGTGGCGCAATACATCATATGAAAGTTCATTTCAGCATTTTGTATTTTCCACTGTCAACACAAAGCCTAAATTTCGTATGACCTATTGCGCAATACGTCTTAGAAAATGCAACTCCATTATGGTCTATTGCGTAATCATCACAGGGAAACAAAGCAATCGATCTGCAAGGAAATGCAAGCGGGCCTAGGCTAGGTCAAGCCTATGCTTTACTTTACCCAGTGGGGGGCAGGAGAATGAATCGTCGCCCTGCTGCTAGAGAAAGATTGGAGAGAGTGAGGAACAATCCAGATGAAGCGATTCGCGACTTCATAGAAGCAGTGAGTGCAGTTTTTGAACAGATTTCAAGAGGAAACTGGCACAACCTGGATTTTATTGATAATATCTCTCGCCGATTGGATGATGTCCAAAATGGCCTAAGACTCATGCTACATACATCAAATAATGATACACAGATAATTTTGCACCAGATCATTCAGGTCTGAGGCCATATGCTTTTAATTGAATGCTGTTTTCTATGATTATTTTGCTATCGAATGTTAACGAGTGTCCAATCTATACTCGAATCCAACACAGAGTATATTAAAGATACCATCAGTACTTTGAAGGATATTCAGAACTGTGGAGGGATACCATAAGCCCTGTGGAGATAACAACCAAAAAGGTTGTGGTTTCCCTCCACAGTACTCAAAACCCTGCACAGTACTCACAGAAGTTCCCTAGGCTGGGTCTTCTGCTTCCGTTTGGTAGCGCCTGCCGAAAAGGTGGGTTAGAAGGCCTTCAAGTTCTTGTGAAGAATAAGATGATATATAGAACATCTTTTTTAGAAGGCAAAGTTGAGAAGATTGAAATCTACCGAAAAACCTCGTCTACAGCCCGCAGAATTTATTGTAATTCCCCCAGGTGTCACCTGAAAATGGTTTCTCAATGCAGCAACTGCGTCGTTAAATCATTCAAAATTAGACAAATAAAGCTTGTTACTTGAGAAAATTTCCCAATCAGAAACAAGTTAATGCTGTTTAATGCTGCAATGATGGAGAGCTGGAGTATAGTAATCCCCTAGCGACAATTCTTTTTTAAAGGTTCGAAAGGTGATTCAAAACTCACACCTCCTCAGGTACTACCTCTGCAGAGCTTGTGGTGTCCCTTCACGGTACTGAATATCTTCCACACTGACAGTATCCCTCAAGCTGTACTGAACATCCTCTACAATACTGGATTGTATTTCTCCAAACAACTGATGGTATCCCTCCACACTGTTGAACACCCTGCAATATACTAATGTTATCCCCACAGTACTGATGGTATTCCTCCTCAACAGTACTATTGGCATCCCGCCACAGCATTAAAGGTATCCCTCCGCAGTACTTTACATTCTCCACGTACTGGATGGTATCCCACCACGGAATGAAAAGGAAACCTTACGAGTTGATGTACCCAGAAGCAGATGGAGATTGGCCAATCAGAAGGGAGGCGAATGAGAGAAGACGTTCTCGAAGTTACGTACATGTTATGTATCAACAAAAAAACCATGCCTTATGAATTTATGTTAATATAACATGGCTCCGAAGAAGGATTTAATCTGAAACACGAATTGATGCCTAGCTGTGGCATCAACAAGCCTGGAGTTGTGAAAACCTAAAGGTTACTATGCTAACTTATTGTCCTGTTTTAATGGCTAGCACGCTCGCCTGTTTCCGCACAAACCCGGGTTTAAGACCCGGTTGTGGCATATTCCAATTGCAGTTGCCTGCTTTGGTATAATTCAATCACCCGAGTTAGACCATGCCTTATGAATTAATGTTAAGCACCATCAGATGGACTAGTTTCATATCACTTCTCTTTCTGACGACCACTTTGATGTGTGAGAGTGTGAGACGCAGAGTTTAAGTAGTTATTATGTTTCTTTATATTTCTGATTTTCACGCCATTGCAACCTCCGAGCATAAAAGAAACACAGCTGTCCTTGTTAACAACAAATCATCGGAAGGGTAGCTGATTAATTCAACGAAATGACTAACGAATTGTAACTGCCTTGACTTGTAATGACTAATCACAAAACTGCGATCATTAGCGTATTTCTCAGTATTATAGCTAGACCCACGTTATTTTAAGACCTACTTAAATTTTGGTCATAATCCCTTTAGTCAATTCGTTATTTCATTGCCTTGTCAAAATCCACGCTTCGTTAAAAAAAACAATTAAATCAAATTTATTTTTTTCTGAAAGGACTTTCATTGCAAGCTTAAAAGTCCGTCATGTCATTTGACCTTGAAAGCTCGGGTTAAAATTATCGAGAGTATTTCAGCGTACGCCCTTTACAGCCCTGCTTTCAATGTTGGTGTCTGTTGGAAAATCAGCTGCCTAGTAAAAGAAATCTTGACGTGAAATGGCTTGGGTTTCTCGAGGGCCCCGATTGTGCAGTGGTTAGCGCAATAGATGCTAATCTGGAGGTCGTGGGTTCGAGTCCAACTCGGGTCACATTTTCACAAATTATCTCGATAAATCCTAACGATAAGTTCAAGAGCCGCACGACTAGCTTAGTGTGTAATGTTTAAAGTGTTAATCAATAAACATGGTCAAGATAGCTCGCTCCTCAAGGTATCGTCTTTGTAATGTACACCCCTCGATAATATGCAATTTCCCATGATGTTACCCTTTGATGTATGTCCTCCATCCTCTTTTCTATGGGTTCTGGATCCGGCCCTGATGTAGCCGTTTATTTGCTACTTATCATTTGTTACAAATTGTACATTTAATAAAATAGGAATCGTTCTTCGAAAATGACTTGAACGATACATGACCGAAGGCTGAATGAATATAGCTTAGTGAGGTCCAGTTGGGGTTTTTCATGTAGCAGGATGGGAATTTTTCATTATTCATATTATTCAAAGTTTCGTGATTTTTTCAAATTTTCGAAGACTTTCATTGTAATAAGGTATTCATCAATGTTTTGTTTCGTTAATCGTTCCGAGGATCCCCTTCCCTTTACTGGCCCTCTTTATTCCTTTCTCTGAGATACCCGCGATACGTCTTATAACAAGAAATGTGAAACCAGAATCAAAATAAATCGCCAAGTTTGATGTTTTGAATCGAAACGTTAATGAAATTTTTTAATTTACCTCACTACCTTTATTTAGCGAATGTTGATTATTTGCGTCTAACGTCTAAGATAACAGCATGCGAAACGATTCCGCCTACAGCTAAAAGCATGAAATATTCATCATGTTTAACATCAGATTTGTGGAAACTAAACACTGGGCTTTTGCGTCATTGTCTTTCATTCAAACGGCACACTGTTGCAGTTTAGTGAACCAAAAATCATGATAGATTCCAAATGAATCGCTGGAAAATCTTCGTGCAGTCTTCAGCAAACGAATTCGTACACATAATCAAGGGTTTTACCGTTTGAAAATATGTCTATTTGTGTAGGGCCTAATCTTAAAAGATCATGCTTCCTGTCTATTAAACTGTGTAGTAACACACCCTATTTTTAGGTGAATTTATTTACAAAGAAGAAGTCGGGGTGTAAGTTCAATATCCGATGGTTGCACTTATCACATCCAAGCTAATGGCAGGCCGCCATGTACCCAAAAAACGAACTAAGACAATTCATGCCATTTATTCATGTTCTGTTTAATCCTTTCCTTAAATACTCAAAGATATGGTGAATGCCAGGGTAAATTGTCGTTTTTAAGCTGTGGAAAAGATCAATTTGATATGAATTTCGTAATAACTGTTAAAAGTTAAAACTCGATCCAGTCTCCTGATGGTAGGCTAGCCAAAATGGCGTCTGGTGTATACTCATTTCCCTGTATACGT
The DNA here is from genome assembly GCA_963924455.1 of Pelagia noctiluca. NCBI lineage: Eukaryota > Metazoa > Cnidaria > Scyphozoa > Semaeostomeae > Pelagiidae > Pelagia > Pelagia noctiluca. The sequence goes on from OZ004316.1 coordinate 15,173,858, forward strand.
ATTCCCCCTCGGACATAAAAATTGTGTATTTTGGAACATGAATATTTCTGCACCCACCCAGCAACTAATGTGGATCATACGTACGCTATGGATGCTCAGTTTGGGTAGTCATCTAATCAATTATTCTTGAGCAGTGATATTTTTGTACTTGTCTACTAATGTCTCTAGTTCATGTGTACGTTTTAGGATGCTTGAATCTAAAATGAAATTTACACATAGAAGTAGTTAGTTATGTACCTCAATATTCTATATGACAGTTACAACTTGAAAAGCCTTTGATATTAAGTCGTGCCCTACTAAACTACTAGCTTGCTACATACCAATGGCCTGTCATATGTGGTGACGATTGTGTCAAATATTGTGTTAGAAACAGCCTTATTTTTGGAAAAAGTTTTGTGGCATCCTTCAACTAAACATTTTTAGTTCATATGTACACTTTTCAATGTTCAATTCTGATGTGCAAACATTCTAGCAGTTATTTGAGTATTCTTGACACCCGTAGCTAAAGGGATCAAAGTGATTAAACAGTTTTAAACCTTAGAAGGGTTAGCACAAAAAGTAAAGATCTTGGAACAAAATGAGCTTAAAGCTTACAATGAGTATTCAAGAAAGAGTGGGAAATGAAAGCTAATAGGCTATGCAAGCTACGTGTCATCGGAGAGGTTATATGCCGTAACAGCTTGTTTTGACTAAGGGAATGATCTTTCAATTTTCGACACGGTGAAAAATGAATTTCAGAGAGTTGGAGGGAATTCAAATTCTTCAAAGCTAGTGACCATCTAGTGACGAACTTTGTATCGAAAAATATTTTTTTGAGGAAGACTGGAAAAAGAAAAGTTGATAACTTATGGAAGGCTGACTAGAAAGAGACTTTCAAATATTCAATATAGTGAAACTTGGATGTCAGATATTGGAGGATTTTTTCAAGTACAAGACGATGGACTTGATTTCGATAAAGCAACGATTAGTCTTATTCACCTTAGAAACATATTGTTACCTATTTTATCATGCATTCAAAATTATTTTATATACTTTCTGAAGAAGAAGCAGGATTTGGAAAAGCAATCGAGATAAGTTTTGAAAATGACCTTAGTAGGACTCAAAACCACGATCACTAAATTAGTACTCTAGTGCGCTGTATCACTGCACTGTATAACTGCAATCATTCCAATATATTCCTTTATAGTCCTTTTCAATGTCTTTTGTATGAAAATTTCACTCAATCATTATCAAATAACTTTTTTTAAAAGTTAAGAATATTCATGAAGTGAAAATCAAAATAAACACTGTAGTAGTAAAAGTCATATAAGAGTAACAAAACTTCTCGGCAATAATAATAATACAGTAGAATCCCGATAACTCGAACAAGCAAGGGACGATCAAAATAGTTCAACTTAACGAATGTTCGAGTTATCGAGGCTCTTTATAACATGAATAAGGCTCAAGGGGACTTTCAAATCTGTTCGAGTTAGCGAGAGTTCGAGTTATCACATGTTCGAGTTATCGGGATTCTACTGTAATAATAATAATATAATGATCTCTTTATTTGCAGTTGGTGAGAAGATAGATAATGTACATAACTTATTATATACAAACTAATTTATACCAACTCTTTACTTACAAAAATGGGGAAAGAATACAATATAGATCTACTTATTTACATATATTACAGCTACATTTGTCTCCGTTCCAGGCTTTTATGCCTTTGTTAAATCTGAATACGTTTTCAGCACTCTTTATTGTATCAGGCATGGAATTCCAGAGAATACTTCCTCGGAAGGCTAAAGAGTTTGTGCCGAAGGATGCCAATTCAAAATAATCATTCGAAGCAATATTTTTCGTGAACATTATAAGGAACATGACCTTTCCAAACAGTCAAATCTGGAACCGTTTCAATTAATCTTTTTAACGGTAGAGGTCATCGGAGGACTTAAGGCCAAGAAAAAGCTTACGCAGTAACCTAACAAATGAAAAAGATATTTTGAATCATCTTAAGCCTAAAAACTAGTAAATTCTACAAAGTCGGACAGCAAAGCAGGAAAAGCTGTAGGAATTAAAAGCCATCGCACAGGTTAAAACCCAGTACTTACAGCTCTGAAGAAGCTTTGAGGAATGCTACATGAATAATTAAAATGCTGAACTGAATTACTGTTGTGAGGTGGAAACGGAAGAGGGGAGTTTTGAATAGTATTACTCTCGACCGGAGAGTACGCCATGTGATTTTCAGCGAGAAGCGACTACGAGATTCTATTGGCAAAACCATCGAGCGAAACAATGCTAGGTTGAAACGGGGGAGTATGCGAGGGCTAATGCGACATGACAAGACGAGTTGAATGCACACCATTGTCAAGCATCGCTATTCCACATGTTTGAGGGTTGGCAAACATATATAAAGCCCTAACAGCTGCCTGTCGATTTCAGACGGTAAGAAGGGCGCAAGAAGGCAGTCAACGCTTCGCTGCAACTAAAGACGTACAGAAACCAGGCCAGAACGTGGAAGCTTTCTACTTAAACACAAGTAAGTAGCTCATACATTTCTCGATGATTGTTGCTTGAATTTCCGACGAGTTCAACTGGGCTTTCCCGTGCGTTGATTGGTTCAAAGTATGGTATCTTGTCATAACGAAGCATGGAGAAAGGCAAACACAGTCGACCTCTCAACGAAGGAAAGATGGTTCGTTGTATCTTGAGATCGCCAAAAACAAAATTACGTTAAAATCAAAGATATATAGGACGAATATAGTTTTTATAGAAAATAACTGAACAACTTGTCGTGATGAAAACTAACGAGATGTTAGATTGTATCATTATCCAAGGCTATCATGAAATTCAAGCAAAGATGGGTCCGCGTATCTTGAGTTCGGCATAGACAGAACTAGGTTAGAGTATAAGGTTAAAAAAACTGACATATTAACTATAATCTCGAATATAGAATAACAAAACCAGATAACAATGGTTAACATCAAGGAGAGGTTAGAGATTATCCACTATAACAGACTACTATAAAAATCAATTGTAACTTATCCTTGTATCTTGAGATCGATACATGAAGACAGCTATTTTAAAGTTAGAGCTCTATAGTTCTGATAGATTATAACTGAACAAATAACGGTTGATGAGGGTTGATGAGACGTTTAGATTGAATAATAATCCAGGGTTACTGTGGAATATAGTGAAAACCGTTCGTTAAATCTCGAGATAGGTATATAGAGACAGAACTAGGTTAGCGTAAGAGATATATAGGATGACTGTCGTATAAGTTCAGTTTTGATAGAATACAACTAAACCAATTACGGTGATGAAAGTAAAAGAGAGGTAAGATTGTATCATAATTCAAGGTTATCATGAAATTTAAGCGAAAATGGGTCCGTGTATCTTGATATCGGCATCGATTCCTATACTGATTGATATTTTTGAGAGTTAAGATTGTATTTATGATTCAAAGTTATTATAAAGCATAAGTGAAAACTAGAAACGGCTTATAGAGACAGAACTGGGTTAGAAGCCAAGGTTCAGGAAGAGTGGAAGATAGCTATAGGTTTGATTATACCGACATCTCTATAAAATACTCGATCGAGTACCGACTAACATAATATCGACCATTTGAAAATCAATGATTCAAAGCGGTTTATGATACAGTTTTAAGTAACATATGATATATTACATGATTATAGGATATAAATATAGAATGTATCTACCAATATACCAATATCCTACTAATAGACATTACTATTACTTATTTAGCTTCAATATGTATATTATCTTTGAATTGACACAAAATTGAAACATGACACTAAACGACTATTAAGGATCTTCAAGGTTCCTGCATATAAGAAAACTCAAATTATGAATCTATTTCTTCAGCAAAGGACTGGATTTAGGACCAAAATTTTATTTATACACTTGGAAATGGCTTATAAATGTCAATACACTATAAGCCTCTACTATGATCTTGCTAATGGGACAAATCATTATAATGAAGGAAACACAATTCGACTTGGCAGGCTACACTAACTGTGTGATTAAAATGGAAGAAACTTAATAGAAGTGAAGAATAAGGTTATTTACACAATTTTTTTTTCTCACGAAAGGATATCCAGAGAGCATTCATTAAACAACAAAATCGAAAGCACAACAAAGGATAAAACTAATTATTCCATCTAAAGTTTCTTCATATTGAAACGTCAGAAAGATGAGAAACAAAACCTAATAAACTTCTATGCATACATTTTGATCCGAATGAGCAAAGAACTATTTAGCACATTCAATGATACATAACTTATTAACTGAACGAGCGACTAGCTAAATCTGGTTTCCGTCAAATTTTTCAATATTTTCAATACGATACGTAGATGTCCTTAGTCTATTGTGCAAGTTTTCTCAGTACATCGTTCGCATGTAAAATATTTTTGACTAAAATTTACAAACAAGAAGTCAAATTGAGCTTGGGTTTGCTTTTCTCAAGCAGGTGCGGGAGTTCATACCCAAAAACAACTGTTTCCGAACGTCACGGGTTTATTGACGTCATAGAACATCATGCTCCAAACTTAAAAGCGAGGGTTTGTCTAATAGGCAATTGTTTTCAAATTAAAGATTTTTATACAGTAAATGGGTGAAATAAACAAACACGGACCACATGTTATCGAATTAGACTATCCTATGTAGTGATTGTGGTGCATGTTACCAAGCCCCTGCTGGAAACAAGGCCTGGTCTTAGTTAGGCTAGACTAGCATGTAGAAACCCACTCACTCCCTAATTCTATCATTATTTTTATTACTGTATGCAAGGTCTGTCTTAAAATATACCCCTAACACAAAACTTACCCATCTATATTCGAGAGTGAATTTGTGTGAATGAAAAGGGCCGAATTAGACTCGAACCTACGACCTCTAGATCAGTACTCTAGTGCCCTACGACCGAAGAACCCCTCGTGGCAACCCAAGCCATTTCGCTCACACAAATTATATTCTGACTGAATCAATCTTCATACACTTTACTTCGACTTGACTTAATCAATGGGTGACATCAAAAAATTCTAAGCACGAGTTCCTTTATTAGAATGAAGTGATTAAGAAGGTTTTATAGAGAAGACATTCATTGAGGCGAAAGATTGTTGAGCGTATGATACTTTCTCAGACCATTAGCTTGAATTAGCCACCTGTCCACAATCACAACACTGATGACACACACTGTGCACTGTTCGGAGGTCTGGACACTAATGTAATCACTCCATTGTTTTTTTGGGCAAACATTTACCTTCTTTCCTTTACATTTTCATTCAAGTTAGTTAAGAGCTTAAGCGTTCAAAATTTCATCTTTATGGTTAGTTAACAAAGTTTTCTAAACATAAAACCTAGAGCTTCAGAAAAATTATCATGTCTAGCGTTTAATTCTACTCGCATTAAAAAAGTCGTTTTCTGGCGATTGTATATGATAATTCTTATAACAATGTAAGCAATTAATCTACTCCACTCTTTGACCATCTTAGAGGGAAATTCTTAAACAACATTCGAAAGTAATTGTAGGTATAACGAAAATATTTGTCGAACAATTATGATTTGAAAATTCATTATTATAAAAAAGTAGGTAATCAATAGACTTTAAGAAGAAGCAAGATTTGGAAGATGGACTAACATGGACTAAATTAATGGACTCCACTCTTCAACCCACTCGGAAGGAAATTCGATAAACATTAACATAAACATATTCTAAAGCACTTTATTTATGATGCAATCCTTTGTTTGGGAGGTGAATTGTACTTTTTAGACGAATAAGATATTGGCGGACGATCAGAGAATGGTAGATAAGCCAATTGACCACATCTCATAAATGTATTTAAATTTCAAAACCAATATTGTATGGTATTATCCAGCAGAACAATAGCTCTTTTAGATTTATGGACTAAGATTCCTGAAATTGAGGCTCTCTCACCAACAATAATTGAACATTTCTTTTAATAATATCTATTCGTAAAGTGATTTTTGCAATTGAATGTTCTCAAGGGCCAAGGGCGTAAATCGGCAAACCAGCTGCTAGATGCTGGAAAGTCGTTCACAGATTTGACTGCAGTACGAAATCCCATCAATTAGATGAAGGGCTATGTTCCGGTATTTAGGGACGCTTGAGAAGAGGGGTTGGGGAATGCGACTCTCTTCTCCACTCCATTGCTAAGGGGGCAACGTTGGGCAAAGGTACCCTTTTCATAAAAAATGTTAAATTTCTTCTACAACATAAATTGCAAAAAGATTGTAAAATGATATTTGAATTTGTAAAAAAACATCTTGTTATAATTTTGAGTCAATCTAAAGGGCGTGGCGACAAAATGTTCCGTAATTTGGTGATTCCAGAAATTGTAATATACAAAATCCTCAGCTAGCGTAGGTGTGCAACCGGTCAACTCCCGCTAGGGAGAAAAACGGCCGGAATGAAAATCCTGTTGTGGCAATAGTGAATTTACATTGAAGTTACTTAGACCTCGTTTACACGGGGCTAGTTAAATATTTGAGCGGCCGAATATTCAGCCACTTAGCCTTCCGGCTACACGGGAACTGCCAAATGGCCAAAAACTTGCACGCTTAGGCGTCCCAATATTCGAACGGTTGAGAAAGCGACCAAATTGTCACTTGGCAAGCCATAATTTTGAGCCGCCTCGTGTACATGCTTTCGAACGATCAAATTTACAGTCGGTACGGAAACGAGGGAGCTAACTCTGATAATGAGGCAAAATCACAAAGTTTATGGCGCCAAATCAGCCTCCCCACATCATTCATGAATGTTGAGGACTTTCTTACTTTATTATCAATAAATTCAAGTATCATGGATGACTTTGAAAGGAAAATCGTAGCTGCTTTGGCAATCTTATTGGGCAATTTAGCTAGTGTGGCAACCTAGTATATCGAGCCAGGGGCGGTTTTAGACACTGTGGGGCCCGGGGCCAAAGACCTCTAGAGGCCCTTGATGTGACCATATTTGACGTTATCTATACTGTATTTTGCATTTCTTTCTCTTTTGCGGGGCCCTTTTTGGTCAAAAAAAGCGCGAGGCCTGGGGCCATGGCCCCCTTGGCCCCCACCTAAAACCGCAACTGTATCGAGCGAAGCTTGGGCAACATTAAACGCTCTTCTTGCAATTCTCTTGGAAAACTTTCATTACAAAAAGAGATCAAAGCTGCTATTCATAATCGACAACAGTTTTCGGCTTGGCGGTGTATATCCAACTAGCGCGCATGTGTGTTTTAAGAATGCACAAATACGAAGCAAAAGAGACCCCATTTAGATGGAGCCGCCACTAAGTGTGCAACGTTTTGGCCGGCTCTTTTTGCGTACAAATATTTAGCTGCTCAAATATTTAACCGGCCTCGTGTAAACGGGGTCTTAATCACAAAAATATCGAAGTAGGTGGGTGTCAACAGTACACAATTCTTTGCCATTCCCTAACCAACGTGTACTCTCAGTCAAACCACCTCAGAAAGAAATGAAATTGGATCAGTGTAAAAAGAGTGATGACTGTTAAGAAGGGTGATTAATTGTACTATGCAAGGGCGTTATCTCGATTTTTGCGCTGTACTGTGAACAAAACAAATTGAGTTTATAAGCAAAGCTCATTTCAAATAGAAGCTAAGAATCTCGTCAATATTAAGGAATACAAACAACCTGCAATAAGTAAAGACACAAAAGACTATCATCGGGGGGCCCCCAATCTGGAGAACTCAAGCAAATGTGTTAGAGGTTGAGGATTCAGACCCTTAGCCGAATCACACCAAACAAAGACTTGAAAAATGGTGCTAAATGCCTCTCTACTTAGGATAAAGAGGAAGTGAAGTGACCCTCCGGCCAGAGGTAGCAGTGAAGGGAAGAAGAGCATTAAGGGTCACCTCCGAATACGGTTGATCAACTTACTAATACTCACTAAGAGATAATAGGGGCAAAGGATTTTAATATTTTCAAAAATTGAATCAAACAATGGACAGGACCCAATTGTAAATACAACCTGTGCTCGTTCACAAATGGAAACGCATCAAAGAATTAAAAAAGGCCGGTATGCTTTTATTCGGTGGACTAAGGTCACGATTAAATTGGATAAAACGTTTGACGCTTATCTGAAATGAAACAAGGGAGCAGGAATCACGTTCTCAGCTTCACAGTTGACTGAGAAAAGCGTGTCAGAGGAGGGCATCTGGTTCTGATGACGTATGCTCACTTCGATTGATCGAAGAAGTATCACACCGATTCGACAAGTGGTATTCTTAACAAAACACTAAACATACAAACAACAGAAACATCAACCTATTCAGTTGTTGTGAATGCAAACAAACTGCAGAGCTATACTATCATCAACAATGCTCTGAGTACTGAGCGACATGTGTTTGAGACCAGAGTATTGTCCTTAGAAATCGAAGGCTGCCTAGTTGGCAGTTGCATTCAAATTGATAAGTGTATAATGCAAGGACGCACTAAGAAGCCACGTGCTACGCAGGCAGTAATGTTGTGTAATTTACCATGACCTTGCTGCTTTGCTGAAAATAAGGCCTAGTTTTTTTTGGCTAGCACGCTGAACATCAGCTCATTCATTGTGTTGCACAAGGTGTTTTCTACTGTTTTGAAGCCTCGATTTCTAGCTGATTTGGAGTTGACAATATGCTTTTTGGGTGATTCAGGCATTTTCATGTCACCTCCAGACATAAGACCTCTCGTTTAACGAACCTTCTAAAGGAAGGTGGTATCATTCCGTTATTTATTAACTATTCAGTAAACACCTTGACCTCACGCAACCATGCTTGACTTCAGCTACACATTGAAAACTGTTTAAGCTGCTGATACCTCATCGATGGTCTGGGAAATATACCTCACAATAAGCGCCTTTTATACCGTATGAGTTAATCATTGCTACTTGCATCATTTATTGTGTACTCAAGGGATTTTTACTGCTATGATACATAAATGAAGTTTCAATTTTTTGAATCCCAAGTTTAGACAACAATAAGCTCCTTATACATCCACTCTGGGTATAACAATTTCGTTATCTTTCATCCTCTTATCTAGTACTCTGATAAATTTTCAGACGAGACGCATTAGTAGTTTTTTGACAATATTTGCAACTTTTCTTGCCATCCTTACTTATTCCTCTACTTGTAACACTAACCATATCTTCCAGAAAATGGCACAAATCAAGCAGACATTCCTAATGGTGGTTCTGGCAGCGATACTCCTCCAAGAGACAGTGGCGTTCGTGCGGGTGGGACGATCAGAGAAGAGACAACACTATCGACAGGCGATGAAAGCCTTCCAACACGATGTGAGTGATGACGACATCCGACAAGCCTCGCTATCAGAGAAAATCCTCGACAACTCACTTGATGATGACGTCATACCTGCCACTAGATCGGCCTCGAGACAGGCCTCGATATCAGTGAAAATCTTGGAGCAGCTGAAGGTAGTGAAACATCTGATAGACCTGGAGACCAGAGGGGACGCAGAGGTGTACCTTTTCGTGGCCAAGTCACGCAAAAATAAGCGGAGTGAAAGGAGGCAGAAATTCAGATATTAGAATCTTGATATGCACAGGAAAGAGCTCGACAGAACAAGTAAATAAAGCCTAAGAAACTTTAATTTAATTGAAATAATGTTGATTAGCCATACTAATAGCATGATTTTAGATAGAATGGATAGGTGATTTAGCTTATTAATGTATAATGGAAAATGTGTCTGTCTGCTTTTTATTAACCTCTTAGACTATTAAAGAATACAGCCAATCCTCTTAAGTGGGAATACTTCGATATGTTGTTATGCCTAAATGAGTAAATTCCGATCAAGGATAGAATAATGGTTGGGTGTCAAAAAGCCGTGCATACAACGATGGTTATTCAGAATTCTATTTGTGTTCTGATATTGGTTCTGACATTGTGTTTGATTTTTTTGCGTTTCATAACTAAATGGTCATCTCTGTTATTTTGTAAGTCATAACTAATCTGTCGAATCTTATTTTTTGTATGTCATAACTGATCAGTCACCTCTTCTTACTTTGTTTGTCATAACTGATCGGTACTTTTTTATGTGTATAGCTTTGGTGATGACGCTCGTGTGTGTAACACGCATATGTGCATCGTAGAAAGAATATTTTTTAATACCAAATACAATAAAGTTCGAACAAACCTTTGACGTAATAAATATCTCTGATCAGAGCTTGCACAATTTTCCTCCCACTCCGCTTTGAACTGAAAAAGACACAGCGATTAAGAATGGGAAAACATAACGCAAGGAGATCGAAACCACAGGGAAACAGAGTTGAATTTAAGAATTATTTGATCCATATAAGATAGATGGTTTCACTTGAATACCAACTTTCAATGCGCTTTACTATTAAAAAATAAGTATTATGTCAGCATGGTAAATTCAGAGGGCTACAGACAATATTCCCAACCCAGCAATGAACGATTTCACTATGTAGATTTCACTCTCTGGTCTCTATTAGACGTCCGCCCCCCGCTTATTAAGTTTTAGAAAATTATTAACTTATTCTAACCCCCCCCCCCCCGCTAATTAATTCTGGTAACGGGTTGAAAGCAAAACAAGAGTTTCACTACAAAATACTATGAGATAGAGAATTTCGAGTGAAATCAGTGAAGTTATTGCACTGTATCTTTAACGTCTCATTGTTGCTACATACCATCTCTCACAGATTTTCCCTTTTTAGTAATTTTCAGATAAGTTTCCACCTAGGACATTCTAATTCTAGCCCTCCCTGCTTATCTATTGTTTGAGATTTTTCCAAATCCCCCAACTATTCCAACCCCCTGTCTATTAGAGACCAGAGAGTAATTTCAGCTCTTTCTGAAAGGACATTACTTAGGGTCCCATGCTCGTCAACGATACTTACATAGTAGGCCTAAATAGGCTCAATAGGTAAAAATGATAGCCTACACCTTTTTCTTCAATAAGGAACTGGACATTGGTCCCAGCCCTTACATCTGCTTAAATATTTTGGATTTTCAGTCCTCAAAACTTGCTAAAATTTTGAGAAACAAACAAAATACAGACATTTCCCTGCAGAATGAAACATGATGTGATCAAACAAGGTTAAAGCACTTTCAGTATAGTTGCTTTGGGTTTAGTTGCTTGATTCATTTCATTGAGCCCTGGAGCTGCTTATTGTTTCGCTCAATCCAGTACCGGTTGCTTATTGCAAAAAGTGCACTGTAATAGAAATAAACAACAATAGCATTAAAAGCAAGACCAATAATAATCATTTTCACCCCTGGATGCACATAAACAATGATCCACCACTGTATCAAAGAGCGCAAGACTTCAGGGGGTAATGCTTCACTAGATTCAACTTAGAGCTCCCTTTCTAAAGAAAAATAGTTTTTACAAGTAACAAGGTGAGGGAGGGGTGAATGAACTTGGGAAATTTCAGCATTTGTACAGAAATACAAAAAGATCTTACTTTGGAATGTCATTGAGAATTTTAGTTGCAACAATTTTCAATCGATCAGCAGTGAATTGAACACAGTACAATAATTCACGCAGCCACTGAATTCCTGTTTCGAATTTGCTGAGCTCCATCTAGAAAACACAGATACGATCTAAATCGAGATCATTAGAAAATGGTGCATACCTGATTTCCCAAAATGCACGATATCAACCATAAGACTCTAGCGATCTCAAAAGTTTTTTAGGTTTAAAAAGAATTATGAAAATTTCCATTTTGTATCAGAAACTATATTTGTCATAATGTCTGGTGAATAAGTGTGCCTTAAGATGGCTTCTAAACAAAGAAAACTTCAAACATGACTTCACAACTTACAACCTGTCCAAGACTTCCTTGCGCACAGCTACCGAAACCGTTGATAGGGTAAGGGTCTATATTCAGCAATATTTAACTAGAATTTCAATATTTGTGGCCTGATAAATTATCGTAAGTAAACGCATAAATTTTCAGCCCAGTATCAAGTGGCCAAATCATCTAATAAAACTATTGGCAAATTGCTTTCCTTTGTCACTTCTTTATAAAAGACCTCTCATACTGTTATCACTGATGCCTTTAAAAGCAGACTAGTTAACCTCTGAAGGAAGTCACTCAATCTCAAGGGGTATACATCCAAATGATTTAGAGGGTCATAATTTCAATTTCATAGACTCTCGAAAAGAAAAAGATTTCAAATTATTAGAGTTACGACATTTGCAAAGAGAGACATTCACGTTCTTTTTATACGAGAGAATTTATGCCCGTTTCCCATACGTATTTATGCTAAAAGGATGTATACAGAAAAACTGCTACCAACTAAGAACTAAAAGCAAACCATTGCTCAGAAAAAGACTCGGCAAGGAATCTGAACGCAAGGAAAACTTTTTTAGCGTTTACATACGATGCAGTGCAAAGGTAAGTAATAGCTCCCTGATAGACCCAAATCAAAATTCGTGGGCTATACCCTTACAGTGGAGACAGGAAATACAATGAAATAGGGAAAACAAGGGAATGTCTCAATACCTTGAGTTGGATGATGAAGATCTCAGAATATTTGCCAGGTGAGAATGTTCCACCACAAAAACCAACACTCGAAGAATTAGACAGCGTATCTGCAGCCAGCTGTTTGACAACTTCCTCGTGTGGTATCAGCTCTAAAAAATGCCAGCAACTAAAAATTCAGCATCGTCAAAATGTAGCCAAATCAAGCCAAAAGGGGCACAGTGTGCTTAGCTTTCCCTCAAGACTACCGAAAAGGAGGACAGAGGGCAAATGCCTACGAGCCTTGGGCTAGTTAAAGGACCCATCAAACCTTTAAACGCTTTTAATGATATTTTGGGACGAAAAACGTCTTGCAAATGCATCAATTCACAGTATCGTATCATCTGTTTCATCTACTAAAAAGGTAAGGTGTTTACAAAAAAATACCCGCTGTAATTTCTCTAAAAATGGGTAATTTCAAAGTAAACCCATTTTCTGCTAAACTCAGGGGGGCCAGCAAACTGACTTAGCCCAGGGGCCAACTGTGGATCTCATCAGCCTGGCCTGTACTGCTTTAAATACCTTCGTTCTCCGAGGCATTGTCAATATACCAGATCGTATTGGCATAGCTAAATCACTGAAGCAAGCGTGCAATTTCGTCAAACTATGGCCAGTTGTGTAGCCACGGCAATGAAAAGTCTATTATTCAGTTGCAAATTGGTCCAAATAAACTCGAAAAAGAGTTGAAATTTATAAGAAATTATTGAACATTGATAAATCAATAAGAGATGTAACACAGAGTTCATAATATTAGGAATTCAAAACCCCAAGAATACAAATAAGAACAGAAAATAAATCTTACTTCCATCTCTCAATATAGGTGATTCGAACAGGATGTCAGCATAGATAGGTAGGTACAGTCTCAAATCTTTTGGGATCATTGAAGTGTTCAAAATTACTGTCGTCTGTAAAGAAAACCTCCTCCATCAATATCATTAATATCAGATTCAAATTCAGAATTGAATAAATAAATTGGAAAACATATTGCTGGATCTAATAACTGCAATTACAGATTCAATCAAGATAATTTACGAGAATGAAAATGACCCGTGTAGGACTCGAGCCCACGACCTCTCAATTCATACTCTAGTTCGCTACCACTGCGCAATCGGGACTTCCAGAAACCCAAGCCATTTTAATCACACAGACTGCATCATAACTCACGAATGCAGAGACCCACTGCACTGGACCTGCCAAAGGGCTCAATTGATTTTCCAAATCCTACTTCTCTTCAAAATTACCTCAGATTTATTACCAAACTCGACCAAATGGGCCTAAATTTCATAGGTTTATGAAAACTTCTCGACCAAAAAGATTTTATTGGTGAATGTATTCATCTAATTGGTGTCTTTTATTCATCTAACTTACTCTCTATTTTAGGTTAAGTTATCTTATAAATAACTCACTCAACTACCTTACAAGCTATTCAAGCTAATCAGAATAGAACGTAGGTCACGTGACAAAAGAGAGCTACCTGTTACCTTGTTACCTATCATTGCATATTTCTATGATCCATCGCGGCAGGAAATGTCCTAAGATTGCTGCAAATTGAATTTCTAGGAGCTTTCCCGTACCAGGCTATTCTAATTTGTAATTCGCCAACCAAGCATTGCGACTGTGCCAGCATTACGGGAGGGAGTAGTGTGTAAAATTTGGGTGAATAGCGGCATACCTGTAAAAACAGTGACTTGATATTATCCAGTTGAAATGCGAACGGTATCTCAGACAGTTGAAATTTCGCTGCTTTGGCAACACTGCCGTCCTTCACATCATTATTTGACATTGTTTGTATGCTGTGAAATGGAATGCTTTCAGCCGACGGGATCTTCATCGTGCTCACCAAATTCTCTGGGGGCTCAACCTGAGAAATAGAAAAATTACGGCCATGGGTCAACTCAGCTAACAGAGTCGACACGCTTCGTTACGAACCAGCCCGCCTCATGTCATCGAACATGTCATTTCATGTCATCGAACATTAATTTTAACAAGATTTCCTACGAAATGCAGGTTAGACATAACTCGGCATATTGGGCCGATCGTATCAGCTCACCTCACAGGCCCTTAGTCATGAAATAAGTGTCAAAGGAATTGGAGAATAGAGTTAATAGAAAGGACAATTAAGTGAAGGTTATCATGTCATTTCAGTGCTTATAATGACCTCTATTTGCGCAAGGTAAGATCTACCACTATTTGGTTACGTTTATCATATCATACGATTTTCAATATATAGAAAAGGTAGGAAACCTCATTTTCTTCAGAGGCATTTTCCAACTCTTCTTCCTTATCTTTCAGCCCATCTTCGCCTAATTCTTCACGCTGTTTCTGTATCCTGGCCTTCTCTTCATCAGCCATGCTTTTCATTAGCTTCTCACTTGGCTCTCCAATAATCTTTAAGATAACAGAGAACATATCCATATTGCGAAAAAGAAATCAAAATTCCTCAGTAATATATTTTGCTTTGTAAGTGCTGCTGTAGTATTTATATCTTTGCTGGCTTAATCAAAAGTGGGTTCATTAACCAGAATGGCAGAAATTTGGAGATGCAACATTGTCCACAGTATTCTTGAAATATTGACTTCACCAGACGTATACAATTTCTTAATAATGATGATTATGAATAAGGCTTCATATATGTCCGAATCATGTGAATCATATGGAAATAATTGAGCAAGTGCGAAAAAAGAATTAAACCGAGTCATCTCTTTGATTCGTATTCTGGACAATGATGTTTTAGGATTCTTTATGGTCTCGTCCTGAGAAATAAGTGATAGAATATGGTTCACCAAAATAATGTTTTAATCATCATAACATTTCGCCAGTGCCAAGAAAGATGGCAAAGTAACGAGTAAATAAAACTTTGGAAACAGAGGAAAAACACTAACCACAACTTTTGGTTCAGTCAGATATTCCTTGATCAAAGAGACCCAGAACTCACAAGCTTCAGCATTCAACTTCTCAAGCCGTGGAACGTCATTGAGATATTCTATCAACTGCAAGAAATATGGACATCAAGTTAGTTGAACATAAAGTACGTAGAAATATATGGTGAGTTTTTGTCCTAATGGAAATGGAGTTTGAAAATAAGTTAGGAAAACGGAAGAATATAACACCAAAGAGACATTCAAAGTAACCAGGAGAAGGAAAAGACAAATATGAATAAAGTTTTGATAAAGGGACATGCTTAAATAATGATAAGGACCTATCTACTTTTTAACAATCTTAACATTTGTTTCTATATAGATAAAATACTCTTTTACTATCATTAGCATTGTAGCTTTCAAATAAATCTAGAATTTAGGTTAGGTTAGGTTAGGTTAAGTTAGGTTAGGACACAGTTCTTTTGGTTTTTCAGTTTTTCATTTAATTTAACAGTAGGTCCACATCAGCCTATGGTTGCCAATTCTGACTTGCTATAATAACTAAAGCATGCAGTTAAGTACGTATGGTTCTTGTGATACAACTCGGTCAAGTACAACCAGCATTGCTATAGATTCAACTTAAATTCCAATTAAATATCATCAATTAAGATTTACACACATTATATTCTTACTCTTCAAACCCAAGGATCAAGCCAAATAACTGCCATAAAATACACTAAAATGGTAATTGACTATGATGAAATACCATATACAAAAAAGGAAGAATATCAAATATTCTCAAGAATATGATAAGCGAATCAAATGGAGAGATTTTCTGAATATCATAAAGTCTAACAATTATGAGGGTTGGCATAAAAGCTATATATTTGCTAAAAGCTAAAAGTTTTGAACAGATTTCTGTGACAAAAGTTCACAACTTCATACAAAACCAAACACTTTTATAACGAAGAAATGCAAAAAAAGAATTGCTAAAAGATTTATGTTTTGGGACTGGTTTCAAAGAATTGTCAAAACTGTTAAGCACGGGTCACAATTAGCTGCAACAGAAATAATTACCCTTTCCGGCGTATCTGAATACAAGAAATCCCCAATAGCTCCACTTGCCATTGTGTCATGTGGTGAATCTTCAAGCTAAAAAAAGATTGAGTATTTTGTTTACATTATCAAGCTTGGTCTTTTCGTGCGCCTTGTTTTTTCAGTAAGATTGGCGCTAGCTTTTATATACTACCTGCTGAAAACGGCAGTTTTCAAGACCCTTTGCTTTCAATGTGAGCAGACTTAACAGAAAAGATTCTCGTCAAGAACGGCAAATATTTGAAAATTTGAGCTTTATATGCAATATCTTACACAATGTGACCAAACATTCGAAATTAAAATGGAACAGTTTTTGATCGGTACAAAAGTTCAATCTAACCAGAAAAATCGGAAGCATAGCGAAGCGAACACATAGATTACTAAAGCTTTTCGTCTGACACTCAACAGAGTAATGCGTCAGAAAGTGAATGGAACAAATCCTAACCAATTATTACACCTAGATGTGGATCGAAATAGGATAATCCGAAAAGAGTTGAAGGATTGTTGATACAGCGAGCTGACCAATGAGATTACTTAAGAGTTCCGAGGTTTCTGTTTCATTTTCTTTCTGACGTATTACTCTGCTGAGTATCAGACGAAAAGCCTAAGTAATCCATGTTTTCATTTCACTATGCTTCCGATTTTCCAGGCTTTATTAAAATTCAAAATATTTCCACAACATTTTTGAGAGGCTTTCTTGGATATGCAACTTGTCATTTCGGTACCAAAATCTTTTCCTGTTGCTCGCGTCTACTAATTGAAGAGTTTGAAAGGCTATCAGATTAATGAAAGAATTGGCCTAAACTAGATTTAGATCGAAGAGGGAATGTTTTACGTTTAGTAAGAAATCATTTGCGATGATCTGGTGATGTGGCCTGCAAGTGCTAATAAGGGTAGGAACTTTGGATCTCCTCCAACTGTCGTCCATCTTGTTTCAAAAGACAACATAGACGCTGCCTTGTCATCTTGCACTACTTGTCATCTTAATGAATTAGCTTGAAAAACTGAATAAGTGAATTCTCACAGCGGTTCTCAGCACAACTATCAAAATGATTTTTCCTTACCTTATCAAGTGTGCTTAGTATTTCTCTATGAATTACGGAGCCAATTCGTTCCATATCAACTTTAGTTGAGCCAATAGAGATGTCATTAAGAACTGTTTCAATCCTGCGGTACGAAAAACCAACTATAGTTAGAAAATACAGTAAATCCAATTCTTAGCCCTTCTTGACCAAAGCCCTCTCTCTGAAACCCACCTCGAGATGGATAGATTTCTAAAAGCCACTATGGCAATTTGATCGAGAATTTACAGTAGATCAGACATAAACAAATAAATTGTGCTGAACTTTTGTTGGTAATCGAGTGAGATGCTAATTTTCTGCAGTGTATAGAACAACAGACTTGTAAAACTAATGACGAATGGCGTATGACGATGGTTCCTAGTGAGTGCAGTGGGTACACCTCTAAACTAACTGCTTGGTGCTGACGATTCTAGATGGCGTGGCTTCTAAGGCATCAACTTTGTTAGAAATGCTACTTTTGGCTGAGCTTCTTGTTTACATGAACTATAGCCGAATTTTACTCACCTTCCTCTTACTTGGTTTAGCTTGTCCTTTGGCACACCACTCGCTTTCAGATAAAAACAAGTTTCAAGATTCTCCATCTCCGAGTAACCAATCTAGGGAGGGAATATAAACGAAAGTATTTTTAATGCATGAGGTGGTAAAACTTGAGGCAATTCAACATATTTTCCGAAACAAGATTTGAAAACACTTAATTGTAAACTACAGTAGAGTCTAGACTCAATTAGGAGCGATATTCTTTAGTAACTCATCAGACAGACCATACCTAGATAATTGCTCTATACTCATGCATATCAAGCACTTTGAATAGGATAGGCACGCTCCAACCAAGTTGGATCTAATTTCAAACTACATTATAAATCTGAACCTACCATCAAAAATAACAGAAAACTAAAATTACAACTGTTAAAAGCTTCAAAATGGTCGGTCGGTATCAAACTCTTTGTCAGTTTCAGACCATACCTAAACCTTTGATAAAGATAGCATACCAAGAAGCTCGCAAAGACCAATGTGGGATAGGTCAACCCCGTCCTGGTTTGCCTTTGTCCTCTGTTGTTTACGTAGCGTAGGATTTAGGCCAGGGCCCTCATTCTGTGGCAGTAATGTAAAAGGATTACTTTATCCGAATAAGGTCTTTAGATTTCGATCGTACGAGTACTGTCGCAGAGTGAGGGCCCTGGCCTAAAACCTAAGCTGAGAAAACAACAGTGGACAAAGGCGGACAAGGACGGGGGGAGCCTATCCTACACCAATATCGTCAAATGCTAAACAGACAAACAGCACAGAGGTTAAACCAGATAGAAAAAGGATAATATGATAATTAATATCTCATGAAACTTACATCACTGCAGAAGGGGTCTTCAATTTCTACTAATTCCTTCTGAAGAGGAGCAGCAGACGTATCTGTCAAATATTGCAATAAAATGTCTAGCGCAGCAATCTTGTAGTACTCCTATAAAACAAATCCGATGAAATTAGAATTAATCCTAGCCTTAACACTAATCAAAATCCAAAATCTAGGAACTAGCCATGAATTAGATGAAATGAATGGATGTGTAAGATCTGCTCCTAGAGTTTCGGAATTGGACATTTAGGTTAGGTTAGATCATTAACCAGTCCCGGGTCTGCCAGGTGAAGTACTTCTGCCAATATAAACAGGCCCTAAGAGTATCAACAATCTATGTGTGTTCTGGTCATATTCAGGGCGTTTTAGACATTTCGGATTCATAAATTCCTACCAGCACATGAGGTCCTCTCCACCCAATGTAAATCATTCCGTTTGATTCATCTTCAGTGGGAAATTGTACTATTTTTTCAACCGTTTCTGTTAGCTTCGGTGGAGGTGACTGCCAAGGTCTTGTGAATTTTGGAAGTTGTCCCTAAAAAAAATTTGCATGTCAAATATCAACTTCTATATGAATAGGGGATTCATCTTTGAAGATTGCCTTGATCGACTGAGATCAAGCTATATAATAGAAACTTTTAATTCATCAGGAAATAAATACAGCGAATGACTGCTCAGAAATGATCATTTTGAATGGAAATGATTCAAAGCGATTGCAATTGTTTCACATCCTGTTTAATTCATTCCTCGGGAGCCAACAATGGTAAAACGATGAAGCTATTCACTTGGTCAGCTCACTATGATAACCATAATAAAATAAGCTATAATGAAAAACTTTTGGAACCATTGAATACAGTTTTGTGACGATCTGCGATCCAAAATTTGCTATCAACAACTATATGATGATTGGTGACGGTTTTGCGACAATACACAACTAATAAAAAACGATTCTACCTGATCTTGTGCCTATGAGGATGAAGATCAGCAAAACAGCTGTTCACTGCCGAGAGTGATGACATCACCTCAATGCATCAGAGAGGCAAATCGATAGACGAAAATAACTTTGAATGTCATTATATTTAAAATGCTAATAATGACTTTAAGAATTTATGTCCCACTGTATCATGTACCGTTTTGTATTCTAGAATTTGTATATCTATATTCGATAAAAATAGAAAACGATTCGCAAATTCAATTACATGCAATGATAGTATCCCCTAAAACTGACCTTTGCAATTATTTTCTCTTCGAATTTACTGACGACCTTTAGAACATCATCAGACTCCACTTGGCCAGTGATAACGAGGCAGAGATTATCTGGTCGATAGAACGAGGCGTGGTAATCACAGACCTGAGGAAAAATTGACTTTGAAACAAGATTGATTGAAAATTGGAAATATCGATTTGGAATGATATAAGATATCTTTTCATGTTACAGTAAAACGCAAAGAAAACAAAATAAATGCATTTTCTTCCCAATATGTGGATTGAAACAGACCGAGAATTTCAATTTAAAATGATGTAGACTAATGAGTATCAATAACAATAGACAAAGATCTTGTTTGCCATATTTTTCCCGCTTTCCATTTCGAATTTCAATTTCTGATTCAAAGTTTGTGGAGAGGGATTCCCCTTCAGACCTGCTACTTGAGATTCTGGATGGGATGGATTTGAGACTACCGAAAGTCGCAATCGAAAGTAAGGGGTTGTCTAATGGGTAGTTGTTTTCCATTTGAAGACTTCTTTGGCGTAAATAAGTGCAAGGTTCATTTATTCTACATTGTGTAGCAGGGTTTTTTTTAATGTGTAGTTCTACAAAATACGTGCAGTTCTAAGCCTTAGTTTGGCTGTTCTTGATACCTTAGTGGTTAGAAATTATGAAAAAGTTTATCAACCATAATGAAATCACTTTGAATAGTCCACTTTCAGCAATCTAGACGCATCAGAATTCAAACTTTTCGCATCCTTTGGTAGCAAACATGTTGCAGCCTAAAGTTTGACGATAGCTGATAGATAGGAAAATAATGATACATATTGCAGAGTTAATCTCGAGCAGGTCAAATCAGATCGGAATCAAATCATTATATTTGTTTTGAACGTTAAAATGAAATTCAAAACCGAAGCTTCAAAATAAAAATTGGTGATATCTTTTTCAAAAAAAACACGCTACGTAATTAGATTTTCGTTTCAAAAACTTTACAGAAAAGAAAAAAGTGCAGTTCTGAATTTTTCCTTAAAAAGACCCTGATGTGTAGTGATGTAGTACTGACCTTGGTATGGCTGCAAGTTGTCCTGAGATTCGTAGTTAAGCCTCCAGTTTCACTCTAAATACACAACAAGGCAATTAGATAAGCCTATTAATCAGACCTTTCTACATTCTAGTTGCATTTTACATGAAGCTGAAATATTCAAACAAAGAGCCTAAATCATAAGTGTGTCTTTCAGTTTTACACGGAGCCAAAGTTTGAGAGAAAGCAAAATATTCTGCGCTAGGGCAACCTTAGAGACTTTACGTAGGAAATACCAGAATAATTGGAAGTACATAAAAAGCCTGAAGATTGGTCTGCCACCTTAGTGTGTAAGTTAGGTTTTTCAAGAAAGAGAAGTTTCTTAGATATGCTGGTATCTGACTGCTTGTCAACATAGTCGTATCATTGCCCTACTTGCTGAAGTTGATGTTAAATGAACGTTTGAGGTTCTGTAGATTCGTTGCTGGTGAACTCATATCGCCAATCATCATTATGCCCAGTTCTAATCATACTTCCATTTCCATTGGACCCTTTTAAATTACTTAGCTTTTCGTCTGACACTCAACAGAATAATACGTCAGAAAGAGAACGAAACAGAAACCTAACCGATTTATATACTAAGATGTGGATCGAAATAGACCAAAAAGAAAAGGGGTGAATGATTGGTATAGTGTTGATCTCTCAAACATGGCTCTGCTAAAGATCAACATTTGCTCGACAGCCCACAAGTCTACAGTGAGAATTGTTTTTGAATGATTGACAGAGCAAGATCTACATTTCACTTAGGTACTTTGGAATCTGTCTACAAAAAACCAGGGGTCCCCTATTGTGTAGACAGAAAGAGTTCGTTTTCGGCATATAACTCTTGAAGTAATCTTATTAGTCAGCTCACTGTATCGTTGGCGTTGATTGGTTTTTCCCCAAACTATATCAATCATTCACCTCTTTTCTAATTGGCCTATCTCGATTCGCATCTGGGTATATAAATCAGTTAGGCTTCTGTTTCGTTCTTTTTCTGACGTATTACTCTGTTAAGTGTCAGACAAAAAGCTTAAGTAATCTATGTGTTCGTTTCGCTATGTTTCCAGTATTTCTGGCTATTTTGAAGTTTTGTACAATCCAAAGACTGGGCCCTTTTACTTCCTGATACCAATTAGATGTATGGCTCAATAAATCACTTAATCAAATAAAAATATGAGTAAAGTATTTCACCTTATACCCACAGTGTCCAGGATACATAGCTCGCGTTAACTCCAAATAGGCGCGACTGTTTCCCGTATTCTCTCTTGCTTGCATTTCACAGTAAACAATACCTGCATCCTCTCCATCCCCATTTACATGATGAACCTCAGTTGTGTACGCAGATTTCTAATTTGAAACGAATAATTCGAATCATTGATTTCAAGAAAAACAAAATCAATAAAAAGGAAGGAGATCTTCAAAACCTATTACCAGGAAGTATGCCATCCTCTGATTCATTTAGTAATGATTGTACCCTTCATCATTCTTAAATGAAATTTTTCAATTATGCTTAGAGAGTACATGCAACCTGCTCTGTGTTTGTCAATCTTCCAGGAGTTAAGCACACAATCTCAAGGGTCTTTTTCCTATTGATCAAAAGCAGAAGGCTAATAGACCCAATCATTAATATACACTGTCCACCATCATTAACTTAAAAGGACTTTGCTCAAAATTTTGATCAAGAAATGAATTGCTGTAGGCCTGTAGCCCCATTTCAAAGCTCACACTTACCAAATAGTTTTTTTTTAAATTGTAGGGCATTATCTCTGATTTCTTCCTTTAGATGTCAGGTGAGAATAGGAAATAAAAAATGCTACTGATAGAGAGAACTGGCTGTTGGACCAACAAAAAGAGGAGCCGCATCTTTTGAATCATTCTGTATGGAGACAGTAGAAGTGAGGCATCACCGCCAGAAAACAAAAGCTTTACAGTTGCCCTCTGCCCCAGAGCTCTCCAACCCAATCTGTTTTAAGGGGTGCTGATCGAGATTTGGATTACACATCACAAGAACTTATGCGCTGTAGACAGTCTACTTCCCACTGATCTTTGCAAAGAAGGACCAGTCATCATCATCATCAAAAATAACTTTGCCAAATAGGATTGATTGCGGTTAGGACAAGTCCATACAATGATGCGCTACCCATGTGCAACATTGATTTACTATAGCCGAATCAATGGAATTGATGGTATCCATCAAAGAAACAAGTCTGGATGTAGTTTCAGTTTTGATGTTGATTTGAAACTCGCGAGATTGAAACCAATGAAACATAAAATGAGCAATTCTTACAGTAAGTGTAGGGTAAAGAACATGATCCAAGTAAATAGGCAGCATATTCAAAAACCCTTCACTTCCAGCCGTTGTAAGTGTGTAGCTAGTATGGTCCACATCAGTCCAAGCGTTTGTTCCTTGTGCAAGACATCTGTTAGCATACAAGTCTAGAATGCCCTGAAAAAGAGAATTAACAATGTTGGCATTTGCTAATTATGAAAACCAGTTTAAGTATTAAATCTATCAATCATGTTATTTCTAGATAAGTTAGATTCAGAAATGGTAAGGATATCTAAATCTGGACTAGAATAGATTTTTCTCAAAAATAAGTAGGAAACAGATAGGAAACAAGTAGAAGCAAGTAGGAAACAAGTAGAAATGAAAAGGAATTGAGACGGCATAAGGTATCTTAGATCCATTCATTGGGGAGAGGATACATTGAGTCCGTCAAGGAACCACTGCCTGTTTCCCACTTGCTTCTGCTCTTTTCTACTTGTTTGTACTCTTTTCATGTTTTAGTAAGTACTTGTAAATTATACAAAATCTAATCTAGTTAAAACAATAAACCAGAGACCTAGAAACCTGACAGGAAATAAAAAATAGTTTCCTTACCTTGTACGGGTACTCTTCAGACCCCATGAAAACTAGATGTTCCAAGGTGTGCGGCAAACCATCATCATCATGAGCTTCAGTTGCTGTATGGAAAAACAGGTTTTGTTTGGTAAGTTAGTTTAGTGCCAAAAAATTACATTTTTGAGTTTTGGCAATCAGGGAATTTGTTTTCTAATAATTCATCAAACCAAAGCGCTGAAAAGACAATAGATTTCAAGAATTGAACAGCTCAAATGCCATGAAAAGGTGGAACAATGCGAGAGCTAGAAAAAATGTTGACGCTTGTCCTCTACTACCTCCATACAGAATGATTCAAAGGATGCGGCTCCTGTTCGGTTCTTGTTTGTCCAGAAGCGATTTCTCTCTATCATTGGATTTTTACAGCAACTTCGTAAAGCATTAACTTCGTAAACGGTAGAAATTTAGGTAAACTATCATAAATTTGAGAAATTTATGAATGTTACCAAATATTGTATTAAGTGTTTACAGCAGAAAAACAGAACCCTGAGCGCTATTTTTGTCACAGCTTTTGCGCTAAAGGTTAAATGCTATACTATAATGTCGCCACATAATATTTGTTTTGCACATGCATAGATTGATCATCCACAACCGTGGCGTAGCGTGACTTTCAGTGGGCATTCAGTCGGGATAGAGTCAATGACCCAAGGTCATTGTATAAACAGCTGGGGGTCTGGGGGCGCTGTGAGCCCCCCAGCTGGTTCAAGGCAGCGCCCTGGTGGGGGCCCAGGAGGCAAAGCCCCCGGAAGCCCCAGAGATTTGGTCATGATGCAGCCCTCAAAATGGCGTAGTATTCTAAAAATCACTCAAAATCTACCTTGTACTTGCGTTCTTACTTGTTTTTGTGTAGTGAGCTCAGGTCATCTTGGCAAAATATATATCCTAATATTATACAGCAAAAGCGACGACGAAATTTGGGTTTCATGTTCACCTATTTATGTTCATCTGTTGATGTTAATCTATTCATGATCTCAATTCTGTTTTACTTCCGTTTTCTTGCCATGATGTTTTGTTTGAGCATCGGAATCAGTTTTGATCATCTCAAGTCAAGAAAGGAGGCTGTACGCAGAGATTTCTCTGCGTACAGCTCTTTTGTTTTCTCAATCTAAAAGGTCAATATGGGGTCAAATACTGGCAAAATGGAGAGTTTTGATTGGCGGAAACTGGCGGAAGAGATTCAGTGCGTACCGTAGACCTCTGCTGTGATTAATACAATAAAATTCAATCCACGATTGTTCTCATAGACAATAACACGTAACCGCTAATCCATTTAGGAATGTTTCCTCTGCTCAACGAGAGATCTCTATTAAAAATATGGAATACGGAATTAAATACAATGGAATGGAGTAGATGGAACATATAAAAATAGTGTTGGGTTCAGGGGCGGCGCGCAGCATTTTCGAATAGGTATTCAGGATTTGAAAAAGAAATAAAAAAATTTTTTTGGGGATGGCTCAATCCCTCTCTAGGAAGCTTGGGCCTTACTCTGTACAGCACTGCGCAGAAAATGTTAATCAGTGGTTGTCAAGGCTTTGCTGGAAGGTTTCTTACGAAAATTGAACTCAAATCGCGAACATCAGCGTAAGTTGAAGCCTGATTACAGCAGTAGGGCAGTAGGACAGCGGCTCCTGCTACTCAAATGTCATCCTCAGCTCATATCGACTTTAGGCCACCAAGAGTAGCCACCAAAAGGCTGAGGTATTCGAAGTTGAACCTGAATACCTGCCGTCAAATTGAACAATGTAGGCCAAAAAAGGCAATTAACAAAATACTTGTAACTAGCAGCTTGTTTGCATTGATTCTCATTGATTCAACATTCTTTAGTTTACAATTTTAGTAAGAATTTATCCCACATTTAAGATTTCCGTGTATCTAAAATTGCTTATTTCTATCCCTTTCTATTCCTCAGGTAACTCAATTTCGATAGTTATATCGCTCATACACGCTAGGCCAAGGCCAACAGAAAGACTTTCCTTTTCCATCTCTCCCTCGACACCATATATTCATAGAAAATCACTCGTAGAGTGGGGAGAGAGACTCACCAGTTCTCTCATGACGTTTTATTTGAGAAAAGGTACTGCCCTGAGTAAAATTCCCGGCGAGATAGGCCACGTTTTGGTCAAGGTATTCAGATCTAATCTGAATAGGTTGAAGCCAAAGCGCCCTTCAAAATGATAATCTGATACAATAGCAGTCTATTGTTGTCGACGTCATTTTCTTTCTGAGAAAACAAAGCCAATGTATTCAGAGTTTTCTTGAATAGGTTGACCCCGGTGACATATCGCATGTCGAAATTTCTTTACCACAGCAATCATCACATCATTAGAACATTAGATTACAGAGTAATTATCTCTTTGTCTTTGAAAGGAAGCCAAAAGTACTTTCTGTTAAGGTGGATGTTCGATTTAAAATCAATCGAAGAAAAGTGTTAAATAAAAATTCCGAAGCAAAAAATGTTTTTTCTTATCGCTGAAAAAAACAGGTATTTGTGAATACCTTGAATACCCCCCAGCGCCGCCCCTGGTTGGGTTGCATTCAACAACTAGAAATGGAGAAAACACATAACCCAAAAGTTAAAAAAGGTCTTCTTGTTTCACGAAATCTTATAATTAAGCTATTTTTTTATTTTTTACTCAAAACCCCAGGGTATTCACTGAATACCCGACGCTACGCCACTGTCCACAACCATAGAGCAATTTTTAGAAACATTCAAATCTAGGTTGAACTTCAATCTTAATGTATCCAATTGTAGCGCCTTATCCATCCATTAGGGAGGTGATCATTTAGGTTTCTTGGTGAGCAATGCTCTTGCTGAGCAATGCTCTTGAATTGAGAAGAATTTTGGGAGGTATGGAGTGCCTAGCTATGAGTTGTGAATAAGAGTCTGATGTGATGAGTGGGGACATCACATGACAAGTCTATTGCTCCAAATAGCCAATTAGGTGCTAGGGATATTACAGCATCTAACAGTAAGTCCTTTTTTGTGTCATTCTAATCTTTTTATACGCACGTTTTGAGTTGTTGAATCTTGGAAATCTATTGTCTTTTCAGCTATCTGATTGGATGGATGAATTATTAGTCAAAAAAAGCCCTGGTTGATCAAAAACATTTTTCCACCCTTCTTACGAAGATAGTAAGTGTATTTGCCTATCAACAACTCAACAATCAAGTATTTGTAGTGCGACCACTTGGTCTTTTAAGGCCAAAAAACGGCCAAAAGGTGGATGGGTTTCTTTATAAAAAACTTACCGAGGCAAAAATAACCATTGACAAGGGGTCCTGGCACATTGGCTATGCAAACTGTTAATCCTGATTGGGAAGACTTGTATTTCTCCACCGGAATTAGCTCTTGAAGCTTTACTTTGCAAAGAAGAGAGAATTTATCCGCCATTTTCGTCTAGTAGATGAAAGATATGATGCTCCGATTCCCGGTCGAATGTGAAATGCGCAGCAGCGGCGCTGAGGAGCACTGTTACAACACCACAACAACAACTAAATATTTTGACCTCGCAAAAGACAAGTCAAAATTGATCTTATCTACTAGCCTTGCTACTTACTGTCGTAGAAATCATTTATGGCTCTTAGCAATGAATCGTCTGATCTGAAATCGGCGAGCAAAAAACTTTGCCCAAAGGTTGCAATGGTACGTATATCTAAATTGATGAAGGAGTTCCTATAATTTTCATAGGAAGGGAAGATGAAAAGAGAGGTAATCATTGTCGTCTGATGCGATGCCTGATATGCACACGTGTGTAACTCAACACAGCCAGCAAAGCAGTAAAAGGAGCGATTCTAAAATACCTGTATGCGCAAGAACATTCTAAGAACGGCAGAATGATAGTAACCAACTTCAAAACAATTCAAGGCTTGAAAACAATAGGTGTTAAATTACTGGTATTCTGAACCTAGCCAGCAAAATCTTATTTTCTCTAATATGTCACCTATATGTTTATTCTGATCTGCAATGTTTTTTTCTAATTGATAATGATAATTCTAAAGACAACATTTCCATCAAGGAACCTTTATCAGTTAAGTTTTTGGAAAACTTAAATAAGGCATACACGTGACGGTTTTATACTCAAATCAGTCTGTCACCATTCTAAATGCTTAAATCATTCATAACTGAAAACAATTCAAGGCTTGAAAACAATGGGTGTAACTACTGGTATTCAAGAACCTAGCTAGCAAAATTTTATTTTCTCTCAAGTCACACATATGAAGTCACATATATGTTGTTATAGTTGTAGGTAATATTTGTAGGTGATTTCATTAATGAATCTTTATCAGTTTAGTTTCTTGAAAGCTTAAAAAAGGCATAAACGCCATGGTTTACTCAAGTGAATCCATAACCATTCTAAATGCTTACTAAATCATTCATATCTGAAAACAATACAAAATATGATAGACTACGTTTTAAGGTATAGGGCTCTGAGTTCTGATTAAGAAACTGGATAGGGAATAGGTGGTGACAGTGTGCAAATTTGTAGGAGGGTTCAAAGCCAAAAAGTAAAAAATTTTAAACCTATTCACAAATAAGGTCACAAACAAGCTCCCCTTGGGGCTCAACTCCTATTTTTGTTTACCCTAGACAAAACCTTGAAGAAACACCTCAAAGATTCATGAGATAAAGATGAGCCTCAGAAGTTTAAGAAAAGGATCATTGGTTGTCAGAAACATGCAAAAAATAGTCAAAGTAGATACCAAATTATTGAAAGCTGATGTATCATTCCTCAGAACCTTTTTAGGGATGAATGCATACGATACCAGTGTTATTTGCGTTGGAAAGAAAAAAATAGCAGATTTTAATATGCAGATGAGAGGCAAAGATGGGCCTACGGAGATACTTTCATTCCCTTATCAACAAAGTGCATGCAATGGAAAGTTTCCTCTGCCAGATAACCCTTGTGATTATAATTTAGGAGATATTTATTTATGTGTGCCATTGATAAAAGAAAGATGTTTTAGAAGGGGCATCTCGCTGCGTGTTAATATCCTACGTTATGTTGCTCATGGACTGTGTCACCTGGTTGGCTATAGACATGACACGGAGAAGAATTGGAAAACAATGTTTCTGAAGGAGAAAGAGATTTTGGAACTGCTATCATATTATAGGAGAGTAGAAGTTGAACCTGCATATGAAATGACACATTTTGTTCCAGAGTTAGGCACCCTATGGATGTGCCCCAGATTCACATAGGGGTGGAGCCCCAAGGGATTCTTTTGCAATGTACCCGAATCGATCAAAGAAGGCTTGATTTTGCTAACCAAGTAGAATGTCTTTTGGCTTGAATACCACTGAAAAATCTTGTGATGAAACATCTTTACCAGCTAATCGAAATAATTCTCCAAATCAAAGTTTGTGATAATGTTTACTTGTCTTGCCTCTCTCAAAACACTATTCGAGAATCTAACCAAACCTTGAAACATGAAAAATGGGAAAGAGAGAACAAAATTCTTACATTTGACAAATTTAGATCGCTTAGCCAGATGATAACTCTAAATTAGAAAATAAAAGAAATAGATTTCGGATATCATCGTATTGCTCTTAACTTTATGTCAGTGTAAGTCTAGCTAATATTGATAAAAAAATAAATAGTTGAAGTTTGTTTATCACAATAACCTATAGAGAATTGGTGTTAGCTTATAGATTATATCTTACTTGTCACATTTGTAATTTCCCGCATTACATAGGCACATAGAAAGTAGAAAATTGCGCTGTCATTGGTTTTCTTGTCTGAGCATTATTTAATTTTGATTTTTTTAGAATTTTATCATCCCATTTGACCAAAGCTTAGGAATGATATTAAACATATCTAATAGGCAAAGCTGGAAATCCAAAAGCTGGTACTAGCTCCTGTTTTCGATTTTAGTATGGCCCGTTCAATGAATTTGGTCTGCCTCCTGGTCAAACAAAGTTGTGGTGTACGTGTGGCCTGAGCAAAAAGCAACCATGGTGTGATGGTAAGGAACATATATAAATTAGATATTTACTAAATTGGTGGAAAAGAAATAAGAAAAGTTTCTTATTCCTTTATTTGTTCCAAAATGTTTTGTTTGTTGCAGTTGCTATGAAGCCCGGTATAAACTAAAGGGCCCTCCAAGTTGTAAACTTCTTCCGCAGTATCATCCTACATTGCTATTCCTACTTCCAACGTTCTTGTACGAAAGAGGAAGCAAAATTCTTTCAAATAGCAATTATGAATAGCCCTCTATTATAAAAGGTATTTTAGAATATTGGCCCTTTTCTATTTAAAAAGCTGGAGTGGCTCAGATATCTCCCTAACTCCAGTAAACAAACAAGTGAAAAAGTGGCTTAGAATCCTCATTATAATTATCATCATTACCCCGCTAAAAGCTCTCTGATATTTCCTTAATAGCTCATTCGCTCTTTCTGACTTTAGACGTATATCTTCCTTGCCAGATGACAATGGTTTCAAAATACCTGCTTAATAATTTCTTCCCTAGGTTCGCACAAAGGAACCGGTTTTGAACCTCTGAAATGGAAAGTACCGGGGACTAAGCAGACCCAGTACGAGCTATGCGGTTGCAAGCACACTAAACACCCACCATTATGCGATGCTTCTCATACCAGTTTACCCTTGGATGTCATTGAGAGACAAAAGGGGTGCACTGAACCGCATTGTGAGAATGTCAAGCTTTGCACCGGATGTGGATGGGTGCCTGATTGGTAAACGGTCTTCCAATGCTAGTTCTCGAATGAAGAAGGGCCAATATCTGCTAAAAGAATCCATGATTTAATATTTTAATGTTTTTAACAATGTGAAAAACTTACGAGATTCATTGAATGCGTGTGTTGTTTAGTTTTGAATTGTAGATTTTTTATTGTTATTTATGATATGGATTATTTAACATAATTCACTGAAGATTCTCATTATACATTAAACTTAATATGTTTATTTCTTGAAGTTTGTTTTAAATCGATGATAGAAGAACGAACCTCAACTTAAGAAATAAGAGTCGAGATTAGACTAATTGAAAAATATTTCATTTAAATTTGGTTGAAATACCATCCATGAAGTAAACGATGAACAATTGTATTTGACGCGATGAAAATCCCCTGATACAAATTCGAAATAGTTACGTTAACCGCCTTTTCTCCATTTCAACGCTCTGGATCTCAAAAAACCAAGTATCAACTGACAAGTTGCGAGGGTGGGAGGTCTTTCTTAGAGAGTGGTACTTGTTGTATAATGAGAATTTCACGCTTATATGATGCAGAATCCAACTACCGAAAATTACGTAGATGTAGTTGAATATGTTGATTTGGGGCAAATAATGTAGGTGGTAGGAATCGAACTCACAACCCCTTGGTTAGAAACCAAGTGCCTTAGCGATTGTGCTATACAGCACAAAAGCCAAGGCTGGGAAGGAGCCGAGTTTATCCAGTTGGTCAGATAAATACTTTTTTGATTTGTTCATTTCTCAACTGTGGGTTTTTGACTTATACAACGGATAAGTACGGTTCTTCTGAACACAGGAACGCCTTGTACCAGCAGAGAATAAGCAGTGAAATATAGAACCGTTCCTATCCGTTGTATAAGTCAAAACCTCACAGGGAAATAAGAAGCTTCATGATTTTTATCTATATATTCGACCTTAATCCAAAAGTCGTCATCAGAGATAAGATAAAACAAATATCTAATATTTCATATTTCTGATGATAACCTTTGAATTAAGGTCGAATAGTTAAAGAATCACGTAGCTTCTTATTTTTCCTCTTTCTTATCAAGTTATTTTTCCGAACCAACATATTCATCATATCATTTCTCAATTTGATTATGAACTTTGGATTAATGTCGAATAAATAAAAATTATGAATCTTCTTGTTTTCATCTTTCTTATACGATAGATGGGTTATTAAGAAGAGCGTCTGGTGGAGAAAAATCGGTTTCGGATTAATTTAGTCTTGAATAAATCTATGAAACTGCGTTATTAACATTACTTTCACCGCTATTGTTTCCCTGTGTGTTGCCTGGTTTTTGCTTTCTCTCAATACTAAGTTCAGGTCCACCGCCATATTGCGACTGAAAGAACATCCATGTTTCTTTGGAAATTAAACCATGTTCGGAATCTAGAATTCAAGTCAATACAAATTTTAGAGTAAAAAAGAGATTTAACTGCAGAAAATGTCTACTATAATCAGTAATGAAATAACTTGTTTATAGCAGCACCCCATCAATCCAATAAGTTAAGTAACCCCTCCTTAAATATTCATACAAATCCCACATAACTCTAATGATTATCCATGAAATAGCTGCAAAAACGTAGCTCAACTTTCGCTGCGGGTTTAGGGCTTTGAACAAAAGAATTTAAGGAACTAATTGTGATAAAAAAATCAGTGGCTTGTCTTTTGGCAGTTTTCTCATCAGTCTTGTGGCAGTTTTTTCATCAGTCCTCTAGCTTGTGACCCCGTATGATTTCTGCGTAATACGTTATTTGACGTTTTTTCTGGTATGAAGACGTGAATCTGACTAAATTGTTGCGCAAAAGCGTGAAACGAGCTTTGCGCGTGACGCGTGAATTCTCATTTTTTGCGTAAGCTAGATTTAGGTCAGGCTCCTTTCCGAGTCCTTTTCATTATTGTTTGCCCTTCTTTTGTACATTTCCTAAGATTTTTCACAGTAATATAGATTCTAAAAATACTAAAAAGGGACTTCGTGGTATAGCAAATTTTTTTTCTACAATGCCTAAGATTGGTTTTTTAACTGCATGATTCGGGAATTTGCGAGTTCTGACATCAAAGCTACACAGAAAGTAGAAGCAAGGGCAGTTCTAACCACGTGAGTTATGACATAACTCTTGTCCCTACCTAGGGTTGGGCATTATCATGTCTAGGGTAGATGCGTCTGTGAAGGATGAGACATTAGCGTGTCCTAACCTTCCAAAAACTGTTGAGAATCTCTACCATGATTTAGGTAGATGGTTTAAGAAGGGATGCCATTTTCTTTTATAACTTGAACTTAGAGCGAACTAATAGATTATAATAAGAAAACAAAATCTTAAGATAAGTAGCAAAATCTCAGATCAAAAAGTGATTAAGAAAGTAAGTCGGCAAGTAAGTAAGTAAGTAACTAAGAAAGAAAGTAAGTAAGTTAGTAAGGAACTTAGTAAGCAAGAAAGTAATTAAGTTAGTAAGTAAGTTAGTAAGTAAGTTAGTAAGGAAATTAGTAAGTAAGAAAGTAATTAAGTTAGTAAGTAAGTTAGCAAGTAAGTTAGTAAGTGAGTAAGTAAGTAAGTGAGTAAGTAAGTAAATTAGTTAGTAAGTAAGTAAGTTAGTAAGTTAGTAAGTACGTTGTGAGTGAGTAAGAAAGTAAGAAAGTAAGTAAGTAAAGTAAGTATAATTCGCCACATGAACCTAGTTACAAGTGATAAAAACCAAAAATTAAGTAATATTGATAAAATTCAAAACATATTTTTATGTGGAAATTATCTGATAAAATCATAGAAATACCCCTACCTACGGTGGCAGTGATAGCATTAAAAATGTCGATGAGATCTTATTTTCATATTTGTTCCCTCAGGGAGTAAATTTATAAAGTAGAAATAATTAATAACAATGACTGTCTGTTAAAAAGAGAGGACAAAAATTACACAGTTAGGGTTTTAATAGTACCTATGTATGTCATCTTCCTCTTTCTTGATACTTTGAGAAAAATGTTTTTGAATATGAAGTTTGAAAGTGTTAATGGTGTTTGTTAGACATATCAATATCAAAGAGGCCTATCGTAGGTTTTGAAGTTAAAGCTAAAAGGAGCTGAGTTCCTCACTCACCTTCTTTCAGAACTATATTATTCCCCTTCTTCTCAGCTATGTCGCTATTGTCAATTGGCCCAGGCGGATCTAGGAAAGAGAATAAAAAAGCATTAATCAAGCCGCTCTAACGTTTTGAAAATCCATTGTAATCATCAGACATTTTTGACTTATTTGAGAAAAGCTGTGTTTACCTTAAAAATATAGATTAAGTAACTTCTTGGTAAAATTTCAGTTTGCTAATTATTTGTTGACGTCTCTTACAAGTCTCCCTGCCTAAACACATTTGGGAAATAAAAACATCTCCACTTAAAGGGCAGTGTATTATTTGTGCTGAAGGTTGGCAAGGAAGAAAAATTAGTTGTGTAATCTATTTTCTGGTTTCTTTAAAGGCTGGGTAAAAATGATTTTCTTCCTTGGAAGAGTTTGGGGTTGAAGAATATTTCTCATCAAAAAGTTGGATAAAAATTGTGCCCGAATTACTAAAAGTCAGAAACAAATACATTTGATTGGGTAAGAGTTCTTGACTTTAGTTTTGGTTGGGTGAATACCATGTTGATTAGTGCAGAGATAAATGCAAAATATCATTAACATTTTATTTCTATTCGGTATCAACCTGGGGCATAAATCATTAACGATCCCTAAGAGCTCTTCAGATTGCATGGTTTGGTTGTTTAACTTGATTCCTCAGTAACGTGTAATATTTTAATGACATCGCATGATAGTGCACTTGATATGATCAAAAGATCGGCATTCCCAGCACACGCATTTACATCAATATAAAAGAAGTTCGCAGTATCAACTGACCGTTATTCTCCCCTTTGGTAAACTCATTCCATCGCTTATACCAATTGATACTCAAGCAATAAACCAGTTCCGGGTCTTGCTCTTTCTGAAATTCTTCATTAAACTGTAAACAAAAAGCGATTATATCAATCAGGAGAAGAAGCAGTATTTGGAATATCAATCGAATTAATTCATGAAGATGGAAAGTGACACATGCAGGATTCGAGCTCCGATTCAACGACTGATTTCGTGCATCTGTACTCATCGACATTACAGTATATCAATCTCACAGTATATCAATCTCGAAGAGCTTTTAGATGTTCCAAAATTACTTAATATGTCTGCAAAGGACTAAATCGAACTGACGAGTACGAGGTTGGTCATGGAACTAAGGCTGGGTTGTAGGCAGTCATCTTGGTTTTTTGTGGGAAGGACAGAAAGAAGCTTGGACTCTTACTTTCATACGATCATAGTTTATAGAAAAAGATGGTTATTGTTGCACGTCCTTGCTTCTCAGTTGCTGTTGAGCTGAGTACTTGAACGTGCACAACGTATGTCTTATCCTCTCTATACTGTTAAAATTCTATATGTAAATATTGCTTACATAAATATGATGCTGAATATTATAAATCTTTTCTAAATAACGAATATTTCTGGAAAGGGAACCAAAAGAAGCGTTTTGATCTATTCGCTCAGCTATGACCTTGTTGGCTAAAACAATAGCAAAACAAAAACTGTGAACTCTCAATTTCGAAAATCTTGCACAAAACGTTCAACAATAGGTTTCTAAGCCATCTACTTCTATAAACGATGATACGATCTTGTCAGTTGCAATATTATCTTAAAATATAGTTGTGTTACCGCAAACAATGTTGTGTTCCACAATTGTATCAGACCTAATGATACTGATGCGGTAATCAACAATCTACTCATTATTTAACCCAAATAGGAAGGAAAAGAGCTGAGGGCCTTGGTGACATTGATGAGGACTAAAGAAAACGACGTGGTAAAGAGTTCGGGGAATGATCATTTTGATTGGAAGGTAGAAAGCGCCAATTTCGTATGACCAAAATCAACCTAAACAGAAGAGTAGAAGAAAAAGAAGAATGTGTATGTGTATTTGAAAACGGGAAGAAGAAATGTTAAGCTCTTTGATCGAACCTTACCTTGGTGAATGTAGACGATTCTTCCTGTCGTCTCTTGCTTAGTACCTAAATAGAAGAAAAGTATACATAGTAGTTATCAAATGCTTTCGTTCATTCAGAATACAAGAACTACTACAGCATGCAAATTGCAGCTTTAGAATTTCCTGTTTTTATCGGAAAGATTTTAAAGGCTACCTTTGACATTTGTGCTGATTCATTAACGACTATTTCTAATGACGGTATTCAAGAATTTTTGTTTCCAGATCAGCTAAAATCTGCAGATGTTAGGTCGCTCCATAAATCTGGTGTAAAAACTTCGAAAAAAAATCATAGACCCGTAAGCGAGCTCCCACCTGTTTCCAAGATTTTTGGAAGAATTATGGATAGACAGATAATTGAATATAAAATGCCACATCTAAATGTATACTACTTTGCGGTTTTCGCAAAGGTTTCAATACACAACATGCCTTAATTCGAATGCTTGAAAAATGAAAAGTTAGTTTAGACAATGGCGAGACTGTAGGCGCAATTTTGATGGACTTTTCAAAGGCATTTGACTGCATTAAACACGACCTCCTTTCAGCAAAACTAGATGCTTATGGTTTCAGCCGTGAAGCTCTATCTCTAATTAATAGCTTTTTAGAAAACAGGCAACATAGGGTAAAAATCAATGGATCTTTTAGTTCATTTAAGCAACTAAACCTCGGTGTTCCACAAGGATCAGTACTTGGCCCTCTTCTTTTTAACATTTACATAAATGATCTTTTATTTTCCATTGAACAAACCGATATATGTAATTATGCAGATGATACAACCATTTATGCACGTGATAAAAATCTTGAAAACGTAATATGGAGATTGGAAAATGATTCTATCACTATTATTCAATGGTTTGCAAATAACTTTATGAAATTAAACACAGATAAGTGTCATCTTTTAATGCTAGGAAAAGGTTCTAACCAGACCATTACGGTAAATATAGGTAACAGCACTATTGAAAATTCTGGTGAGGAAAAACTTTTGGGTGTGACCATCGATAATAAGCTTACTTTTGAAACACATATCGCTAAATTTTGTAAAATGGCTGGTAACAAACTCTTTGAACTATCTCGCATGTCGCCTTGTATGGACTCTAGTAAACTGCGTGTCTTATTGCGATCCTTCGTAATAAGCCAATTTCAATAGTGCCTGTTAGTTTGGATGTTCCACAGCAGGCAATTGAATAATAAAATCAATAGAATTCACGAAAGGGCTTTGAGAATCGCATATAAGGACTATGAATCTACTGTTGAAGTATTATTGTCTAGAGATCAATCAGTCACTGTTCATACTAGAAATCTGCAAACATCAATGACCGGAATTTTCAAACCCAGAATAATTTGAACCCCCTTTTTATGAATGAGGTATTCAGGCAGCGAGAAAATATCTTTAATCTAAGAAATGGCAATCAATTTGTCTTACCCAGGATTAGAGCTGTGAAATTTGGCTCAGAAACCATAAGTTATAGAGGGTCTCAACTCTCAACAATGGCAACGGCTCCCTCAAGAGATGAGGAATGTCGAATCCCTCTTACAATTTAAATCGAAAATAAAAGAATGAAGTGCAGAGAAATGTGTCTGTAGGCTTTGTCAAAACTTTTGTCCAAAACCTTGGGTTTTATGATCTTGGAAAATCTTGCATTAATTTTATTCGAATATTCTGGCATTTTTATTTAACATTCATTTTAGCTACGTTTTTATGCAATGAATTATATATTAAAAGTGGTCACTTGTTAACTTGCTTTCATCATGAAACTTTTTAACTAGCTTCTATCAAATCGGAACATTTTTAAAACTTTTTAATCTGTACTTATTTTAGATAGTTGGCCTTAATTAGCAATCTTAATTTTTAGCTATGTATCAGCCAATTTTGAATAAATTGATTAATATTATTATAATTATTATTATAGTGACCCTCGGAGAATGGTTATGATCAAGCTTGTTGTGGTTTTAGCTTTATTGATAACAATGGATTAAGGCCGATAAAGATAGCCCTCCCTGGGTCACCCTACCTTGAGAGTTAACATAGCTTAAATCAACAATATGTTGGTCCTCTCAGCAGGGCGACCCTACCTAGCTGATGACCCTATCCCTTGGATGATCCTATCTGATATGTAAAGTAAACCAGGGAAAACAATGGGTGTCGGTGACCCTACTAGTAAAGAGACCCTCTTAGGGGAGTGACCATATCAACAGCATATAAACAGGCCCTTGGAATTAAGGTTGTTTCGCTTACCTTACAAATCCTGCATTCGTCGAAGCGGGTTACTTCAGGACCTCCCCCGAATCTCGAATGAAAACCCTGCCATAGATCCCTCGGAATTAATGTCACATATTTCTTGATTTCTGGCATTATCTTGGGAGAAACATCTGAAATTTTTAATCAAACAGTTACCATTTAATACCACTAATATCAAGTAATAACTAAAGCTCTTTAAAAATCAATATATGAAT
This sequence comes from Pelagia noctiluca, assembly GCA_963924455.1. Classification (NCBI taxonomy): domain Eukaryota; kingdom Metazoa; phylum Cnidaria; class Scyphozoa; order Semaeostomeae; family Pelagiidae; genus Pelagia; species Pelagia noctiluca. The sequence continues at coordinate 15,212,106 of OZ004316.1, forward strand.
TCCTAAAAGTATACGGTCGTGAAAATCGATAAATCGTATATCTACAAAGACTACGAAAATGGAAAACTTGATAAATTCAAATTTTAGTGCCGTGGAAGGTGAAAAATGATACAGTTGTGATCGGAACGCACAGTGAGAGAGCGAGAAAGTGGTGTTATAAAAATGTTCTATATTATAATATGACTTACACGTACTTACTTACTTTACTGCACACTTCTTGAAGCTATGTTACCTAACTGGTCTCCTCGTCTTATTCTATCATCTACAACTGAGGATGGTTTCAAACTGGAAACCCTAGGCTAAATTATGATGCAATTGTATGAATTATTTCATAATTGCAAATCTTGATGCATCAAGTCTTCAAAATGTTGAATAACTTTTTACTAGCGCGAGCTTTTGCAGTGTGAACCCAGCCTTATACAGCTTTCCCACAGGCAGCTAGACACGCTCAAACTAAACCAGATTCTCAAATGTAAGAATCTGATTGGTCAATCCGATATTCGAATGCTCTTGATTGTTTGTAAAGGAACCTAGTGGAATAAAGCTGGGTTAACCATATCAGTGTGAATGCAGTATTTGAATCGGAATATCTTAACATTTCAGCCTTTGTTTCAGAAAACAACAGCATGCCCCCTCTTTCTTAAGTATTGCCTCTACGTTTTTTTTCTTTTTAATTAATTTAATGATGAAATGATTGTTGATAAGAACATTGCAAGTGGCTTTTGTAGTAGAGACTCGGTGACCATGTGCCTATTCTTGCTACAAAATTCACAGTAAAATTCCAGTATTCAATATTTTTCAAATTTTATACTGATATGAAAAAAATATCTTAACATACCTCCATGACGACATAGAAAATCGTAATTTGATATTTGGCCTAAAAGAAAATCAAACAAACATTTAAAGAAATAAAGCCCAACAATCAATAAATTGTGTAGTCTACTAAAATTAAAAGTTCATGTATTAAATCTTTACGAACCTCCCAATGGCCTAATGTGTCTCTGATAGATGATGACAGTTGATAGACGAATACACTTACTATCTTCGTAAAAAATTGGTTTATGTGCAAAGCATAAAGGAGACCACTGAATAGGTAGACTAATAGAAGCAGTACATTGATGGTAGATAGGCAGATACGCTCACTATCTTCCTAAGGGATTGGTTCTTGTGCAAAATACAAGGGCCCACTGAATAAGTAGATTAGAAGCAGTCTATTGATTTTGATAGGGAAATACGCTTGCAATCTTTGTAAGCTTTTGGTTTATGTGCAAAGCACAAAGGGCCCCCTCAATAGTTAGACTAATCGAGCAGTGCGACCCTACTCCTTCCTCTCGATGTGACCACCCAATCGTGATTCCCTTTGCCTTTTTGCCTGGCATTACAGAGAACTGGCAAATTCTCTCCTCACACTTTGTGGCAGGTCTAAAGGTTGTTTCGAGCCCGCGACCCTTTGAACAAGGGTCAAGTGGTCTAACCACTCGGTCATCCCTGCAATGATTATGTTTCAATGGTACAAAACTTCAAAATAGTCAAAAATATCAGAAACATAGTGAAACGAACACATGGGTTACTTAAGCTTTCCATACAAAAATCAACATAATAATACGTCAGAAAGAGAACGAAACAGAAACCTAACTGATTCCTATACCCAGATGTGGATCGAAATAGACCAATCAGAAAAGAGTTGAATGATTGGTATAGTGTGGGAAAACAAATCAACGACCAAGATACAGTGAGCTGACCAATAAGATCACTTCAAGAGTCAATAGGGGATTCCTGGTTTCAATGTAGATAGATTCCAAAATACCTAAGCGAAATGCAGATCTTGCTCAGCCAATTATTCGAAAACAATTTTCAATGTAGGCTTGAAAAAATTCTGGGTTATCGAGCAAATGTCGACCTACAGCAGAGTCATGTTTAAGAGATCTTTTAGGTTTAGAGGCGCAGATGGTTGTTCTCGTTGTGTCAGAAATCTGTTAGGTTGCTGTTTCGTTCTCTTTCTGACGTATCATTCAGTTGAGTGTCAGACGAAAAGCTTAGGTAATCCAGGTGTTCATTTCGCTATGTTTCCGATATTTCTGGCTACAATGATTATCATTAATTCATTGATATTAAGCTAACCATGTATCTGAAATTAAACTAAGATAGCCAAATGACAGCTTATTAAGGCCTGAAGCCTAAGCAATTTCAGGTAACACGTAATTGGGGATAAAACCACTTTTGCTTGGACAAGGCCTACTTCCTTTCTGGGCACAGCTTTCAATTCGGTTTGAAAGTAAGCTACTTTAAGAAAGGTTTTTTTGGTTTCTGTTTCTGTCTTGGAGTTTGCTGTTGTCAAATAGATTCTGGTCGAACATAAAGGGTATTCCAGAGAACGGTAGGGGGATGAAAGTATTGTAACGATGCGGTCGTAAATCTAGACTCGTGTCCATACTTCCATCGCCCTGCAGCAGTCCAGCTCAGGGAATATAAAGAGCAGAAGAGAGCAACCGAACATGTAATTGTCCGTATTAGCCTTAGTAAAATACCAATGGTTACACTAACAGAATTTTCATAACTTACCAGGCTCACAACAGGTTTCGAATCTTGTAAGCCATTCTCGAGATACATAAACCCCATCTGAAATTCTCTACAAAAAATGTTCCTTATTACTAGCATAGAGCAGTTGATAAATATAAATACATATCAAGCATCAAAACAATTATCGAATCATCGATAATATCTGAAATTACATGTGAATAATCATGTGAATAATTTCCTCCTTTAGCACAAAAGATTTTTAAAAGTCAAAACCGATATTTACAGTCTCACATCTGGAAGAAATGAGTTCTTGACTTGGCAAATTATGATGCACTGATTGTAATTTATCATTGTTAAAGATAAGAAAAGTTTTGATAATAATGTCGTAGCTAATATACTGTGAACAATATCTAATAGACAAAACATTTAGACGGGTACTGTAAGTCTGCTAACTATAAAAGTGCTAAATACTATCAGATAAGAGCTTTTATAGATTATAAAGCAAAAAAGTAAGCTTTTATGTTGTAGCTATTAGTTTCATGCTTTATGCAATCTTCAGACATATCCTATTCTTAAAGACAAAACATAAATGTGTGAGTTAGAAAATGTGTTAAAGAAGTAACAGCAGAAGCATTTAAATACTATTGAGAACGATAAAATAAGATTTATTAGAAAAACTCAATTTCTTGAGCTGGAAAATATGTTTTACCGAGGGACTACACGAATATACTTTCTCACGAACCAAGGCACGAAAAGTCAGATCACTGGAACACCGCTTTCTACAAAAAAAGCATCAATCAAATATGAATAATCTCAATAACCTGGAGAGGTCTACAGGATGGAAAATAAAGAAGTGTAAATCCGATCACATAGATGGTATAAAAGAAGTTTGTAAAACAAAATGACAAACAAATCTGAACTATAAATCAACAACAAGCGGTCAGAAATTTTTTTGTACAGAGGGGAAAAATCATAGAGCTGTATGAGCGAAGAAACCAACCCTAAAATCCTCAACGAAAGACATCTACATTTTTCCCCAACTCTTTCCAAATTTTCGTTGCTTTTAGATTATTCAAATGACCCATAGAAGTCTAAAGGTGGCAAATCAGGAAATGTAGATCTTATCTCAGGGAAATCTGATCACAAAGATGCTAAAAAAAGAAGTTAAGGTTCTACTGGTGTCCAAAAGAAAATGGCAAACAAAACTGAACTGTGTTCACAGGGGTGCAATGAGTCAAGTGAGGGACCCGGAACCTAGTGAGACGAACAATAAACTTTTAAGAAAAGAGCCCAAGTGGAAAAGCCAACTCTTTCTGTCTGCACAATATTTCCCACGCCATCCTTAAGTTCTGTACCGATCAAAGACTGTTCGACAAAATATAATCTGTTCAAATCTGTTCCCTTTAGGATCATCTCTCTCTACTCTCTACTTCTTCGTTCTTGTAATGTACCAAACTTGCTGTTGATATTAAACGAATGGTAGAATCAGAAAATACTTACGTGTAAAAAAGACAGTAGGCTTCCGCATTTTCGACTTTATATTCTGAAACTAGATATATGAACAGAATTTGGAATGGACGTGAAAGTTCAAGATTTGTTGACATCTATAACAATGGCATTCGAGACAAAAAATCCAGTAACAAATGTCTCTAGATAAACACTAAATACGACAAGCTTGATACCTATTCTAGAAATCATAATGAGCAGGTTATTCTTGATGTTTAAATATTACTATTCTTAATTTCTACAAAACAATCTTCTCTCTCCTATACAGCTCAAATACACTGAACGCAATAGGCTCTTAAAAACAGGTCTAAAAGCACACGCAAGAAAGACAGACTATTCTTGAATCTTCACACGACTTCACCAAAGTAAGGTAAACCCAGTTTAAACCTGGGTGGGTGTTCATAGCATAAACAGATCTAAACATTAAAAAATCTAATGCCGAGGAATTTCTATGGCTCATTTATAGGAAGCAACAGAGCAAACTCGTTATTTGAGATTTTTCTTTCATTTGAGCCTTTCAGTTGATCAAATAAATTTCTTCTCGTTCCATGCTTTCAATGTACTTTCGTGAACGAATATAATTTTGTAATACATCCATTAGTATTCACAGGGACACAATGTTATCAAAAGCACGTAAAGCATGCCGGTTAACCGAGAGTCTTTAAACAAAAGCTTACCTTCCGAAACCAAAGAGTCGTTGAACTCGTACCATTTATTACTGACGCAGTTTTTGGCATACGCTATGTAATGCCCGCCTACAAAAAATATGGTTGTTATGATGAGCTCTAGATAAAAGACTATGTCGAGCACACAGTAACTTTTCAATTTTTCATTAATAATGTAACTGAAGTAGGTTTTACAGCGAAACGTCTGAAAGCAAGGTTTGTTCTTGTCTGATCTTTTATAATTCATAAGCTTGAGTAAATTAGTTCTCATATCAGCATACTAACACTACATACACATGATAAGACATGATGTAATGTGACGTGACATGACGGGGGTTATTTATGACAAAGATTAGTTTCTCTAGAGGTCTTAACCCTGCATAAGGCTAAAATAAAAGCATGACCCTAGAAATATCTTCTTGACTTATTCATAGGAAATGATGTAAAACTTCGAAAACTGCAAATTTCAAGAAACACAAGTCTTAGGCCCCGTTCACACGATGCCGGATTCATATCGTTTTGGATCGCTTTATATCGGAAAGCCTTTCTGTTCACACAACACCAAGCCAATCCGAAACGTTTCGCATCATTTTTGCGGAGTGAAATCACTCCGCTCTGAAGGTGAAACCGGGTGAAACGTTTCGGATCGCTTTTCATATCAGATTGTTTTTGGGCTCGTGTGAACGCATGAACCCTTGTGCTCAAGAACCTCTTTTATGATGATGTGCGAATTTTTTTGGCGCCAACTTATCGACCCTCTCAAGAGCACGTGATGCTTAGCAGTCAAGTGGCAATCGTTTTAACAATAGGCATTGCTGTGGGCCTGTGGGGGGGGGGGGCGCAGAGCGGAGTGTAGTCGTGTGAAAAGAAAACGAAAATTAATCCGAAATCGTGTGAACAGAAGAAAATTTCGTATCGGATTGCCTATGGAATCCTAAACGAAATGAATCCAGCATCTTGTGAACGGGTCTTGAAATTCAGATGCTAACTTACCTCCAAAAGATCCGAAGTGGGTGATTACTGCACACAAATCGTATGTGGTGTACTGGGATGTACAATCTAAAAAGAAATGAAATTTTTAATAAATTTCTTACGATGAACAATAACAATGCCAATCTATCTCATTAAAAAGTGTATATAAACTATACTAAGCATTGAGTTTGATAGAAAAGGTGGATTAAACAAAAACGAGCTTTCCTGTTTGGCAAACTTGGGCCTTTCAGACCTATGTCTTCATGAGAGAGTGGCTCAAAATTAGTGTAATATAACAAGAATATTGATAAGTAAAATTGAGATACAAATCGTGATACAAATTGTGTATTATTCTTTTTGTAACATAAAATCTTTCTTTACATAAAATAACAAATCCTAATGTGAATTTCAAGTTTTAATGTAACATTCATGGTGGCAAAAACACAAGATCATCTGGTCCCCACCATGAAAGATATCTGAAATTCTACAGTTTACACCGTCAAAACAAACACAACAATATATGTCATTACTGAGCATGTATATACTCAAATATACAACAAAGTTACTCTGGTAACTCGCGAAAGAGTCCTGTATTAATGCACACCTATTGTAACTAGACAAAAATTCTCATTCCGTAAATCATAACTAACGTTGTGGGGCTTTTGATGTTGTTGTAGCAGAAGTAAATCTAAAAATAGACTAGCTTTCTGTTTCTTTTAGTTCTATGTTACTTCTAAGCAGTCGTAAGACAAGATATCCTATTATTCAGTCTTACTTCTGCTAGTTCATTTTATAAACTAATTATGCATAGCAAAGCAAATTATCAATACAGGAAATACGCATCTATAGGTATAATGTATTATCACACTGGGGAACGTCTGTGCAGTACATTGGAGGGTGCTAAGTATTGTGGAGGGTGTTTAGTTCTTTGGGGAATATCATTAGTACATTGGAGAGTGTTCAGTATTGTGGGGGGATGCCATCAGTACTATGGAGGAAATACCTAATGTGGTTGTGGTTTCCCTCACCAGTACTGAATATATTCCCCGGTACTGAATATACCCCACAGTCATGATAGTATCCCTTGACAGTACTGAACACCCTGCCCTCAAATACACAGATGGTATCCTCCCACACTACTGATGGTATCCCTCTACAGTATTGAGCATCCTCTACAATACTGTACACCCTCCATAGTACTGCACAGACGTTCCCAAGGGTAATTAGGTTTGTTATGGGTGAATACTCCCGTACCAGGCCCGATGAAATTCTTGAGATCCAGCCCGTTGACAGGAAACATGACGAAACTATTTATCTTAGTAGAATAGGACATCTCATGGCGAAATCTCTTTAGATGGATGCACAAGGTCTAGGAAAAATAAAAAACATTACTTTAAGAGTAAACTTTATTCACAAAAATATCTTATTACTGTGAAGGATCTTATATTGCACTACACGCATTTTTTTTTATAAGCAAGTCAGTACTCGACCAGACAAAAACTTAAGCAATTCCAGTACTGGCTAGAGGAAAGCTGAGCAATTTGAAAATTTTAGTTCTAATCCAATGGCCAATGAGAATCTTGCAACAGCTATAAAAAAGTAGTTTACAGTGGTAAAAAATAGTACCCTGGTACCCTTTGATATGCAAGATACCATCGATATTTGTTGTACAACAAGTTGTGATATAGTATTCTAACAGACAAAGTTTTAAGTAGAAAAAGCTAAGCAATTGCTAAGCAATTTTGAGTACTCAAATTTGCCTTCTAGCTAAGCAATTTTCATTACTGAGCTCGAGCTGAAATTGCTTATTAAAATAGGAGAAAAAAAGTCAATTGAGAAATATAAAGAATTAAAAATGACTAACTTCTGGCAGAGAAAAAAGCCGTAAATACTTGACGCCGTTTCGTAACCTGCAACAAATGAAATCTCACATTGTAAGCAACAAATACTTTTTCGATACAATATTACCACTAAACTTCAACATTTACAAAATGTCTTAAAAGATAATTAACTACAAGATTTCAATTTCAAACTTCAAATTTGATCAGAATCCGAGATCAACTTGCATTATCTTATTTCTTATTAAATTCTTTCAATCTTCCTGATATTTGTATCAATGACTTTCATCATCATATACTCTTTAATCACCTCAACTACCTAGTTTTTATCACGTATTTATTGTTGAACTATACTTTGAATCAGTTTTCTTGGGTCTTGTAGATTACATATTTACATATTTCTAAACTGCGAAACAGGCTTGTTGAGATGGAAAGTTTTGTCTGTTGAGTCTTCTTATTAGTGTATACAGCTCTACTCTATGTATCTCTATGTATCGAGCACTTTCATGAGAAACAAACCCACAGACTTCGTATTTCTAATATCCTGTATTCAGATATACTTTGCAAATAATATTGAATTGAATTAACGAAATTTGAATTTTCTATTCAAGTAAATACAGTGCAATTGTAAGAAAATCTGGATGAATGCCAAAATATAATACCAATATGATTGCGAGGATAGCAAATTACTAATAATGATAAACGACTAATAATGATAAACGACTAATGATAATAAATGAATAATAACAATAAATGACTAATAATGATAAATGACTAATAATGATAAATGACTAATAATGATTAACGATTAATAATAATGAATGACTAATAGTGATAAATGACTAATAATAATAAATTAATAATAATAATAAATGACTAATAATAATAAATTAATAATAATAATAAATGACTAATAATAATAAATGACTAAAAACAAAAAAAAAGACTCATAATGATATAAATGACTAATAATGATAAATGACTAATAATGATAAAAAGATAATAATAATAAATGACTAATAATAATAATAATAATAATAATAAATGACTAAAAACGAAAAAACGACTCATAATGATATAAATGACTAATAATGATAAATGACTAATAATGATAAATGACTAATAATGATAAATGACTAATAGTAATAAATAATTGATAAATATCAAATGATAGATAGCAAATAATGCTGAATCAAGATTACGAGAGCCATACAACAGAAAATCTAGTTCAAGAAGCCAGTAGGCTATGGAGGCAAGTATCCTAAAACATCAAATTACATGAATTCGACTGTCTCGGAAAGTAATAGGAAAACTCAAAATAACTTTAGAAAACTATTCATAGAAAATGCAGGCCCCCTGACCAATTTACATTTAAAGTTTTTCACTTTCCAAAGCATGATATATACAACATGACAAATTTTCACTTACTTATTACATTTCTCACAGTTGTACATATTTTCACCTGGGTGGAGAAAAACGAGGGCATTGAACAAATCTGACATTTAGACATGTATATACATACACACAAGCACATGCAGCATAGATATTTGAACAGCTAAAATGTTAAGATAGTTTTGATAGATTTCGCTTTGTTTACCTTACTAAAAGGGTAATAGATCTGAGACAACAGTGAAACAAAATTTTTTGCTATAACACGACTTCGTGTTAAACAACATTGTAACCAAAAAGATAGCATAAAACTACAAGAGTCAAAGCTCTTTTCTGCACTATCCCAAGATAGCTGACGACATCACAGCCTCAGTTCCATGAACATTCTCGATTCAGTGCAGTGCAAACATAACATAAGGTAGTGTTAAAAACCAACTCAGCATTATCAAAAGGCTATGAATTACAATGCTCGCAAAAAGGTCTTAAGACACAATGGCGATTTAAGCATTATCTAAATCATGGAGCTATTAAACTGTAACATGATGTTTGAGCTCCCCCTCAGCCTAAAACCAATGTTGATACTGGGTCTGGATGTCACTGGAGGATGTTGCAGATACATTTTCGCACGAAAGCAACATCTGCAACAACATCACTTAGGGGGAGATGGGATCGACCATTAGTTTATATTGTATGGCAATCAAGCATTGTCTCATACATTTTGGCGAGGATTTTAGATTAAAACAAATATAAGGCCTAATATGAAATTATTGCGATACCTGTGAGCTCGTCCTTTGCGAAAAAGGCAGCCAGACAATCCTGCAGAGAAACTTGAGGTCCAACGAACCAACTGAAAGTAGAATATTGCATCATTTCATATAGTCCTTTTTCCACTGATCTCAAAATAAAGACTGGATCGAGCATTCTGTTCTTCTATAGACAAATGTTTGAAGCCCATTGCTTCGGCATCAAATTTGCCGCCAAATATGGCTGCCAAAGAATTTATATTAACTTGATTCTACGCTAATAGATGCATGATTATCCTCTTTCGTGCTGAGCATTGATTACATTCCAACGATCATCAAAGAAAAAGCAGCCCCTATTGGAATTTCAATCTTTTGAATTGGACCTATCAATATGGCCGCCAATGACTTCATTCCAGAACAACAGATGATCGATCCAGTCCTTATTTGAGATCAGTGCCTTTTCCCTGTTTAGGCAACCATCTTGAATTAATTCGAAATTTGCCCCCTGGAAATCCCTTAATGCATTGCGTTTCCTAGGAGTTCGCAAAGGAATCTGGGATAGCTAGGGGTGAATTCTAATCCATTCAAGATGGCAACCTCGACAGAAAAAAGGTCAATCATAACAATCAGATGAGAAACAAGAAAAGAGTGTGCTCTCTGTAACTCAAAGTTGCATGCTCTTGAAATCATCAGACAAGCTATGCTATACTACTACTAATTACCATTATAATATACTACTACCATACTTTCTCATCAACATCGCTCTGTAAATTTGAACATCGATTATTATGATGCTGTTATAGGCAACGCAATGCTATAGAGATGTTATAACAATAAGATTGATAAGCGTAGAAAATAACAAAAAAAGCATGTTCAGTCCCTGCAATCCTTGTCATTTATGAAACAAGAAATTTCCTACTCGCTCCAAGCAAGACTTAAGAATTTGCAACAAGCTTTGCTCTAAGGATCATATTCCTATGACACATTGCATGAATGAGTTCTGTCATCTTTTACAGTATCGTCTGTTAGAAAACGAACTTCTTCTCCCTCCTCAGTAGGGATGGGTAAAAATACATATGCTGCTGCATTGAATCAAATTGTGATTTATTTCAGAAAACCTAATAGCACAGAATATAGAATTATATTGAAATTATATGGAGATTTATTTGAGTTATGTTCGAGTCCTTCTTTCCCTGTTTGCTACGGTATTGCAGAATTTTGTGTAAGTGTAAATTCAATATGATATTCTCACAAATTTTTCCATCTACCCTCTCCTAATCTGCTTTCATTTTACTAAATTTTTGCTAAATGCCTTCCTTTCCAAGGCCGACCGTACAGACAGGGAATTTCCTGTAACTATCTAAGAACCTGTCTAATCTTTGATTCTATACTTGACCTGTACTAAATCGACCATGGAGATTCGAATAAGACTTTGAGCTCCTTTGGACTTGGAACATTTTGCATTTTCACCGGAAGTTTTATTTTCAATGATGTCAATAACTATCATTTTTAGAACTAATGTCGCTATAACTGTTTGTGTGTAAGGCTGACCTGTTCGAAATTAGTGTAGTTAGACAGCACTTGATCAGAATTTTCAATTAGTATATAACTTATTTAATTTTCACAAAATCTGAACAATTTTCATGACAACATCGAATCGATCAAGTGACGCCACAATTGTGCTAATTCTGGAATTGGTTTATCTCGATTTGTTAATCGATCTCTACTAAAGCGACCACGCCGATCTCGAATTTGCAGTCGACGAGTAATTATCATGTACCCCAATATTTTTATAGGCTTGTCATTATTCCCTATTTTTTCCAACAATTGGAAAGGTAAATTGTCTAATCAGCAAATTCTGAATCTGCGTGGTCGATTTAGTTGAAATCGATAGAACTCATGGGAGATAATTGATAATAGCAAGCAGCCTACCTCCGCAACCAGTCATTGATGCTAGATAACCAGCCTTGTTGGTAAGAGTCAGGAGAGAATGGGATGCCATTGGGAGAGCATTGATTGTGAATTCGAAGCAAGTCTTCTTTCCCTGGAATAAACAAAACATTGAATACATAACATGATATCAAATACACAACATAATATCAAATAACATTAAATACACAACATGAATACAAAACATAATAGCTAACATAATGTATCTAATTGTCTATATTCATAAAGCTGATGAGTGGACAACCACGAAATAGTCTGGTCGAGATGGTGAGTGTCCCAGGTCCCTTGACTCTTTTCTTCTCAATATATATCACGCTCTGCATGAATGCGTTGAGCACTCTCTGACGGGAATCCGAAACTCAGACTTCGTAATTTTCTATATTCAATGTGCTGTATCTTTAATATTTCGGCACATTATCCAACGACTAGTTGAGACCAATAGAGTCCAGGAGATAATAGAATGTCACCAGGAGAATATCCGTGGCCAGGCCTTTGGAGCTCGGCTGGCAATATTTCAAAGTCATTGAAATAAATTTGGGGAAGGGGTAAGGCTAAACATAAAAACGGGTATGGGCATTTTAGGAACAATTTCTCAAAGAATTTAGGCCCATTTGTATTTCAAAAATGCTGTTTTTCACCCAATGCTATTCTCCTCCATATTTGCTTTTATTTCAATCATATTCTAAAGGGTGCATCACCGGGAAATTAGAAAACCATTGTTGTTATCTGAACAATTTTCTGGGGATGGCAAGAAGCTTACTCAAATTGCACCAGGGTTGGCAATGCGACTCAGTACCACCACATGACTAAGGGCCTGTTTGTGTGAAACAACATGGCCGAGCGGGTTTCAAAATTACTACCTCTAACTTGCACATTAATGCTTTAGTTAGAATCAAAGACATTATTGTTTGGCTAAACTCTTCAAGTGGAAAAAGAAACTTGACTAATGAATGGTGAATAAATAAGTGAACAAATAACGTTTAATAAGTAACAGAAATCAATAATGAATGAATAATTAATGTGATACAGTATAATTAAACAATAAACTTCAATACCTGGTATTGGGAGAGAAAGATCCTGAAAATTTTCAACTTTTGTGGATATCTGGAAAGAGGAATCAAATAAATATAAATAGATATAATCATGAAAATGCTGGAACATTTCCTGACTCTAATGTTTCCTGACCCAGCTAATTCCAGAAGAACAAACGAGGTTCAGTAGCCGTGATGAATTTCAGAAAACCAACCTTAAACCTGGCCAAACACTCAAATTTTCACTTGACATCGCTCACTTGACACTGCTGCAGAGCCATATCTCTAAGGCGTTTAGCCATCTTGTATTGTGTTGTAGAGCGGGGTCGAGTGCAGTCGGATCGAGTTTGATCAAGGTCATATCGTCGAGCAATGGATTCAAACTTTCTTTCGTTTAGGGTTTTGTTGTGAGCTGTTGAGTGCGTTTGAGCCAGTTGCCTGACTTTTCACTCGGTAATTCAGGTAAGTGCAAGTCTAGCCTATTGCTAAATCAAGACAATTGCTTGGATGAAAATCGAGAGACTTTTTGCATTTTCAACTCGAGAGTGCTCAATATCGCTCAATTTTTGTGGAAAATCGAGATTATTCGGCCTAGGCTTTATAACAGCGATTCGAACAACAAGTTACCAGTTACAGCATGAATTGAGTAGGAAAGTTCGAGTTGAAACCAATACTTACACGATGACAGGTGAGACACTGAACAGAGCTTGTGAGCTTTCCATTAAACACATCTGAAATGATACTGTGGTAATCCACTTCTTCTAAAATGAAGAATTTACATGTTAAACATAAAAAAAGGTAGAAAAAAGAGGTAAAGAAACATATAACACAGTACGCATAGGACTTTCGGACTCCTCAGAGTGTGACTTTCAGTGTGGGGATTCCATGATTTTGTGATTCTTTGACCACGACCCGAGCAACCAAATTCAAAGTGGAGGGGTGAAAATAGAAAAATTACCCTGAGATCAGCGGTGTGCCGCTCATCCAGCCAAAAGTTGAGCGTGATTACATGATTAGATAGAAACTAATATTAATCACTGAAATTATTTTGATTGCAATCATTGCAATTACTCTCCAGACCTTTTCTCTCTCGATCTTCCGTCTCGTTTTCCTTACTTGGAGTACTTTCAGGGTCATTATAACTGACTTCCATATCTGCTGTGGGAGTCACACCATGGCCTGTAAAAACAAACAGATCAATGTCTATGTATCTTACAGCTTGAGAAGATCGGGATTTGGAAAATATCACTTTAGATAAACCCAATCTGTAAAGCAGTTGTTATCAATTAAATCGCTTTCACACTCGCAGTTAAGCAAGCTTCAACTAAACCAGGTTTTTAAATGGAAGACTCGTTTGTTCATGAATAAGACAAAATAATGTTTTAAAAAATCTTACCATCTAGAGTATTGTTTCCGCCGAGTAGCTTTTGGCTTTGATGATTGAAATTACTTTTTTGGTTGGGATGAGGTGATTTTTTGCAAACTATGATTGGTTTCTTCAGTTCCTCGTGCAGTCTGTCCATCAAGTACCTTAGGAAATCTTGTGAGTCCTAGAATAATGGGAAAAATAAAAAAACTAATTGAGTTCACCCGAGAAAAAAGGAGCATCTTTTCAATCAAACGTAGTGGGAAGCTGAAATACAAGCAATGTAATTCTCTTTCTGATGCTCAACTCTGTTGAGTGTCGTATTAAAAAGCTTCCAGTAGAACATGTTTCGATAGTTAATTGTTTCTGATTAATTGAAGCGCTTTAGAAAGAAGACAGATTGATCAAGAAAATTAACAACACAGAGAGACTCAGCATACAAGACTAAGATATGTAAGAGTTCTGCACCTACAATACTTGCATAACGTATTGGAGCCCTGGTTGGTTGCACGACACAGTGAAACATTCTTCAATCCCTCTAATCAGAGAAGAAGCTTACTCTAATATAAATAAAGGCAGAGATTTTTGTCTGAATCCTCACCTGTTGACTGTAGCCACTAAACTGTGGATAAATGTGTCTGAATGATCTTGCAAGGGCCGAAGGAGTGATGTATTTGGGCCTAAAAGCAACGAAACAAGGTCTAGTTAAAAGGCTGCATCTGTAAACATTGTACGCAAAGGAAAAATAAGTGAATTTGAATTTTTTCCAGCCCAAAATAAGCCCTGCCTCCTCTGTATTGTCCAACACAGACTTGCATCACTATTCTTACTGTTTTGGACATAATCTTAGCAATTTTTGATTAGTTTGTTAGCTGTCCTCTAACAAAAAAGCCCATATGTAAAAAATACAACTATCAAGGCAGTCAAGGGGGTGGAGGTTTTGTACCGAAATAATTCTGTCGTCATAGCCCCCTCTGAAGCAAAATATTTCTGATAACACTACGCAATACCAATATTTGGGAGTCCCTTGATAAAGGACTAAAAGCACAGCTGTTTCACATCAAGAAAGGTTTTAGTGATATTAAAACTGGTTTTTTATTTCAACAGCTCCACTTTCCTGTCTTTCTCGCCAATATCTTCAACCTATCTCTCCAATTTCGCAAACATGAATTATGTCAATACGAAATTCTATATATCACCTCTCAGGAGACCAAAGGTCTTTAATAAGACGATGATATTCGGCTGCAACACTCAGCTTTCCTTTCCCAGGTGGCTGAATGAATTTCTCGTATCTCAAGAAGAATTGTGTCAGTGCTGAGCTAGGAAAGATATGATATAGAAACACGTGACTTGATCAGCGAGCAAATAATGTACACCATTGTAGCTGATTAAAGGCCAGGACATTTCGAAATACGGATAACACTTTACTATATAATGCAATTTTCAAACCAACAAGAATTTGCTTAGAAATTATAAGTTTGAGTCATCTGCATTTTCAGTCAAAACTTGCCTTGATCATGTCTTTCCAAGATTTTATATTCCAACATAAGCAAATTCAGAATACAGTATATATAATCAGGTATTCCTTGGAAGAAATTAGCCCAATTGTGGTATTTTGCAATCCTACACTATGGTAGGAGTGTGACGGTGTGCTATTAGGTCATTATAATCCCTCTATAACATACTTCAAGGCCAATAAAGGGACTGGCTGGTTTAGGATGCAATATCCAAAGTTCAATATAGCCATAGTAAAAAGATATTGATCAAAATTACAGAGGTATAGAATGGTATTCCTATCAGTTCCTTGTTGCTTTTTGACAAAGAAAAACTTGAATAAAGACTCGAATAAGTTTCTTCTTGACAAATCAATGATCTTAAAGCATAAAGCAATACTTATATATAAGTGTACTTTTCATTGTGTTCTTCATGGTTAATATAAGGTTGAAGAAGTCCGTATCACGTAAGCATACCAAGTAGATAAGAAAGTATATAATGACTGAGGGAATTCTCCTCTTAAGGTTAATAAATCGAGAAATCGGACACCAGAGGAAAACATATAAAAAAGTCTACAGTTTATTGTTAGAAAGTCATCGGAGTAATTATAACTAATTTGACAGCCATAGGTGGGTCGAAATGGCCAAATCAACAATTTCTAAAATCAGTAAATGAGCAAAGCCATACACTTTTTGGAATACTTATAAGTGAGGAATCTTCAACTTACCAATTGGATAATGATTGGATAGCAGCGCTCATGTAACAAGTGTTTCCCATGTTTGTCAATCCACATAAACCTGTTTAAAGAAATGAAATACATCTTTATCAAGGTGGCCCACAGCATTAGGATCCCTTGATCTGGATGAATTTTTAAAAGATTTACTCATGCTAAAATGTCATGAAATGGGTAGCAGAAAATATAAACCTTCGTTAAGATATCAGTTTTCTACTTTATGAAATAAGAATTTTATCTAGGGTCCTTTTATCTTTTTTCTTTAATTCTGAGAAAGATCAATAAAGGATTAAAACATCGAACAAGGGTGGTAAACATAAAATAATTTAGTTGTTTCAATTGTTTAATGTCTAACGTTTCCAACAACAGAAATTTTTATGATCTCATTGACATCAAAAGCAACTTTAGGACGAATTGATCTCGAACCATGAAGGCAAGAATGGCAGATCCCCAGAGTTGAAATGAAAGTTTTGCTCTAATCCAGTTTATTACATTGCTTATCTGAAGATCCTTCTTTGCGGATGATTTGCTTTCAAGTTCACTTAAACATTTCTCAGTTTCTCTACCACAACCTCCATAAGGGAACAGTACTATCAGGCTAAACGAGCCATGTTCAATTTCAATTACTCTGTGATCCTTATATTCATATTCGATCATTGCCTATTGCAATAACGTGTGGTTAAAATAATAGTCTAACACAACTTATTTGTTTTGTTTTTTGCCAGAGGACATAAAACCTGCAGAAAATTTAGTGCAATTCAAAATGCTAATCAAAAGCTGGGATGGGGCCAATTGCAGATGCAATGTATGCCTTCATGACTTTTAGATTTCATGCATACAGCAATACTCAAATTTGCATATTTCATTTTAATTGTAAGTAATTGAAGTAGACAAGTTATTTCGGTAGCTAATTCAATTTTTGGATTTAAAATGAAAGACTCACACATGCACTATAGAATTTACCGAGGTAAACCTGTGAATTTGACACAGAGAAAATCTCACCAAACAAAAGCATCTGATTTTGAAATAATAACCGCACACTGGCAAATCTAAATCAAAGGTGACCTTTAGGCCAGGGAACTTGAACAAGGAAATTCTTCTTTTCTGCTGATTTTCTTCCACATCTCAAACACACTATTGTCTGATCATCCAGATAACAGCAAATAAAATGCTTCTTCTCCTACAGAAAGAGAACATACAATCTTGAATCCAATCAATAAAGCTGTTCATATGCCAATTGTTAGGTGAAGTTGGACACTCTACATTCAGTTCAAAGGTCTATATTTTCATTCTAACCTATTTTAGGGCTTTCTTTTATCATTTTCCAATCTTAGCGTTCCCTGCGTAATTTGGGAAAATCTAGTCTGTTGTTGTTATAGGCCCATCATATATGAATTGGTTGGCAATACGGTGCATGCTATGCAGGGGATTATATCGTTGCCCTACTTGAAATAAAACAAATTCAAAAATACAATTCAAAGGGTAAAGTGCCGACTAAAAACTCAATCACTCTCTACCTGCAGCTTACACATACCTCTGTGTGGATTACAAAATGAGCACCATTATCTCTTTCACAACCAATATATCCACAATTTTCCTAGAATGAATAAAATGCTTGTATATATCAAGACCGTTACTGTTAGTTATTGGTAGTTGTTGATAGGCAAATATGATTATTTTTGTGCAGTACTGGTTGATGTGCCAAGGGCCCACTGAGTAGGTAAACTAGTTGTGCAGTGCCACTCTTCTCTTGATGTGACCACACCTTGTGATCTTTTTTGCCTTGAGTTTACAGAGAGCTGGAAAATTCTCTCCTCACACTTAATGTGACAGGTCTGGATTCAACCCACAACCCTTGGGACAAGGGTAGAGTGATCCAACCATTTGGGCATCCCCACTAGTTAATATTAGACCAGGTTGAGAATAGAGTAATGGTCACTCAAGTGAAATTTGTGAGATCAAATGCATTTGGTTAATTCCAGGGTGCTGATTTCCAAAATCCATGTTATACGGATATTTTAGGGTGCCAACAGCCTCGTTTTTGTGTTTAAAAGTCTCGTGTTCATGAATTTGAAGCAAACCAACGAGAAAATAGTTTTAAGCGGAGATGACAAAAATCTTAAATAGGTAGAACTGTTAAGGTGAGTAACAGCCTCATTTTCTAGTTGACGAAATTGTGTAATTGTATAATTTCTATCTTTTGAGGGGTATCGAAACAACCCAAAAGGTTAAAAACCTACAGTTGCTAAGGTTGTCCGCAAATGAGAGAAATCTGTTATGCTAACTTCATAATAGCTGGAAGTAAAAAGCAATATATATTTGAGGAGAAGCAGGATTTGGAAAATCAATTGAGATAATTTGTGAGAATGAAAATGACTCGAGTAAAACTCGAACCCACGACCTCTAGATTTGTACTCTAGGACGCTACCACCGCAGTGACGCAATATATATTGTAAAATTCAACACTTAAATAATTCTGCTGATGGGATTCAAGAACTAGCTTTCAAAATGTCATTCACTTACATGTAAGCATAGCCAGAGGGTTGCTGAATCTTCTTTACACACATGGCAGAAAAAGTTCTGAAAGAAGGAGTTTGTTAAATCATGTAAGATATTGGTGGTCAAGAATTAGAATAAGCATCTTCAGATATTGATAATCAGTTAATTGTGTGACGTCACAGGAAATTCTGTCATCCTTCTATGATGATGTTTCATGGGTGTGTGTGATGAATTGCTATTCATCTTTAGCACCAGGGAATGGCTCACAAATCTTTTTTGTCTACTTAGAAAAAGGTAAGGAATCAGCAAATTATCTCCAATTTGACAAACATAAATATCATAACTACTCGCTAGTCGAGAGAATCCAATTGGTTTATTTGGAAACAACTTGCAATGTTCATGCAAAATTTCATAAATTCTTAATCTTTGGCTTTAAGGAATATTAAGAACAATGGGAGAACATAGGTATATTGTTTTAGACGGCTGGCTTGGTGTTAAACCTTAAAGGTCGGTTTCCACTACGCGTTAAATCTTGTTATTTCAGCGTGTTAAATCGCGTTTTTTAACTCTAATGGAAACGCGCTTAACAATTTAACGATTTAACGATTTAACGCTCAGCCTTGTAATCAATACTTTTGTTTTTCAAAACCCAGTTTAGCGCCGCGATAATTTTACATCAAAGGAAGCCAACAGAACCTTTTTTGCGTCTGCGTGTTGAACAAGATAGCTATTGCTCTGTGCACAAACTTCATGCAAATAGAAGGAGGTAAAAATGTAACTGATTTGTTGATATGTAAAGCACATGTTGGCCTACCTGAAAAAGCCCTCTCGGTCATCATGTACTGTACAACTGTACTCTCCGAGCTCTTGTCGTCTTTTCAATACTGATCTTACCTAGAGCCAGTGTTACCCAGAACTGTTCCATCCATAATCCTCAAATTTATCGGGTCTCAACATCACGTCGCGCTAATTTATATTTTAAGTGGAAACTGGGACGCGGTAAAATTGAGGGAGGTTGGGCCGGAGAGGTTCCACACGCGGCCTGGGTTCCGCTCACGTCCAATATGTACCACACAGGGCAATCGGGGTTAACATGAAAATTGATGCAAATATGTTAGTTTAAAGCCGATAGACGCATTCTTAGGCTAGAAAAGCATCTACTAAAGTTGTTTTCGAGGTTCAAATCGAAGCGAAAGTGCCGTTTTCACTATGCAAAGTGCAAGTTGGACTTAGTCATTTTTTGGAAAATAAATATTTTTCAACCATAAGTTTTTAGTATGTTAAATCGAGGAATTACATCAAAATTGATAGAATGAACTATTACACATCGGTTGATTTTTTGGAGTAGTTATCACTATCACTTGGTTTGGATATGTACCACACAGGGCAATCGGGGTTAACATGAAAATTGATGCAAATATGTTAGTTTAAAGGCATTAATTCATAAGGCATGGTCTAACACGGGTAATTAAATTATACCAGAGCAGGCTTCTGCAATTGACATATGCCTCCACCGGGTCTCGAACCCGGGTTTGATCGGACACAGGCAGGCGCGCTAACCACTGTCCTAAACCAGGACAATAAGTTAGCACAGTAACCTTGATGTCTTCACAACTCCAGGCTTATCCACGGTGGGGCATTAATTCGTGTTTCGGATTAAATCCTTCTTCAGAGCCATGTGATATTAACATTAATTCATAAGGCATGGTCTAACACGGGTAATTAAATTATACCAGAGCAGGCTACTGCAATTGACATATGCCTCCACCGGGTCTCAAACCCGGGTTTGATCGGACACAGGCGGGCGCGCTAACCACTGTCCTAAACCAGGACAATAAGTTAGCACAGTAACCTTGATGTCTTCACAACTCCAGGCTTACCCACCATTGTATCAATTTTCATGTTAACCCCGATTGCCCTGTGTGGTACATATTGGACGTGAGCGGAACACGCTCTTTCCCGATTTCCTGAAAACGACCAAGTCCAAACCAAGTGATAGTGATAACTACTCCAAAAAATCAACCGATGTGTAATAGTTCATTCTATCAATTTTGATGTAATTCGTCGATTTAACATACTAAAAACTTATGGTTGAAAAATATTTATTTTCCAAAAAATGACTAAGTCCAACTTGCACTTTGCATAGTGAAAACGGCACTTTCGCTTCGATTTGAACCTCGAAAACAACTTTAGTAGATGCTTTTCTAGCCTAAGAATACGTCTATTGCCTTTAAACTAACATATTTGCATCAATTTTCATGTTAACCCCGATTGCCCTGTGTGGTACATATTGGACGTGAGCGGAACACGCTCTTTCCTGATTTCGTGAAAACGACCAAGTCCAAACCAAGTGATAGTGATAACTACTCCAAAAAATCAACCGATGTGTAATAGTTCATTCTATCAATTTTGATGTAATTCGTCGATTTAACATACTAAAAACTTATGGTTGAAAAATATTTATTTTCCAAAAAATGACTAAGTCCAACTTGCACTTTGCATAGTGAAAACGGCACTTTCACTTCGATTTGAACCTCGAAAACAACTTTAGTAGATGCTTTTCTAGCCTAAGAATACGTCTATCGCCTTTAAACTAACATATTTGCATCAATTTTCATGTTAACCCCGATTGCCCTGTGTGGTACATATTGGACGTGAGCGGAAACACGCTCTTTCCCGATTTCCTGAAAACGACCAAGTCCAAACCAAGTGATAGTGATAACTACTCCAAAAAATCAACCGATGTGTAATAGTTCATTCTATCAATTTTGATGTAATTCGTCGATTTAACATACTAAAAACTTATGGTTGAAAAATATTTATTTTCCAAAAAATGACTAAGTCCAACTTGCACTTTGCATAGTGAAAACGGCACTTTCGCTTCGATTTGAACCTCGAAAACAACTTTAGTAGATGCTTTTCTAGCCTAAGAATACGTCTATCGCCTTTAAACTAACATATTTGCATCAATTTTCATATTAACCCCGATTGCCCTGTGTGGTACACTATTGGACGTGAGCGGAACCCAGGCCGCGTGTGGAACCTCTCCGGCCCACTATGGCTGGTAAAATTTAGCGCAACATTAGAAAATAACGTGCTGAAATAACGCGATTCAACGCCTAGTTGAAACCAAGCTTAAGCATAAAACATTTTAGCCTGGTTTCTATCTCTGCGATAATTGCAATCCTTGTGTCAAAGGAAGCAGACAAAGAATATAAATTTGTGCGATCCGTGCACTTTATGGAAACCAGACTTTATGAACTTCCCACACTATACCACTTAACTTTCTAAAGAAAAGCAGAAGCTGACTGTGAGTTGTTTCGTGCATTTTTTTCCAATTAACTTTTATAACTAACCTATCAACTGCATACAGTAATAAAGTAATAGGTCTAGGCTTTTTCTAAGTCAAGCTGCTATTATAGCTTGCCTATCTAACAACACTAACGGTAAGTAAAAAGGTATGAAAAAGCAAAAACCTCTTCCTTTCCAATCTTCTCCTCAATACTTATTAATCTACTTGAATAATCTTTGCTGGATAAATGCGAACAAGACATCTCTACAATTGTCTTCTGTAGTAGTCACTGCCAAACTGCTGCGTTCAAAATGTTTGGGCCTAAATTTTAGCTGATGCTATGATGATGATGACGACGATCTTGTCTAACAAACCAACTTTCTTGCAATGCTGCTGTGAGTTAAACCTATAAATCAGTATAGGCCTTGATGTTCTCACGCAAAAAGCAGTGTTGGAATTTTCATCTGTACGTTATTTGGCCAGGAATTACAAAGTTGTTTTCTATCTGTTCCATGTACCGACTCAAAGACAGCGTTCCGCCATTCGTTTTAAATTCGATGTTTATTATTATTATTAAGATTGTCGTTTTGCGAACGAAGGTGGAAGTGAGGTCTATCGACTTCTAAACGAGACTGTCTAGCAATAATCATGCGCGCAGTTGTGAGGAAATTTATAAATTGAACGAGCCTTACCTGTAAGGTGAAGTTTGATTGTAATTCTTCTCTGGCATCAACAGGAACGGAGGAGTCACATGAGAAGCGAGGCGCACGCGCTGTCGTCATCCTTCAACGCGAAGTGATTGCAGGAGAATATAAGAAATAGAACGTAAGAAATAGAACGAAGGAGTCACGGGAGGGTTTCTGTAAGAATGCCTGGGTTGGGCATGTGACTCCTCCGTTCCTGTTGATGCCAGAGAAGAATTACAATCAAACTTCACCTTACAGGTAAGGCTCGTTCAATTTATAAATTCTTCTCTGTCATCAACTACGTCACTACGTAGTCCCATGAGATTTTAAAGCCCTGCAATCACGAGCAAGTAGCTATACACATCATAAATGGCCAAAGCATTCAGCAAAATGTATATAAGAAACGCAAGGCTACATGTTATCAATAAATAGCCTACTTGTCCAAAGTATGTTTCATTAAGTTTCCGACGATAAAACTTGGCGAAACTAGCTTCGTTCGCCCATTCAGCACTTTGCATAATGGCTGTAAGACTCAAGCCTGCTTACTTTGTGGCAGACGTTGATGCAGATCTGCATGTAAGCGCAGCGCAGATAAAACACAAGTGTCTATTCCAGCACTATTCAGTATCTCCTTCACCCATTTGGCGATGGTATCTTTGGATACTAAGTGGTTTATTTATGTGTAGCTAATGAACAAAAAATTGTAATTTCTCGTAGATTAGTGGTTCTTTTTTGATATTCTGGCAAGGTAGTAAAGATATAAAGACTAGGCTCAATATGGTAAGTTCACAACTCCAGAGGTAGCTACTTGGTGCTTACCTTACCTTGAAGTTGTTGCTACTTGATGTTTACCTGACCTGGAAGTTGTTAATTGTTTCAAGGGCTTGTATATTGCTTAACCAATCTATCTGGTAATTTTTAAATATTGTTTATACTAATAGCATGTGCAGTTTGACACTTTAACTACGACACAAAACATACAATAGTAGTGGATTTCCATATTAACTCCTTTAAAATCTACCTTCTCACCTGGAGACAGTAATAAGTAGCAACATCCCATTTAAATGTATGTAAAGATAACAAAGGATGTCATCCAAATCTCCCTTCGAAATCTTCAAATCAAAATGTGTTTAGATTGGAAGCTCATTGGCCTGAGTTATTGTTGTAGATAGAGCAGGCCTAGCTGCATTGATACTAGCACTTCATCCTAACCCCTTAGTTAAAAACTCAGCAATTTTTGCACTTGGGGTAGAAACAAGGAAACGTAATTCTCAATGCAGTACACGTTTTCCAAAGCTGAAAATAAGATTCATATTTCTTTCGTGTACTTGCCTCTAAGAGGCCATAGTTACTTTTTAGACATCATTAGATAGATTTATAGACTCTATTTTTTGGCGGACAAGTGACAATCAATCTTATCTTTGGCGCGAGGGAATGTATTTCCTCTGGATGATTTCAGAGACGTAGTGATAGTTGGCTGGTTAGGATTATGGGAATCCTGCACATATAAGTTTCTTTGATCGAGGATATCATGGTTTGTGACTAAGATAATAATAATATGTTTGGGTAGGCCACTCAGGAAACAATTACTCCCTCGGCCTTTTGCCTCGATCATTACCTTGTGTAAAGCTCTCGATATTATGCTGAAATGGGGGAATTGTAGACTTTGTTATTTGATCAATCCAAAGTAAAGCATCAACAGCAATACCACCAGGATCTGGCTTAAAAGATATAAAGTAAGGAAATTGTGTATTAAGCCTTTTCCAACTAAGTCTTCATATGGGCACTAAAGAAAATGCTTTTAGCGTGAAAGCCAAACATTGGAATCTAGTTTCAATTCAGTTGAATAAGCAATGTCAGCCTTGACATTATCTTTCCATGGGATGTGTGCTGGTGTCAGTCATTTGTCTTGCTTAATGCAACACTCCCCAATCTCGTTACATATGTCATTATGAATATCTTTAGCCCATATTATTCGCAACTGAAACTGCAGTTGTCAGACATAAATTTCATTTGTATATTTTCTCAATGTCTTGATTTTGTTTGCAGGGCGAAAATAATCTCCTTCATTCAAGGCAATCAATGCAATACTGCTAAGCAGATAAAACCGCTGTCCTTCAGTAGAGATATTCTCATAAAATTGTGCCCTACCCTGCAAAGGTTACATCTGTATTAATAACATTTTGTGGATTTCCACGTGTAAGTGGTCGAAAAGAATGACCTCTGTTATCCAATCACCCGTGAAATTTCAGATTTAGCTTCATGACTGATAACAATCTGTGAATCAAAATCTCCTTTTGAGTTTTTGACGCCTGTTTCATCTTTCTCAAATTGCCGATAGCAAAGTAGTTCAAGCATGTTGCCCGGGGAACCAGAGACCATGATGCAAAGTGTTTAAACCACATCATGTATTGTAAGATGAGAGGTTCTTTGAAAATTGTGTGGCACACAGCCAAGATAGACTTAACCTTTTCGTAAGTTGGTGGACAGTCATACTTTGAGAATCTAAATGGAAGCCTCAGGTTGATTATTAGTAGAGGTAGTGAATACTGATTGTTCCTGTTGAACAATGAATCCTAAATCCAAAAGCAAGGTTGTGGCTTAGATCACGTTCACTTAGGCATTCATCAGAATTGTCACCTCGTAAATACAAATCGTCAATGTAAGCAGTAGCCACAAAACTATCTTTGTGTAAATCTAGTTCCCGTTAAAACTGGTTTTAACAATTGAATGAATAAACTCGGGCAACTTGCCAATCCATTGTGAAAGGCTTTGTATTGGTATAGTTTACCTTCAAATATTTGCCATGCTCTCTGGCTATCTCAACGTTATAATAAGCTTCTTTGACATCTAACGACGCCATAAACACAATCTCTGCATAAGATTAGTAATTGTGTGTAACATAGCCATTTAAAATGAGAATAAACCACGTGGTTGTTAGATTCCTTTTGGTTTAGTACCATACGATGATATAAGAGTCATCAGCTTTTGGCGTTAAAAATATCACTTTATCTTTTCCAGGACTATATAGGCTATGCAGCCAACTCATAACCCTTCCATGAAGAGTTTCTCAATCTCATTTCTTATCATTCAACTCTTTTTATCGTAGAGTGCTGTTCCCGGTGGGAAATTTCAGAAGGGCTTCAAATTTTACATTTGCCTCCATGACACAGTAACATTACATCGTGATCCTTCGTTATATCACGCCATGCGTTTTTATGTGATTATATCTTAACAGCCCTAAAGTTATCACACTGATATGTAAAAAACTCAACAAGTGTAGGGAAAAACTCAAAACCGTTACTGACAATAAATTGTTCTAGGACTTTCAGTATTCTACAGGGTCCTTGAATCGTTGTGGGCTTTTGCCCTGGGTGTTGAATCGCTGACTCCACACCCTTTCCCCTAACCCATGAGGGCGGAGGCCTTGCCATAAAAGTCATGCCTGCGGCAAAAATGAGGAAAACCAACCCTACGTTCACAAACGTTGAAATGATCATGACAATTGGAAAAAACTGGTTACAAATCATTTTTGATTAATAGGTTTTCCCAACTCCTATGATTCGTTGTTCCGAAATCTTCGCTAGAAAATCATGACGAGGGGGTACTACATCGGAGGCTGAACAGAGGGTCTGAGATTCAGACCTCGGGGCATTTTCAGGTAGGCCCTTTGTATCTTTGATAGATTGGCAATAAGATGGCCTTCTTATGCAATTGCATGGTACAACATAATGATAAGGTTCTTATCCCCGATGTCGTTCTTGAATGAATTTTTACTTTCCAAAACAGGAATTGACTGGCTTTTAAGCATCAAACACCCAATTTGGTGATTGTTTGTTGCATATCACTCGAATGTCAACTTTATTCTTCTCCCATTGCAAATAATCACATAACTCATTTTTTCTCCTTTATTTGGTGCAATTTCACCAGGGCAGCTATGGGACCTCTTATAGTTGTGGGTTACGATTTTTCAATCTTTATATTTTGCCCTCAGCCATTATCGACAGATGTCGCTAGTTTTTCATCAAAATGTTTTAACACATTTTCAGAGGTGAACGGCTCACCTAATTCTTCGAGGAAAATTTAGTTATTTCGACTAAGTCGAGTTCATCATCATCAAGGTGAATACTCAAAATATCATCAAAAGTATCGGGTTCATTATCCCGAGAATGTTTTGCCGATGGCTTTTCACTTTCCTCATCTTTTCTAAGTTTTGCGCCGGTGGCAACTGCAAAACTGTCATAACTCCCGGTGGGAAAAGCAATTTTTGTCCGGTGGACAACGTTACAGAGTGCCCGGTGGGCAGATTTGGCTGTCTTTTTAGGCAACATCTAAAACCCGATGGGTAAAATCTACATTAGAAGACCCGTTCGGTCCTTCACCATTATGCCCGGTGGGCGCATTCATAGAACTTTGAACTAACTACTTTAATAATTCTATCATAGAACTCATGTTGGTTCTGAGTGTGTGTGAAGTTTCATTTCAATTAGTTATGATTTCAGATTGATTTCATTACCAATTTCAGGCGTGTTTTCCTGATGCCCCTGAGGGCCAATCAGTGATCAACATCTTAACCTAATAATATAATCATTGATTTCATCAAATTAAATGTGCATTTAACTTACTGAATTTGAAACAGTTAAGCGTATTATATCAGCAACATTTGAGTTGTACAAGAAAAAGCAAACAAAACTCACCGTTTCAATCTTTTTACCTTCGACTTTGGAGAGGAAATTTTCGCATCCGGACGACAGACAGGAATGCCACGCAATGACGACAGCGCGTGCGCCTCGCTTCTCATGGGACTACGTAGTGACGTAGTTGATGACAGAGAAGAATTCCGTAATTCTTATGGCTGTGGTATTCGGTGGACTGGGAACGAGCGATAAATAAGCGGGAAATCCAAATTTACTTTCCGAAAAGCTGACGACATCTTTTGCCTGACGACATCTTGCTGACGACAGTTGACGACATCTTTTGCCACTATGCTCCCTCCTAATTGATATTTACTTTAGGCCTTCATAGACTATCCACTGGTGTTATTACCTCTGAAGCGTTGGAACTTCTTCCTTTCGGTGAGAAATATTTTTGTTTTTTGAAGTGAGTGCTAGGCCTATTCGTTTTGTTTTTGTTTCCCTGTCTCGGTCGAAGGTTTTTTTCTCGGAAGAAGCTTCCTCTTGGACTATCAGTACCTAGGTAGGTCAGGCATAAAGTGAAGGCAGTAAAGCTGTCTATCTAGTTCTAATTCTTGTTTCCTCGTCTAAGACAGACTTTGGCCTCCAACCTTAAAAAAACAGTTTTTTTCAAAAAACTAACCACTCTCTTGTACCACCATGCATTATCGCATGTTACTACTCTTTCTTCTGGTCATTCTTCTTCTCGAAATTATCAGCAGTGAAAGAGAGGCTCCACAAGCAAAGATGGAGAAGGCTGCTACATATGCAGAAAAAAGCCAGCTTGGAAGGAAACAGTTCTTACAGTCCACTGCGTACGAAGATGAGTTTTTAGAAGTACTTGGTGTTGTTTGGCCTAGGGAGATATGTATTGTAATGCTGTCAGAAAATTTAGAAAATCAGGAAGAAAATACCAGCAGGCTGGTAATGCCATACCATACAATATTATTCATATTTTCAAAACAATTTATAAACACCATTAAACCAACTCTCTGGTCTCTAATGCATGCATGGTGGGTCGGAAAAATTGACAAGCTGGAAGGGAGCGGATTTTATAAAAATGCGCTGGGTGAAACATTTTCTAATAATTAACCAGGGTCTATTAGAGACTATAGAGAATACATACACGTTAATGAACCCTAACTTTGGGTTGAGCCCCAGTGTACTACCTTAAATCTGAATATATACTATAAAAAGCTTTTCTCATTGTTTTCTTTCATTTGTCATAGTCAATTTTACAATTGTCAATTTTAGATGTCAGGAATATTTTTACTGTAATTGTATCTTGGCAATAACAGCAGACCTCTGAGTCTTTTTCACACTGAGCGGCATTCCTTGTGCAAACCATTTGCCAAAACATCAGAACCTTTTCTAGCTTGTCAACTACAATGCAAGAGATTTAATTGATAAAAATTTCATTCAAGGCTAAAAATAATTTTGAATTTTGATATTGTACCCTGAAGATTCTTTATAATAAATGGGCAATGATATTACAGCGATGGCTAACAAAAACAAAAAAAATGCTAAAAAAAACCCATGTACATTATTGCAATATGGAATAATAAGACACAACTTAAGGTCAGTTCAGATCTGTCTATGGTACTCACAAAATTCATATGTATTTTTTTCTATAGTATGTCGATAGGTTTCTTCTCAACGGTAGAGAGACACCCATTGTTGCTGCACGCATTGGCAAATAAAGGAGAAATCATCGAGCAAAAAGCAAAAAGTCCCAGAGCTTTGATGATGGTAAATAAATTTCCTTTCTTACTGATTTTCTAACTAATAAAATGACCATGAAATAGAATAGGAACATCAAAATACACATCTTTCAACAGGTATATAAATCTGTTGGAAAACACTATTAGTTATATCCAACAGCAAGGAAAAATACAAAAGATGTTTGATTATACTTGGCTTGATGCCAAAAATTGAAGATATGGGACCTAAAGTGAATATAGCACCAACCCATTCAGGCCATAATAGGGTACTTGATATTCATATATTTCAGAAACTCATCACACTGACCAACTGGAGACTATGGCAGAGATTTGTGATCCTGGATACGAATTCAATATGGAGAGTGAACACCAGACCAGAGACGCTGCTTGCTGCTTGTCAGATAATCGATTCCATTCTAGAAGAAAACTTACACTTGTCAGAAAGTAAGTATCTAATTCAAGTTAAATCAAGATTTGAACGTAAAAAAAACTTCTCCGCAAGACAAATAAACAAACAAAAACCCCTCCCTGGACAGATAATAACCAGGAATATTCTTTGATGAATCTACTTATTCAAAACTGTTTTTAAAGCTCATTTGAATAATTAAATATAAATTGGTATAGTTACATACCTAATGAATCCACATCACTAGGCGAAATGATTTATAAAATCCCAACATTAGGAAAGCCTTTTGAATCATTAGGGCAGGGTAATGGTCTTGAAAAAGCATTTTATTTTCCATTCTAATCAGTGGCATTAGAGGATTAACCTCTTATTTAGTTGAATATTTAGTTATTTTCTCTTGAAATTGAATATTCTTTGGGTCTAGATTCAGAAACAGACTTGAGCAGTGAACTAATGAAAATCAAGGATGCCATGATTCGAGAGTTCATCCAGAAAAGAAGAGCCCCAATCTACGACCCTGCTGAATTTGAAGACATTTGCGTCAGCAATGGTGCATCTTCCATCTTCTCAAACCTGGCATCAGCAGTTTGCACAGGCCGACAAAGTGAGTGACGTCATAGGGCAAACAAACAAATAGTTGTTTCTGTGTTGTACCAGCTGTGCTTCACTTTGAGCCAAAGGTGCAATTTGATGCAGAGGAACAACACGCTGTTCATGGTAACGAATAACATGAACCATCGATTGGATCAGCCATGTCATCGCGAACCGGTCAAAGAATTTTGCATGATTCTCAGGAGACACACAGCAACAGTCGAAGCTGCAATACGGAGGGCAATCGACAATCAGTGGTTGATAGTTGCTACAATTGACGATTTCACTTTTGTACATCAACATCGCCATTCAGATACCAACAGCGCATCTTTGGGTATCAATATGTGTACAATGGTTATCAGCATATTTAAGAATATACCAGCCATAAGTTGGGAAAGTTCGCACGATCCCCATGACCCTGTCTTGATAGAAGATGCCAATATCAGCAGGTTATCAATTTTTGCAGATATTGCAGCAACACATGCATCTGTCATGCCCGTGTGGCTGACAGAATCATTTTTTGACCCCTGTCTAAACAAGATGGAGACTAAATGCACATGAGTACTATCAGTCAGATGATGGCCAACAGCTTCGCTCATTTGAAAACCTGGATGCTTGAAAAACTGGATGCTTTATTCAATTCTGGCTCAATATTAAGAAAAATATTGTATCTTGCTCCAGTTCAGACACGCATTCTCGGTACATCATCATAAGCATACCCAGAAACATAAACCAAGATATCATATTACTCATGGGGCCACTCCACATTGAATTGAATGCTCAAGAAGACCTCATGGAAGTGTACTATCCAATATTCAAATATATATACAAAAATCTGTTTCCAGGGAGCAAACTTGCTGATACCCCATAAACATGGCGCAACAGTTTCATACAGGAAGTAACATACAATTGCTGGCTAATAATCCGTGAATCTGTGCTGGAAGTTTTGAAAGGCTTTTCGTAAAAGTCAATCTTCGGGCTAAGGCAATCTTTTCGTAAAAGTCTACTCTACACAACTTCAAAAGCTCCTTCACTCCACTAAAGAATTACACCTTTTCTCTGTCCAGCCTTAAAGGAATAAAAGGAGGAGTTGCAAAAATATTGGTTTCCATTTTTAAGTCCATCTCTGATAACAGTGATTGGTCTAAAGTGCCAGCAGTTCTTAAAAATGAGAATTCAATCAATCTTAAAGATGATGCCAATTGGATACCATACTTAAAGACGACCGAAATCCACCCTTTCTTGCGATTTAAAGGACTGTCCAAGAAAACACAGCAATGAAAATTGTGTGATTTTCGGAGGTTGTGGCCACTCATTCCACAGACAGTGTGCTCCTGAATTTTGCCCCATCTGCAAGGCATACGTCAAAGAGCAGATAAATGGCTTGAAAACAACAATCAGGGAAGGCGTGACAAGTTCCACAGATTCCAGCGAAAATAAAAGGAAACAGCAAAATGATGATACGACAGTTAACACTCCAAAATTGCAAGAGCACGAAGTTCAAGAGGAAATGGACAAGGTTTACAGAGAGATAATGGAAATGAAGCCAGAAGTAGCAGCAAGTGACGATGAACAGAGCCTTTTTTAACAGTAATACTGGGGGGCAAATGCCCCCCATTCCTCAACATTGCCCCTCCAGTCATGTAGTTTTGACCCCAAGATATTATCCCTTTTCAAAACAGTTACCTAGTCACGATAAAGGAGGCCTAGGTCAATGGGAAAAATGAAATGCTAGAGATTTAGGAAAAAGGCCACTAGTCACGGAAATCAAGCGCACAATAATGCTTATAATATAAAAAAAGATCTACATAACGTTGTCAAATTATGAACACAACAAACGTCAGATCGAAAGTTTCACGCACTGTCCTTGTCACGTGGTCAATTGTCTTTCATCAGAAAATTCTGGCCATTGGAAGATTTTTTCGAAAAAAGTTTCGCCGCGACTCAAGACCAACCGTAGACACTTATAAGAATAGAGACTTAGTCACTAAGTTTTTTAGAAATCGTTTTGTTGTGACTGGTTAGTTTGAAAAACCCTATTTTGATCTTATTTCTCTGCAATCATGAAGGTGTGGTCAATAGGTGTTGTTCATCAGCTACTCATAATTAGCTACTTATACAGTGGCGTTTCTAGGGCTAATAACATACGCAGGAAGAGAAACTAAGGGATCCTAAGCCATTGTGAGACCTCAGAAATAACAATATGTCAGGAGCTTCCAGGGGCTTCGCCCCCTGAACCCCTACCAGGGCCTTGCCCTGCACCCGCTGTTTTAGGGGGGCTGCCCCCCAGACCCTAGGCTGTTTTAGGCAATGGCCCTGGCCATTGCGTATGTGCCCTCGGCACACCATGAAATATCCCCTTAGAATTTGCCCCCCCCCACTAAGAATTTCTTAAAAAAGGCTCTGACGATGAATTCCTTAACATCAAGCCAGTCAAGCATTGTAAGAGATGTAATCAGTTGCTAGCAATCCACACGAAAAAATTCCTGATAACTGTTCCATCATCTCCAGTTCTTTCTATGGCCATTTGCCAGGAAGGCAGCATCATCTATTGCTATGATAGTCACCACCGTGGCAAGTCGGGTGCTATAATCGCATATTGTAAATCGCATATTTTTTTTTTCTATAAACATTTACTTTAAATATACATATAAATATACATATACTTTAAATATACTTATCAATTTTGCATACTACATAGAAGCATTAGTTAGGTCAACATGGCAAACATCACTCACGGACAGTAATATTATTCAAATTATTTAAGAAATAATCTAGTAGGTACAAACACGAAAAGATGCATCTTTTGTGAGAAATTTGAACGGATTTTAAAATAAAGCTCGCTATCTTGTTCCAAATGGCTTGATTCGTTGAAATCTGAAATAACTGTTTGGTATCCACTTCACGTTTTCAAGTTATATTGATATTTGTCGTGGGTGGTTTTTCAGATTTGAAAGGCGCCATTTTGTTCCTTCCCGAGAGGAATTTATCCTTCTCCAAAAAGATGCATCTTTTGTGAGAAACCTGAACAGTAGATTCATCTTTGAACTTGTTTCTTTTTGTATACGGACTCAAGATAGATATCAAAGCTTTACTATGATATGAAAATTGTAAATCTTATTGTAACTTACTGTAAAAACTCGCTTATAAGAACCACTTCTTTGAAAAACCTTTACCGTAGGATATCAGTATTTTAGAGAACATTTTCTTTTAATTTTCAAAATTAACTGCTCTAGTGATATATAAAATCTGCTTGAATCGCATCACCCTAAGTGGAACTAAATCATCAAAGTCTTTTAGGCTTACTCTGAAATTCACAGGGTCTCATATGTCTATTTTTACTGTATTTCCATATTGCCAAAATAGGTCCTTTGATTCTAATCCATACACTGCTTTCAATTAAAAATTAAAGAGCAGACAGGTTAGGTAATCAGGTAATTGGAAGGATAAACCCATATTTGATTGAAATACTAATCAATCTTTTACCTGATTTCATGCCATTCCAAACTTCTTCACCATCCTGAAACAGCTCAGCATTGACCACAGCGTCATCTGCATCGACATTACCGTATCTGCCATCATTTGTGAAGTCCTCAAACTCATCATCTGAGTTGTGGGCACAAACGGTCCACTCCTCTTCAACATGACCCATGCTGACAGTGCTGTGGATTGGATGCGACGAATTTACTCCAGTGCTCGTATCATAAAGGCTGCACGGTCGCTGGCAGGTATTCCATGTTAGATGGGCAAGTACTGTCTCTTACTCCGTGGTAAGAAAAAGGCAAGTTAAGAAGAGTCAAGGTAAGAAGAATCAAGGAAAGAAGGATCAAGGTGAGAAGAAGGAAGATAAGAAGAGTCAAGGTAAGAAGAGTCAAGGTATGAAGAATCAACGTAAGAAGAATCAAGGAAAGAAGAATCAAGGCAAGAAGAATCAAGGTAAGAAGAATCAAGGTAAGAAGAAACAAGGCAAGAAGAATCAAGGAAAGAAGAATCAAGGTAAGAAGAAACAAGGCAAGAAGAATCAAGGAAAGAAGAATCAAGGTAAGAAGAAACAAGGCAAGAAGAATCAAGGAAAGAAGAATCAAGGTAAGAAGAAACAAGGCAAGAAGAATCAAGGTAAGAAGAATCAAGGTAAGAAGAAACAAGGCAAGAAGAATCAAGGAAAGAAGAATCAAGGTAAGAAGAAACAAGGCAAGAAGAATCAAGGTAAGAAGAATCAAGGTAAGAAGAAACAAGGCAAGAAGAATCAAGGAAAGAAGAATCAAGGTAAGAAGAAACAAGGCAAGAAGAATCAAGGAAAGAAGAATCAAGGTCAGAAGAATCAAGGTAAAAAGAATCAAGGTAAAAAGAATCAAGGTAAAAAGAATCAAGGTAAGAAGAGTCAAGGTAAGAAGAAGTAATGCAAGAAGAAGCAAGGTAGCTAAGAAAAAGTAAGGTAGAGTCGAGGTAAGAAGAAAAAAAGCAAGAAGCAAGAATAAAGAAGATAAGAAGGATCAAGGTAGGAAGAATCAAGGTAAGAAGAAGCGAGCGAATAAGAAATATGCTTGATTGACATTCTATGTTTACTAATTGTCATCTGCAACATCCTCCGGTGACATTCAGATCTATTATCAAACATTGGTTTGGAGGGGAGGGGTAGCTCCAACATCATTCTACAGGTTGATAGCTCAAAAATTGAGGTAATACTAAAATCGTCATAGTGTGTCAAGATCTTTTGGCGAGGATTTTGGGTAGAAAATTTCCTGAATCCTGTATGTCTCGGTGTTGCGAGAACGAGTCCGTCGTTCCGATAGAGTCCCACGTTGATGTTTAGCTGTTGTAGTCGAGAGAGGAGGGAGCTTCCAACTAACTCGCAGGTTTCAGCCCAGTCGAAGCTGCCCATCATAACGTCAATTGTGGTGTTCCCTTTCTTTTGCCATGATTGCTGTTCGTGTATGTGGCTGCATGAGGCTGGAGTTCTCGGCGTCTATGATTATGTCCTTTTCGCCTGCGGTTATTTTGCCCTGCGATGAAGTGAAGTTGAGGGTTTATGTTGAGGGAGTACTGCATATATTTATAAGAAACCAGGTTTTAAAAAACTGAAACACTCAATCACTCAATTGTTGAGACATCAATGGATAAAACAATAGGCTATTATTTGAAAATGATAGGCTTGACCTTAAAATGGTTTCTTAGAACCGGCACTCTACTTTATAAGATAATCTATATTGAAAATGTTTGTCTATCCTCTCTCCCCTGACCCCTGACCCACATTGACTTGCCAGGGTCAAGCCCTCAGGTGGTGGTAGCCCCTTTTGCGCTTGCACATGCTTCAAGTTCGCTCAAACTAAAAGGCAAAAACAAAGAGCGTCGACAAGTAAATTTCAGTTATTTTGAATTTTTATTCTGCAGAGGATTTATTTATTCTACTACGGATTTCTTTATATAGCCGTGGCTTTCTCCATTTTGTCATGGCTTTCTTTATTCTGCTTTTTGCTTTTTGATTGTGTACATTTTTTACTCCGATTTTTGTTACAGAGTCGTGTGTTAGAGTTATTTTAGATTTGAGGCGCTAGAAGGTTGTTCTCGATATGGCACAGAGGGCACAGTGTTTGTTACCCTTTTCAATATGTAAAACGTTAATGATCTACGCTTATCTTTAGTTACATTTGTTCTACATATTGCGTTTAGATTTATATCTCTGCCCTCTCCGCAGCTGTAGGTGAAAATAGTAGAGGAGGCATTCTATGATCGTAGGGGATTATAGGGAAAATCATTTTTTGAGATGTAGGGGATAGTAGGGGAATTGAGCGTGTGCAGTAGGTAGAATCTTTTGAATCTATACTTGCTCCACGAGTCCTTGTCTCCCTGTGTGGTATCTGGTCAACTATGAAACTGAGGGTAGCACTAGACCAAGCTCGCTCATATTGGGTCTTGGGTCTCATAGTCCAACGTACAAAGTCTGTGTCAAATCTATGCCATACGCTCATTATTGGCAAAATATGTAATAATGAGCGTATGATAATTTTTCCCGAGCTACGATGCTGCCCTAGTTAAGTCCAAATTCAGGGTTGCATCTAAGGGGGGGGGGTTATGGGGGTTGTAACCCATGGCCCATGCCCTTTTTATTAATTAAGGAAGCTAATTTGCCCTATTCTCGTCAGGCTAATCATTCTGAATTCCCCATTTCAAAGAGAAATTGAAGGATTCTAAACCATTCTAAAGCCTCAGATATGTCAAAATGTCAGGACTTTCCGGGGGCTCTGCCCCCTTGACCCCTACTAGAGTCATTCCCTGCCCTTTTCTGCGGCTAAAACCCTTGCCCTCCAAAATTCCTAGTTGCGCCCCTGAAATTGTCTGGAAAAAGCAAATTTCCGTTTCGCATCATATTCCGTTATAGGCATTCTCTGTTTTCTGTTTCACATTTTTCGGAAAATTCGGACAAAAAGAGAGAGTGATACTTGTAGCCAGTCCCACTATAACCAGAGTATCAGCCGAAATGTCTTCGTAGTTTTGGCGTGGACTAGTAGGGATGAATTGAGAGGGCAGTAGGTAGAAACACTGCAGTTTGCGTGGCAGCACTGTGCGCCTTCCATCACCACGGAAAACAAACGGGTTGATTCACCAGATTGATTTCTATGTTGGTGATTCTTGTTGATAACTGCGCAAACACGACGCTTTTAGACGCCACAAGAAGACTCAATATCCTGGCAAGCTGCACGAAGAGAATCGTCTTCTTTCAAGCAGTGTGAGGTAACAAAACTTCCAGCAGAATCCCCAAACACGATCTTTAAGAGTGAAACGTGCCTAGCATTTTACTTTATGCTTCGCATGGGCTGCTTTAGAATGTTCAGTCCAGCTTGAATAGGCCTAGTCTACTTAGATGCCCCTACAATTTTTAGGCCCTTTTTGGAGTATGGCTACATTTAAAAAGCACCTATGAATTTTAATTGGTTTGTTTAGTCCAGTAACGCAAGCATTCTTAAAGGGAATAATTTGGCGGCAAATTATTTTAAGTCGATGTGGTCTTGACTCCGTAATGAAACTGTAAAGTTTGTATATGGTTAATGTGGCGGTGACCTGGACTGGAAAATATGCACTGCACGCAGAAGATCTTCTGCCCGCAATATCAAGTAAAACAATAGATGTAATATTCTAGAACGATAACCAGTTGTGCGACTTCAGCGCACAGTGCGCAAACTTTCCAATCAGGCGTGTAAGAGAATGTGGGACGATTGCAGTTTAGCAAGCCATAACCACGGGGAGACAAGATTTCCAAAGAGCCTATACTAACATCTCCCTAATGAGTGGATCCATTTTCTGTGGACTGCATGATTGTGGAGGCCACCTGCTAAACTGCTAATGAGCTAAGAACATTGATTTTTGGTCTGTAATTGACATTGGGTGAAATTTGTACATAATTTCTGCTATAGAAAAAATGTATTTAGCTATTCTAAGGGTTTAAAAGTATCGAAACGAAGTAATGTTTTGTGATACTTAATGTTTTTGTTTTTGTATTTCTGATAATATTTTTCATTTACGCTATTTTTAGGGGTCGAAAATCATAAATGGGGGAGTTTAAGACCTAAGCCTTGCCCTAAACCGCCATGTTTACGTCATCGTTTTGATACTTTTAATACCTTAGAGTAAAGCTCAAAATTCATTTATAAGCTAAGTTTTGCAAAGAATGCTCAAAATCCATAGACTTTTGTCTGATCTTGCTGGCGTTCTTTGCAAAAAGGGCTCAAAACTTTCATTTAGGCCATTCATGTCAGAGAGAAGAAGCAACTAACAGTTCCTTAAACACGCAATGGGGTGCGACCCTTTTTCCATTGTTTTTATCAGGTATGTTCTCTGTACAAATAAAAGTAACTTTTTTCTGCCATCTCCAAGGCATAGTATAGATTTGCAGTTTTATGTCACCTTCTTATTCAAAATACAACTCAAGAAGAGGTGCATTGCATAAAATTTTAATATTTTCTGATGCATTCCACAAAGAGCTTAAATTTGGTTGTTCCAGGAATTTCATTTCAAGATGAGCAGTTCCGAAGAGGTTTCGTGGATATCATGGTTCTGTGGCTTGAGAGGAAATGAATTCTTTTGTGAGGTATATTGTAGAATTTACGATCTTAAATTTTTCACATCTATTACGGATGTCGATATCTTTCAAATTTTTTGATCTGAGGATAACTTTAGTTCAACTAACGAAATTCTTAAAAAGGTGAGAGGCAGTATACAATCCATTCTTATGTATTCACTATGGTTGCATGCCACACTTCACTTATTCACTTGAAATATCTTAAGCAGTTTAAGCCTGTGTACTATGTGCTTTTTGTTATTGTAAGTTGAGCTTTTTGTTATTGTATGTTGAGCTTTTTGTTACTGTGTTTAGCTATTGTAAAAATAAAGTGTTGTTAGAATTACTATGCTTCTGTTTTTCTCACTTTCTTGAAGTCCTGTACCTATCAAAGACTGTATGTATCCATACGTGACTCAGTTTTTATTCTGAACCTCTCTTTATCCTTGTCACAAGGAAGTGTATATCTTTAGAATTAAGAAATGTACAATATTTTTGCTGTTATTCCTTTGTTGAAAAAAAAACTAATTGTTTAAGCAATCATGATAGGATTCAAAACACCGATCTCTGAACCATCTAGTCA
Organism: Pelagia noctiluca; assembly: GCA_963924455.1. Classification (NCBI taxonomy): domain Eukaryota; kingdom Metazoa; phylum Cnidaria; class Scyphozoa; order Semaeostomeae; family Pelagiidae; genus Pelagia; species Pelagia noctiluca. Next base: position 15,250,820 of record OZ004316.1, read on the forward strand.
ATTGACAAACTGAGCTACCAGGATGATCCAGTTAATTGGCAAATATTGCACAACCACTCATGTACTGTAATGTAAAAATCCCCCAGTGGTTGGGGGTTAGATTTCATCCTACCCTTGTGTGTCAAAAGTATGACTGAAAAAGATGGAGTCAGGAAGGTACTTTGCTCCATTACCAGATTATGCACTTGTCTAGGGACTAATCTATCAATCTACCAAAATGATAGACTTGTTTAGTGACAAATCTTTCAACCTGCCAGCCCCTACTAGCAGGGAAAACGGCCCGAGTAAAAACTGTGTGTGTCCATTACAGGAATGTAAAGGTGAACCAATCTAGGCTCTATCACAGCAAAAAAGGACCTGCAGAAAGGCAGCAAGTTCTCCCAATAGTGGAACCATTGGTAGCCAACTATCACTTAATAGTTTTTAAGGTAGCAGAGTTTTGAAAGTCAATTGATATGATTTATGTGAGTGAAATCGAGCCAGATAGGATTCAAGGGCTATGAGGGCATGCCTTTTTTAAAAGAAGTAGGGTATCTTACTTGAACAGTCTTTTGACTGCTGTTAGTTTCTGGATTTCTATAGGTATATCTGTAACATAGGGTGGATGGATGATATAATCAAATAAAATTTGCTTTTTGTAACAGGTAGATGAAGATTACATCCAAGATAAGTTCAACCTCACTGGATTAAATGAACAGGTTCCTCATTACAGACAGGCCTTGGATATGATCCTGGATTTAGAACCCGGTAAATTATTCATTACATATCAAATAATGGTAGATACACTTCATACAGAAAACTGTAGGCCTGTTAGACCCCAATGAACCTGGCAAAGTCAAATATGCAATACATTGTATAGCTTAAAAGTTAGCAAGATGAAAATGTTTGAAATTGACTTAAATTCTGATATTTTTGCTGAATTAAAGCAGAAAAATTTTATTTCATAAGATGATGAGCTTGAAGATAATCCAAATCAAAGCGACCTGATTGAACAAGCAGCAGAGATGCTGTATGGATTGATCCATGCCAGATATATTCTAACAAACAGAGGATTGGCACTGATGGTAAGACCTTTCTTTTATCATTCATGTTTTACACCATTTGTTCCACAGAATACTCTCTGGTCTCTAATAGACGTCCCCCCCCCCTCCGCTTATTAATTTTTAGAAAATTTTCCACCCAGGACATTCTTATTCCAACCCCCCCGCTAATTAATTCTGGTAACGAGTTCCAAACAAGATAAAGCAACACAACAACATTCTGTGAGCCAAAAACTTTTCAATTCATTAAATAGAATTTCCAATGTGCACAATAATATGGAATGTCCAACGTTGTTAACAATCATGTCCTAATGAAGATGAACCTAACATATATGATATGTTGCAGGATATGTAGAGGCTAAACATAAAAAGAAAAGTTCTTGTGCTATTGTTGTTATGTTATGTTTTTGTCAAAGCTTCCATCCCCAAAACGAAAGTTTAGAAATTTAATTGTTTCCAATCCCCCCCCCGCCAATTGATTTTTGAAATATTTTCCAACCTCCCCGGCTATCAATTCTTTCGATTTTTTCCGACCCCCCCCCCTACTATTGTAACCCCCCCCGTCTATTAGAGACCAGAGAGTAACTCTTTTCCCCGCCAAAGGGAGATCCTCACTGATAATTAGTGTTTGCTGCTGTGCTCTTGTTTTGTTGAGGATTGTATAATTGCATGAAAATTTATTGCTTCATTCTCCAAATTAACTAGCACACAAGCAAGCATTGAGTTCAACTTGAGCCAGGATATTTCACGCAAATTAGCTGACTAATTTTTCGAATCCTGCTTCTACTAAAGATTCTTTGTGATTCTTGGAAAGGGAAATATTTCAAAGTTGTAACATTTTGATTATCATTTAAATTCTTTATTTCTATTCATAGCTGGAAAAATATCAGAATGGTGACTTTGGACACTGCTATCGAGTTTACTGTGAAAATCAACCTGTTCTCCCTATTGGTGAGTGAGATTCATGGAAATAAACAGACTCAATTCTTATGAATTCAGTTCTGGAATGTTCATTGAGTATTCTGTAGCACTGATGAGCATGTATTATACTGAATGTATTGTAGCTGACAATTAGTATTGGTAAAGGGACGGCAGATCACTCAATCCTAGTTCAAAGGATCATGAGTCAAGGCCTAACTTCCAGCTTGTCAAATTACAAGGAGAGAAAACATTAGCTCTAGTTAATTCAAAGCAAAAAGGTAAATGGAATCATGAGGTGTGGTCACATTAAGAGAGAGGACCAGAGGACAACTACTGAGATTAACTTTTCAGTGGCCCTTTTTATGGTTTAGTACATACTTAGTAAATACCTTCCAAAGATAGTAGGCATATTTGCCAATCAACTTGCCAACCTTGTTATTATTTCAAGCTTACACAAGTCTTTCCACCACCCAATAATTTTTTCGTCACCCTTCCAGTATTATTGTTGGGAATGAGTTAAAATTTGTTGAATTCTTGATATTTCAACAAATGGGTAAAAATCTAGTTTTTATTTTATAATATTCTTGGAATTAACTTTCCGTTGACAGAAGTATGAAAAGTTAAATGGAAATGTTAAAGCAGCTTCTGGGATGGCGAGTAGAAACATTAAAGCTAAGATAACCAAATCGCTTCGCTTTAGATTCAAAAGGCTTCCAGTTTTTTAAGGTGTTGAATAATAATGTTCATATTTCTAGGTCTTTCAGACGTTCCTGGGGAAGCAATGGTGAAGCTTTATTGCCCCAAGTGCATGGATGTTTACAATCCAAAATCATCCCGACATCACCATACCGACGGCTCGTACTTTGGTACAGGTTTCCCACATATGCTCTTCATGGTGCATCCGGAATATCGTCCAAAAAGAAGTCCAAATCAATTCGTGCCAAGGTAATGAATACCACATTTTCTGCAATCACCATTTCTTAAGCTCAATCCACGCTGGATATGGCAAGATATGGCACTTAACCTAATTAAGGGTTATTTTCATTAATCGTCACAGACTAGGGTATATCTAAAAAATCCGCCTATTCATATAAATTTTGCTAACGAATGGATGTTATGCAGTCATTTATGATTTGTTGTTTTTCTAGGCTTTATGGTTTCAAAATACACCCGATGGCATATCAAATACAAGCTCAGGCCGCTGCTAATGCAAGGAATAGAAGTGCTTCAGCGAGGCAAAGACCAACAAAAGCAAGTCATTATAAATAAGCGAACAGGCTACTCAGCAATGACCGTATCTCAATTTGAAATTTATTCATGTATACTATGTGGTTATTTGTGTTTCCTATATGGATATAGTGATGTACGCTGTGCAATCTTTCTGCGAAATTTAGTATTTATAATAACATATATCAACCTTGTATGCTATCTATTCCTATCATTTTTCAATTCTCGCACAGTTGTCTGCTCCACATAAAGTTTGTTGATTGTGTTACGTTAAGTTCAACCGGCCTGATCTTTGCCTTTCAGTAAAACCTATCCCCCTGATCACTTTAACAAGAATCTATGTACCGTCGCATGAGGATTCCTGAATCTGAAACTGAGTTTCCTTTCACATTTCTGTGTGACATCCTACCGAAATCTAAGTACTTTAATAGGCATTGTCACGATATTTTCGTCTCACAGATTCGATCTCAAAAAACATCGATAAGAAAGAATTCATTCTTCTCTACAGGCTAGTGCAATTTTCTGCTCTATTATCCTTCCTTTTCTCAAAGTTTAAGTCCAACGAAAATCAACTTTTGTGACCCATAATACGTTGCAAACAATAAATTTTTTATTACCTCCTTTCACGAAACGCGAATTTTTGTGGTCATTGAGCCCCTTTAACGCGAAGTCCCTTCTTGTATTTCTTTGACGATTCTTTTGAAGATTTAAGGGTCGGGCCGTGTGCAAATTAAAATAAACAACGAGTGCCTTACTTCGTAATTTCGGAAAATCAGTCAGAAGACTTCGGTCATCTACTTTGGTTTCTGTTTTGGACACCAAAAAAATTTTTTTGTGGTGAAATAAAGCATTCCTGTTGTACATATTACCTTAACAGTCTATCAGAACAAGTTTTGTTCTTATAAACTTACTTTTTCGTTACGATGCTTCTTGAAGGAAAAGGAATGAATGAATAATCAATTGAAGATAAATTTCTTAATTAATGGTAATAGTCATGGTTATATTGACAGGCTGCTATAAATTTGCTCAAGAAAACGCCTAAAAGCTTATTGTTAATTGTTCGCACACTGAAACTAGAGGCATCAAATCAGGACCCTAATGATAACACATATTGTACTTATGTGTTATCCAGTAAAAAATATTCGACTGTATGTTAAAGTTACTGAATATGATGGGTTATATTTTTCAATTGGCTTTAGCATTTCCTGTGACCATTTTCAAATTCTCCACCGCCCGGCAAAATTGTGCGGAGTGTGCGTCAACTTTTTTCGCGCGGGAACGGGCTGTCCCGCTTTCATCGGCTTGGTGAGAGGCTGCGCGCGCATACTTTACATTTTTCCTCTATGCTGCTTTTGTTTACTTTTCTATTAACATTCATGTGCAGAGAGAATCTCCTGATGGAAATTTAAAAATCCTAAGCCATTTTAAGGCCTCGGAGGTAGCAAGGTCTCAGGACTTTCCAGGGGGTTCGTCCCCTCGACCCCCACCAAGCTCTGCCCTGGACCCGTTGCGGGGCTCACGGCGCCCCCAGCTGTTTTTGGCAATGACTTGCATCTTGGGCCCCCAATAGGCAGGGCCATGGCTGTGAAAATCTGATTTCAAGCCTAACCCAGATAATTTCAATGGTTTCCTAGACTTTCGAGCATGGAGATTCAGAATCCAAGATGGGACCAAAAAACTTTTGCCTAGTTGTCACGTGATTGATGACGTAATCAAAAAAGGCAAAAAATTGTAATAAATCCGTTATAACTTCAAGTATAGCCGTGTGATTTTGCTGTTCTTGAAAGCGCATTTCTTAAGCTTTCGAATAATGTGTTCAATTATCATTTTTGCTGACGTCTTCATTTTTGCTGACGTCAGCATTGTTTTGTGACGTCAAAAGATTTTTTCAATTTCGTTCTCATTTTCGTTTTAGACATGAACATAATATCTTTTGAAATATACCAGAGTACTGAAAGCAGTAACACGGATGGTTTTTCACATTAATGCTTGTTTTTTACAACGTAGCCCTAGTTAGGCTATATTTTGTCGTGCTTTATGTGACTCGAATAGTACTAACCATATATGAAACAAACAAATAAGAAAAAACCATCACCGAACACAAGTTAAGGGATCCAGTCAAGCCTGTAATCATCTTCTTCACTGTCCTAGCTGCTAGTATCACCGATATAGATTGATATCTAACTCCTGGTTGGTATCAAAGCAATGCATTTAGCCCCAGTATCTACTTCGTCACTTTCACTAATTTCGCTGTCCTCATCTCCTTCTCTCCTTGGCTTCTTACTTTCAGTTGGTGTAGTGCTTGTTTTTCTACTTCTACGCTTGGAATGAAACGATGCTGGCAATTTTTCACCTTGAAAATTAAAGTTATGAATTGCCATGGAAATCAAAATAAAGTGCTCTGATAGAGAATTTTCAAACATGATATGCATCCATTTACAGTTTCTATGCTTCAAGCAAAAAAGAATTGACAGAAAAGTTGCTTCAAAATAATGATATTTTCCTATCTTTCGAACGACCTAAGCAGCATAGTGTCTGAGTTAAGAAGTACTCACGCTATTTCTGACATTATGGAGATTATATGTTTTTCAGAGGATCGTCTAATTGGTAAAGAAATATTTCGAATTTTAAGCTCTTTGGTATCATACCATCATCCGAAAATATCTATGAATATAGCTAATGGAAAATATTCATTTGACATTTGTCAATGGAGCTGCAAAATTTATCAACCAGATCGAATTTTAAAGTAAATGAGAACCTAAATTACAAATTATGAAATGAAGTGATGACCCTGAATAGCTCAGGAACTCGTTACTTGGCATTTGAAGTGCTTGTTTTATCAGCGATAGAGAATTATACAAAAAACTGTTATTGCTTCCCTTGCCAAGTAAATGCGGATATATGCAAACATAACTAAAAAATGCTTTAATCAAAATAACAATGATTAGTCACGCTACTAAAGTTCTAAAACTAAAGGAGCTGTCTAAAGATCAGTGATGGAAAAGCCTTGGTACGGCTCGCCATTTGGTAATCTATTTCCCATACCTCCTACGCCTTACGTAGCTGAATGAGCCTCTGCGTCTTTGCCAGTAGCCTCCTCTGCGTCTTCTGCCCCAAGGTGCTGGATCTGCTTTCACATCTAAGGCGTTTTTGTCTATAATGCAATAAGTTGCAACAAGTTTTAACTTGTGTGAACAGAAAAGGTTGGGATGAAAGAGGTAATTTTTATCTTCATTAAATCAAATGCAGGCACATACCGTATATTACTGACACATGCAGCCAGTCTGGTGTGTTGTTTGGTTGACTTGATGAAATATATAAAGAAAGCATCATAATAAACTTTTAGTTTAATAAGAGAGCCAACAACAACAACAACTATGACAGGCCCCCTCTTTGGTTGGTTTATATTACTGACACATGCAGCCAGTCTGGTGTGTTGTTTTGTTGACTTGATGAAATATATAAAGAAAGCATCATAATAAACTTTTGGTTTAATAAGAGAACCCACAACAACAACAACAATGATAGGCTCCCTCTCTGGTTGGTTTATGTTACTGACACATGCAGCCAGTCTGGTGTGTTGTTTTGTTGACTTGATGAAATATATAAAGAAAGCATCATAATAAACTTTTGGTTTAATAAGAGAGCCAACAACAACAACAACAATTACAGGCTCCCTCTCTTTCGTTGGTTTATATTTTTGACACATGCAGCCAGTCTGGTGTGTTGTTTTGTTGACTTGATGAAATATATAAAGAAAGCATCATAATAAACTTTTGGTTTAATAAGAGAGCCAACAACAACAACAACAATGACAGGCTCCCTCTCTTTGGTTGGTTTATATTTTTGACACATGCAGCCAGTCTGGTGTGTTGTTTTGTTGACTTGATGAAATATATAAAGAAAGCATCATAATAAACTTTTGGTTTAATAGAGAGCCAACAACAACAACAACAATGACAGGCTCCCTCTCTGGTTGGTTTATGTTAATGACAAATGCAGCCAGTCTGGTGTGTTGTTTTGTTGACTTGATGAAATATATAAAGAAAGCATCATAATAAACTTTTGGTTTAATAGAGAGCCAACAACAACAACAACAATGACAGGCTCCCTCTCTGGTTGGTTTATGTTAATGACACATGCAGCCAGTCTGGTGTGTTGTTTTGTTGACTTGATGAAATATATAAAGAAAGCATCATAATAAACTTTTGGTTTAATAAGAGAACCAACAACAACAACAACAATGATAGGCTCCCTCTCTGGTTGGTTTATGTTACTGACACATGCAGCCAGTCTGGTGTGTTGTTTTGTTGACTTGATGAAATATATAAAGAAAGCATCATAATAAACTTTTGGTCTAATAAGAGAGCCAACAACAACAACAACAATGACAGGCTCCCTCTCTGGTTGGTTTATGTTAATGACACATGCAGCCAGTCTGGTGTGTTGTTTTGTTGACTTGATGAAATATATAAAGAAAGCATCATAATAAACTTTTGGTTTAATAAGAGAACCAACAACAACAACAACAATGATAGGCTCCCTCTCTGGTTGGTTTATGTTACTGACACATGCAGCCAGTCTGGTGTGTTGTTTTGTTGACTTGATGAAATATATAAAGAAAGCATCATAATAAACTTTTGGTTTAATAAGAGAGCCAACAACAACAACAACAATGACAGGCTCCCTCTCTGGTTGGTTTATATTACTGACACATGCAGCCAGTCTGGTGTGTTGTTTTGTTGACTTGATGAAATATATAAAGAAAGCATCATAATAAACTTTTGTTTAATAAGAGAACCAACAACAACAACAACAATGACAGGCTTCCTCTCTGGTTGGTTTATATTACTGACAAATGCAGCCAGTCTGGTGTGTTGTTTTGTTGACTTGATGAAATATATAAAGAAAGCATCATAATAAACTTTTGGTTTAATAGAGAGCCAACAACAACAACAACAATGACAGGCTCCCTCTCTGGTTGGTTTATGTTAATGACACATGCAGCCAGTCTGGTGGTTGTTTTGTTGACTTGATGAAATATATAAAGAAAGCATCATAATAAACTTTTGGTTTAATAGAGAGCCAACAACAACAACAACAATGACAGGCTCCCTCTCTGGTTGGTTTATGTTAATGACACATGCAGCCAGTCTGGTGTGTTGTTTTGTTGACTTGATGAAATATATAAAGAAAGCATCATAATAAACTTTTGGTTTAATAGAGAGCCAACAACAACAACAACAATGACAGGCTCCCTCTCTGGTTGGTTTATGTTAATGACACATGCAGCCAGTCTGGTATGTTGTTTTGTTGACTTGATGAAATATATAAAGAAAGCATTATAATAAACTTTTAGTTTAATAAGAGAACCAACAACAATAACAACAATAATGACAGGCTCCCTCTCTGGTTGGTTTATATTACTGACACATGCAGCCAATCTGGTGTGTTGTTATGTTGACTTGATGAAATATATAAAGAAAGCATCATAATAAACTTTTGGTTTAATAAGAGAGCCAACAACAACAACAACAATTACAGGCTCCCTCTCTTTGGTTGGTTTATATTTTTGACACATGCAGCCAGTCTGGTGGTTGTTTTGTTGACTTGATGAAATATATAAAGAAAGCATCATGATAAACTTTTGGTTTAATAAGAGAGCCAACAACAACAACAACAACAATGACAGGCTCCCTCTCTGGTTGGTTTATATTACTGACACATGCAGCCAGTCTGGTGTGTTGTTTTTTTGACTCTATGAAATATATAAAGAAAGCATCATAATAAACTTTTGGTTTAATAGAGAGCCAACAACAACAACAACAATGACAGGCTCCCTCTCTGGTTGGTTTATGTTAATGACACATGCAGCCAGTCTGGTGTGTTGTTTTGTTGACTTGATGAAATATATAAAGAAAGCATCATAATAAACTTTTGGTTTAATAGAGAGCCAACAACAACAACAACAATGACAGGCTCCCTCTCTGGTTGGTTTATGTTACTGACACATGCAGCCAGTCTGGTGTGTTGTTTTGTTGACTTGATGAAATATATAAAGAAAGCATCATAATAAACTTTTGGTTTAATAAGAGAGCCAACAACAACAACAACAATGACAGGCCCCCTCTTTGGTTGGTTTATATTACTGACAAATGCAGCCAGTCTGGTGTGTTGTTTTGTTGACTTGATGAAATATATAAAGAAAGCATCATAATAAACTTTTGGTTTAATAGAGAGCCAACAACAACAACAACAATGACAGGCTCCCTCTCTGGTTGGTTTATGTTAATGACACATGCAGCCAGTCTGGTGGTTGTTTTGTTGACTTGATGAAATATATAAAGAAAGCATCATAATAAACTTTTGGTTTAATAGAGAGCCAACAACAACAACAACAATGACAGGCTCCCTCTCTGGTTGGTTTATGTTAATGACACATGCAGCCAGTCTGGTGTGTTGTTTTGTTGACTTGATGAAATATATAAAGAAAGCATCATAATAAACTTTTGGTTTAATAGAGAGCCAACAACAACAACAACAATGACAGGCTCCCTCTCTGGTTGGTTTATGTTAATGACACATGCAGCCAGTCTGGTATGTTGTTTTGTTGACTTGATGAAATATATAAAGAAAGCATTATAATAAACTTTTAGTTTAATAAGAGAACCAACAACAATAACAACAATAATGACAGGCTCCCTCTCTGGTTGGTTTATATTACTGACACATGCAGCCAATCTGGTGTGTTGTTATGTTGACTTGATGAAATATATAAAGAAAGCATCATAATAAACTTTTGGTTTAATAAGAGAGCCAACAACAACAACAACAATTACAGGCTCCCTCTCTTTGGTTGGTTTATATTTTTGACACATGCACCCAGTCTGGTGGTTGTTTTGTTGACTTGATGAAATATATAAAGAAAGCATCATGATAAACTTTTGGTTTAATAAGAGAGCCAACAACAACAACAACAACAATGACAGGCTCCCTCTCTGGTTGGTTTATATTACTGACACATGCAGCCAGTCTGGTGTGTTGTTTTGTTGACTCTATGAAATATATAAAGAAAGCATCATAATAAACTTTTGGTTTAATAGAGAGCCAACAACAACAACAACAATGACAGGCTCCCTCTCTGGTTGGTTTATGTTAATGACACATGCAGCCAGTCTGGTGTGTTGTTTTGTTGACTTGATGAAATATATAAAGAAAGCATCATAATAAACTTTTGGTTTAATAGAGAGCCAACAACAACAACAACAATGACAGGCTCCCTCTCTGGTTGGTTTATGTTACTGACACATGCAGCCAGTCTGGTGTGTTGTTTTGTTGACTTGATGAAATATATAAAGAAAGCATCATAATAAACTTTTGGTTTAATAAGAGAACCAACAACAACAACAACAATGATAGGCTCCCTCTCTGGTTGGTTTATGTTACTGACACATGCAGCCAGTCTGGTGTGTTGTTTTGTTGACTTGATGAAATATATAAAGAAAGCATCATAATAAACTTTTGGTTTAATAAGAGAGCCAACAACAACAACAACAATGACATGCCCCCTCTTTGGTTGGTTTATATTACTGACACATGCAGCCAGTCTGGTGTGTTGTTTTGTTGACTTGATGAAACATATAAAGAAAGCATCATAATAAACTTTTGGTTTAATAGAGAGCCAACAACAACAACAACTATGACAGGCCCCCTCTTTGGTTGGTTTATATTACTGACACATGCAGCCAGTCTGGTGTGTTGTTTTGTTGACTTGATGAAATATATAAAGAAAGCATCATAATAAACTTTTGGTTTAATAAGAGAGCCAACAACAACAACAACTATGACAGACCCCCTCTTTGGTTGGTTTATATTACTGACACATGCAGCCAGTCTGGTGTGTTGTTTTGTTGACTTGATGAAATATATAAAGAAAGCATCATAATAAACTTTTGGTTTAATAGAGAGCCAACAACAACAACAACAATGACAGGCTCCCTCTCTGGTTGGTTTATGTTACTGACACATGCAGCCAGTCTGGTGTGTTGTTTTGTTGACTTGATGAAATATATAAAGAAAGCATCATAATAAACTTTTGGTTTAATAAGAGAACCAGCAACAACAACAACAATGATAGGCTCCCTCTCTGGTTGGTTTATGTTACTGACACATGCAGCCAGTCTGGTGTGTTGTTTTGTTGACTTGATGAAATATATAAAGAAAGCATCATAATAAACTTTTGGTTTAATAAGAGAGCCAACAACAACAACAACAATGACAGGCCCCCTCTTTGGTTGGTTTATATTACTGACACATGCAGCCAGTCTGGTGTGTTGTTTTGTTGACTTGATGAAACATATAAAGAAAGCATCATAATAAACTTTTGGTTTAATAGAGAGCCAACAACAACAACAACTATGACAGGCCCCCTCTTTGGTTGGTTTATATTACTGACACATGCAGACAGTCTGGTGTGTTGTTTTGTTGACTTGATGAAATATATAAAGAAAGCATCATAATAAACTTTTGGTTTAATAAGAGAGCCAACAACAACAACAACTATGACAGGCCCCCTCTTTGGTTGGTTTATATTACTGACACATGCAGCCAGTCTGGTGTGTTGTTTTGTTGACTTGATGAAATATATAAAGAGAGCATCATAATAAACTTTTGGTTTAATATGAGAACCAACAACAACAACAACTATGACAGGCCCCCTCTTTGGTTGGTTTATATTACTGACACATGCAGCCAGTCTGGTGTGTTGTTTTGTTGACTTGATGAAACATATAAAGAAAGCATCATAATAAACTTTTGGTTTTATAGAGAGCCAACAACAACAACAACTATGACAGGCCCCCTCTTTGGTTGGTTTATATTACTGACACATGCAGCCAGTCTGGTGTGTTATTTTGTTGACTTGATGAAATATATAAAGAAAGCATCATAATAAACTTTTGGTTTAATAAGAGAGCCAACAACAACAACAACTATGACAGACCCCCTCTTTGGTTGGTTTATATTACTGACACATGCAGCCAGTCTGGTGTGTTGTTTTGTTGACTTGATGAAATATATAAAGAGAGCATCATAATAAACTTTTGGTTTAATATGAGAACCAACAACAACAACAAATATGACAGGCCCCCTCTTTGGTTGGTTTATATTACTGACACATGCAGCCAGTCTGGTGTGTTGTTTTGTTGACTTGATGAAACATATAAAGAAAGCATCATAATAAACTTTTGGTTTAATATGAGAACCAACAACAACAACAACAATGATAGGCTCCCTCTCTGGTTGGTTTATGTTACTGACACATGCAGCCAGTCTGGTGTGTTGTTTTGTTGACTTGATGAAATATATAAAGAAAGTATCATAATAAACTTTTGGTTTAATACAGAGCCAACAACAACAACAACTATGACAGGCCCCCTCTTTGGTTGGTTTATATTACTGACACATGCAGCCAGTCTGGTGTGTTATTTTGTTGACTTGATGAAATATATAAAGAAAGCATCATAATAAACTTTTGGTTTAATAAGAGAGCCAACAACAACAACAACTATGACAGGCCCCCTCTTTGGTTGGTTTATATTACTGACACATGCAGCCAGTCTGGTGTGTTGTTTTGTTGACTTGATGAAATATATAAAGAGAGCATCATAATAAACTTTTGGTTTAATATGAGAACCAACAACAACAACAACTATGACAGGCCCCCTCTTTGGTTGGTTTATATTACTGACACATGCAGCCAGTCTGGTGTGTTGTTTTGTTGACTTGATGAAATATATAAAGAGAGCATCATAATAAACTTTTGGTTTAATATGAGAACCAACAACAAGAACAACAATGACAGGCTCCCTCTCTGGTTGGTTTATATTACTGACACATGCAGCCAGTCTGGTGTGTTGTTTTGTTGACTTGATGAAATATATAAAGAAAGCATCATAATAAACTTTTGTTTAATAAGAGAACCAACAACAACAACAACAATGACAGGCTTCCTCTCTGGTTGGTTTATATTACTGACACATGCAGCCAGTCTGGTGTGTTGTTTTGTTGACTTGATGAAATATATAAAGAAAGCATCATAATAAACTGTTGGTTTAATAGAGAGCCAACAACAACAACAACAATGACAGGCTCCCTCTCTGGTTGGTTTATGTTAATGACAAATGCAGCCAGTCTGGTGTGTTGTTTTGTTGACTTGATGAAATATATAAAGAAAGCATTATAATAAACTTTTGGTTTAATAGAGAGCCAACAACAACAACAACAATGACAGGCTCCCTCTCTGGTTGGTTTATGTTAATGACACATGCAGCCAGTCTGGTATGTTGTTTTGTTGACTTGATGAAATATATAAAGAAAGCATCATAATAAACTTTTGGTTTAATAAGAGAGCCAACAACAACAACAACAATGGCAGGCTCCCTCTCTGGTTGGTTTATATCACTGACAAATGCAGCCAGTCTGGTGTGTTGTTTTGTTGACTTGATGAAATATATAAAGAAAGCATCATAATAAACTTTTGGTTTAATTAGGCTGGCAGTTCTTTTCATCATTTTGATTCTTTTTGAATAATATCAAAGTGAAACGAATCAGGGAACTGCATTTTAGGATTAGAAAGATTGACAGAGAGAACAGTTTAAGAATATTCTAATCAGGGGTGATACGTCACCAAGTTAGGGTCATACTTCAATAAGTGATAAAATCACTTAACTTGGTGCAGGTAATCTTGATGGCAAAAAGGTGAAAATCTTTGACAGAGCTACGCCCTATAATCACGAGGTTTTTTGGTGCAACCTAATCTATTTAAAATGATTATCTTTATATACCATTAGAAAGGAAATTTTAAGCAAGAAAAAGATTTAAATACATGGTAAAAAATGAGCCATTTCGCAGGCACAGGCGGTCAAAGGTAATTTATAATTCGTAGATTTGTAAAGTATGAAAGATTGAATTGAATGGAACCATATAACACGTTGGAGTTTGGAGATGAAAAATTTCACTGCATCTATTCTGAATTATTACCTATGATAATACAACAGTTTAGAAAGAAATGGCCGAGATGATAGAATTTGAGCACTTCTTATGTAAAGCAGCAGATAATAATTTAAGGACATAATTCAAAAACAGTTGCCACACGTCAGAAACGTTTGATGAGTTTCACGAGGCCTTCCCATTGCCTTCAAGAATGTCTTTAGCTTCGTTGATTTTTGATGCAAGATAAGGTGATCCACCTGCGAAGGAAATTCAAGATGTTACAATGGCCCTAAGAATAGCTAAGCTTCCTAGCTAGCTAATAACCTAGCCAGGACACTGGTTCAAAGTAGCCACACGGAACTCGTCAATTTGTGTGTTGGATAATGTATCATAATTTGGTAACTTCATGTTTCAGGCATGAATTCAGAGCTCGATTTGTGCATATTTAGTGTGTTTCAATAGTATGGCTAATAATATGAAGTAACCAAATTGTAATTTTGCAAACCCCCAAAGAAGAACCACTTGTTTTAAGAACTTCTACGTTAGAATGTTAGCGTTTCAGGTATGAGATGAATTGGTCTTGTCACTTCTTAAAAACTGCACGATGAAATTCGAAATATATTGCGGGTGCAAAAGAGTTTTGAAAATCCATAAATATATTCACCCATAGCAATATAATTCTGTTAAAATTTCCCTATTATATCAAAAGCCCTTTAGGTTAGAGTTGAAATATAGAGGTTCTTATATGCATATTTTACTGTAATATGTTGTTTTTGTAAATAATCAAGATAACTTGGGTGAATGAATAATGGCCTTATTTTAGAACGAAAGAATCCAGCCGATTGCCTTTTCATGATGCTGTATCCTGTTATTTTCATACGTCTTGTGAGCTTGATGACCTCCAAAGGATACAAATTAAATATTTGCAGCTCAAAGGACGGAAGTTTGGTTCACGATTCGAGAGATGAATATTCAAGGCTTCAGAAGTTCTCATCATTGTTTATGTGCAAGGCTGCAGGGAAATGCATCCCCTATCCTCCTTTCAGAGGGCCTGGATGTGTGCAAAGAGGCTCCTACCTTTATCTGGATGGTTTACAAGCATTATTCTTCTATGAGCTTCTCTTAATCTCTGTCGACTTGTCGAAGCGCTGAAAAGATGAAAATTATTAATCAAAATGTTATTAGCAGGCATTAATCACGAGGCACAAATCATTTCTTGAAATGAACAAAAATGAGGGTGGCATGTTGGGGCTGCTTAGTCAAAAATAGGAAAAGTTGAAAGCAATATTGATTGATGCATTTGGGAAAATTTATTTAGTTATTGATTGTTTCTAAATCAATAGTTGGTTTCCAGTCTTTAGATTGTCTGATGTAATATTTGTGTTGTGCTCTGAAATAGAAAAATATGGTCAGCAATCAGTGAATCTACTTTTTCTTCTTCTTCTTCATCGCACTTGCTGCATCCAAGCTGCTGTAACTCTTTTGCTTGTGCAGCTGCAAAAACTTTGTCAGAAATTTTCCTCCATTTTTCTCTGTCTTGAGCCAGATTTGTTCGCAAATATAAAACGTTCAAGGAATCAAAATTAATTATGCAATAGGAGATTGAGAGGGTAAGTGAATCTTCTAGGTCTTCTAAAGTGCTTGTTAGTAGTAAGTAAGTTAGTCCACCACAGTTGGAGGCAACCTGAAGGCTCCTCTTTCCTTCGCTACTATCTTTTCAGAAAGGGGTGGGCGCGTCTCCTATCCCTGGCCTGAGAGCCACTTACCCTCAATCCATCTCTTTATGCTGAGTGCCAAGCAGAGAGGCATTGAGTGCCATTTTTTAAGTCTTAGGTACGACTCGGCCAAGGTTTGAACCCACAAACTTCTGACACAGTGGCGACCACTCTACCTCTAGACCACTGCTAGGTTATCTAGTGCTGGTTAGTTCACTTATACTTCCGATTGACCCTAAAACTTTAAACTTTGTGTACACTATTTCTTCCTCAATTCTTTCTTTCTATGACCTTACCCCTTTATTAATCATTCATTCGTCAAATAAAAGTCAGAGTGGGTTAACAAAGCACCACCAATTTCCATATTTATATCAACAACAGAAAGATGGAAAAAATTCCAATGCTGAAAATCTTGATTATTCAATCTAATACCTTATGCCAAGAACTAGTGCAGCCTCTCTCTTTGTCATTTTAGCATCAAATCCTCCTCTATAGTACCCGCTGAGTGCCTAGGGATAATGCAAAAATTAGAATGGAATTTTAGGCGTTGTATTTCACTCTATTTTAGTTGTCAAATCATCGAAAAAGCAAAGGACTGTAAGACCTACCGATAAAACAACTGATGCTTCAAAGTGTTTTCTAGTCAATTAAAGAATAATTTTGAGGAATAAAACTTTCGAAAAGAGCAATCTTTCAATAGGATTGTTGATATGATTGATACAACAAACATAGAGTTGAAAAACCTATCCCATTAACAATGGCAAAGCATTTGACACGAAAAGGCGAGCATGAAATTGAATATTGTTATTCAAAGGGACAAAACTCAAGGGGGGTATGGGGGTATCACAGCCCCTAATCGTAAAAAACTGGATTTTGAAGGGAAAATTGATTGAATTTCACAAAGCGGATTAAAGCATCAGGCATATTTCCAAAAAGACTATTAGCTTTTAATTTTTAAATGATCTTGTCTAGGAAACATTGGCCCATCTCTAAAAGAAAATAACTAACAGCAGAATGCATAGAAAACACAGCAGTCATGCAGAGTCTAGAGTTAGCCTAACTGATATGTGCTTTGTTATAAGGGGAAATTAACTGTTTTTCAATTTTAGTAGAGCAATTGGCAAAAGTTCATACACCCCCGACCAAAACTCTGTAGTTTCTCCCCTTGTTACTTACAGAGGAACTGATTTTGGGCATCTGTTTCTGGATTGCATTCAAGTCGACCTTCTTGAGACCTTGCATGACCAGTCTTGCTGCAAATAAAAATACAATTTACCAGCAAGCAAGCAGGCATATTTACTAAATAATACAGGTTAGGGTTGTGGCAGCTTCACAGCTGATGTGGACCTCCAGCTTGGGCCCCCTGAATTGATATTATCGAACAAATATCCTGGCTACTCATTCAGCGACTTTGGATAGGATAGACAGCTGAGTTGGCTGACGGCTTGTAGGTCCATATCAGCTTTAACTGCTAACATACTACATGCCTACACCTGTACCTATGCGACAAACAAATCTGCTTACTTCCTTGCTGGAGCCTTTTTCCCTATTCAAGTTGCTCATAAAAAACAAATTTTTTGCTTAAGTAATAATCTAATCAGGTAATCTGGTATCAGGGAAAGTGATAGTAGGCCAAGCAAGTTTTGAATATGTGAAACTAGGTTGAAGAGTGAAATTTGTTGCGAAACCAACTGCAAAGGAGTAAATATCATTTACCTCCAAAAGCAACTCCAGCAACACCAAGGCCGGCAATGACCAAAGTAGTCTATAAGAAAAACACATTGTTCGTTATTGCAGGAATGAAGTAAGATCGTAAATGTTTACCTTGATGAAAACTTTATCTTTTCAGAATTCTTTCTGAATTTCTTTTCATATCCAGAAGAAATCAAAGCTACTAATTCAAGGAAGTGCAAAAAGACTATTCTTGAACAGAAATAGCAAATATCAGCTTCTCAAAGGGGTAAATAAGAAAAAAATTTAATTTAAATATGGGGCTAGCTACCCCTAATGGCAGCACCCTAAATAAATACTGCATCTCCAACGTACATCTTTACTTTTTACTTCGGTTTAAATCACACCAGATGTTTTTGGGAACAATGTGACTATAAGCGGGATATATGCAGAGTTGCCAAAAATAAGGGTATAAGTGACAGAAAATCTTAGATGTTAGTATGGTAAGGGATAAGAAACCCTCTGCCATTGCCTCTGACGCAATAATTGTTGTGTTTGGGCATCTACTATCTAAATGTCATACAAATGACATCCAAATGATAAAAACAGCAGCCATATCATAAACACATGAATCATTTTCAAGTGCTTAGTGACTCATTTGCTTATTCTATAACTGGAAAAATCTATTTGATTCATTTACATCTCATTTTTATAATGTAACTACTTTAATACAAGATTGTTGATATTTTTCATTAATTGACTTCATTGTTCTTATGATAATACGAGAGAGACATCAACGTCATTTAGGCCATACACTTACGTATTATTAAAAGTACTCGAACAAGGAGGTTGAAATGGCCACCAAAACGTCCTGAACTCAAATTAAGCCCAGATTTACAAAGCGATTTATGACCACTTTACATGATACTGGAGTGATATTTTTTGGATAAAATGAAAGCAATGGACCTTAGCTTTCTTTAAACAACAATTAAAATGAGATTATCAAGTCTTTAATTCATTTCAGGCCTACATTTTCAGCAACCGTTGATAAATTGAAAGACTCGAATAGGGAAGGGGGTACATGAATAAAAAGTTAATAATTTGAAGGGAATCTCGGGCCCTTTTTGTTTTCATTTGCAATTCATCATATGCGGTAAGAAATAAGTTTCAAAATGATGCTATTTCATAATAATTTGAGCATTAAGATGCCAAGTAAAAACCTGAGCAAACCTATGAAAACGGACGAGAGGCCTCACAAAAATAATTTAGATTTCGAATAAAATTACAAAAAAGTTAGAATAAATCAGTTGTGCAAGAGAATTTCTTGAAAATTTAATCGAGAGATAATTTGTGAGAATGAAAATGACCCGAGTAGGACTCGAACCCACGACCTCTAGATTTGATCTCTAGAACGCTACCACTGCGCCACCGGGGCTACAACGATTTTCCAAATCCTGCTTCTCTTCATGAAAATTTAATGTAAACTTAAAGCATAGGAAACGGACCCTTAGTCAAAACATTTTGGTCCGCATTCAATCAAACATTAACCAGATAAATACATTTTTATTTCTTTGATCAAAAATCAAAGTTTAAAATTTTGCATTCATCTTCAACGGCCCCGAGTTAATTTCTTTTATACCTCAACTTTACGAAGGATTCCCAAACTTTGAATTAAAATTCTGAATTGCAAACTCACCAGCATTTGTTTAAGCCATTTTTTGTCAAGATTTCTTCTGAAAAATCCCCAGTTTATGACTGATATCTAAATGAACATTGATTTTCTATTTGAACTTTTTGTTTACCGGCCTAATAGTCTTTCTAAACCTGTAAAACTTTTCAAAACTCTCATAGCAAACTAAACCTGACCACTTCGGATGACGCGAGCAATTGTTTTTACTTTGGCGCGAAAATTTTGAATGAGGAGACTGCGGAAGGGATAAAATCTGTCAACAAAGTTTTGGGCCTAAGGGAGGGGGGAGACAATAAACTGCCATTTTCTCGTCCTTGTTCGAGTACTTTTAATACGTAAGTGTACATATGACCCAAGGGTAAAATGCGATTTCCGCGGCAATTTTCCTACGTAAAGTATTTTTGGTGCAAAGTTTGAAAAAGTCCAGGGACAAAGATGGTTAATTGATGCATAGTTGCACACTTTATAATAAGGAATAGGTTTGCCTCTCCATACATTGTTAAGTACCCAAAATGAAATGAATACCGCATGAAAAGTCTTTCTAACAGATAAAGCAAATATGCTAAACTCTTTTTTCGCTGAATGTGACTGCAAAAAGAGTATTTTGCGATTTGGGAACGCATGGGGGTTGTGACTAAAACCGGAGTGACTGTAAGGGGAGTTTGATTATAAGGATTTCATCAGGCAGAGATTCGGGAAACAGTGAAACTCTGATTATAACCTGAGTGTGACTTTAACCGGAGTGACTGTAACCGGAGTCGACTGTGCAATAAACAGTACAACTGTGACACAATATCTTGTTTATCAAAAGCTATTTGATGGGAAGAAGAGTCTGGTTTGTTGTTCCCAATTACATTAATGATTATATAACTAACTTAGATCAAAGGCCTATTATTAGTATTAGATTTATCAGCCTGCTTGCCTCATTCTAGAATTCCTTACCAATGTGAATGGAAAAACCAGATCATCCTAGCCTTGATACTTACCATACTTGTCTTGTGCTTGTTGCCCAGCTGTTAAATTTCGACTAACCAATGTGTATTCAATTTAAATAATCAGGGCATGTGCAGTGTTTCGGCTAAGTATTACATCAGAAGAGTTTGAAGAGAAGCTTAGATTGTAATTGAATTGGATTGAATTAAAACAAATTCAAGATTCATAATCAGAATCACATTCAAGGATTCAATTCAGCAGCATGCGATGCAATGCGAATGCCAAGGGTCATCCTAAGGCGTCCCATTTTCCAAAATCAATGGGCAGTTCTAACTTAATTTTGGGCAACTCTAAATGAAAAAATGGGCAGTTCTAAAAAATTTATTTCGGATTTCTCAGGTGAGGTCGGTACCTATAGAACAAAGAAAATGAAAATGAAGAAAAACTAAGAACTTAGCTTGACTGGTAAATGCAATGCTTGTGGTGGAAGAATTATGCCTAATAATACATAACCTAGCCTAGTAAGCTAAAGCTAAGGCCTAGTAACATCACATTTAAACAAGCAAGTGAAGCAAATGCGTACAGTTACAAGCATGTAAGGCAATGGTGGTGGGTTATAAAGGGCAGTCTTGCATTATTTCAATTTAACAATTGCTATCTACTCTAAGTACTATTATTGTACTGATTTCTGCTGTTTTTTCTAGTTTCATTCAACACATTTCCATTCTTTATAATGTGTTAAAAAAAGCTGTAAAATGCATTTTTAGCCAATCTGAGGCATTCTATTTTTTCTGGGGGAGCATACCCCCAGACCCCCCTAGGATAGCCCAAACAATTCTTCCGGGCCGCGATGCGGCTCCATCAATTTTTGGGCAGTTCTACATTTTCCTTAGGATGACCCCTGGCGAATGCAGTTTTCTGTCCAGAAGATGATGTTTAGAAATAAAGTTTTACAATCACAAATTTCAATTCAATTTGAATTGAAATCTCATTTGAAAATCCGAAACACAGTGTCTATAACTCGGTGTATGAGCCTACCTCAAGGCCTGGTGGTACTTGAAGTTTCTTAAATTTTCTATAGTTCTCCATTGTTGCAGGAAACAATAGAACAAAAGATTCAATTGTATTTTACAAGAAATTCTAGGTAGTTTTAGGTTCCTTATAAACGGTTAAGGTAAGAAATTGCGAAAAGCTTCACAAAGCTATGTACACTTTTTTTTATAAGAACCAGTAAAATTGATTTGAAACTGGCTGTTCTTAAATATTCCTCTATTTTTAGGCTGAAATGTTCTTAAATTGTTCTTACTTTTACAATTATTGGGAAGCCTTTTTTGCTATCAGTTGTGATTGTGTTAATTGCTGCAAAGTTTAACTCCCTTGACCATCTGACATTATCTGTCTCCTGTACATCAGCTTGTTTTGTAATTATTTCTCAGTGTTATGTTCATTTCTAAAAATTTTCATATTGGGCCAAAAATGTTCAGGTTCGGTTTGTTCTTAGCTTGTTCTTAAGTTTTGGCCAAATTTGAGACTCGTGTTCTTATAAAATTGTTCTTATGGAAAAAAAATAATGTAGACAAAGATTCAACACCGATCACCATGGAAGGAACAGCCTAAAATTTCGAGGAACAGTAATTTGGAACAACAAAAAATGAAACATATTTAACACAAAGAAGCTTAGGCTTGGCCTATAAGACGTAAAAGTTAGTTACATAGTCATCAGAGAAGTTGCATACACTCTTTTTTTATAGGAACCAGCAAAATTGATTTGAAGCTGGCTGATCTTAAATATTCCTCTATTTACAGCCTGAAATGCTTTTAAATTGTTCTTACTTTTAAGATGGTTGGGAAGCCTTTTTTGCTTTTTTGCTATCTGTAGTGTTAATTATTCCAAAGTTTGGCTCCTCTTGACCATTATCAGCTTCTTTTGTAATTATTTCTCAGTCTTATGGTTATTTCATAAAATTTTCATATTGAGCCAAAAATGGTCAGCTTCGGTTTTTTCTTAGCTAGTCGATAAGTTTTGGCCAAATTTGAGGCTCGTGTTCTTATAAAATTGTTCTTATAAAAAAAGTGTATGCAGTAATTCACACAGGGACACAAGGCATATGGTGCTATGGAAACTGTGCGAATCCCATTCTACTAACCAAAAAGGAAGTTTCATAATGGTTTGATATTCACGATACTTTGGCCTTCATCAGTCACTAACTCGGAAATAAGAAGGGAAAAACAGACATTTTGTTAGTTGTTTTAGACGGTTGCTAATTGAAAGGAACTTGAAATGACACCATGACGAAGATTTTTGCCATTATACGAAGTAGAACTGCAAAGACACCAAAAACAAAAGAGTTAAGAGTGCTGAAAAGTTAGGAAGAGATGGCATCAAACGTCACATTTTTGTATTCTTGTCCTTGAGCTTTTGATCTACTGATAACAACACTAACTACCAGAACTAAAACTGACTGAAATCAGTTTCGACAAGAAATGCGATGAGTGACATTCATAAAGGGCAAGATTGTCATTCTCAAAGTTACAAGTTGAACAGTGTGACGCCCGTTTTGAAAAACAAGGACAGTAAATTGTCATTATGGGCAGAAAATCTGAATCAGCACCAGAGAAAAAATGGACCGCCTTATTTGAAGAGAAGACTGCCACCAAAGGCATTGAAAGTTCCAACAATTTCAGTTAAAAAGAGGTAAACATTGATGTCAAACTGATGATACATGCATTTCTTTTTACAGCAACTTCAGCTCGAAATCAGTACTTAAAATTCCTTAGTTAGATGGCAAATTTGAGTACTCAAGATTGCTTAGCAATTGCATTAAACATTTTTTTCTTAGAATACTATCTCAGTAGTTGTTGTACAACAAATGTTGATTAGTATGTTGCATACAAAAGTGTGCCGAGGTACTAGTATCCACTGTAACCTACTTCTCTATAGCTGCTGCACGATTTTCATAGCCAATTGGATCAGAACTAAATGTGTTCAAAGTGCTTAGCATTTCTCTATTCAGTACTATGGTTAAGTTTTATCTTCTTGCCTACTGCCTTGCTTAAAACAGTTGCTTTTAAAAGAAATTTGTAGGTTGTGAAGATATTAGCTAGGGCTAACTATTAAATCACACCATGGATTTGTGTCTGGTTCCAGATCCCTTCATTGTTTGGATATCTGACCACCATTTTCGGAAATAAACTCAAAATTCAATCCCCAACAAAGACATAACACTCACACAGTATGCCTTTTTTCTAACAAGACCTTGGGAAAAAGTCATTTTTGATTGTTTCTGTGAAGCTGCTTTGATTATATTTTCAGAAATCAGACTTTAAAACCGATGAAGAAAGCAAATAGCAGTAGCTGTGTCACATTACCACTTCCAGGTAGGTCTACCAAAACTAAGCTATTATTCCTTCAAAGTTTAACTGAAGATTCAGTTTCAGTTTTTCTTATTTCATCATTCAATCCTCAATACAATCTGGTAATTACAATAAAGAAATAAGAATACACAACATTTAACAGTTTAGAAGATTAACTGATTTCAAAATTAACAATTTAACAATAATATTACATTAATATTACAACATAAACTGTATTAATGATTGAATGACTAAGGAAGATTTCTCTAAGTAGATAGACTAATAAAGAAAGAGCCCCCCTCCCCCAAACAAAAACAACATAAAACTAGAATTCTGTTAAATAAAGATGAAATGCCATATCAACCTCATTTAAATAGCTGATAAAGTGGTGTTAATATTTCAAGTGAGCTTATCTCATTTAATGCCTTATTCACTTTTTCATGATGCAGGTTTGAAAGACTGTATGCAGTCAAGACCACCAATCAATCCAGAGCTGTCTGGACCATCCATCTTCAGCTATGACCCCCCGAAAGACCGACCTGAAATGACAAACTTCCCTGCATTCACCTTCAGACCCAAGACACAATCGGACAGAGGTGAATGATGAAATCAATCATTTCTAGTTTCATTGAATCCCTGTATTCTGAAGTTCTCTTATACTCAGATCCATAACATGAATTTTTCTCTTAAAGACTTTGAGCAATCCTTTTCATTAAGTATGAGACTTAATGCGTTGCCCTTGTTCTTTCTGTTGTCTTCTATCAATGATAAAACTAGCCTCTTGCTCCTGAAATTCATTGGTTGGAATAAGATCAACTGCTATCCAATATCTGATACTTGCTTTATTTCCAAATACTTTAGTCTGGCTGTGGGCTTTTGTTGATCACACTAATGGTCACATTTACTTTTTTTGAAGGCTCAAAACTTTTATATAATTCTCCTCAATCACCGATAACTTTTGATATGAAGCGACACCATCAAAAGACAACCCATGCAATCAGCTACCCTCAATGGTTGTGGACTACCACATCAGCTGCAGCTGCCATACTTGGAACCTGTTTCACAAATAAATCTGCTTGCTTGCATGCTTGCTTATCAGATTTAGGAACCATCTAAATCCACCAAAAAACTATCCTTTAGTCATCATGAATTAACTTAAGGTACCAACTATTCAACGATGAAGAATATAAGTTTTTCATTTGTAGTAAGGTGGAGTTTTCAGGGCGTTTTACAGTCACAGGCACAAATATTGCTATTCTTTAGAGCACAAAGTGACATTTTCTTTGCATTAATGTGTTTTCAATTTCAGCTGGTGGTGAGCGCACAGCGTGGGAGAAGGAGTGGTTCTCCCATAATTATGTTTGGTTGCAAAAAGCTGATTTTGACCCAAGAGTAAGTTTTTCTGAATAAAGCCACATAAATCATCGTATGGAAATAAGTTGGTCGAAAAGTTTTTAAATCCAAAAATTGTTATTTGTGACTCAACTAAAATTCTATTATCTTTGTGCGCCAGGAAATAGTAGCCTTCTGAATTTAAGGGGACTTACTAAAAGTACTTTTTAATAGGTGGGAAAATTGGTACAGAATAATGCGAAATTTCCATGGCAGAGTTTTTCACCACAGAATTTAACCTTAAAACTATCAATCTAGATGCATAAGGTTGAAAAAAGCATCTGAAAATTGGGACACCCCTTAGCAGGCACATTGTTATTTGAAGCTGTACAAAATTATACAAAATTGCAATTGGGAAACTTGTTTTTTACTTCAAAGCTAAATAAAATCATAAAGCATAGCTGCCTCTTTAGTGGCTCAGAATGAGAGTCGTATAGAAGTGGTCCTTGTTTGCCTTTTAAAATTTACTCCCATATTCTAACCGACTGACAGAAGCCTTATAAATCAACTGGATACCAAAGGCATATTCTTGCTATTAGCCAAGTAACAATAGCAGTAATTTCTTTATCAGGTAAAATGGCCTTCGCCAGCTCATTACAACATGAAGAGTACGGTGGGAGGAAGTCAGCCTATCTTTCCTCAAACTCCTGCACACTGTTTTGGAAGAAGGGAAGAAATTCTTTTCACGAGAAAAGGTTTGTGATTCTCGCCAATGTATGCTTCCTCTGAATGTCATTAAGTCATTGCCGTTTTTAAAGTTCTATAATCTAGACAGCACCCTCTACTCTATAATTCACAGGTTTTCATTTGAAGAAGTGGGGATAGCTTGTTGTTAGCTTGATGTTATTGCTTGAGGCAGTGCCGGCGCCAGCTCTGAAAAATTTGAAAGAAGTGTAGGGGATTTTGACGTTATTCTTCTGTCTAAAGGTGTACACAACTAATTTTATGCCATTTTCTTTGACGATCTTACCGACTTTCAGGAAGTGGGAGGGGGTGAATCCCCTTAGTCCCCCCTGTGGCACTGCCACTGGCTTGAGGTTATAACTTGAGGTTATAACTTGAGGTTATAACTTGACGTTATTGCTTGAGATAATAGCTTAATGGTAAGTGATTAGGGCAATACGTGCATTTTTTTCAATGAGCAATGCCAGTACTGGATCGAGGATTGCTAAGCAATTTGAAAATTTTAATTCTGATCCAATGGGCAATCGTGCAGCAGCTGTAGAGAAGTAGGTTATAGTGGATATTAGTACTCCGGCACTCTTTTGTAGGCAAGATACTATTGAAATTTATTGTATAAAAACTTCTGAGATAGTATTCTAAGAAACAAATCTTCGAGTATAAAAAGCTAAGCAATTGCATAGAGTACTCAAATTTGCCCTTTAGCTAAACCATTTGCAGTACTGAGCTCGAGCTGAAATTGCTCATAAAAAAGATGCGTGTAGCACGGGAGGCCGAAGGGTGTCGCTAAAAGCCCCTTTAGGGTAATATGATCTTTTACCGAAAAAAATTTTGATAGATTTTGCCAATCCTGCCTCAAATAAGATTTTTGATTTAATCTCATATTGGAGGTATTGAAGACGAGCCTGCTCCGAATGCTTACAGGCAAGAACGCGGCAAAGACAGAACAATGAGAAGCCCGTTCTCCTTCACCATTCCACAAGGCCGGAAAGGAGGTACAACATTATGGCGGAAAAGAGGTAATTTTCATATGTAAACTGTACACTGCCCAGCCATGGAAAAACTGATTTTTGAATTTTCAAATTGAGGTCTAATACTTAGTTTCAATGAAATAGATGATAATTGCCTTTCCAACAAAAAATGTTAAGCTCACAAGCACTAGTAAAACCGATTTAATGGTCTTTCAAAGTTGCTGATTTTTTTACAAAATTATCTTTTTACTTTAAACCCTAGTGAAATCAACAATAAAAACACAATCCCTTGAACGCAGTGGAACTAAAACAACTATAAATTTAGAACCAATCGAGCTATTATCGTAAACAAGGGCTCCAAGGAAAGGTTATTGTGTAGGCTTTGATGTTCAGTAAGAACAATGTCATGTGATAATTTCAGTTTCGTGGAGCTCTTACTCAATCCTCGACAGATGACAAGTTGGGAGAACTGATTGGCTCAGATAAATTAAACTTGTTTGAAAAATCAGGAAGTTCAAATTACTTTAGCAGACTGCCAAAAACATCTATAGCTGTATTGAAACGTCATCATTATATCTTTCCTGTAGGAAAATGTACAAACCTAAGAAGCTCAATAATCAAAAAACCAAGAGAATTGGTACCAGTTTATTTTTTCAAGCAAACTTTGCTTAGCTGATCTTTTTTCTATTGTTCAGACTTTCCATCTCACTTAGCGGTTGAATGATGTTTGGTAAGAATTTTGAAAGAGTGTTTTAATCTGAGGTCGAAGGTTTTTTTTTGAAGATGGACTGTGTAAACAACCTACTTCACATGGAGGAAAATATCTTCCCATTCAAAGAATAAAAATCCACTAATTGCGTAAGAAGTGAACACCTCGAAAATCTACAAGTTACTAAAATTGTCATATGAACTATTCAAAGCACTTTTGTTAATTTTTCAGAATCAGTTCCTGGTCCTGGTTCATACGAAACAACAAAAGAATACAAGAGCATCAAGCCGAGAAGTGCTGCCTTTTCATTTTCAGTAACACCTCGTAAACTAGACCTTGAAACCAGGTGTACCTTTTAAAGACGAGATCATTTCCGATTGTTGTCTATTGCGTAGTTTGTTATTATCTCTATAGATTTGGTATACTCAGGGAATATTTTTGTACCTTGTAGATAACTTCAAAATCTTTTTACGAAATAATTTTAAAAATAATTATAACAGCGTGAAATTGCTTCTTTTTCTTTAAATATTCCCCTACTGTTGATTGTTTCTCCCGTTTACCTATGAGATTTTCCGATGTCTTCAGCCCAGAACACGGTTTCTGAATGTTTGACCACACTATTTTTCACTGATTTTTGATTAAAGTGTTCGACTCGCTTTATTCCTTTTCTACAATTTAGACCTCTTTCTCCAAAAACCTCCAGTTTCTTATTCGGGCTGGTTCAGAGACGTTGGGAAACTATGACTAACCTGGGAAACTTCCGTGCAGTACTGTGAGGGATACCATCAGTACTGTGAGTGATACCATTATAGCACTCAATATCCTCAACAGAACAACAGTACTGATTGTATCCCTCCGGAGTGCTGATTATCTTCCGCAGACCTGCTGGTATCCCCTCGCAGAACCAATCAATACCCACGATACAGTGAGCCGACCAATAAGATTACTCCAAGAGTCCTAAGGCGAAAACGAACTCTTTCTGCCCGTGCCCAGTAGGGGATCCCTGGCTTTTATGTATACAGATCCCACAATACCTAAATGAAATATAGATCTTGCTTTGCTAATTATTCGAAAACAAGTGTCACTTTCTACTAAGCCGCCCATTTTTAGCAGAGATTTTGAAAATGTTCCACCTCTCTATTAAGCCCCCTCCCTCCTATTTTCATACCAGAAAGACTACAGAGTAAAGTGACATGATGTATTTCGTCGTAATATTGCCAGTTTCTGATTTCATGTGCTTGAGAGTCAGGATTTTATTGTCCAGTTCTGGTGTATCTCTGAATACTCTTATAGTACTCTGGGTGATAAGACATGAAACCGCCTAACTCATTCTCTTGGCCACTTTCTTTGCAAAAATAGACTTCTAAGAAATTCTGAATTGATAAGAAAGAGTATCTAATTCTAATTTAGAAGTCTGAAAAATCCAAAAAGTCTAGGAAACTAAGAAACTAATTTTTAACTTCTACAAATAGCATCGCAAGTTGCACGTTGGAAAATGATGTGACATTAAGGATACACTCTTTTTTTTTTATAAGAATACTTAATTTTTTTCTGAGCCTCAATATTCTTAATTTTTTGCCATTTTGAGCCTCGGAATATTCTTAAATTATTCTTACGGGAGAAAACACGGATATAGCAATAAATTGTTATCATTGTCATAAATGCCAAAAAACGCACACCTATAGTATTACAAATATGGAGGCTAAAGTAACAGAACAATATCCTCATTTCCTGTAAAACAGAGCTCATTGACACTCGCTAAAATTTTTTCCCATGAGATCTGAGCCTCCCAATATTCTTAAATAATTCTTAAATTTCACCGATTTTGAGCCTCATTATTCTTATAAAATTTATTCTTATAAAAAAAAAAGAGTGTAGTGAGCAAAGTCGGAAACCTAGGCCAAGGAAACTTTTCTTCGCCACCCTCATAGACGGTTCATATGAAATTAACGTAAGTGCTAATCATCGTTTGTTTATTCTCAAAAGCCAAAACCAACGCTAAATCAGTTTTGAGGGAAATAAACGTGAGATCTCAAGAGCCAGACCAACACCGGTGACCGCTTGAATGGAAACTGCTTGCCACTGGTCAGCTGTTCATGCTTTCTAGCGACCCGGTATTAGCGGTCAACAAAAAATCTGACGAAATGAGCATTAAAAGATTTCACAAATTCAAAGTGAGAACTTTTGATTAATCCATGTTTAATCACTTGTCCTTCTGCGTTTGCACAGTTGCTAAGGTTCTTAGCTTGAGCAGTCGATGCCAGTGTATAAAAAGTGTCGAAATGTAACGATCGACACTCGCTACACATCTGCCAATAGCTTCCTGTGAAGATTTCAAAGTCAAGAACATGTCGATGCTCAAAGCTCTTTTTGTCGGCCTCTGCGTCGTTCTCATTGCCAGTCAAATTGAAGGTAAGACATACATTTTACTGTTAATATATTCTTTAGTTTCTTATTAAGGAAAATACTTTAGTTATCGTCCTCGTAATTTTAGATGTGTGTCTAGTTCTCACAAATTTGTATTCATTGGTTATAAAGAAAATATAAGTGTATCCAACTTCAGTTATACAAATTAACTGCATTGAGCTATTTTCAATACAAGCATTTTTTTATAAGTAATTGCTTTATAAGCAAGTCAGTACTGGGCAAGCCAAAAAGCTAAGCAATTTTCAGTACTGGCTGAAGACTGCTAAGCAATTTGAACAATTTTGGTGGATTTTGGGAATGGAGCTTTGGGCAGATAATCGCTAGATAACAGATAACTTTAGAAAAAGCTAATATCTTGAATAAAGAAATTATATTTGGTTGAGTTGTTGTTCATGAATAAAAAGCGCTAACAACATCAATCATGAATTTGTTTCAACATCTTCAATTGATTGTTCGTTCTGACATGTATATGGCCCTATATTTACCTTTCTATAATCTATTTCCGAAAACACGAACAAAAAGTTAAGCAATTACTAAGCAATTTTTGAGTACTCAAATTGGCATCTAAACTAGGCAATTTTGAGTACTGAGCCCAAGCTGAAATTGCTTATAAAAAAATGCGTGTATACTCTCTAAGAACACTTTTAAGAAGAAAGCAAGCCTCAAGTTTAGCTAAAAGTCAAGAACAAGCTAAAACCTGCAATTTCAAGCTCAATAGAGGAGTTTGTAGCCTGCGCGCATACTTTACCGAAAAGAGGGAATTGTAAAGTCTGCGTATTAGCGTTAAAAAATGAGTTCGCGATCCTTGCGCAATAAACTGTCTTTTGTTTTTCTTTTGTTTTCCCTCCAATCAATGTCTGGTTCGAGAAATCAAGGACCCAATGAAAAGTCAGTATTCAATGAGGCTATTGTTCTGAGCTCTGGACAGGAAATGACACATCTGCTCTCCTCTAAAACAAAATGAAGGATCGTTCTGCTGGGAGCTGCTCTTTTTCGACAGGACAAATAAAATTTTCAGCACAAGTAAGCTCGAAGACATGGAAAGAAACTGCTTTTCAGCTCTGGTCTTATATTTAAAGCAACAGCTTTCCTGTGCTTTTCGTGAATTTGTTTGTTAACTTCCTCTCTAGGCCTTCTCTCAATTTCTTCCTTCTCTTCAGAATATCGACACAGTTCCTACAGATATACTTACAAAATGGGAAGTGAAACGGTAATTCCAAGCTTAGCAATTCAATTTTTGGATTTAACTTTCCAGATCCTTCCACCACGTTTCTGTCACATTTAATCAAAGTTCCCTCACCACACTGAGCACACTTGCTTTCCGACATTTTGCCATTTTTTGTGCGCGAAAGAAATACGCTGCGGGGCACCTTATTGTGCAAGATTTACACCCTCTCTGGAGGACGTAGATTAACTCGCGAACTCGTTTTTGACGCTAATACGCAGACTTTACAATTCCCTCATTTCTCCTCCTGCGCAGTGTCCGGTAAAGTTTGCACGCAGGCTAAGGAGTTTGGAGATGGAGAAAAAACCGTAACTCTAAGAAATGAATGTAATAGCAAATAAGCAGGCACTAGCTACTATTATGTTAGGCGGATCGGTATAGTATTCAAATATACAGCAATTAACAGAACTGATATCAAAACCTGGCTTATTAATCATTATAAAAACAAAAACAACTTAAGAGAGTTTGAGCCGGAGAAAATTTAGGAATGTTTACGGACAGCCTGTACGCCTTTTTTGAATGATCATGGATGAATAAATCACCATAATATTCTGATTCTTTGATAATGATTCTACCTTTGGTTTTCATGAATATTCAATTGTTGACTAAGGTAATTTGAATCAATTCTCTAGGCTGTGCTGATAAAAGAAGAGATTGCATCGTCTGGAAGTACTTGGGTAAATGCAATGGAAGCCTCAAAGGGGCCATGGAAATAGTTTGCAGGAAGACATGTGGCCATTGTGATGCTCGTGAGTGTTATGATATCTCTCCTATCATTGTGACAAAGTTTTTGATCACACATGTTATTTTGTTTCGAGAGCAATAGAGGGTTGAATGGAAGTACAATGATGTAACCAATGCAGCTTCCTTGCCAGTTAATTCTGTTGCTATGATATCTCGGTCGTTTCAGCCTCGAATTAGATTTTATCAGGTCGTTTCAGGTGGTTTGAGCTCGTTTCAGCTCGTTTTAACTTACTAAATGGCAGGGCCCATCATTGCTCTTTATTCATAACGTTAATTTCCAGGGGCAAATTTCATCGGTTCTGCTCATTTCTAAACTTAGACATAATTTTTTTCACAATTACCGTTATTCGTGTAATATTTCTTCAAATCGTATAAAATAGTTATTTAAAAGCAGGGTCCTTTTTTCAAATCGTATAAATTTTGAAATAGGCGTGCCATAAAAAAGGCTCAGAGAGTCTCAAAAGAGTAATTCCACTTATCGAAGTTACCATTGTTCCACTGATGGAAAAATATTTCCTGAAATTGAGAAAGAAGATTCGCGAATTCTTAATGGATGGGAGAAGCTCTTGACTCTTGTATCCCACTTTATTTCTTCTTCTGCCTCATGATTAATGAATACGAATTCAACTGCTAATCCATTGACCTTAACAACAGGGGATCCTTAATTAAGTTATTCATTATCAATGCTTTCTATCTTTATTGTTTTCCAGCATGCGTGGACAAGAACGCAAACTGCCCAGTTTACAAAAAGCTGAACTATTGTGGAAACCAGAAATTTAAGGCCTGGCTGCAACTTAACTGTGGCCTCTCGTGTGGATTCTGTACTGCTGCCCCAACTGCAGGTGAAATAAACTCTTTCATTTCGTTTCATCCTAATTTCATCTAAATAGAGCTGCCATTAGAGCAATACAGCCGGTAATTCAGGAACGACTGATTCGCGTTGAAAGACATCGAATTGAATGGAAACTATTCTTGAGTTTTTCACTCAGCTGAGGACGTTATTTATTCTGATACTTTGCAATTGAATGGGAATTAACATTAGGTCATATGTTTTATGCCAAACTACCAAACTTTGCAGTAAGGCAGTTTAGGCATAGGTATCTGAAGTAAACAAGGCTTTGTTCAGTTTCAAAAGGACACCTTTTTAGGAAAACTACTTCTTGGTACTCCAAGTCAGGTGTCTTGAAAATGAATATTGATTAAACAATATTTTTGTATATTTCTATTCGCTGATCATGTTACCAGTCAATCCTCAATCGATCATGTTAACCAATTCATCATTTCTTGAAGAATTGTGAAAGTGCCATTACTAGATCTCTATAGACACCTATTGCAACGAGACACTGTCTTAACTTAATGAGCTTACTACAACCTCTTCAAAACTTTTCAAAATCTTTTCGTTTGATTACAGACATTATGAAATATTTGGCAAGATGCTTTGCTTTGAAAACGATAAAAGACGATACATCCGGAGATAGGTATATTTTCTAGGATCTGATGAAACTAATTTTTGCATTTTCTTTCAGCTCCCCAGCCACCACCACTTCCAGAGGGCATGGGTAAATTCTAGAGAAATGACTTTGCGAAGATGAATGATAACGTTAAACTAACACTGAAAGATTGGTAGAGTTGATGGTATTGAATATAATTAAAATTTCAAGTATTACATGTGTGATTTGTTTTGACCCTTCTTTTTCAGACTATTCAGTTTTGGCCTTATGACCTCTTACGATTAAGGTGCTTTTCTAATTTTCATAGTCGTTACCATTCTCTTGGAAAACTCCCTATTATTCTAAAATTTAAAGTAATTTCAAAGGAAAACGACAATTTTCAAACGAAAAAACATGTTTCCAACAATCGAATCTGTTTTTAGGTATGTCATAATCCCCTATTGTTCCAAACATTGAAAAGTGACATGCTCTAAAAACCTATTTCTATACCAAATAATTGCATCTGGATGACGTCATAAATAATTTTCACACTTTTCAGACTCTAGAAAATGATATATCAATCGAAACGAATAATCAAGAGCTGTCTAAATACACTAATTTCGAACACGTCAGACGTACACATAAAGAGTAATAGGATAGAAACATTATTTCCTATTGACAATATAATATTGACACTAATTGACGTCATCACAAATGGAACTTCAAGTCAAAATTGAAAATGTATCAAAGTCTTATTCAAATCTCCATGATAGATTTATTATAAGCATCAAACATAAAATCAAAGATTAGGTAGGTTTACCAATAGTTGCAGGAAATTTCATGTCTATAAAGCAAAAAACAAACTTTTTTGGCATAACTACTAGTTTCATGCTTTATGCAATCGGTTATTTGTTTATAATTGCTGTCTGAAGATTGCATAAAGCATGAAACCAGTAGTTACAGCATTAAAGCTTGCTTTTGCTTTATATTCTATAAGCGCTCTGTTTTAATAGCATTGAGCACTCTCTTCGACAGCAAAATACACGTCTAAATGATTAAAAAGGAAATGAGAAATATAACTTGTCTGAGCTTTGCTTACAAAGTTCTTTTCTCCGTTATCTACATCGTATGCTCTTGCTCCCTCTCATTCTTGCTAACAGCATTGCCTTCATCAGTGATGACGAACTGCTTGCCACTCGGTGCATGGTCAATACCAGTTTGGAGCGGTGTCTGGCCGGCCGTGGTGTCAGATGTACTCCTGCCTCTTCGCAATTTCACTAAGACCATTGCAACTAGAACCACTAGAATCCCCACACCACCGATCCAGAGCAGAGTTCTGGTCAAAAACGTGCTGCCGCTTTTGCTGTTCTCGACTGAAAAGCAAGAATAATTCATTTCAGCATTTTTCAAGCTCTGCACAGGTCATTTTTTTCACATGAATTATTTAGATTGATTTCAGCATTATCCTTGCTATTGATTTTTAGGAGCCCTAGGCCTTGCGATTGATTGAACCAGCTTCTAAGGCGACCACTGGTATAATCACTCTCTTTATTCATGAACGAGCGAGCAAGCAAAAAGCATGTGATAGTAAGACCCGATGTGCCCTTCCAGTTGGTAACCAACACACACAATTATAAAGGGGCGGTAAACGAGGGGTTTAGAAAATAGGGTACCAAGAAAACAATTTAACAGTTTAATTCGCTTCATCAAGTAAGCTTTAAACAACACAGTATGATTTCAAAATAGAATGCAACAATATGCAATAGGCAAGTGGGAGAGGAGGGTCCACAACAAAACTTCAACAACGAACTTGGAGATTTTTGCCGAAATGCATTCAAATTCCTAACTTAAGGAGGTAACAAGTGGCGTAACCCTTGAGAATGTCCCTTTGAAACGCCAAAAATAATCCAAAGTATTAAAGGTCGTGTTTGGAATTAGAGATAGACCAGGTTAAAATGGAGGTAGGTACCACCTTAAGGCGGAGAAATTCTAACTATGATTTTCGTATTCCCAGACACTCCAGCATTTAGGAAAATGGCGGTAAACGGACATCTGTTGGGGTTTAGGGGTTAAATACGGGGGTTTGATAATCAGAGATCAAAGGCTTTGCCTCTGCGGAGGAGGAAAACGCTTTTTCGCCTTTTCACAATCAATAATGACAGAAAAGCCTAGTTTTTTCACCATAATGATCCATATCGAGTTTAAGATGTTATTCATATACAAAGTTAAGTCACGTGACTAGCATCCCCCTTTACCATATATGGCTAATACGTGATTTACTTGAAAATATATTCATATCTTTCAAAAAATCGAGTTCCAAACCTTAAAGATGATTCAAATAAGTCCGATCGTTCTCTTAAATAAGTTTCAACAAGTTTAAAATGCTTAAATATAACAATTGTTTGTGTCTATGTATGCATTAATCGGATTAGAGCTTTTTGCAACCACAACAATTAAGAGTAAAACTAAAAAAGTTGCAATCATTTTCTATTCATCGACCAGGATTCAGAATAATTACCACCGTGAAATTCGGAAATGTTGAGCACTTATTTGAATGATACTTGTATAATGTTGGTAAAAAACTACTAATGGTTGATAAACGAATGTTGATATTAAGTATTTCTCCACTTTCGCACGTATGTGAACAATCAAATGCGAGGCCCACGCGAAGCTAATCTGATTCGTTTTCTTTCTCGCTTTCTTGGTTATCTTGATATACTTATTCTTCTTCATTTTGAACCAGCTTTTCTAGCTCATCAGGGAATGCCTTTTCAATCCATTTGATTCGATTGATGATCTTCCAGCCATGTTGAGTAAGGTCTGGCATTTCAATTCGTCTTTCATCGGAGAGTTCCCAAATTCTCGCTACAACGTTTGAGTGCAATGCGAAAAGTTTCAACGATGCTTTACATGGGAGTAAAAGTGACATGTCTATGCTTTTATTCTTGTTAATCTATTTCGCTTCGAATAATGTTTTGCGGACAAAATTTATGTCCTTTTGCCGGTAACCATTAAGGTGGAAAAAATTCTTCCAGATCTTTTATCACCTCTTCCATCAGCTTT
The DNA here is from genome assembly GCA_963924455.1 of Pelagia noctiluca. Taxonomy (NCBI): domain Eukaryota; kingdom Metazoa; phylum Cnidaria; class Scyphozoa; order Semaeostomeae; family Pelagiidae; genus Pelagia; species Pelagia noctiluca. Next base: position 15,287,005 of record OZ004316.1, read on the forward strand.
CAATCAGATCCAAGAGCGGTAAACGTCGATAAAAACTTCTCATTTTTCTCAAAAAGTTTCCAGCAGGCTGCTTTATCTTTTCGGAAAAACGAGGAAATATAACCATTACCTGTGAAGGCATCGAAACCAATCAAGCATCTTTTCTCTCGTTACTCTTTTCTCTTTTACTCAATTTAATTCCTTTCGATGCATGCCAGTTCCAGAGTGAAGCTAGATCTGTAGACACGGTGACTCACCCCAACAGTATCAAACTGAATGCAGCAGATTCTCCTACCACTCCCTCTTGCCTTGCTCACCGGATTAGATAAGGTTTCTCGATAGTTTTCAGGAACCATGTCCATTTGCAGGTGTGCCCACTTGGCAACGTCCCTACAACTTTATACAAGTATCTGGCAATTTCTTTTTGGTGGGGACGCAGACCATCAAGTTAACGATAAACGTTTATACTTTTATGGTTCTTCGGTGGATGGCTTTCTCTGGGATGCTGTACCAGCTATCTCGAGTACTTTACGATGATACTTTGTAATTTGCTCTTTGCAATGCCATTTGGAGAACCATCAGTATTAGCAAAACTTGATGGGACTGAGCAGAAAGGATAGCGGAGCGCAGTCTTGAAATCCACTGCTCTCCCATTTCTCGTTGATGTTTCTAGCAAAGTCCAAACATGTTTCTATTTGATTCAGTGGTTTTCCCTTTGTGCCCTTCTTTATGGTAACGTTTCTTTCTTTCTAAGAAAGAAAAGCTGTTTTAAAGCAGCTTTTGCACGGGACCTTCTGGAGCCGTTCCGTAAGGAACCAAGTGAACTTACTTAAGGTTCCAAACGGAACTTTATCGACTTCGTATGTAGGCCCATTTGGCACGGCTAGCACTTCTCTTTGAAACGGTTCCAGTCAGTCGGTTCCGCATAAACGCAAGGCCTGAACATATCTGTTTGGTTACCGTTCCAAATAGAGCCGATCCCGTGTAACCGCTGCCTAAGGTTAATGATCAGAGCATGAATGATCAAACAGTAGAACAAAAAGAAAGCTAAAAGATGCTGTCTTTTGTAGGTAGCTTAGCAAAGGTTAGCAAGCAAACAAAAAACAAAGCGGAGCAGATAGCTGACTATTGTCAGTTATATTTTATTTTACTCGATTGTACGTTATTGAAAGCAAATAAAAATCAGATGGGGATTATTAATACCATTCTAATTAATTTCATATTTGCTGGCCCAACATGAGTCATTGACAAAAGTTCTAATAAAAGTCTCATAAGATACTGTGAAGCAGGTAAAAATGCAAAACAAGCACCAACTTCGAATGAAATTACAATTTACCATATATGGTAAAGGGGGGGGCAATAATGGTCACGTGACTTGATTATGGATATGAACAACATCTTAAACTCGATATAGATCATTATGGTGAAAAACAAGGCTTTTCTGCCAATATAGATTGTGAAAAGGCGAAAAAGCGTTTTCCTCCTCCGCAGAGGCAAAGCCTTTGATCTCTGATTATTAAACCCCCGTATTTAACCCCTAAACCCCAACAGAAGCCCGTTTACCGCCATTTTCCTAAATACTGGAGTGTCTGGGAATATGAAAATCATAGTTAGAATTTCTCCGCCTTAAGGTGGTACCTACCTCCATTTTAACCTGGTCTAAGAGCGATTGATTGATTCGTTTTGACTGTTAATCCCTTCTCATCTTCTAACAACTCTGAATTTACGATACAGCTGATTTCCATTTTCAACTTACAACTGATAGACAAAAACAAGGCTAACGAAACACTCACATTTGACACCACAATATGTTTGATTGCATGCTGACACTCCATCCAGCAAGTAAACATAAAACGTCCCACAATTTCTCACTTTGATTTGTTTCTGATACTGACAGAGGCAACTGCTCGAGTCTGAGAAGCAGACCATCCTCGAGTTTTCCCTCTCATACTGACTTGGCATCGATCCTGACATAATCCACCCTTGCATCGCTGTCCCACATTGATTGTGCCTTGACCCACTCACTGACAAGGGACAGTAGTCCAGCATACGGTTTCCTGCGTCTCCTTTGAACCTGTACCAACCGTACAGATTAGCATCACATCGCTGGTAGCTAGGGCCAGTGTATGTAACAGCTCTTGTGTTGTCAGAAAGGATCTTGTATACCTTGCAGCCATCAGTGTTTTTGGACACAGAAGATGTTGGCTGTACTGATGATGTTGAAGGTGAAGCACTAAACAATTCCGTAACTGTGTTTTTGGACACAGAAGTTGTTGATTGTACTGATGACGTTGAAATTGAAGCACTGAAGAATTCAGTAACTATGTTTTGTGAGACAGGAGCTTTTGGTTGTACTGATGATGTTGAAGTTGAAGCAATAAACAATTCAGTAACTGTGTTTTTGGACACAGAAGTTGTTGATTGTACTGACGACGTTGAAGGTGAAGCACTGAGCGATTTAGTAACTGTGTTTTTTGAGACCGGAGTTGTTGGTTGTACTGTTAATGTTGAAGATGAAGCACTAAACAGGTAAGTAACAGTGTTTCGGGACGCAGGAGCTGCTGGTTGTATTGCTGATGGGGAAGCACTCAGTGATTCGTTGCCACGCATTCCACAATATCGGGGACAAGAACCAATTAGAGAAGGTGATGTCAAATGATAGATCTCCCACAGTTTCTTACTTGTATTTGTTGGCTTCGGGCTTTGCAGTTTGTTCGGAAAACATAGTACACCATCCTATAGTAAAACATCAGATTTTAAGAATTCATTAAACTGTCAAGATTTGATCAAGCAACTTTATTTTCTAATATCTTTTCTAATCTGATTGATCGGTCCTTAAATATAATATCTGTAATATTCACATCATCAAGTTTCAAAATCCTCAGCTACAAACCTACGTACCCTTCCTACTACGTTAATCAGAAATTGATCAATCACCAGTTATCCTAAAGTTTTGTTGAAGTTAGAAATCAACTTAACGGACACTGTTTATTCTATTCTTAATCACCCTTGACATACCTGGTGACATTGCCATCTGACTGCTCAGGTAAGCTTCCATTCATCCAACCTTTAAGGAAAGCTCCACAATAGAATCCCTTGTTAGTAGAACAATAGTTGATCATCATATTTCCAGCACCACCAGTGAACCGATACCAGCCGGTGCTCATAAAATTGTCATCTCCTTTACAAGAATCATATCTTCTAGATATCAATCTGGTTGGATCAGATAAGGTATGATATGAAGAACACTCATCCTACAAGAAATAAATATCCTTTATTCTTATAAGAAATCTATATTCATATTTCCTTTCATTGCAGGGAAAGGTGAACTGAACTGGGCTTCAAAAATTCATTAACTTTAAGGAAGGAATTTGAAAAAATATCATGTCAGGAACCAGCAATGGTAAAGAGGGTAAGCTCTTCTGAAAATCTGTAATTTGTCATCTAGAATTATTTGATTAATCATTAGCTTAGGAGCGTGAGAAGAAGGTTTTTGGAGGGGCTCACCTATTAGATTTTTCAAATCGATAATTACCTTGATGGGTACATGAGTTGTTGGCTCTAGTGGAGATGTTGAAGGTGAAGCACTACCAGACAATGATGAATCGTAATACCCACAAAATCGACGACAACGACAGCAAGGTAAACTTGTCAGGTGATAGATGTAGAAACCACTACAATTTCTTACTTTTATCAGGTGCTTGAAGTATTCGCAATGACGTCCATACATGAAATACACATACCTAAGTTCAAACATCAGATTTTAAGAATTCATTTAACCATCATGATTTCATAAACTTTCAAATATGTTTTCCAAATTGATAGAACAGTTCGTAAAGATGTTATCTGAAATATCCATTGAATTAACATATCATTAACGTTTGACATCTTCAAGGGTTACCCTATTCACTCAACCATAATATGAGATTGATAAGTAATCATTTGTTTCGAGGCTCTGTTGGATTTAAAGACTGAAAGTGTCTCATTAAACTTGAAAATATCCCTCCCATACCTGGTGACACTGCCATCTGACTGCTCTGGTAAGCTCCCATTCATCCAACCTTTGAATCGTGCTCCACAATGAAAGTTGTACCCAAGGTTAGTAGGGCAATAGTTGAGCATCATATTACCGGCAGCACCAGTAAACCGATACCAGCCACTGGTTAAATGATAATCATCTCCTTGACAAGGATATCTTTTCCTTGAGATATTTCTGGTTGGATCAGACATTGTACGATATGAAGAACACTCATTCTGCAAGAAAGAAATATCCCTTAGTCTAATCAGAAATGTCCTTCTAAACTTCTACCTCTTTTTAATTTCCTTTCGTATGCTGATTCAAAATCCAAAATGAATTTTTATGTTAACTATAAATTTGCTACCAAAATGAATCCCTCTGAGATTTTGACCGGAAGTTGTTCGAATTATTGATGATGTTGTAAGTAATGGTATTTTATACGGGAAAACACCTGTAGTTTTTCACCCACACAAGGAAAATCAATGAAAATGATACAAATCAATAGCTTTTTGCATGGCAATTCAAGCAATATGTATTTCAAAGATAGGAAAACAAGATCTCTGATTATGTCATAAATGTGCAGAATAGCCCAAATAACGGCGAGATGCAAGCAAATGAATGCTCCAGATTGAATTTACGAAAATGGCAAAGCTGCTATTTTGTGTATTTATCAAATTTTTCAAACTGTACTAAAATAGGAATGCTTGAAATTTACTAAATTATAACATGAGTTGAAATGCAAACTTAGTGCCAGAAACCAATGTTCATGGTTTTTTATACTTATGGCGTAGCTCTAAAAGCAATTGCAGCTAATATAGTTTTGCAAACACCACCAATCGAAACTTTTCAACTGCTATTTTTATACAAAGTCTCAAGCCTCTATCATCTCATCGACAAGATTATCAAGGAGGGGTGTACTGAACCGTACTGTATCAGGGGTTTGAAATTGTTTGGCCATCTTATAAGCCATGTCATTACTAACTATTTGTCATCAACTTTAAGGACCCATTTTTCTACAACTATACTACATAGAGACTTGCTTCATACATCCTTGGCTTTTTTGATCAGGGCTGTTGAATGATATATGATTTATCAGAATTTGCTGAGGTAAGCAAAATTTAAAATATATGACGTCATCAATGTTTATGACGTCATGTCTATAAAAGACAATTATTTTTTTCAATAAGAAATCATTTTCTGGCTTTTATGAATAAAGATCTACTAGAAAAGATTCTATTTTTCAATCTTAATGGTGATTTAGTCTTATTTTTCGACATTGTAAACTTTATTGTCTTGAACATTATGGAAAAAATGGTAAAAATATGTTAAAATATAAAAAAATATCAATGAAATTGATAAATCTTGATTTGAAATTTTTTTTAATTATAAACAGGCTATTTGAAAAGGAAAAAGCCATGAATATCGTTTAAATTAAAAGCTAAATGCATATATGTAGTCATCATGATTTTATCAGAATTATGATGTCACTGTGACGTCATCGGTAGCCATTATGTTTTTGAAGATACCATCAATCGATAGAGCAAGTAAAGTTCTATAGTTCTATCAAGTTTCAAGCCATTCTCACGTTCCTAACAAGAATTACAGGGGGCGGGCACAATGTACCCCCCCCCCCCCCGGTAGTACAAGGGTCCAAAAAGCCCGGTAGTAATAGGGTTAAAAAATTTTGTGGAATTGAAGTTCTTGTTTCCACAACCACACCTATAAACATCTGCTCAGAAATTGTTCCGACACTGGGACCGTACTTTTGCATAAATCATTTCTGGACTGAATGAGCACATGCAAACAGATTATGATGATAAGTACGGAAAAAGAATGGTTTCGGGCAGCTTAAAATATTACGTCCCTGGAGCTGGGGACAAATTTGGATACCTGAGGTGGTATGGAGTGCCATCGAAGTGAGATATTTTTTGTATTTTGGATGCTTCAGATCACTGAAAAATGTACCTCTTGATACCAAAATTGTTTCCACCGGTTCTTTTTTGGAAGAAAATATTATTTCTTGAAATTTAAAAAAGAAATCTAATAGTGAAACAAATTTAATACACTCCATTGATTGACACTCCATCGTTCTTTCAAAAGTTTTTTGACTGAATTTTGGAAGACTTTTGGACCGAATGGAAAATCATTCGAGGGGTGTTTCGATTCCCATACCTGCTAATATGCGCCCCTGTCTATTTCAGGCTGACCTTCAAGCAGTTTAAAGCCTTGTCCGCACGTATCCGGATATTTTTGAAAATACATATTTATTTATCAGTTTTCGAAAAAATCTGCGTCCACAATGATACGGAGGAATCACTAACAACAAGGTTTTGCTCGTTAAACTGACTGTACAAAACCTAGCTGGCGACGTCATTGTTTTCGAAAGGATACGTTTTCACCGTGCACACGACGACATGATCGAAAATCTCCAACCTAAACACTGTTTTTGAAAAACTTCCGTTTTCATCACCGAGAACTCCGGATACGTGTGGACGAAAGGCCAAAACGGATAAATAAATATGCGTTTTCAAAAATGTCCGTATACACGTAAACGGGGCCTTATATACATGCTCAAAGAGATCATCAATTTCAAAAAATAACCGCATATCTATCAACAAGAAATAACTGCAGATTCCTCAGAATACGAGGCCTTTTTCCTTTATCTAAACTAGGCAGGGAAATTACCACAACCATCTAGCAAACTGCCTAACCGTAAATTTTATTTCAAATTTGGTTACTCCATGTTGAAAAGTCTCTGAAACTGTTACGGGCCATTCTGGCCGTTGCCTGGTATTCACGCATTGGTATTCACGCATTCAACACAGATATCAAGGATGAAAACAGCTGTAAATCAATAGCGATCCTTGATGACTGCATGGTGAAGGACATATGTAATACCTCACAGATTTCTCCCCAAGCTGGCAAAAATAAGCAAGATAAGTATATCAGGGGCAACTTCCGGTGAGATACTAGACTATGCTGTTCCCTCGATTAAAAGAAAAGTGGATTACTTTATCGTCCATTGTGGAACAAATGATCTTATGTACTAACCTCCCAACTTATTTCAAAAAATATTTTTTAAATAACCAATGAAATTAAGGAAAGTCTTCCAAACACCGAAGTATTCATATCCTCAATCATTAAGAAAGGGGAAAAACCTTTCTTGAATCTCCAAATCAACCAGATAAATGACATTCTCAACAAAAAAGGTGAATCCAGAGGTTATTCTTTAATCAACAATGACAATATTAAAGTAGATGATTTAAACGGTAGTTAGTTACATCTTAGTAAAAGAGGCACACCAAGCTTGTCTTGAATATTGTAAAAAAACATTCAGTCTGACCTCTAGTTATGGTATAAATCTATAACCCCTGCTTGAGCCCCCCTCCTCTCACCCCAGATATCAATCAGTCAGTTAACAGTTGCGCAGATATTATAGACAATGCTGCTGATGATATTTTTCAAAAAATTTTGCAAATAAGAAAGGAAAATCATAAGTATCCAGTTAGCACCTTTAAACAATAACAGCATAAGAAATAAATTTGAAGAATTTGAAGAAATAATAGTAAGGGAAGTTTAGATTGTATTGTCATAAATAAAACTAAACTTGATTCTTGCCCTTCATAACAGTTTCCAATAAATGAGTAAAAACCCTCATGAAGACTCGACAGAAATGCACATGGAGGTTGACTCCTTGTAATACATATGACACAACTTGCCCAGCCAAATATTCATTTATGTTGAAAATAATTAGATTGAATTAATTCCATTTGTATTAAATATTGTCAAACACAAATGGCTTATACTTGCTACATACATACATACCAAATGCAGATGATGAGCTGTACACAAATGCTTTATCTAAAGCTATTGATGAAGGGAGTAGTCTGTGTGATGATATAATTGTCATAGGGGATTTAGATTATCAATCTGATAATCAACATCTAACAACAATATGTAACACTTATTCTCTGGAAAACCTAATCAAAAGTCCCACATGTTATAAGTCAAATTGCAGTCCTACACTAATAGATGTGTTACTGAAAAACCAAAAGCATTCCTTTAAAAATAGTTCGAAACTGTAAACAGGTCTGAGTGATTTTTATCAAATAACCCCTCAAAGTTTCAGTCGACTACAATAGAAAAAAGAGTAAAGACTTTAAATCTTTTGTGATAAATGACAATCTTGAAATTGAAACAACTAGCAAAGTAACATTATTGGGCATTGAAATTGATAACCAGTTAAACTTTAACAAACATGATGAATTAATTTGTCAAAAAGTATCCCGACAGCTGTATGTCTTTAAAAGGTTATCAAAGTACTTGGAAGAAAAAGAAAAACGTGTTCTTGTAAACTCCTTCATCCTGTGCCATTCTAACTACTGCCCCTTTATATGGCTTTTCTGCAGTGAAAAAAGTAAAAATAGGGTAGATAAAATAAATGAAATGGCGTTGCAAATAATCTATGCAGATTATTCACTAAATTACATTGAGATTCTTAAAAAAGATAAAGATACAACCATTCATGTAAACATGATCCGAACATTGGCGTTGGAGGTTTATAAAACTCCCGACAAATTAAATCTCTCTTTTATGCGAAACATTTTTGTAGGGAAGCATACAAATTATAACACAAGAGGAGTAAAAACCATAGATATTCCAAAAGTCGATACGACCAAATATGGAATCAAATCTCTTAGATATCTTGGACCCAAAATATGGAATTCACTTCCAAATGACATAAAGATGGCATTATCCGCCAATTACTTTAAAATGCGAGCAAAATCTGGTTTTCGATAACGTATGCTGCTGCTCTTTTTGTCAGAAATGATCTGTCATAGGAGTTGTCAGACTTGATGTAACTATTTACAGTTTGCTACTTTATGTTTGTTTAACCTTATTACTACCGGGCTTTTTGGAACCTTGTACTACCGGGGGGGGGGCACATTGTGCCCGCCCCCTATAGATCTTGTTAGGAACGTGATAAAAGCTTGAAAGTTGGTAGAACCATAGAACTTTACTTGTTCTATCGATTGATGGTGTTTTGAAAACCATAATGGCTACCAATTACGTCACAGTGACGTTATAAGTCTGAAAAACCATGATAACCTGTGGGTTTCTCAAAATAAGGTCTCTCAGATGAGCACATTTTGCAGTGGCACCTTCGATCAAGTCTGTATCTTGAATCTTGTCAGAAGCCTACTAGTTTTTTTGGAAAGTTTGAAATCTGAGATGGGGTCCAAGAAAAATACAAAATACAGAAAGAAAGCAAAATTTCGTGGGAATCGCTGCATAGATTTGAAAAAAGATAAAGATAGAAAGTCAGATCTCGACAATATCAGGAAATGACCTAGGCCTTGTTCAGATTCGATTTCAACTCTTTCGTCTTCTGTCTCTTATGAAAATGAGATGAGAACGAGACAATCCTTGTCACAACAAAACAGCCAAGACTTAAAAGCGGAAAGTATTGAAAATACTAGTAACGATTTTATGCCGGAAAATTTTCAGATTGTAAATGATATTTAAAAAATCATTTGACGTTACCTAGATAAACTTGTTCAGGGAAAGTGGAAATTTGCAAAAAACTGAATTACAAGATGGGTTTGTAAACAAACTTTCACTTGCTTACTCGAACTCCCAATGTAATTGAGAAGAAACATTCATCACATCTGGTGAGGTATAAATGGATAAATAGGGAGGAGCTTCCAAAAGAAACCACTTCGAGCCAAATGTTCAAACTGCTTTTGCGTTCAGGGAGCTTGGCAAAGATCATCGGTCGATAGAAAACTTTAAAAGACTTATGAATATACGTGGATTATCCTGTAAAGGCTATGAAAAATAGAGGAAGAAATACACGCAACAAATGAAAAGCTGTGGCAACTAAAAGCACGTCCAAGGCTCCCAAGAAAGTAAGAGCCTTTGGAAAAATAGCTTTCTATTCCTTATTTCCTTTTTACCCAACCTTTTTCCTATCACTTTGATAACGGGCATACGCCGTTGGTACTTCAAATACAATTTGTCTCTTTTTTATTCTTACTAAAGTACCACACGCAACATATTATAATTTTTAGCTGTAGTAAATAATGACCCCTATTGACAACATCGTGGATATTCACCAACATACTTATCTAAAGTATAACCTGTTATAGCTGTTAATTTTTTGCCGTTGGAAACAAATTTCAAAACTTAGCTCGGCAGTAATTGCTGATTCGGGTGTGTGGGCAGTAACGGATTGAGCCGTACATATTTACCATTGTCTAGCCCGTTTTCGGCATGGAGTGCATTGTTGCTTTATAACTCATTGGGTCTGTTATGTATCTATAGTATTTCCAATACCAGATTATGACATATTCAAGGCAGTAATTGTTGAGCCCTATATTGGGGCAGTAATTGTTGAGCCCTATATTGGGGCAGTAATTGTTGAGCCCTATTAGGGGTGGTAATTGTTGAGCCCTATGTGGGGCAGTAAATGTTGAGCTTTATGGGGAAGTTCATCTTTATCCTACTTGGTTATCTGATCTAACAAGTTTAATTGTTTCAATTTCTTTTAGCGTTTTCTTAAAGAAAAGAGTTGAAGAAAGTGCCAGTTTTTGTGGATTTAGCAAATTCTAATTCCTAATTCCAATAATTGAGCCCAATGTTGAAGCAGTTAATATTGAGTCTATTAGGAGATATCTATTCAACTTGAGCATTTACTGTATACAAAGTTTAATTGTCTCGATTCATCTTTTTTAGCCTTTTATCGCAGAGATGAAGTCAGTTCAAGAAAGTGCCGGTTTTTTTGGTCGACTTTGGGGATTTTGGGAATTTACTTCTCAACTTTTACCTTTGTGTAAAGTGGCAGGAATATATCTACCCCTTTTGAGTCGACCCAAAATCTCCAAAAAACACAAAAAAATATATATTAAGGTTTTGGATCGATATGATAAATAAAATTTTGAGATTGGACCTAGTTTTCCATCATCATTATGTACGTTGTCTGTTATGTTCTCTTTTATCTCTGCTGTTGGATGTTTTTGTTGCTACGAATAATATTATTCCTTAGTCATTTCTACTAAATTAACATCAACGTGGGCAGCCGGAATAGTGCTCTCTGAATAACTGAGAAATTACTGTTCGGTGGCCCCAACATTTCATTCTCCAATGTTAATTCTTGATTGACTCTCGTTGTAAATCCTCTACGTTTCCCCTTTTTTTGCCATCTCCATGTAGGCCTCCCCTATCCCTCACAAACTCCACATTTCCCCTACCGTAGGAGATTTCCCCTACGAGTCCATTATCCTCCATATTAGAAAGAAAAACGGCGGAGGAAACAACTCGTATCAACAATAACGGCCTACATATTCAATGTCTACAAAACCAATAATGCCTCGAACAGTCCAGGCTGTAATTTGAGTCTATTCAACAGAACCGCTAAAACCGCAGGGTAATAAGTTACGTAATATTGGTATCAGTTTGTAATATTGCTATCATAATAATGATAATCATAGATTTCTAACAAATCTAACTGCAGTACATGCCACACAAGACAATTATACAAAAAATGAATCCATTGATGGAGCAGTCAAACACATACTGCAACCATTCCAACAACCAAACGATTGTTTTTGCTGCCAGCAGAGGTCTTACAACATCAATTTTCAAATAACACGCAATAGAACACGAGTTTTGAACTGATGGCAGCGTTCGTAACAACATATTTCCATAGCATTAAACTTGCATTCAAACTAAATTGGTGGCGCACATACTTGCAACTCAAAAACTGAAGTTCGCTTGTAAATTTATTCGGACAAAATATAATGGTTTTTCCAAATAGAAATTTTTAGCAACTCACAATGAGATTACTAATTTCTTAAGATGGGTTTTATGCATTAATCACTCATATACTAACAAAGGCCAACTGCTCCAACATTGCATAAGCTAACAAAATATTGAGTGACTAAAACGTCACTCCCTGCGTTTTCAGTTTTTGGAATGCCGAAAAACAAATGGACGACCTCCCACCAATGTTGCTCAAATAGCCTATCGAACAACATCTAAAATAACCCTGAAAAACTACAGGTACTTTGCCACTTTCAACTATTTGCTTGTAAGTAAAGAAGATATTTCAAAATTCAACATGGGTAAACAAATATTGCTTTATGGTTCACAAAGATCGAAATAATCGTACATACCGACTGAGCAAAATTAGCTTTGAAGACAAGTAAGATTACCAATACCACGAGAGTTGACATTTTGAAAGGACCTTTCTTTCGAACGCCAAACCAGAATCTGAACAAGTTGTTGTTGGTTTACGCATTGTTGATAATGGAAAATTTCAATATCAGAGTTTAACCAATCATAATAAAGACATTTTTTAGCTTAAGGTAACCAGTGGTGCGGCAATTATTGTTATTCGTGAAAGAGAAGCGTTAACAATGGTACTAAGAAGCCGTGGCGAAATATATTTTCCAATTAAAGGGAATCATACCTCTGAAAACCGCTATTTTTCAGAGAGAAGAAGCAACGAATAAATTTCCTGACAAAAGGACAGGGAATGGCATTTTCAAGATAAATCGGCTGGAAAACGGGCAAAATAATGCTACTCTCGCCATTGGCTGAATGGGTCTCCGACCTAATATTTTTGAGAACAAAAAGCTTATAAAAGAGAGAACACTCTACTCCAATTTGTCATAGGAAACTTTCGAAATTTCGCACGACGTTGGTGCGAACATCAGATGTTTACAAATTTTGAGCCTGAATTTCTTGAAAACTCTTTGACGGATTTTCTTTCCAGCGTCACAAACGTTATCATCAATGCTAAAATACTATTAGGGTCTGATTGCTCTTTACTCCTATACTATAATAACTGTCTCGCCTAAATTTCGTCGTTTCTATTTATTTATTAACTTACTTTTTCATTGAAAATGATTGTTCTACAAAATGAACTACCAATCTACATCACAACTACTATAACTGTCGAAACGCATATCTCAGGACACCATGGGTATAAGAAGACTTGGACGCCAAAGCAAAATGAATATCTGAATGTCTATAATGAACCTGACAGCCGTACATAAGTATGCTGTTTGTGTCCTGAAAGGTGCAGATATTGTGGTGCACTGGAAGAAAGGAGATACTGGCCGTTTTTCTAAAACGATTTTCTACTTTCTTCGAAGTCATTCGAAAGCTAAGTGCGTTGTCAAAGTCACTGGAAAGAGGTGCAATCAAGGGAATGGAAGGTTTTGATTATCGCATGCATCCTTGAAGTCACTGGACTTAAGAACTTTGTTTCTATTCTCAAACAACAGCTTGATTCAATGAAGACGTTGTGATTAAAATATTGTTGTTATTGTTGTTGTTAGTACTTTGGCGCAAAAAATTCGAGTTATTGAGAAAAATAGCCGCAGCGGGTGTAAAAAATTGTTCGAGTTAGCGAATGTTCGAGTTATCGGGGGTGTATTAATATGTTAGTAGTGTTGAAGGTTTAGGGGAATGCCAAATCTGTTCGAATCAGCGAGAGTTCGAGTTATCGCATGTTTGAGTTATTGGGACTGTACAGTAGTTCCTAAAATCGTATAAAATCGTTTTTTCAAAAAAGGGTACTACAATCCTCGCCATAAGGTCTTGAGACACAATGGCGATTTTAGCATTATCTTAAACATGGAGCTATGAACATGTAAGATAATGTTAGAGTTCCCCTCTCCCCTAAAACCAATGTTGATACTGGGTCTTGATGTCACCGAAAGATGTTGCAGATGTATTTCCGCACCAAAGCAATATCTGAAACAACATTGTTCAGGGGGGAAGGGTTCGACAATTAGTATATATCGAGTTGCGATCAAGCATTGGCTCATACCTTTTGACGAGGATTTAAGCTATTTTTTATCACTTTTAGCTAATAGATGCTAAAAGAAGTCTGTCAAAAAAGCTCATAAATTATCGAAAGAGAAATTTACTTAGCGAAATAACCAATAGTTCTAACAATTCAAAAACAGCTTTTAAAATTGAAGAAAGAGAATTTCATGCACACATTCTTAATGGATTGGAAGAGTTCTTGACCCTTATATCTTACTTAAGTTTCTACTCCGCCAGGGGCGGATCCAAACCGACTTACGAGACTTACGGAAGTCGGTCAAATATTTTGAAAATTAAAAAAAAAGAAAAAACTTTTATGAAAATTGTAAAAAGAAAAATATAATTTGAAATGTCTAAAATCTCCCTGATTCGATTCCTCTTACGTAAGAATAAAAAATCAATAAATAAACTTCTCGACGTTTTCGGAAATTAATTTGAAAATCGTTTCATCTCAGCTTCATAGCTTCAAAACTCGTTCTGACCAATCATGTTAGTATGGCCTCTTTTTGGCATTAAAGAGATCCTTTATTCGAGACCGTTCCAAATAAGGAAAGTAGAACGATGGTGGCAATTTGTTCCTTTGTTTCGAGTTGAAATCCTTAATTCTTATTGGTAAGTCTGTCCGCGCAGGGTATTTTCGAATTGTTGCGTAATACGGCTAAATCCAATTTTTGTCTATTGTCTTTTAAACAATAAAATGCTCAAATCTGATTGGAAGTCAGTCATTATTGCGTTGTAAGTCGGTCAGAAACGATCTGTAAATCGGTCGCCCCCGCAGAGTCATCTAGCTTTACCTCGCAATTTACTCAGACAACTGTTTGTTTTGGCGGGCATTTTCATAATTTCTTGTCAAAAAGAGTTTTTTATGCAAGCTTGTGATCTAAGTGAAATAAAGTCGAAATACAGGATTGAAGATGAATCCTATAAGGTAGACAAATCAAATGATATTGAGAAGCTAAGCCTAATGCAAGTAAGTTTTTTCTCGTTTTACAATTTTTTCTTATTTTAGGCCTTTTAGGGTTTGACCTCATATTTTGCTTTGTTAACGTTTCTCCATCAGATTCGTCTTGGTTTAAAAGCGGTTTTTGTTTTAATTTTGATGAATTACTGGAGAAAATTGCTGAATTTGAAAAATTAGGAAATGGTTATTTTTTAGGAGATTTGAACGCTAGAACGAGCAATGATAATGATTATATCTGTGATGAGGAATGTGATGAATCTTAACCCTATTATGGCCGGGGGAGGGGGCACAAAGTGCCCGCGGCAAATTAAAAATACTGTATCTCTAAAAAACACGTAATTATCTACTGAAACCTGTTTGACTTTTCCTCAAATTTATCAGAGAACCTAAAAAAATTATTTTTGTTACTATCACACCTTCACTGATCACGTGACACCGCTTTTGTCAACAAGCGGTCAGGTGTTTAAATGTTTTAGGGCCAATATTTCTATAACTATAACACATAGAGACTTGCTTGACACACCATTGGCTTTGTTTTGACAAGGGCTTTTGAATGATATATAATTTATTAGTATTTGCTGACGTAAGCAAAATTTAAAATCTATGACGTCATCGATGTTTATGACGTCATATCTATGTATAAAATGCAATTATTTTTTTCATTTGAAATTCCTTTTTTGGCGTTTCTAAATAGAGATAAACTAGAAAAAATTCTATTTTTCAATCTGAATAGCTATTTTATCTTATTTTTCTTCATTGTAAAATTCATCGACTTGAACATTTATGAAAAAAATGGTAAAAATATAAAAAAATATAAAATAATGTCAAAAAATTCAAAGATTATGATTTGAAAATGCTTTTTTTTTCATAAATAGACCATTTGAGAGGCAAAAATACAATAAAGATAGCTTCAATAACAAGCTAAATGCCTATAAGTAGTTATCATGGTTTTTCAGACTTATGACGTCACTGTGACATCATTGGTAGCCATTATGGTTTTAAAACCACCATCAATCTATAGAGCAAGTAAAGTTCTATAGTTCTACCAAGTTTCAAGCTTTTATCGCGTTCCTAACAAGAATTATGGGGGGCAGGCACAATGTGCCCCCGGTCAAGGGTCCAAAAAGCCCGGTAGTAATAGGGTTAAGCTGCTACTCTCTAAGATAAGTTTTGTTGTTTCATAGTTTGTATTCTTCATGTATATTTTGTGGCTCACACGTGTTCTAGAATGTTTCTTATCTTGTGAGGACCAATTTATTTTGAAATAGGCTCAAAGTATTGTGAAATCACACTGTTCATTCCTTCAGAGTCCCATTGCAAAAAAGATGAAGTAGAATGGCTATTTTCACAAAATATATGTCTCTTTATCTCTTTTATCTCCTATATCCATCTTACCTGCATGCCATACAAACACCCTTTTGACACCCCTACGGAACCTTTGGAAAAATCGAAAATCCCTTCGAAATAATTTTGTACGATATCGTAAATGCCCGCTAAATTACCATTCGAAAAAACATAGTGTAAGAGAAAATCTTTACTTTGTAGGGGGGACTGGGGTATTTGTAGGGGAAACGTTGAGGAAAGTTTGCCATGATCGTAGGGAAAAGTTGAGGAGTGGAGCGTGCACTGTAGGGGAAACTAGTCGCTGAAAAGATTCCTTAGTACCAAATATAAAAACTTTTTATAAAGGTAATTATTCAAAGTAAAGTCGGAGTGTTCTAACATGTGTCAGGTTTCAAATTCGTTTCATTTTGAAATTAAAACTTACATAAATTAGCATGGATTAACCGAGATTAGCTTAACTACTATGACGAAAAATGAAAATATTTCAAATAAAGATAACTTCATGAAGAGAAATGCTAGGGGACTCAAATTTGATGAGAATCTAGGTATATGTAGGAACTAGGGCAAGGAACAAAGAAATTATATATCAAATGGTGAACATTAGTGCCTTAGGCAAAAATATTCAAAATGGCGGATATTAATGAAAATGCTCCAGATAATTGTGTAAAAATGTAGCAACATTGATCCAGATTGTTGAATATTTTTGGTCCTTCTCCTACCTAGATATTTGAAGCATATGCATCCCAAATGTCATGGCTCTAACTATTATAGTCCATGTGTTATCTGTTTTGAAAATCATTGATGTTACAAAATTTAAGAGTGGCGGAAACGGTCAAATCAAAGTTTACGGCACTCATGTTCTGCTATCCAACTTAAAATCAGGTATTCCTTTCTCTTTCTCCTATTTCTAGCAAGCATCACATGACTGTATAAGCATTTGCTATTTTTCATCACTGTAATAATCCCATTTTGTGAATAATGTCCTCTTTTTCGCCAGCTCCAATCTATTGAAATGTCGCACAGAATGATGTCCTTATAAGCGCCTGCACTTTCTTTTCCAAAGGCTCGTACTTTTTTGGGAGCCTTGGACGTATTTTTAGTTGTCACAGCTTTTCATTTGTTGTGTTAATTTCTTCCTCTATTTTTTCATAGCCTTTACAGAATAATCCACGTATATTCATAAGTATTCTAAAGTTTTCTATAGACCGATGATCTTTGCCAAGCTCCCTAAATGCAAAAGCAGTTTGAACATTTGGCTCGAAGTGGTTTCTTTTGGCAGCTCCTCCCTATTTATCCATTTATACTTCATCAAATGTGAAGAATCGTTCTTTTCAATTACATTGGGAGTTCGAGTAAGCAAGTGAAAGTTTGTTTACAAACCCATCTTGTAATTCAGTTTTTTGCAAATTTCAACTTTCCCTGAACAAGTAGATCTAGGTAACGTCAAATGATTTTTTAAATATTATTTACAATCTGAAAATTTACCGGGATAAAATCGTTACTAGTATCTTCAATAATTTCAGCTTTTGAGTCTCACCTTGGCTGTTTTGTTGTGACAAGGAGTGTTTCGTTCTCATCTCATTTTCATAAGAGACAGAGGACGAAAGAGTTGAAATCGAATCTGAACAAGGCCTAGGTCATTTTTTGATGTTGTCGAGATCTGACTTTCTATCTTTATCTTTTTTCAAATCTATGAAACGATTCCCACGAAATTTTTCTCTCTTTCTGTATTTTGTATTTATCTTGGACTCCATCTCAGATTTCAAGCATTCCAAAAACATTACTAGGCTTCTGACAAGATTCAAGATACAGACTTGATTGAAGGTGCCACGGCAAAATGTGCTCATCTGAGAAACCTTATTTTTAGAAACCCACAGAGCATCAAGGGGTTAGGAAAATGATCGCAGGTAGTCCATATAGTTGAAAATGCTTAAAACATATCTCGGACAATAATTAACCCTAACACAAATTAGATCCTAGGATAAAATCTTATTAATTATAGTGTAATTAATCAGTCTTAATTAAATAACTAAATCTAACTAGTAAAATTGCAGGAAATATTGGGCGTGCGATGCATTGGCCCGGTTTTGCTTGCGACAACACTACAGCTTGTTACGGTCGGCGATTGAATCCAAAATAGCCAAATTTCCGCCACAGAAACACGAATGTTAAATTTGTTCGAAAGAAAAAACATGAGTGTTGACCCCACAATCGCCAACCGAACAAGTAGAAGAAATATTTGGGAGAATAAAAGTTATTCTACGAAAAAACCTATCTACCTAAATTTTCTCCCGACCCCAAAAAATTTAAATCAGAAAGACAAAATAAAAGCCATATGCAGAGCAGGAAACAATGAGCTAAGGCATTCAGCCTACAAACACTTATAAATGCCAAAATAAAACGAACAAAGGCGGAGAAGCGTCGACCCCAAAAAGGTAACTAAAACGCCAAATGTTAGTGGTTAGTGATTTTTTCTACCGACATAAACCTTTTGGTTCTAAGTCAGTTGCCGCCACTGCCAGATTACTCAGTCCTGAGTCAGCACTTGGTCGCTCGACCAAGAATCGTGTGCCCTTTCTCGGACACACGATTTGCTGCCACTACTGTACATATTGCTCAGCCCTGAGTAAGCCACTAATGGTCGCTCGACCAAAGAACGATGAACCCAAACTTGAAGCCATGATGAGCTGCTGCTGCCACGTTTTTATCTGGAGCCAGTTGCTACTACTGCACATATTACTCAGCCCTGAGTAAGCCACTACTGGTCGCTCGACCACAGAACAATGAACCCAAACTGGGAGCCATGATTAGCTGTTGCTGCTGCCACGTTCTCACCTTGAGCCAGTTGCTGCTACTGTACATATTACTCAGCCCTGAGTAAGCACCATTGGTCACCCAAACAGAGAACAATTTGTCCTACGTTGACTAGCCGCTGCAACAAATAAAAACAGAACATTGGACTTCTAGCCTTTTGCTAGTTGCTGCTAATGCTAACATTCTTATAATACAGCTATGAGTTAAGCACAACTGATCGTGGTTGCATTAGCCCTATCTTATACACACGATTCACTACACTGCCTAAGCCATTAATTGCTGCAAAAGTAAGCACAATGTTGAACTGAAAACAATGCATTCTTAACTTGAAGGCTGATTTAGAACTGATTGTCCTTGAATAGTTGCTGTCAATATAAATAGTGCATGTTGGACTGGACGCACAACCAGGTTGGACCTATCTAGAACACAATGTGTTCCTAATACCTTTTAACAATGGGCTACTACACACAAGTAAGCATAATATGGTACTTCTACCAAAGCAGTCTTAAATAGATGTTGACATAAAAAATCCTTCTTTTTATGTGCTATTTGCTACTATTATACAAATTACTCAGCTATTAGTCTGGATTGGACATATAAACCAAAATTTGTCCTCTCTTGATCGCAATTTGCTTCTACTGCCATTTAACAATTGACCAATGCCCACAAGTATAGCCGTAGATTACTAACCAGGCAAATTGAAAACTGGAAAGCTGATTAAAAGCAAACTGTTCTGAGCTAGTTGTTGTTGCTGCACCTATTACCCTGAGCTCCGAGTAAGCCCTATTAACTGCCCTTCCCGATAATTATGTCATATATCTTAGAAAGATGATTTCCTGCTTTTGAATAAACTTTCTGTTGCTCTCAAATCAGTATAACCTTGAACTTCTACGCTGATGGACACTACACAGTGCTTACTGCCGCCTCCTCAGCCGAAATGTTATGAAGGAGACTTATAAAAAATCATGTCATATCACAAGGCACCCAATACTTAGAATTCAGCCAAAACCAACTCTTTAATGCCACACAAAAAATAAATCACAGGGAAATAACGCACAGTTAGCAAATTACTTGTATTCTCAATAAAATACGCCTATGTAAACCTATATCGAAGCTAAATGCAATAGTCTAAACATATGGCTGCGTGCGGACCAAAGTGAATATGCAACAGGAAGTTTAAAAAAAAGATGTTTGCACTTTAAGACACGTTTCGTTTGTTCATTATATACTAAGACAAGGCTGCTGAAGTTGCAGCACCAACCCAGAACGATACTATCTGGGGATCTGGCTCAAAATAGCAAACTTCTTGTTGCCATGGAGTTGCCAGGGCCAGAAAAATGGATGCGCCTCTGTATAACTGAGAAAATGAATACTTTCTTAAACAAGAGCATTTTTTTAACATAAATACTAAAATCTACGATAAATTCTGCACCAAAACTTGGTTATAATTTTTTTTGAGATTTTCGTTACTGAAACAGAAATATTTGGTACTAAGGAACCAAGAGCCAATGAAACGAAAACTTTTTTAGTTATTATGGGTATTTCAATAACGCTGATTTCGAAACAACAACTAAACATGTATTTGAAGTCCAGATATTTCGCTACTAGATTTTGAACGACCACCGTTCAGCTGCAAAAAATGTCTCCGGGATCCGGGACGAGTGACGTAAGTTGGTTGGCAAAAATGCTATTGTTTTGAAAAACTCTTGATGCGAAGCATGTGCTTTTCAAACAACTAAAGGGTTTCAATGTGTGAAGCAATCTCAAGCAGGAGAGAGCATCAGTGTCTCTGAAATTCCATCGCACAACGAAGGAAGCGATTTTGTCAAGTTTGAAGTAATGTTTTATACGGTATCAACATAAGTCACTCGCAACGGCAACATAGGGCCCACGCCATGAATTTTGTGGTGGGGGGGGGGGGGGGGTAAAGTAGAAACATGAAATTGTAGGGCATACCCTGTGTACCCGTAGGTATTGGGTAGGGCCCCGGCAGGGGTCAAGGGGGCAGAGCCCCGGGAGCTCCTTAAATCTTACTACTTTTTAGGTCTTAAAATGGCTTAGGATCCTTTAAATTCTCTTCCTCCGCAATAATTGAAAACACAAGAGATACAGCACGAGTATATTATAGCTCCTAAATATCCAATGCAACAGCAAAATATGAGGCGTGGGCCTTGCAAAGAGCTCTTTAGATTCGAGAAAATCGTCATCACGATGAAGACGAGCCTAGAGAGGATGAGACGAGCCTACGACAGATCATTTCTGACAAAAAGAGCAGCAGCATACGTTATCGAAAACCAGATTTCGTTCGCATTTTAAAGTAATTGGCGGACAATGCCATCTTTATGTCGTTTGAAAGTGAATTCCATATTTTGGGTCCAAGATATCTAGGAGATTTGATTCCATATTTGGTCGTATCGACTTTTGGAATATCTAAGGATTTTACTCCTCTTGTGTTATTATTTGTATGCTTCCCTACAAAAATATTTAGCATAAAAGAGAGATTTAATTTGTCGAGAGTTTTATAAACCTCCAATGCCAATGTCCAGATCATGTTTACATGAATGGTTGTATCTTTATCTTTTTTAAGAATCTCGATGTAATTTAGGGAATAATCTGCATAGATTATTTGAAACGCCCTTTCATTTATTTTCTCTACCTTTTTTTTACTTTTTTTACTGCAGAAAAGCCATATTAAGGGGCAGTAGTTAGAATGGCACAGGATGAAGGAGTTTACAAGAACACGTTTTTCTTTTTCTTCCAAGTAGTTTGATAACCTTTTAAAGACATACAGTTATCGGGATAATTTTTGACAAATTAATTCCACATGTTTGTTAAAGTTTAACTGGTTATCAATTTCAATGCCCAATAATGTTACTTTGCTAGTTGTTTCAATTTCAAGATTGTCATTTATCACAAAAGATTTAAAGTCTTCACTCTTTTTTTCTATTGTAATCGACTGAAACTTTGAGGGGTCATTTTATGAAAATCACTCAGACCTGTTTCCTGTTTCGAACTATTTCTAAAGGAATGCTTTTGGTTTTTCAGTATAACATCTATTAGTGTAGGACTGCAATTTGACTTATAACATGTGGGACTTTTGATTAGGTTTTTCAGAGAATAAGTGTTACATATTGTTGTTAGATGTTGATTATCAGGTTGATAATTTAAATCCGCTATGACAATAATATCATCACACAGACTACTCCCTTCATCAATAGCTTTAGATAAAGCATTTGTGTACAGCTCGTCATCTGCATTTGGTATGTATGTATGTAGAAAGTATAAGCCATTTGTGTTTGACAATATTTAATACAAATGGAATTAATTCAATCTAATTATTTTCAAGCTAAATGAATATTTTGCTGGGCAAGTTGTGTTTTATGTATTACAAGGAGTCCACCTCCATGTGCATTTCATCATAAGCAGCATTGTCTATAATATCTGCGCAACTGTTAACTGACTGATTGATATCTGGGGTGAGAGGAGGGGGGGGGGGGGGTTCAAGCAGGGGGTGATAGATTTATGTCATAACATGAGGTCAGACTGAATGTTTTTTTACAATATTCCAGGCAAGCTTGGTGTGCCTCTTTTACTAAGATGTAACGTACTACCGTTTAAATCATCTACTTTAATATTGTCATTATTGATTCAAGAATAACCTCTGGATTCACCTTCTTTGTTGAGAATGTCATTTACCTGGTTGATTTGGAGATTCAAGAAAGGTTTATCCCCTTTCTTAATGATTGAGGATATGAATACTTATTTTTGATCAAGTCGTCGTGTGCACGGTGAAAAATAAACGTATCTTTTCGAAAACAATGACGTCACCAGCTAGGTTTTGCACAGTCAGTTTAACGAGCAAAACCTTGTTGTTAGTGATTCCAGTGCCACCTCAGGTATCCAAATTCGTCCTCAGCTTCAGGCACGTAATATTTCAAGCTGCCCGAAACCATTCTTTTTCCGTACTTATCATCATAATTTGTTTGCATGTGTCCACTCGGTCGAGAAATGATTTATGCAAAAGTACGGTCCCAGTGTCGGAACAATCTCTGAGCAGATGTTTACAGGTGTGGTCGTGGAAACAAGAACTTCAATTTTTCAGAACATTTTTTAATCCTATTACTACCGGGCTTTTTGGACCCTTGTACTACCGGGGGGGGGGGGGGGGTACATTGTGCCCGCCCCCTGTAATTCTTGTTAGTCACGCGACAAAGGCTTGAAACTTGGTAGATCTATAGAACTTTACTTGCTCTATCGATTGATGGTGTTTTCAAAACCATAATAGCTACCAATGACGTCACAGTGACGTCATAAGTCTGAAAAATCATGATAACTACATATATGCATTTAGCTTTTAATTTAAGCTATATTCATGGTTTTTTCCCGTTCAAATAGTCTATTTATAGACAAAAAGCATTTTCAAATCATGATTTATCACTTTCATTGATATTTTTCTATATCTTAACATATTTTTACTATTTTTTCATAAACGTTCAAGACGATAAAGTTTACAATGTCGAAAAATAAGACTAAATTACCATTGGGATTAAAAAATATAATTTTTTCTGGATGATCTCTATTCTTAAAAGCAAGAAAATGATTTTTTATTGAAAACAATTATTGTCTTTTTATGACGTCATAAACATTGATGAAGTCATAGATTTTAAATTTTGCTTACCTTAGCAAATTCTGATAAGTTATATATCATTCAAAAGTCCTGATCCAAAAAGCCAATAATGTATGAAGCAAGTCTCTATGTAGTATAGTTGTAGAAAAATGGGTCCTTAAAGTTAATGACAAATAGTAAATAATGACATGGCTTATAAGATGGCCAGACAATTTCAAACCCCTGATACAGTACGGTTCAGTACACCCCTCTTTGATAATCTTGTCAATAAGATGATACAGGCTTGAGACTTTGTATAACAATAGCAGTTGAAACGTTTCGATTGGTGGTGTTTGCAAAACTGTAAGAGCTGGAAACGCTGTTAGAGCTACGCCATAAGTATAAAGAACCATGAACATTGGTTTCTGGCACTTAGTTTGCATTTCAACTCATTTTATAATTTAGTAAATTTCAAGCATTCCTATTTTGGTACAGATTGAAAAATTTGATAAAAACACAAAATTGCAGCTTTTCCATTTTTGTAAATTTCCATCTGGAGCATTCATTTGCTTGCATTTCGCCGTTATTTGGGCTATTCTGAACATTTATGACATAATCAGAGATCTTGTTTTCCTATCTTTGAAATACATATTGCTTGGATTGCCATGCAAAAAGCTATTGATTTGTATCATTTTCATTGATTTTCCTTGTGTGGGTGAAAAACTACAGGTGTTTTCCCATATAAAACACCGTTACTTACAACATCATCAATAAGTGGAACAACTTCCGGTCAAAATCTCAGAGGAATTCATTTTGATAACAAATTTGTACTGAACATAAAAATTTATTTTGGGTTTGGAATCAGCATACGAAATGAAATTAAAAAAAGGTAGAAGTCTAGAAGAAATTAAAAAGGACATTTATGATGAGACTAAATAGACAGGGTATTGCTAATAACAATCTGGCAAAGTGCCTAACCAACGATTTTTCTTCAGATTCCGATAGTTAAGGTTGGTACAAATATTTTAAGACTTGGAAACATTCTGGTAAAACAATGGATGTCACGTGATTGATGATGTCATAATTCACGGTTAGAAAAAAATCAACTCCCCTGGATTTTGAAAATTTTTGTTCTATGTTGTTCACCACTTCACTTGTAGCAAAATTATATAAGACACTTATATTATCACACTCAAGGGTAGCGAGATATAAGCATTTTCATTATTAGTCACGTGATCAAAATGGCGGATTTGAAAGTTTCAAAATTTATAAGGGGAAGCTGTTTTACTTGCGATTTGACATCCGAATTGAAAATCTAGGCTTAATTGATACCCCAATGACCTCAAATGCGCTGATATACAGTCTATATTCCTAAATTACTGTACATATTGTCGAAAATTTCAGGGGATTGTGCAAACCCAACATAATATACCAAAATGCATACCAAGAAACTTGTATGAAAAAGCTCAACGGTAACCATTCATCGAAGGAATCTTCGCTTGAGAAGAAATTGGATACCTCCCACTCACTGTGATCATCAATTTCACTGGTAAAGGATTGTGATTCCGTTACTGGCGCAGACGTATTCCCATCTTCTTCATCATCTCCGTCTTCATCACAAGCAGATAATGACTCACGAAAAACCGAGCTTTTTACTGGATTACTTCTATTCTTTCTTCTCTGTTTTATGCCGCAGCCACCTTCCGATTCACTTGCCTCTGTATCCGCGTCACTCGCATTTCTAACCTCCTTTTTCAGGCGTTTCCTTTTGTTTTCTAATGTTGGGGGCAATTGCTTTCCTGTAAACCAATTGGGCATTAATTTATTCTCTTCAACTTTCCAGCCATTCTCTTCGTAAGATAATGCGTCTATATTTTCATGGCATCATTTTTTCCAAATTTAAACCTGTAGATGGCATCTCCTGATAGCTTGCTCCACAGAATCTGGATCGGGAGGAATAGAGAGTGACGTCTTTTCTTTCAACTTCTGATATATAGGCGTATTCTTGTTTGGGCATATGTTTCGTTTTCTTTCCTGCTGTATACATTGTTTGACGTCTTCCAGAGAATCTTCGTCGAGAGTTTCGCTTGCACCAAGGTTTTCGATTAGCTCACATTTCGACTCATCCATCAGCAACTTCTTAAGAATCTTAACTTTTCCTGCCTTATAAAAGTATGAGGTGGTGTCGCAACCAGAAATAGCGTGAATAGCGGGTAAAGATGAACAAACGCGCTGGCCAAGACTTCTGCATATGCTGCCAATTTCAACAAATTTTTCACGTTCGAACTTTTCACGTAGGTATTGTCTATTGCTACACCAGAGGGGCAGCTTTACTTAGGCAGTCAGACAAAGCATCCCTAAGAAATTTTTTGATTTCTAAGTCTGATGGTGTGTTGATTTCTAAGTCAGATATCCTTGTGCTTCTTATTTGGGCATTTTTGAAACATCAGATCGCTTACAAGTGGAAAATTTGTTGAAATTGGCAGCATATGCAGAAGTCTTGGCCAGCGCATTTGTTCATCTTTACCCGCTATTCACGCTATTTCTGGTTGCGACACCACCTCATACTTTTATAAGGCAGGAAAAGTTAAGATTCTTAAGAAGTTGCTGATGGATGAGTCGAAATATGAGCTAATCGAAAACCTTGGTGCAAGCGAAACTCTCGACGAAGATTCTCTGGAAGACGTCAAACAATGTATACAGCAGGAAAGAAAACGAAACATATGCCCAAACAAGAATACGCCTATATATCAGAAGTTGAAAGAAAAGACGTCACTCTCTATTCCTCCCGATCCAGATTCTGTGGAGCAAGCTATCAGGAGATGCCATCTACAGGTTTAAATTTGGAAAAAATGATGCCATGAAAATATAGACGCATTATCTTACGAAGAGAATGGCTGGAAAGTTGAAGAGAATAAATTAATGCCCAATTGGTTTACAGGAAAGCAATTGCCCCCAACATTAGAAAACAAAAGGAAACGCCTGAAAAAGGAGGTTAGAAATGCGAGTGACGCGGATACAGAGGCAAGTGAATCGGAAGGTGGCTGCGGCATAAAACAGAGAAGAAAGAATAGAAGTAATCCAGTAAAAAGCTCGGTTTTTCGTGAGTCATTATCTGCTTGTGATGAAGACGGAGATGATGAAGAAGATGGGAATACGTCTGCGCCAGTAACGGAATCACAATCCTTTACCAGTGAAATTGATGATCACAGTGAGTGGGAGGTATCCAATTTCTTCTCAAGCGAAGATTCCTTCGATGAATGGTTACCGTTGAGCTTTTTCATACAAGTTTCTTGGTATGCATTTTGGTATATTATGTTGGGCTTGCACAATCCCCTGAAATTTTCGACAATATGTACAGTAATTTAGGAATATAGACTGTATATCAGCACATTTGAGGTCATTGGGGTATCAATTAAGCCTAGATTTTCAATTCGGATGTCAAATCGCAAGTAAAACAGCTTCCCCTTATAAATTTTGAAACTTTCAAATCCGCCATTTTGATCACGTGACTAATAATGAAAATGCTTATATCTCGCTACCCTTGAGTGTGATAATATAAGTGTCTTATATAATTTTGCTTCACGTGAGGTGGTGAACAACATAGAACAAAAATTTTCAAAATCCAGGGGAGTTGATTTTTTTCTGACCGTGAATTATGACATCATCAATCACGTGACATCCATTGTTTTACCAGAATGTTTCCAAGTCTTAAAATATTTGTACCAACCTTAACTATCGGAATCTGAAGAAAAATCGTTGGTTAGGCACTTTGCCAGATTGTTATTAGCAATACCCTGTCTAAAAGGATATTTATTTCTTGCAGAATGAATGTTCTTCATATCGTACCATATCTGATCCAACCAGGAATATCTCAAGGAATGGCTATTCTTGTCAAGGAGATGATTATTATTTAACCAGTGGCTGGTATTGGTTTACTGGTGCTACCGGTAATACGATGCTCAGGTACAAATATCATTGTGGATCACTATACAAAGGTTGGATGAATGGGAGCTTACCAGAGCAGTCAGATGGCATTGTCACCAGGTATGTGAAGGATATTTTCAAGTTTAATGAGACACTTTCAGTCTTTAAATCCAACAGAGCCTCGAAACAAATGATTACTTATCAATCTCATATTATGCTTGAGTGAATAGGGTAACCCTTGAAGATGTCAAACGTTAATGGTATGTTAATTCAATGGATATTTCAGATAACATCTTTACGAACTGTTCTATCAATTTGGAAAACATATTTGAAAGTTTATGAAATCATGATGGTTTAATGAATTCTTAAAATCTGATGTTTGAATTTAGGTATGTGTATTTCGTGTATGGAAGTCACTGCGAATACTTCAAGCACAACATAAAAGTAAGAAATTGCAGTGGATTCTACATCTATCACCTGACAAGTTTACCTTGCTGTCGTTGTCTTCGATTTTGTGGGTATTACGATTCATCACTGTCTGGTAGTGCTTCACCTTCAACATCTCCACTAGGGCCAACAACTCATGTACCCATCAAGGTTATTATCGATTTCAAAAATCTAATAGGTGAGCCCCTCCAAAAACTTTCTTCTCCCGCTCCTAAGCTAATGATTAATCAAATAGTTTTAGATGACTTTTTCAGAAGAGTTTACCCTCTTTATCATTGCTGGTTCCTAACATGATATTTTTTCAAATTCCTTCCTTAAAGTTAAGGAATTTTTGAAGCCCAGTTCAGTTCACCATTCCCTGCAATGAAAGGAAGTATGAATATAGATTTCTTATAAGAATAAAGGATATTTATTTCTTGTAGGATGAGTGTTCTTCGTATCGTACCTTATCTGATCCAACCAGATTGATGTCTAGAAGATATGATTCTTGTAAAGGAGATGACTATTTTATGAGCACCGGCTCGTATCGGTTCACTGGTGGTGCTGGAAATATGATGCTCAACTATTGTTCTACTAACAATGGACTCTGTGGAGCTAATTATAAAGGTTGGATGAATGGAAGCTTACCTGAGCAATCAGATGGCAATGTCATCAGGTATGTTGACGGTAAATAAGAATAGAATAAACAGTGTCCGTTAAGTTGATTTCTAACTTCAACAAAACTTTAGGATAACTGGTGATTGATCAATCTCTGATTAACGTAGTAGGTAGGGTACGTAGGTTTGTAGCTGAGGATTTTGAAACTTGATGATGTGAATATTACAGATATCATCTTTAAGGACCGATCTGTTACGTATTTCGGGACTGTTGAATTGTGCCCTGGTGTCACATGGAACTTGACTCGAATACGCGTAGAATAAAAGTCTGCAAGATATTTTACTGATGCCCGAAGATTGAGGGAATCAATGAAAACCAATTGTGACGGTTAACGGTAATTTTATGCCAATAATCGAACAACGTAAACTGAAATATAATGAATAATAAAAATAAGCATAAGGCTACTAAATCTGCCTAGAGTCTGTTTGAAAGTCCATGTTTAGGTTATATAAAATAGCAATAAAGTCGAGGGTAAATATATTACGAAAAATTGTAAAGAGAAACAAATGTAGCTTAAATATAACGAAATGCAAGAATACGAAAGAGCCACGAAAAATAAAAGTAAAGTGTAAATAAAAGAAATTTGACACGATACCTGCCCTAAAAACGGAAAAAAAAACGAAACGAAAAAGATAGGTAAAAACAAACCAAAGTGTACTTACATATCGTAGCCTGCTTGCCCTGATATGCAGCCAAAGAATAAACTTGACAAATAACTGATAACAAATAGCTACATTTATATATATATATATATTGCTTCACATATACCACTTTTAGTACTGGGACCTCTCGGGACCTTGCTTTTATAGGGTTATGTACTGGAACCTTCGGGACCATGTCTATGCATTTATATAAATATTGCTTCACATATACCACTTTTAGTACTGGGACCTCTCGGGACCTTGCTTTTATAGGGTTATGTACTTGAGCCTTCGGGACCATGTCTATGCATTTATATAAATATTGCTTCACATATACCAATTTTTGTACAGGGACCTCTCGAGACCTTGCTTTTATAGGGTTATGTACTTGCTTTTATAGGGTTATGTACTGGAACCTTCGCGACCATGTCTATGCATTTATATAAATATTGCTTTAGATATACCTCTTTTAATACTGGGACCTCTCGAGAGGTCAAAGATGTCAACAGCAAGCAACTTTTGCTCATAACTGATTTTAAATTCACCAGTTAGGCTTCGTGTAGTATACGCCAAAGAACAATGAATCGTCTCGGAAGGCAAATTCAATTTTGGCGCCTTTTCTGCGGCCGCTATTTTGTTCACTCAATTTGCCACTCACTCCGTTTTCCACGGCGATTGTGACGTTATTATGCATATCATGTTTCAGCGAAAATAGGGTTTCGAAGATATACAGATAAAACTACACAACGCCGAAATAGTCTGCTTCAGGATCTATTCCAACTTAGAGAGAAAACACTTTTCATAAATATTTCAAGTAAGCTTGAATTTTTTCCTAACACTAAAGCTTTTTAAAATGAGTTATTCATCTCAAATAATTAGTTAAGATATTTTACTGTGTATTTTTGTTTCTGAGAATCTGGCTAAGGTTAACTTTAGGAGAGGTAGGGCTTTGTAAATAGGCAAAAAATCGAACAACGATACTACTAGCTACAGTCATCAAGGAAATACTTTGCTACAAGCTTGATTCTATCTTACAGAGGAAATATCTTTCAATTTGACTGACAACTTTTCAGTAACAGCTGAATGGAAGAATGATTCCTTAATATGAAAATGAGCTGTTTATCTGATAATCAAATTCGTCTTCCCCTGAAACTGAGGTTCTGGACAGTTGACCTAAAAGGCTGACAAATTCCAGAAGTCCAGCGTTCACTGTTTGTAACAGGCTGGTTATTGTTCCAATGCATTGCGAAATCATTGCAAAGCATGGCCAAAAAATCGCTCAACACTTTTCAAATCTTTGCAACTCCTTTAAAAATATCTCAGAGATTGTTTCAAAATCGTTTCAGAATCATCTGAAATTGCTTAAAATTGTTTCATAATTGTTGCAAGCCGTTTGAGAATCATCAAATATTGTGATAAATTGTTGCAAAGCATCGCTCCGAATCGCTGAGAATTTTCCCAAATCTTTCAAATTATTGAAAATCCGATTACAAATATTTGGGACAACGTTTCAAAATCATTAGAAATCATTTCGACTCGTTCCCAAATCTTTGCAAATTATCACCCTAAAACGCTCCGCATTTTTTCAAATCTTTGAAAAGTCCTGGAGAGATATTTCCTAGATCGTTTCAAATCATTGAAAATATTCTTGATTCAAAATCACATAATTGCAATTATTTTGATAATCGGTGCAAGTTGTTTGAAAATCACCACATATCACGCAAATTCGTTGCAAACCAACGGTCTAAGTCGCTCAGTAAATTTCAAATCTTTATGTATATTTCAAAACGTTGTTTCAAATTTTTCTCCAATCATTGCGTGTATTGTGCAAGGTTTGATTTTAGAGTTGGTTAACAATTGAGTTACTGAACTGAATACAAACGCTTTGTATATTTAAGATTTACGCATGGGACTGTTTTAAGCATATTGAACACTCTTTAGTTCTCCCTTAGGGACTTCTGCCTAAACATAAATAGCAGCAATTTGTTGAGGCGAAGGGTAGAAAGCTTGATAGACGTGTCACTGCTGCTGTCTGTAAACGAAGGTTTGGTCACCAGGATAAACAGTCTGTAAGTTTAATTCATTGATATCATTTTATTAATTTATCTAAATACTAAAATTGTTAACTAGATTTTGCCCTTCACACTTACTGTTCGTAGTAGTGAAACCTTAGATTTATTTGCTGTGTTTTCTGGGTTCGGTTTACGGTGCGTTTGGGCAGTTTTCCCGATGCTTTGAAACTCGTTAATTACATTGCAAACTATTCAATAATTGTTGCAAGTTGTTCTAATTAGCTATGATAATTTGTGTTTACTCTATTAAAAACATTCGTCTCAAAAACAATGCTGACTGCTGGTCGATGATTATGGAAGTAAATGAAACATTTAACAACACGCTTATCAATTTCGCTTACCCTCCTGAATTTGACGAACACATTTAGGAACTGGATGCAGCCAGTTTAGGCCATCACATAATTGACGAGTGCCGTTGAGCTGAAAGCCATTGGAACAGTGATAATTTGCATTCTCACTTGCGAGGTACCATTTATCTCCAGTTTTCCCATTTTCTGGATCAGATGGCTTTGGACATCCTATAAGGACATTGGATAGAGTGGTCAGATTTGGAAGGAAGAAATTGTTCATACAAGCTGTGAACTCTCATTCAAAATCTAGGTTTTTATGTTTTTACGAATCTCCTGCTATTGCATATTTTGTAAATTATCTAAAGGTGAGAAATTCGACAGTGTAGTTAATTGATTTTCACTGATTTTTTTCATTGAGACTTTTCCACACGCTGCACGTCAATATTTGAGAAAACAACCCCCAGCGATTCCTTTGGTCGTCGTACATCAAGGGTGAATATCGCAAATTTCATTTGTATTTCACAAAACAAAGCTAAAAGAGCATTGTAGTTTACTTGCTGTTCATGACTTCTCTCGCATACAAACCCCTTGCAGAGGGATCGTCTATTAGCTGGGGTTATTCTGGATAGAGGTTGTGTTTATTGAAAGAAATACAATATAGAGGGGGCTTTAAAAAGAAAAGTGTCTAATCGAAGCATCACGATGCATTAATTCAGAATAACATGGAACAGTTTAAAGGATTGCATTTATTTATAAAAAAAGAAAATCTGTCCCTTTGCATAACATAAAGTGCAAAAACTCACCTGTTTTATGGACAGAATTCCTCCAAGCACCACCACATATACCTTTCCCATCTTCACATTTCATGTTGCATGACCTTTCTTCTCCTTTTCCATATCTGTTGTAATCATTTCCACAGAAGCAATGCCTTCCCCACTGCAATCCAGCATACTTGAGACTATACACTTTGCCACAGGTTGTGATGCATCGTTCAGTGAAGCTTTTACCAGGAGCGAGCGCATTGGAATGTTTATATAAATCATAAAATTTTGGTGACAAATCACGAGGTAATTTGTCAATATAACATCCGAGGTAGCGATCAGAAAACTCGTCATTACCTAAAATAGATATTTTACATGTAATAAAGAGACGCAGATGTGCAATACCAGCCCTAATTTCTATAAACTTGTAATAACTCTAAATTGTAAGAGCTGAGCATAATATAACAGCTACAGATTACTGGTTTTTAAAAAGTAGAGGAGAGGCTTTTGTAAGAAGCATATTGGTATTTCAAAGGTTTTCTTACATGTACATCATAAATTTAAACTATTACAAAATTGGAATACACGGAAGGTATGGCTGTTTATCTGTTTATCTTGAAACCTACTACCTGATTGATTTTTATATCTAGAATCAATCTAATTAATTGATAAGATAGATCTATGAGGGTATTTCAAAGAGTACGAGGAAGTGTGTGATTTGAATGACGACAGTGTTTGATCTTTTCTGAGGTTAGAAAAAATGAGAGACCTGGGAAATTCAATCCATACTCTTTATTGTTAAGAACATAAGGAAATTTGTTAATATTTCGATTTCTATATAATTTGTATATCATGAGCAGAGCAATCTGCAGTGGACTACATTAGGTTCTCCTTCTTCCCACACACTGCCACTGACTGGAACCTGCTACCGTCCAATATTGCCACCGCCTCTACCCTGGACATATTCCGGGCCCGACTAAGAAGTGCCCCTCGTGGCGGGGCTACCTTCTAAGCTGAACAACGCATCAATTTTAGCCTTTTAACTAATTGATTGCATCGCATCTTTTAACCTTTGAATTAATTGATCGCTTGGCTTATTTCTTTTTTTATTTTTTTATATTTTTTTATTTATTCTTAACCTTTAATTGATCCTTACACCCTCGCAACAGCACATCGGCTAAGCCTTCAACCTGTTGAAGTTGACTGGTTAAACGTAAAAAGAAGAAGAAGAAAAAAGATCTTAAGACTCAGGAATGGCAAAATCTCAACAGCATCCGGCCCTGGACCCCTGCCAGGGTTCTGCCCAAGACCCACTGGGGGCTTAGAGCGCCCTTCAGTACCCAACTGATAGAAGCAATTCATTGCTTGCGTGCCCTAAGCACGCTGGTAGCGTATTTTCAGCCATGCACATTATCGCATTCTCGGCCACGCCATTTTTACTTGGTACAATTTGACCTGTAGTCAGAATTTTTCCTGGATCTGCCCCCAACCTGTTCCTCTATACGTCTGTTGACCATATGACCCACCGTAGACAAGCGTGCTAAGCACCCCTAGAGAACAATAATCAATGTGATACATGGCTGTCAAGAAGGACCTTAAAGTAAACAAAAATTTATGTATATAGTGTGTATAGGCCTAGAGCTAGAATAACTAAGAGTGCTAATTTATTGTCCTAGCTATACTTAATAGGTTTCATTTCTCCGTACATCTTTTCAGGCCTTCCCTAACACTCTGACTGAGGAGGAAGGGCTAGTAAGAAATTAGCAACGGAGCTGTTTTTTACTTCCCGAAAGGTTTTCGTCAAAAGAAATTAAGGCCCGCCTCTGCCATTAACCTAGGGCTTGGTCAGTCCCTAGAAGACCGTAGCTGTAATCAGCCTTACTCAAACTACAGAATCTCACCTGTAAGAATACATTTTCCCCACTTTTTATCCTTTGCATAATCATACGTTGTGCTACACCAGAGAGTTCCAATCAATGTTTTGGTACATTGGTTATGGATGCGGCCCCGATATGAAAATGGGAAGTGACATGGTGCACCGTTGGCATTACCACCAGTCGTATAGACTGCTAAAAAAGAGAAAAAAACGTTCGTCAAAAAAGGCAGGGTGTATATACATCAATAATCATCACTCACTGACTAATTTTTGAAAATTGTACAGCGCCCAACCAGTCTGTCAAAACCTTTCCACCCAAAATTTGAATTTAGTAGATGGTAAGACGTTAAAGATCACTATAACATGTTAAAGATCACAGTAATATGTTAAAGGTCACAGTAATATGTTAAAGATCACAGTAACATGTTAAAGATCACAGTAAAATGTTAAAGGTCACAGTAATATGCTAAAGATCACAGTAACATGTTAAAGATCACAGTAATATGTTGGAGATCAGAGTAATATGTTAAAGGTCACAGCAATATATTAAAGATCACAGTAATATATTGGAGATCACGGTAATATATTAAAGGTCATAGCAATATGTTGAAGATCAAAGTACTATGTTGGAGATCACAGTAATATTCTAAAGATCACAGTAACATTTCAAAGATCACAGTAATATGTTAAATGTCACAGTAATATGTTAAAGATCACAGTAATATTCTAAAGATCACAGTAACATTTCAAAGATCACAGTAATATGTTAAATGTCACAGTAATATGTTAAAGATCACAGTAATATGTTGAAGATCACAATAATATGTTAAAAGTGAGAGTGATATGTTTTAAGTCACAGTAATATGTTTAAAGTAACAGATGTAAAAGATCAAAGTAATATGTTAAAGATCACAGTAACATGTTCAAGGTCACAGTAATAGGTTCAAGGTAGCATTACAGTAATATAACTAACTGGAAAGTCTTTGATAACTAGGGAACCTCGGGACGGCGAGGAAAATCAGGAGCGTAGCGGGCATAGCAAAACATAATCATTATTAAGAAATTAAGTAAAAATATTAAATGAATGTAGAACTTGAATTTTATCCTTTTTTCTGAGCCAGCAGCCTCCTGGTATATAAAAAGTACTGTGCCATTGATGTTCATTAAAATTAGAAAAAAAACAAATTCATTTAAACAGTAGAAGCTAAGACAGAGCGATTAAATACAAAAATGATGGTTCCTTCCTTCTAAAATACTACCATTTGATCATTAGTATCCGGGTTCTAGTTTCTAGCTTTTCCAAGTTTTTCCTATATTTTAAATATAAAACCCCAAGCTGTTGCAATGTTCTGGGTATAAAACTCTCTTCTTAGGTTCTAGTTTCTAATTTTTTTCAGCTTTCCGAGTACAAAACCCAACCTTTCTCAGCCATCCCATCTTTTTTGGTTCAATTTTTTAGCTTTGGAAACCCAAACTTTGCCAGCTTTGCCATCTTTCCCACCATATAAGTATGAACACCCAGCTTTCTAAGTATGAATTGTAAGCTTTATCAGCAATCTTGGTATGAAATTGTATTCTTTAAAAGCCAGCAGCTTTCCCACTGTTCTGGTCTGAATTCACGAGTTCCCAGCTCTTCAGTTTTCGGGCACAATTTCGCAGCTTTCTACCCATATTAGGTCATGCTAGCTCAGGTAGACAATAGTAAACACATTTGCTATTTGATCTTTGCCTTGTTTACAACTTAATCAAGAAATATATTTTAGAGAAATCTTTGGCCAACACAAAAGTTCAATATAACCAGAAAAATCGGAAGCTTAGCAAAAACATGGATAGTTAAGCTTTTTGTCTTACACTCAAAAGAAGAGAGTTGAAGGACTGGTATGGTGTAGGACAACCAATCATCACCTGCGATACAGTGAGCTAACCAATAGGATGACTTTATAAGAGTCCTAAGGCGAAAACGAACTCTTTCTGTCTACGCAGTAGAGGATCCCTAGTTTTAATGTAGGCAGATTCCAAAATAGTTATATGAAATCTAGACCTTGCTCTGCCAATTATTCGAAAACAATTATCACTGTATGCTTGAGGACATTCTGGGTTGTCGAGCAATTGTTGACCTGTAGCAGAGTCATGTTTTCGAGCTCTTTTAGTTTTAGAGGCACGACATGGTTGTTCTCGTTATGGCACAGTTTTTTGGCGTATGCTAGACGGCACGTGTTGTTTTATCCGTTCGCATAACCGCACAGAAGTGCGTCCTTAGTACCTGGCTTTAGACCGGTACGAGTATTCATCCACTACGATACTATTTTGTGCTATAGTTACACTGCTAACATATATGAAATATATTAAAGGATATGGCTGTCAAATCTGCTAACTTCCAATTTTCACTGTCAAGTTAGGCTAAAGCAACTAAAACAGCGTTGAAAAATGACGATGAGATTTTAAGTGATGAAATAAAAATACACAGCTATAAAAAAAGAAACCTTCTATCGAAACTTTTAAAGCACTTACTTTTCCTCTTGGCAACGCATTTCGGAAGACGACTCGACCACTTGCCAGAATCTCGGCAGGTTAGCGATGCTACACCCTCACGATCAAAACCATCTTTACAAGTAATTTGAACTTTTGTGCCAGCACTTCGTCGCCTTGTAGATATGCGCAAGTTCGTTGGCGCTTTTAGTTCAGGACATTCTAAAATAAATAGCAAAGGAAAAACAGGGAATCAGACTTCATTGTTTTGTTGGTTTGTAGTTTTGTAAAAGAGGCTCAAAATTGAACACAGAAAGTTTACCATTACAAACACAATCTGAACTAAAGAATTATTATGGAAGTTTCGAGGGCTCGCTTCTTTAAAATATAGCAGCCTGGGCCAAATGAATAAACCAGAAAAAATTCAAATCCCATTACTAAGTTAAATCAAGAGCTCTCTTAACTATCTCCTCCATTTTAGATTCATCAATGATTGCTACATGAATCTACATTCGCTCCCATCAACGACCTGAATCTGAGTGAAGCATGAATTAGGTTAAAGATTGGCCTTGAAATTTCAATTTTACAACTGATTTATTCCCATACATTGAGTGACCATTGGGATCCTTGAAAAAAGTATCTTGAAGTTTTGATGTTTTAATTTTACTAGTTTATTACGAGAACATCAATTGGGTATTAGGAGCTAGCAGGGCTAGCTGACACCAAACTAATCATTCTATTTTCTAAATAAACGCTCCCCTCAAAAAGTCTTCTTTACCGTATCGCAGCATCTAGCTAGTTCTACAGAAACAAGCCTTTTTCTGATTTTTAATAAGGTAACTGGAGAACCAAAATAAGGATGTGGTGTTCAAGATTAAGTTTCTCCACTTTAAACAGCAAAGAACGAAAAGAAAAGCTTAGTATAACTCCCTTTTGCACAGTGTAAGCAAAGATAGCTAAATAAAACATGAACACTCGGAATACATTGAACCCGATTGTTTTGAAATTAATCGAGATAATTCATGTTAAAGATAATGAACCAAGTAGGAATCGAGCCTACGACCTAGATTGGTACTCTAGTGCGCTATTCCAAGGCACCACCGGGACCTCGAGAAACCCGAACCATTTCTTTCACACCAATTAAAGCACCACTCACCGAATGCAGAGACGAACCTATCCGGGCTCTTTGACAAGCAAACAATACCTGCTGAAGGATGACAACTTTCTCACACCAGGAGGACTATCGAACTCCCACCACTGGAAAGAGTTGTAGGAGCAATCTTGATAAGAAGCAGGATTTTGAAAATCAATCGATGCACTTGTGAGAATTGGCAATAAAGGACTCGAGCCCACGACCTCCAGATTGGTACTCTAGCTCGCTATTCCACGTAAATAGTTACTTATTACCTGAATCCATAATCAAAACTTTACTGAAGAAAGGTGTAATTTTAAACTTAAAATCTAAATCTTTTATCAGCATAAACAAGTATGAATTAAAATCTACCAAATTTAAGGCTAAAATGCAAAAGTATTGCAAAATTCAGTAAATGAACATTGGGCAAAATTGCTGTATCGAGGGAGACAGATAGGAAAATCTGTAAAACCTATCATGTTACACTTTGTCTTTTATATCTATAATCTATAGGAGCACCAATATTTATGAACAGCCAGAATCAAACTATTCTTAATGGTTCTTAAGGAAAAGAATGTATGAGCTCTAATCGATAAGCTAATTCGAAATCTTTGAGTTGAAAAATAATCAAAGGCACCATTTTCTAGATTATCAGTAAACATAAAATACGTGGGGAGAATTTTGGAGAATAAACCCATGAGTAAATTCAAGCACCTCTAAAAAACTTTCGCAATTAAAAATCCAAGGATAGCAAGAAACTTTCAGGATTGGTTCGACCTTTTTGTTCCTTGCAAAAATCATTTGTTCGTCGGTAAGTCAACTTACAAGATATAAACAAAAAGAATAATCACCTGATTTTTTAGGGACACATTCTGGGACAACGTGTGACCATTGACCATCATCTTCACATTCAAGAGTAGCTTGACCTTTAATCTGATACCCATCACTACAAGAGACGGCGACTGTTGTCCCAACAGCAACTGCACTGGTAGATAATCTACCATTAATTGGAGCAATTATCTCCTCACAACTAGATCCTGGTAGAACGAAATGACCACATGAGAAGATGCAGGATTTTTAAAAATCTATTTCTAAATAAAATGACCCGAGGGGGACAAGACCTTGTTGGCCACTTTGTCAGACAGCTGTTATTTTGGATAGTGACTAGGCCTTTGTTTTTATTTGTGTTTGTTTTGCAATATCTTTGAAATATTTCTTTCTTTTTTAATTGAAATTCTTGAATAACTGTAAGTTTCATTTATTGTAGATACTCGCTTATTTTGTGTTCTCCCCTGCAATGACTGACACAATAGCCGTATTTGATAAAATCGGGTTTAATTGGTATAAAAGACACGAATCAATGACAAAATGTATCCGACTAACACTAATAAATAAAATATGATTATGTATTATTGATAAAACCCAATACATGATGGTAAAATATTGATGATAATATCAATGACTTTCATGGATAACTGTTATCATAGGATAAACAGAAACACGTAATAACATGATATACAGTGTTGAAACACATACGGGCTTAAAACCACATATTTCAATAGATATAATTT
This sequence comes from Pelagia noctiluca, assembly GCA_963924455.1. NCBI lineage: Eukaryota > Metazoa > Cnidaria > Scyphozoa > Semaeostomeae > Pelagiidae > Pelagia > Pelagia noctiluca. The sequence continues at coordinate 15,326,407 of OZ004316.1, forward strand.
AATATTCATAAACCCAATACATGATGGTGAAATACTCACAGAGACTGTTGATGATAGTATCAATGACTTTCATGCATTACTATTATGATGTGATTCACAGAAAGACTTGATATCATGATATATATGTATATACAGTATCGAACCACATGTGTGAAAAACCACATATTTCAATGAATATAATCTGATATTCGTAAAACCCAATACATGATGGTAAAATCTTGTTTTCAAAAGAAGAATGATTTGGAAGATATTTTAAAACAGAACTAAGGCATAAGGTGAAGTGAATTTCAGACTTAAATTTATCTGGGTATTGGTAAAACTCACTGAACAAGGTCTTTAACATTATTTGAGTACGACTGGATTCGGAAGATATTTAAAACAGAACTAAGGCATAAGATGAAACGAATTTTAGACTGGAATGTTAAAAAACTATTTGTTTTTTCGTTAGTCCGGGTGTTGGTAACATACTGATGAACAAGTTCTTCAACATACTTTGAGTACGATTTGATTTGGAAGATCTTTAAAGACAGAATGAAAAAATCACTTAAAGAGTTACCTGTTGAATAGATTGTGTATTTATTATATCCACCACAAATCATGGTCTCGTCAAAAGGGCAAACTTTATTGCAAGATCCTCTATTGACTTTCTCACTCATTGAATAAAAGCAATAGCAGCGTTTCTTGCCATTTCTGAAACCAAAATAATTTTCGCGACTGCATTGTTTCTTGCATTCGTCGAAACCGTCTGCGTGCTTCCACATTAAACGAGATACCGATTGAAAACAACCAATATACCCGGGTCCTTTAATAAAGAAAAGTTATGAATTATAAGATAACAATCATAATTTACCGCGTCTTTCATTGGTTGTGTTTTATAACAACATGATAAATCTGGGAGATAACTACTATCTAGCTATCTATTCTTTTTCAATGTAATTTCTCAATAATATATTTATTTCATTATGAATGTTCCATCTTAGGCTTATTCATTAGATTATTGTGGTGTAGTCCTCGAAAATAGGTTTGGCTGCAGTGTTTAATTCTCTTAATATAATTCGAATGAAATTAAATCTAAACTTCACCTGACACTTAAAGAAGAATAATGTTCGAAAGAGAATGACATAGCAACAATCTATTTTCCATACTCATGAATGGATACGCCAATAGACCTTTCAGCAAATGAGTAATCAATTGTCATTGTGCAGAATGGTCTTATTAAAAAAACGAGCTTCTTCGGTTTATGTAATACAGGTTAACAGTTTCAAAATTTAGAATTGCGAAAAAAATGCAAACATGATACAGATTTTTTGTTGTTACAAGAGTAGATTGTTATAGGTTTAACATTTTTTAACAACTTGAGTAATCATTCAAGAAAATTCATTCCTAGGAAAAATAGTTTCTTGGCTAGCGTGGTTCGATTGATAATAATATTACATCCTATTATTATATCAATATTCTTCTGGACATGAATATGACACGACGTAAATTTATTCTTACTTCTTTTGCAAGTTGGTTTTGTTCCTCTGAGATAACCATTGTCACATCTGTATTGAGTTCTTCTTCCGAAAACTAAGTAATGTCCAGAATCACAAATATATTTTACATTTTCACCGTGTTTTAATTTCTCTGATGCCATTTTTCCATTTTGAATATGAAGTCTAAGGTAGTCTGGTATTTCACAACCAGAAGGTGCAACTAAGGAAAAAAATAACATACATGATATTGATCAAGATACTTTGTGAGAGTGAAAATGACTCGTGTTGGACTCGAACCCACGACCTCTAAATTGGTATTCTAATGCACTAATCCACTACGCGCCGATGCGCAGTGGATCGATAGCACAGTAGCTTAATGCACTAGAGTACCAATCTAGTCCTACTTCGGTCATTTTCATTCTCAAAAATTATTTCGATTGATTTTCAAGTTCCTGCTACTTCTCAACAATGTACTCTGCCCTCCGATATGTATGGAAACGACTAGGAGGCTAATATGGCGGACCAAATGTCAATCAAAGCGATGAGAGAAATATAACAATGAGTTTCTACGTAACCAAGCGTCCAATAATTGTGAAATTTAAACCAATGACAGAGAAATTATTCTTTTATTCAGAAATTGTTTTCACTGTCTCAAAACCTTCCTGGTTGATTCAAAATTTCAATTTCCCTTTTGAAGCTTGGCGGGCAAGAAACAGCTTCGAAAGTCTTGAAAATTATTGTTCAAGTTTGTGGATAAGCTGTTTTTTAGGTCGCATGCCATTCTTGAACAATTTTTGTTAGGGATTGTTCTTTAGTCCATGATGAGTTTATTTAAAGCTATTTTTATCCAAGAACTTCAACATTTTCAAAGAAATTGATATCAAGTTGTATCAAGTGATTGACTTAGCCTATGTTGACGTTTGATGGCAAGACGGCAAGTAATATTGTAATGAAGCAAGCTATATTGCATAATTTGTGAACTTTCTTATGCATAAAAGACATCAGAGGAAACACATATTCATATTGTTTGCATCACTGAATTTTCTCCCGAAGCTTTTGGCGGTATAAAGAGTTATCATGGTGCAAGTGCACTTGACAGGCTTTTTTTCTCCATTGCAAATTCACCTCGACAACCTTGCTGATGCCAAATATTTTTTGGTTTACCTTGGATTTTGTGAATCGATAGAGAACGAGCCCACTTTTGAAATCTCATTATTATATAGGTTGTTGACTTGCTTTTGCGATTTTTTTTACTACTTCCATTAAAAGAAAAACCCAACTTATTCCTATTTTTTTGTGAACTACTAAGTCTTCAAATAAAATTTTCGAGCATCTCACCAAGCTTAAGATTTTCAATAAAAACTTCTCATTTCTAACTTTATTTTACATTTTAACATCCAAATAAAGTTTCTGCACTAATTTCTCAACAAGTTGATATGTGATTCAGCTCATGTGGGGAGATAATCGAGATTGGAAATTTATTTCTGTGTCTTACTATGAAAATGATTTAATTTAGGCCTAAAATTCGAAACGTTTCCATATTTAATGGAGGGCAGAGTAGTATTAAGATTTCTAAATAATTCCAGCTTCATACACTGATGCAAAAGAAAAAGTAAAAACATCTACCATTTTTTTAGGTCCCATTAAGACGAGGACGGAACGGACAAAAAAGGAATATACGGTAACAGCATAATAGAAGCATTTCAATAATGTGTAGAGACTAGCAATCATGACAACTGGGTTAAAGACCACCAGGGCATTTTTGCTTAACGGCAAAAGTGCTACTGAAGAATAAGGAGGCGAATTTATCTCAGGTGATGTATCATTATTTGGCAAGTCAAATAAAGCCTAAGTGAATAAGTAATTTTCTGTTTTAGCCTGACTAAAACAGAGTCTTATTTCCAGCAGGGGCACGTTAGCAAACATCACATCATAAACTACCAGCTCCTGTTATGTTTATTATACCCATTTGTGCTACTAGGTGTTCGAGTTGAAAATAACTGATCACAAGACAACCCCTCACTTATAAGTTCACCACATCGTGATTTAAAGCCAATGCCATCTAGAATCTCTAGCAACCAATATTTAGTTAACAGGTCACTCACTGCTCAAATAATGGTGAGACTCAAATGAAAGAATCACGAGGAAGAAACTAAACAGACATAAAATACCACTTACCCCTTTCACAGCGGGGTTGATCTCCTTTTAACTTCCCATCGTCACAAATGTAATCATTTGTAAATGTCTTTAGTGAGTATCCATCAAAACAGTTGTAATGTACTTTCTTGGAGTGCTTAACTCCCCATTGACTGAACCATCCATTTGGGATCTGAGGAATACTAAAGCAGTCTTTGAGCTTCACTAAAATGAAAAGTAGATATTTTTCAAGATAGCCTAAAATATTCTAACGAGTTGTATGGTTCGAGGTTTGAGATGAAATACAGATAAACGGTACTTGTTGATAGAGATGATTACAAATAACAAACTAATAATTCGGCAGCTTTTCGATGGAACATATAATTAGCTGTATTAAAAGAGTACAATAAAACTGTTTCTATATACATATACATCCAAAAGCAAATTTTCAATAGTTTTTAGAATTAAAGAGCTGGTTTTATTGTAGTTTTTAGTATTGATAATGATATCCTCTATCGAAAAGCTTCTGCTGAGTAACAAATGTTTTAAAAACAATAGAACAGCCTTTAGTCGGTACAAAGCTTCAATATAACCAGAAAATCGGTAGCATAGCGAAAATATTGACACTGGATAATCTGATTGGCCTATTGCGATCAACATTTGGTGACATTAATTCGTTACATCTTTGCTTTGTTCTCTCTCAGGCGTATTAGTCTTTTGAGTGTCAGACAAATAGCGTAAGTATCCATGTTTTCACTATGCTTCTGGTTTTTCTGATTATAACAAATTTGTTGTTTGTCAACATGACTCTCTTAATTAAAGATGGCTAATTTTTAAATAGAAGGTATTGATACTAATCAACGTATCTAGGCTATGGAAGGACGTAAACATTTGACGCTGAATCAAAAGCTTCATAACACATCAGCCCTGAAATAGTCATGGACCCTTGCTTCTCAGGGTATCTTCTTATAACATATTTATGTGTGTATTTCATCCAATATTTCAAGTTTTTCACATCATAAAAAACACACCATAAAGAGCCGGGAAGCAGACTGGTGAAGAAAATCAAGATATTAACTTAATTTTATTAAAATTAGTTTTTTTATCTGACCTCATTACAAAGATTCTTAAATAATCTGTCCCTGAAAAATTTTTTTGTGAGATTATCCAATCACACAACAGAGTAATCTCGATAAAGACCTAACCCTTATCCCGATCCTGAACCCCAAATAAAAAATAATACAGGCTATTACAGCATTCAATGATTGGTGATTCTGCCAAAGTTTCTCTGTTCTGTTCTCTTGATAACCCTAAAGTCAACATGCCTTGATTCTCATTAAATTGTGTTCTTAACAGATAATTACCAGCAATATTGCCATCTGATACCGGATAAAGAGTCACCTAGCAGTGTACTGTTCCCAGTGTACTAACTAACGTCTCGAATAGTCGTAGAGGTATATCAAAAACTTGGAAAATGGTATTCATTGCTTCTCTCCTTAACACTCTTTATAAAGACATGGGTTGGGGGTAAGTGACTGTCAGGTAAGACATAAAAGTTGCACCCATCCCTACCTGAAAAGATATTAGCGACTAAAGAGAATCTTTAAAGTCATCTCTGACGGTAGTTGACCATTCGCAGGGGGGTTATCTGACAAGGATATGGTAGCGAGGATGTGCCATTTTTAGGGGTTCCTTTTTAAAATCATATACGGAGTTACGGGTATACATTTTTACTTAATAGTCGGTTGTACCCGGAATTATGGGTATGAATTTTGAGAAAAAGGACAAGAGAAATATGGTGATCGTAGATCAACCCAAAGAAGAAGAATAACACATCATTTACTCTGATGTCTGGTATGAGAATTTTATTTAGAAATATTTTGTCTTATTCAGATACAATTATGTGGTGCTACTGAAATTTTGTTTCTTTTACATATTCTGCGACACAAAATTGTGGGTCTTTTTTTTCAAGTTACGACCTGGAATTATGGCCCCAATCATTTTTTGAAAATGGCACATCCCTAACACTTAACCCCCTAAAGTACCCCCGCCCCCCAGCCGAGTTGACCAGATTACTTGCGTAATGGTACTTGAATCCCATATCGTTGAATTTAGTAATCATTGTCTTCCTTCATCAAACTTGTAGTTAAGCGACTGTGTATTCACATTGAGGTCCTAACCATCAGTTTCCCATCTCACCAATCTCATACATAGAGCCGTTTGGCCCGATAGCTCTTCACAGTTCTTTGCAAGTGCCCTAAGTGTATCTTATTATTTTCATCCATAGTATTTATCTGTAACTAGAGTTTTAAATTCTACATATGAAATGAAGTCTTACAAATATATTTTTAGATCAGTCCTCATGTGCTACCACTAAAGATTGGGGTATATTACTATTTTTTAAATACGAGATCGAGTTTCGGTTCAGAAGAAAACCATAAGTCGTCGATGAAAAAGTGTTGATTAAGTTGAATCAGAATAGTTTTGAATGATGGTATTTTCAGAGAAACAAAGGCTGAGTGTGACTTGATAGTTGATAGGCACATACTCTTACTATCTTCGCAAGGTATGGGTTTATGTGCTAAGCACAACGGGGCCCACTGAATACGTAAACAAATCGAGCAGTGCGACCCTGGTCCTTCCTCTCGATGTGACCATACCTTGTGATTACTTTTAGCTTTTTGCCTGAAATTACAGAGAGCTGGCTAACTTTCTGGTCTGAAGGTGGTTTCGAACCCGGGACACTTTGAACAAGGGTCAAGTGATCTAACCACTCGGCAATTCCCGCCACTTATAACACTCGGTCATCCCCACCACTAATGACTTAGCACAGGACGGCGCCTCCCTTTGAAATCACCATCACCACATTTATACGGATTTTTGCGTGTTCGTAGCTTATAGCCGCGATTGCAATAATACATAACTTCTTCTGAATGCTTGAAATTAGACTGAGTTGTATAACCATTTCGAATATTACCAGGCCAAGAGCAGTCCTTGGGACCATCTGTAAAAAAGTACCATATTGGAAAGGAAAACTGTCGAGTCGTAACTCAAACTAATAAATTTCGCGTATACTTCTAAGTTATTATCATTTCAAGTCGATTCTAAATCCTTCTTGATCATTTAGTCGCGGATGTCATTGTGTAAAGAAATAATGGTGTTTGGTACTGAACATTGCTAGTCAAATATAGTGCAATCATAAAGAAAAATCAATGTACAATTAAAAAATAATCTTATTTTCTCTTTTCTTCGCTCGTAGCTTTAATATACTTTTCATTCTTGTTCTGACGTTCAATTGAGGTACACGTTGTTTTTTAAAGAAACCTAGCTTGGGTCCTAGTACTTAAGGTTTCTTAATTTTTCACCAGTTTCTAGTACTAAAAGTTTCTTAAAAGTTTCTTATTTTTAGATACGCACTTAACATCAAATTTTGCACTTTCCCTTGCATATTTGTGGTTAATTATAATGTGAAACCCACCTACTAATACAAGTAGACTAAACATCCTGTGTTTCTCTAAATAGAAACGTGTAGCAAACTTAAATCACGAAAAAAAGGAATTGTTAACATATTACTTTCCGGCTCAGAAAGTCCTCTTATTAGAATTTCATCTGCATGAGCTTATAGGGGGTCGGATAAGTGGTATCTTTTAATTTTCGGCAGACTCCTTCTTTCGTATTCTAAACCCAGATCCATCTAGCCTCCACCAATCAATCATTCACGAGGGGGTGTTTTTCACGAAACTTACTTCAGGAATTGGACAGGCTGAAACCAACAATTTACCAAATTTAAACTCTCCCAGCCCAAGCTACGTCACTATAGTTTTTGGAAGTTGATATTGTTGAAGATGTTGATTGGCAAAAAATATTACTAAGTTCATAAGGTATTGGTTTATGTGCAAAGCACAAAGGGCCCACTTAATAGGTAGAGTAAAATAAGCAGTTCATTGATAGTTGAGAGGAAAATACGCTTACTATCTTTCTACGGTATTGGTTTATGTGCAAAACAAAAAGGGACCACTAAAATGGTAGAGTAATAAAAGCAGTTCATTGATAATTGAGACGACCAATAACCTTTATTATCTTCCTAAGGTATTGGTTTATGTGCAAAACAAAGGGCCTATCGAATTAATTAGACTAATTGAGCAGTGCGACACTGGTCCTTCCACCCGGTGTGCCCACACCTCGTGATTCCTTTGGCCTTTTTGCCTGGAATTACAGAGAGCTGGCTTATTCTCTCCTCACACTTTATGTGATAAGTTCAACCACTCGGCAGTGTCGAGGAGTCACGTGAGAAGAACTTTCGAATGTTGTAAGATACAGTTACAAGGAAACACAAGACATTGTGAATTTGCAATTACCTTTTATGCAGGAAGGCTTGCTGCCAGTGACTTTAGCATCATCACATGTTTGTCTAACATTTGAATTCAAACGATACCCCCGGTTGCATGCATATCTGACTTCATTTCCATGGTCAACATATTGATTGATTTTATAACCATTTGTTATAGTTCCACGGATGAAACAATTCTTGGGTATTGCTAGGAAGAGAAAAAATATCAATTAAAGTTTTTAGCCGTTAGTCTTTTTATCTTCACATTATTGCGACCGTGGAACAACAAATCAATGGGTATTCGCTGTCCCAAGCCTACTACGCATGTGCAAAGCCAACATGGTTAGCAGAGGCGGTTAAAAGACCCGAAGATTGCACCAACATCAGAACAACAACAACATCAACAACAACAGAAATCTGAGCGCAGCACGCAAGTCGAATAGACCACTTTCACAATGACTTCAATTCTTTTGAAATATTATAGGAATATCTCTATCCTCGATATCATGTGAATCCTAATCTCAAAGGCATGCATTGCTCTTAGCAACACATATATTTGTTTTGTTGTTTTACTTTTAGGATAATGGTATGATGAAGAATTCTTGATCAGCAGGGGAATCAAATCTCTTGCCTCACTTTCAAACAGTTTCTACGTCATTGTGAAAGGGGTTTTTCACCACCGTATGACCAGCCAGAATCCTCACATTTCGCAGTCTTGCTGCCTTGGAGCTTGTAGTCTATATCGCACTTAGCTGTCTGAACAGAACCATAAGTTGTAGAGAACCCGTTGTATCTGCCATTCACAAGGTTAGGTGCCACGCCACAGTCTTTTACTAACAAATAAATATTCTTATGAAAATAAAAATATTTTATCTTGGAAAGCCGGACGTTTTCTTTTATGTAATAAAGATAAACAATAGGGAGTTGGGAGGAAATTAGAAATTGTTATTCAGAAAAAGACTGAACTAAAGAGATCTTGTTTTCATTTACTTTTCATACTGGTTCCGAGTGTTAAAAATTAACAAAACGAAGGTGAGCTCCTCGACTAATCCTAAGTTTGATTGTTTTCACCGCTGAAAAAGTATTGGTGAAGTATGAGCATTAGCTACATCCATTTCATATTTGGTTTTTTCTGATTGAATTGTTTTGTGTTATTTTTAATTTTAGTATAAATGAATGTTATCATACTCTGTTGTGTGCATCTTAAACTGAATATGTGCTTAGTATTGAAAATCAAAGCTATTTCTAAAAATCACAGTTCTCTTTACATGACGGCTCTAAAATTGAATCGAATAAATCATAGCTCAAACAACTAAATACTTGAGCGACTGGCGGCCTTCATTAGTTTGGAATTTACAGGAACTGGAAGTTGTTTTGTAAATATTCTGTTCTCTCCATCTTGTACACTTGATAGACATCCCTGAACCAAAAAATTGTTTTTGAAAATCCCTTACACACGAGGAAGACAAATCACACATAAACCCCTTATTCTGACCCTCCTGACCTGCTCAGTGTACATCACTCATTACTTACCTTCGCATTTTGGTACCCTTCCAGCCCATTTTTGATTTTCAAGACATCTACGAATGGGAAAACCAACCAGTCTATAACCCTGATTACACCAAAAATGGACAACACTCCTGTAGGTGAAGAGCGTGCCAATTTTTTTACCGTTCGCCAAACCTCGCAAATGAGGCACCTAAGAGTAGGAACTTAGTAAACGAAGTTTTGTTCTATTGTTCCTGCACTTCGAGTCTAGTTCTATTTTTCTGGGGAAGCATAACGTGAATTGCTGGATTCTCAGCAGTAAAGTGTTTCGGCAAGGTGCTAATTAATGACGTTTTGTAACGATGGCAGCAAGCGGAAACAAGTTGATTTCTTTTACTCAGGGAAGCTAATTTGGGTTGGCAAGTGATAAAATTAAAATCAATTATCATTTATTGGATTATGCAGGGCTCGACTTAGAAAATGACGGATATTTCTTTTGTGACTTTATGTTTCATGCACTTTGGCGATCATTACAAAAGCTTTTCTTATGCAACAAATGGAGTGGTCTTACTCTTTACATTTAGCTCTACCTATTGCATAGAACACTCTACTTTCTAGAATAGACACACAAAATATCGTTTCTACTAGTTAAGTGAGATGGCTAAATTTTAACAGTAAATAGGATAACACTTTTTGCACATTTGAATAGGGAGCTTTTTGATTCGGAAATTCTGATCTGGATTCTGAAGTCTACAGAAATCATTAGAAGGAAGAATGGATGAAAGTTTCAAGTTGGAAGTTACAAGTAAACTTGACCATGAGTTTTAGCTATGGTGAACTGATTGAGCATGTTGCGAAACAACAGCAACTTCAAAGAAACAATGTAGGTCTGGAGGGCAAGGCTATGTAAATTATACACATCTAAGTTTCATTATTTAATTTTCTTCTTTACTAATACATTTCGAAACTTTCAATAACAGTTTATTTTTCGCCTCACTGAACTCCCAGCGTTAAATGGTTGTCTCTCCCTATATCATTTATTCACCTCTATTTTGATTAGCCAACTTTGATTATCTCTTCATGAAAGGTATGATAATTCGCTAGGTTTCATTTTTTCTCAGAAAACGTACATTTTGACAAGTGTAATACGCAATTACTTGGAGTTTTTATCCTTCGTTATATTTCAAATTTTTCTGATGATTACCTTTGCAATCAGGAAGAGTGGTCCAGTTGCCATTTTCTTTACATTCTATCTGGTCAGCATCACCAGCTCGGGTGAAACCAACATTGCATTCAAGTTTTAAAGAACTTTTCAAGGTTGTTGGGGCTTTTTCATCAAAGTATGTATTTGAAACATCTGGTTTTCCGCAGTCAATTGCTACGACAATAAATGTTATTAGTGACAGTTTATTCTAATGACCAGATATTCAAGAAAAACAACAATAAACGAGTTCGGTAGCAAGTATCTGTACACTAAAAACTCGCTAATAGGAACCTGGATTTTAAGAACCTGTTCGGCTAAGATTTCAGCATTCCTAGAGGTAACTTATGAATTAAGGCATCAGAAGAGTTGGATTTTTGCACAACTTTTTCAAACTTTCTTGAATATAAAAACACGAGTCTGTTTTGGGACCCACGAAGTAACTAATCTTTCACTTAGAGCCTGTTTACGATAAGTAGTAAAATCTAGGTTCTTATGCGCGTGTTTTTATGCACGTGGTCTAGTCCATTGAAGTCACTTTTTTGTGTCATTAAGTCCCGAAATGTGATTATTAAGTAATCAAAGAGTGGATATTTATTATACAGCCGCAACCGATAACGATTGTTTGTGATTAGTTCCAGCCAGTTTGTAAAATGTGCTCTTCCTACGCATGTTCAAAAGACATTTTCGAAAAGTGTATAAACTGCTTTTCTTATATGGACACAGCACCTTTAAGCTTTGGCCAAATGGCCTCAATAATTTACCCTCAACACAGTGAAAAACGATAACATTTAGACCTTGATTATGCTTGACTCGACATCGTTTCAAAATTCAAAAATATTGTACGGCACTACAAAAGGTGACTAAATAAATTCGACAGATTACTTTGCATCAAAGACAACCACTGTAATAGGAAAGTCTTGAGTGCTTGGCCAGTCGATGCTTTAAAATGAAAATTAGACTTACTTTCACACGTAGGAAGAGAACTTGACCAACGGGCATCATCTTGACGACATTTTATGCTCTTTGCACCAGACAATCTAAAACCAATATTGCAATCAAAATGAATGACAGCATTCGCAAAAAAGTTATTTTCTCCTCTTTTACCATTCCTTGGTGTGCCAGGATCACCACAATTTGCCAAGCAGGAAGGCACTTGGCCGCTCCATTTCCCATCTTTCTTGCAACTTCTTGACTCGGACCCTAGCATCACATAGTTATTATTGCAGACATATATAACAACTGAGGGATAGTAGTAGTATTTGTCACTGCCTTTTGCCAGATGTCCATAAGCTGGTATATCAGGCCTTCCACAATCTTTAGCTGAAAATTAAAACAGACAATATGAATGGGAGATTTAACCTATAAAAAGGAAATACTCACTCATCAGATACAAAAGATCTAAGTATTTTGGCTGTTTAATGCAGGCTCTTGGTCAAATAAAAAGTTAATATATTATTCACGAGAAGATTTTAGCATGCAGGGAAAACATTTAGCAACTATCTAATTGGAAAAAATTGTTATATAGCTGAATTCGTTTAGTGGGCAAACCTGATCACTAGGCTTATATTAAATAAGGCTATCAAATTAGTTTTTATTACCTTTATTTTCGATATAGGCAATCTTATCTTTTATCCAATCCAGATATGCAGTAACATTTGTATAATGTCCAAAACCTTTAGTTCTGACACAGTCAGGTCCAGAACTAACAATTCCAATCAAATGATAGCTACTCGTTGTTTTGTCTTTATCATTTGGGAATGTAAAGACCAACGGTCCACCACTATCACCTCCGCAAGCATCCTTATCCCCGGACATTCCAGCGCAAAATTTGTTTTCGCTTGGTTTTACTTCGCAAAACTTATCATCTTTCGATTGAACTTGCACAGACACGTAGCGTAGATCTTCAGACATCTTCTCAGCAGCCGAGTAGATACCAAATCCACTGACAAATCCCCATTGTTTGACATTGATTTTGTGATTTTGTTGTGGAGAAGGCAGACACACAGGTCGGATTTCAGCAGACCATTCTACTGGCTTCATTAACTCCAGGATAGCAATATCACTCTCAAGGGCGCGAGTAGGATTATACGACGGAAGTGTGAATATTCTCTTTACCTGGATAAACTTACTATTCAGCCATTCATGCTCCAATTTCAACTTTATTTCACCCACGACGATTCTAAAACTGAAATGATAATATCAAATTCTAATGGTTTATAATTTCAGAAGATGAATAACTTATTAGGTAGCATATGGTACCTTATTATTTTGATTGTTGCCATAATCATTGGGTCTTAAGGTTTAATACAAGCCTCTTGCCAGCATTATTTTGAGCTAAAAATCTTCATCTTCAGGGATTCTGTTTTTCTCTAAATCTCATATTTGCTCTTGTGGATGATGTTTTGTTAAAATCACAATGAATATCACTAACCGTTAAATGCATATCGAATTGCAAATTATTTCTTGGCCTCATTGAAAGTATGGCCGATCTTACAGAAACAGAATAAAATACCAGAATGGACCAAAGTACATGAGGTTTCATAAAGTATGCAGTAACAGCATCCCACCATAATCATGTTATAGACTTCACCCACCTTGTCTACATTTAAAAAGACATTGTCACGTAAAAGTAAATATCATTGAAAAGAAAAAAATTGGTTTTCATAGACTGCCAAGGTAGCATTTACACTAGGCAATGCTTTTTTCGCCAAAAACCGTTTTTTGACTCCAAAGCAGAAACTAAAGTAAATGACCGAAGGCTTCCGACTGATTTTCCGACAACAAGAGCAGTAGCGTAGCCAGGGGGGCAAGGGCTGGGATTGATTTTCCTGCAATGATCAAAAAGTTGATGTCTGAGAAAAGCCTAAATCTACAATAAAATCGGCACTGCAGGGGAGGGGTAGGTTTATTATTCTTTAGAAAAAAAATAATTATTCTGAAAGGAATTTCTTTAGTCATAAGATATTTGGTCAGTCATCTAAGCACGTGTCCTGACAGCTTCTTCAAGGTAATTAGGACCCTCAGTGCAATTTGATAATCGACTATACCAATTACTATTGCTTGAGGGTCATCCCTTTCTTGTTGAGATAGGTTTGGAAGAGTCAAAATGCATTGAGATTCATAAGAATTGTTTGTGCAATTGTCATCCCACTGGAAACCGTTGTCTCTTAAAAAGACATCGCATTGTTTCTTAACGTTAATTTATTGCTCTAATGGTACGTCTCTTTTGAAGAAAACCTAGTGAAAGCGAGGACATTCATTTTGGTTTTTCTGGTTTGGATGCGTATCTCTTCTTGCTGTGTGCTTTTCTGGGCTTAGTGTCATGTCAGAAAGAATGTCAAAAACAAACATACCAGCTGATTTATTTACATATACGTTTGACCCCTGCTCAGTGGCGTAGCCGACGGTGGTTACCTTTAGGAAGAACCACTAAGGGCTCCGAAGGGGCCCCCGACTGAAAAACTTACTGATAAGGGGCCCTAGACCTCCTACTTCACTTAGGGCCCCACACACCTCAGCTACGCCACTTTCCCTGCTTTCCCATCCCAAGTAACAAATATCAAGTAATCATGTTATTGCGAAAGAACCAATACAACCAATGCACTGTGCGTTTCCGTTTTTGCAATAATTAGTATGAATTTTGATCTATTTCCGAGTATTTTGGTAGCTTGGTTCTACAAGTGTTAGAATCAATTTTGATTCAATTTCCAGTATTTTTGGTGACTTGGTTGTAAAGTTAAAAGTCAGCAAACTTCAAAATTACTCCTGGGATGGAACCAGAGCTGCTGCATTAGCAACACTGGATTGTCAGGGTATAAACATGACTATGCCAGCTATTACCAAAGATTGCTGACCAGCACGCAAACAAACAAGTTAATTGATTGTTGAACAGACACTTTTATGAAAATTTCGGTCAAGACTCAGTTGCTTTTTCTAAAGTGACTTGGCCGTTTAAGGAGTTATACTTTCAGTCGGAAATGAACACTGAGAACTCCCTCGAAACTCATAAATCATCAAGGGATCCCTTGGTAATAATTTCTTTATCAAATTGTGTGCTTGTTTGTAATCCTGTGAAGTTGCAGATAATGCCACGCTTATAATTTTTCTGTATAGCTACTTTGCAACATTGCTGGCAGCTCTGGTTTTGCCCTGACAGCAAATATAGGGGTTGTTGTTTTATACCTTTGCAACCTGGTCACAAAAAATTCTGAAAATTATACCAAGATTTAATCCTATGATTGTAGATTAAGAGAATAATTTTTCTTTGACTATTAAACTGAAACAGCTTGCGTTAGAGATTTTTAATTCTTTTACCTTTTTTTTGGACACTCGGTACGTATCACAAACTTATTGTTAAGACTTAGATTTGTCGCTCAAAAGGTTTTTTTTCGATTGGAACTAAAGTTTTAAATGAACTTTTTAAAGAAAAATGTCTTCTTCTTTTCCCTCAAATTAGATTTACCTTCGCATTTCATATTAAATGGCTATCACCTTTCAGCTTTGAAAAGATTAGAGTACTGAAGATTAAAGCCCAGTAAACGTCACCACATACCGTTCCTCTAAGCTTAAATGTTAAGTACGTCTTATGCCTGGCATAATTTTATCACAAAATAGTCAAACATTAGGACTTTTCTACAAATCATTCTAGGGTTGTCTTTAAAAAAGGAGCGTTCTCCGACGTTCTGAAGGGCGTGGATCCAAAGGAAGTTTCTCGGGGGCAAGCCCCTGCATCCCCATTCCTTCCTCGCTTCGCTCGCTATCTTGCCCTCCCTCCCCAAAGTGATGACCCTGGCTACGCCACTGATCAAGAGATAAGGCACTCGTTTGTGCTAATTTGCACCCGGCCCGCGTTTGACCTTCAAAGGAATCGCCGAATAAATACGAATAGGGATTTAAATTTAATGATACTCGGTGACCGCAAAACGCTTTCAAAGGAAATTAGACAACTTTTCAAAAGGAAGCAATCAAACTTGGAAACATTGTTTTGAAAACATTGATTGATTTAAATGTTTCTAGCACGCATACTTAGTTTTCTTTCTCGCTTGAATTGTTTCCTAGATTGCTTTTCCTTACACCAAAGCAAATGTTTTATTTTCTCGTCGTTTGCGTGTCCGGGCAACATTGTGAGAAACTTCGATCAACAATGTTTCCGCAACAATGTTTTCTCTTTTGCAACGACTCTTTGTGGATTACTTTGAAAGCTTCTTTTGAAAAAAAAGGATAATAGAGCAAAACAGCTCTAGCCTGTAGAGAAGAATTTTTTTTCTGTCTTATTCATATTATTTGAGATCGAATCCAAGCAACCAAAATATCGTGATAATTGCTCTTTAACATGTTTAGATAATTCCAATTATCCCTTTGCATTATCAAAATAGTCATGTCAGAATGCAAACATAACCCCAATGTTTGGCATAACCTTACGTAGAAAAACATGTTTTTCAGCAAATTTCCCCCAAAGAAACTTTCTAAAATAAAAAATGCATCTAAATTTGCAATGCAATGTGTTGAACAATTTCTTGTACTTACATCTTAGCAGGCAGGAGCCTATTGCCAAGCCTATTGACGATGCAATGTGCTGCAGTTAAAACAACATTTTTTCGGATCAAGCTTCCTCCACAATGATATTGCACTGAAAAAAGTAAAAAACAACGATTACATCCAGCCAGGCAGGGCAGTAGAAAACTATTGGAGGGTGACCATTGTTCAAAAACAATAGATAGAAAAGGCATTATGCTGAACACAATCAATTTCAAAAATTCTTAGGTATATGCCTCCTACTCTTCTTCCTACAGACCTGCACTGCAGCCAGGGTTAATTGGTCAATCAAAAGATGTGTTAGGTTGCAGAGAAAACTTAAAGCCGGGTCACACTAGTCGTAGATCCCCAATCAATTTCTTAGCGAATAAGATTAAGTTAAAGTTACAAATGTATTGCCAAAAAAACCTAAAGTTATCAAAAACCTTAATCGACTACTTAATTTTGACCCCTCTTGTGTGTTTAAGTTTTATTTGAATTGGTAAAATGAGTTTATCCAGGTTATTGAAGGTCAAACTGATTAATAAAGATAAATATAAACAGTATGAAGGGAATACTCACATCCCTTTTCAGTTGATAGAAAGATTGCTATCTGCCATGGCCACTGCGTCCCATTAATGTTACTTGCTTTAGTCCCTCCATATATGCGAGGCCTTTTTGAATCCTGGATAGGCCCACCTTGTCCACATCTGCTGTAATCTAAGGGCGAAAAAGAGGGGCTGAAATAACAAATACGAATAGCTTACTTTTCGAAAAGTTTGTCCTTAGTGTCCAGCTAAATATGAATACTGAAAGATTTTTAATCAAAGAGCTACTTGAAACACATCTACCACAAAACCATATCAAGACAACACTAAAATAGGCACACGTGGATAGTATGATTCAAGAAAAGCAAGCGAAGTATAACAGGTCCCGGGGTAACTATGTATGATTTAGATACTAGGGAAGAGCCATAGTTTCAATGCCAATTTTTCCAGTTTACAGGTACCATTTCGGTTATCAATTTTTTATGATTTTTGTATTAAGCTGGTTTTTTGACATTTTGGTACAGGTTTGAGCATCATTTTTCTACATGAGTTTGGATGTATCTTTACAACATTTTGATAATAAGTTTTGGTTTGGTTTTAGTATAAGTTCGGGTGTGCTCTTTGACATTTTTGTTCAAGCTCAGATAAACTTTTGGACCTCAAATAGGACATTCCTACAAAAATTAACTCTAGTACCCCATTGGAATTATAGAACTATTTGAGAATAAATTTTATAAAGGATTTTAAATGTCAGTTAGCCAGGCTAGCGTGATTCAATTTATTCATCTGGCACAAGATAATACCACATATGGCTAGTTCCAAAGGTAGGTCTTGGTCAAACAACTTAAAACTTCAAATAGGATCCTCTAATACAAGTTGTTGTTGTATCTAAGTCCTTGATATGCTATTCTATCAGAAAAGTGAGTGAGTTTTCCATTCTTTAAGTGCAACCAATAGCCTATTCTACAATTTTGTTATCACATGAAAGAATAACTGGTAGATAATGATTTCCCACGACCCTTGATGATAGAGGGTAGCATGTGATTAATTACCTTGAGGCTGACACTTTGGAGGGATAGCATTCCACTGTAAACTCGGCAGACATACCAATACAACAGGACCTTGAAGCTTATAACCTGAATTACATCTGAAGCGAACGAGTCCCCATACTTCATAACTTTTTCCAAAGCGATGGCCATTTTCGGGGGCTTGAGGTTTCTTGCATTCTTTCCCTAAGACATAATTTTATCCTATTCAACTATCTGGTAGGTTTTAAATAAAACAACTAGTAGATTCTTATGAACCCTAGATTAACACTGAACTAAAAAGCTCTTCTTTACAGAACATTTATCAGCAAAAAGCTATTAAAACTAATTAGTGAATATCAATAAGCAACAAAAGCAATTCTTGTTAGTTGATAAGACCCTACTTATATAATCAGGCATATAGCTATTATCATTGATAGATATGTTCTTGTCTTTAAAGGACCTCCCGGCTCGCATAATTCAAACAAGTAGTGCATGTAGTTAAGAGGTATCATATGGGATATGGATGGGTTGACTTGACAGAGTTTGCTTTATATATGAATAACCATGGGAAGCAACACAACCACTTGGAAAGCAAAGGTCATCCATGGCAACCTACGGCTCCATTACGCTTATACACAAAATTCGAATTCTGAAATGACGGGTAGGGCAAATACTATATGTGAAAAAAATATGGTACTACCAAGAGAAAATTTCATTAGCGACTGTTTGGCGCACATTAAAATGGTAAGTGTTATTTTTACAATGTTAGCTTTGTAGATAAAATCTAATACAAAATTGATATATTTTTGTACTCTATTAGAAAGTTTTTCAGTAAGGTAGCATTAAATAAATTCATTACAAGACTTTGTTACAAAGTGTGATTATTTCTATGAAAATTCTAAGTTCTTCTGGATCTCAAACAACAAGGTCCTGACACTGATTATCAAATTAATGACAAACCGTCTAATAATAGAAGGTTCAGGTTGTAACTTAAGGTTTACGTCATGATATTTTATACGTCACAATAATTGGTAATATCTATATGCACTGCTTTTCTATAACTTATTCCTGTGAAAAAAACATTATTTCAACTCTAATTAATTTGGGGGAAGGAAAATATGATATAAAAGCAAGGGAGAATAAAATATTTTTAACTGCATTTTAAATATTTTAAAATAAAGTTTTCGTTCAAAAGTGAGTATTTGCGAAGGCTGTACTTATCTATAATTCCTTATAGTACCTTAGTTCTATATTTCTAACTTCATTTTCTTATTTACGTTTGATAATCTATTAATGCTTTTCATTTTTGCTCAAATGTTTGCTAATAGCTAAAAACAACTCACTGCAAACTGGTTTTCCTTGATCCAAAGGCTTCCATTTGCCAATTCCACTGCAAACCACCTTCGAAGATCCTGACAAAGTGAAACCCTTTTTGCATTTGTACGTCAGCTCGTCTCTGAATTCGAATGAGTCCTGGTCTTTGTAAGTTTTGCCATTGAGGAAAACGAAACCTCTTCTCAATCTTGTTACCAGTGCTTTTTCTTTTGGACATCTGTTAAACCCTGAAGAAAGTTTGTATATCTTATATTTATATGAAGATATATCTTTTCTTATAACAATTTTGAGCATCAACCTTTGATCAATTGTTTATTGCTATATCAGCTCAGCCCATCCAATCTTTCAATAGAACCATGTGCTAAGTTTAAAAATTTTGCTAAAGTGAAAAGAGTCTCAGTGAGGTGGAAAAGTTTACTTAAGAACATTTTATTAAAACGTGCAGAGCAAAGTTTGATTCTAAATTGTACTGTATATTCTATGTAAATATACATTCTTACCCTAGCAAGAAGTTGAATATTTGTGCATAATTCCTGACTCACTGCAAAATAAGGCCCTCAACGCTTCGTTATTGCACCTTGAAATGAAAATCTTCCTATGGGGAGTATACACTCTTCAATAACCAGTAGGAAACGAATTAAAAAAAGGCAAAATTAATCAAGTGAGAAACAAAGCTAAAAGGATGAGAGGTAAGGTACCAAAGCCCTTGCATAGAATTAAAAAGGCAAGAGATCTGAAAAAATAATTAAAACTGTTGAGTATTACTGCAACAGAGTAAAAAAAGCAAGAAAATAAGATGATTTGGCGATAAAAGAATCATAGAAAGAAATTTCAGTCTCATACTCGTAAATATTCTTACCAACTCGGATACAGCTTAGACCACAAGCTCCGTCGCACAAACACTTCTTCTTACGATGTTTCTTGTTTTTGCAGTCAACATCGGAAGTACATCTTTTCTTACATTTATTTTTTTCCTCTGTTCTTTCTGGGCATTTTGAGACAGCCTTTACACTCCCTAATATAACAAAACGAAGAGATTCAATATCAAGCAAGTATCCCTTTTGATAAGGTTCTTAAATCTCATGTCTATGAAATAATGTCATTTAATGGGCTTACAAGATTAAGCCATAAAATTTGATGTAATTTCAGGTACATTTACTTTTAAGAATTTCTGTTCCTATCATGAAAAAATCCATTGTTTCTCAGGAATGTTCACTACCTACTGCTTTGTAATTAGAGCTTTGTTATGAAAAGGAAAAGTGTTTTTTTTTGAAATATTAATTTGCCTCACAATTTTTGTTCAAGATTACTTGAGATGTAAGTCTCTTTTAAAAAAAATGGGCATTGAATTAAGGAAAAATAGACAATGTCTGTACAAATTATTTCAAGTTAATTAAATTCACTTAAGCCCTGCATTTGAAGATCATAACTTAGCTATAATCTAAACTTGACTAATCAGCTTGTAAAATTAGTTTGAAGCTTGTTAATCTCAAAAATTCTACTATTTTTAGGCTGAAATCTTCTAGTATATTTCATGATGATTTGGAAGCCCGTTGTTCAGTGGTGTCAACTAATGAAACTTCTGACTATCTTGATTTATAATAAATATCAGAGTTATGTGAATGTGCTTCTCCGTTGGTATTTCTTATTCTTATGGACTTTTCTTGAAATTCTTATATTGAGCTGAAAATTGCCAACCCCCGCTTGCTCCTAAGTGTTTCATTAATTTTGGCAAAATGCAGCAGTGAAATATTTATACAAAATCAAGCTTTTCAAAATATAATGTAATTACCTTGGTATGGAAGGCTTTCAGCAAAGAAAATAATGATGGAAAGCAATAAAATCGTGAATCTGACTAGAAGCATTGTCTATATGCTGTGTGAACGTTACAGTTTGCTGAAATTTGCTTCCTTGTGCAAGTAATCTTCAACTTGACTCAAGGTGATCCGGAACTAAATATTTTTTGAAATGACAACAGGAAGTCGTGAATCACCAATATCATGTATCTTCCTGGATACGGAATTCATTATTGCAAAAACAGGAGCTTTAATATTCTTTGCGAGAATAAACATTTGTATTTTATCTAAAAGTAATAAAGAATTCACACAAAAGGCTCTTACAAACTTTGCAAAGGTCCATTTGTACCGCGTGAAAGAACTTAAAAGTAGGGCTAGCTGTTATTTCTAAAAAAACCCAATACAATAAAGTGAATTTTAGGGGTTTCTCTGGTCAATTTGAATAAAGATTTGGTGGGATACAAGAGGTGAGGTTTTAGGGGGGTCCAGTTAGGCCTTATCAGGGTTTTGAGGGATTCAGTTCAATCCACTTCGATAGCATAAAAGTAGTAAAACGGATTTTGAAATTTCAAAACAATCACTGAGTAGAAGGTAGGGGGAGGGGGGGGCATGTAAAACATAAACAATATTACAAGGAATATGCAGAAGAGTTCACTCCTCTACTGAGACCCCAATTCAAGCTCGTCAGGAACGCCACTATCCCGATTACAGAATTCATTATCCAAAAACTGTAATATTCTTCGTGAGAACAAACATTTGCGTTTTATTAAAAAGCAATGAAGAATTTGTGCAAAAGACACAAACTTTAGCAAAAGTGACTTTGCATCGTGTGACCAGTGGCGAAGCGTCTGGGTATTCAAGGTATTCAGTGAATACCCTGGGTTTTGGAGTAAAAAATAAAAAAAAATCGCCTAATTATAAGATTTTGCGAAGCAAAAAGACCTTTTTCAACTTTTGGGTTATAAACTTCATAGTGTTTTCTTCATTTCTAGTTGTTGAACGCAACCCAACACAATTCTTTTATGTTCCATCTATTCCAGTCCATTCTATTTGATTCCCTTTTCCATATTTTTGACAAAGATCTCTCGTTGAAAAGAGGAAACATTCCTAAATGGATTAGCGGTAACGTGTTATTGTCTATGAGAACAGTCAAAGATGGAATTTTATTGTTTTAATCACATCAGAGGTCTACGGTACACACTGAATCTCTTCTGGCAGTTTCCACCAATCAAAACTCTCCATTTCGCCAGTTTTTGACCCCAAATTGACCTTTCAAATCGAGAAAACAAAAGAGTTGTACGCAGAGAAATCTCTGCGTACAGCCTCCTTTTTGGCTTGAGATGATCAAAACTGAGTCCGAGGCTCAGACAAAATATCATAGGCAAGAAGACGGAAGTAAACAGAATTGAGATCGTGAAGAGATTAATATCAACAGATGAACATAAATAGGTGAGCATGAAACCCAAATTTTGTCGTTGCTCTTACAGCATAATATCAGAATAGATGTCCTGAGCTCATTACACAAAAACAAGTAAGAACGCTAGTACAAGGTAGATTTTGAGTGATTTTTAGAATCCTACCCCATTTTGCGGTCTATATCATGACCAAACCTCTGGAGCTTCCGGGGGCCCCCACCAGGGCGCTGTCCTGGACCTGCTTGGGGGCTAACAGCGCCCCCAGACCCCCAGCTGTTTGTGCAATTACCTTCAGTAATTGTGTGTATCGCCCACTACTGAAAGTCATGCTACGCCACTGCTTTTGTCCTCCCCCAGATGGTTTTCTTCACTCCTCGAAGTGCCTAGAAAAGTTCCTAAATGTTCATTCTTACCAGAAATTCTAATACTCTATGTAGGTAGACATGGATTTTAAGAAACCGAGGAGCTGGAATAATATCAGTCTCCACTAAAAATTCAATGAGTAAGTGCTGTAATGCTGTTAATGTAGTATAAAGTGCTTTCTACTCGTTCTTGGGCTTCACCACCTAACTGAAAGAATGATTCCTGGATAAGTCTTGTCCCTTTAAATAAAAGCAGTCAGTATCAGACTTCCATCCTGGTTCCGAGCACACCCTATTCGCCGGACCATACGACCGAAAGACCTAGGAGTCCCGGACCCCAGACCTCAGCACATCTAAAATTCACAAGGGGTTAAAATGATAATCCAAGACGGTGGTCAGAAAATGCAGTTTGTTTCAAGTATATCCAAGACGAGGGAAAAGTTCGTCCAGTGATAGGGCTTTAGCTAGGATGGTCGAGTTATATGAAGCAAATTATAAATTTCTTGACTATTGGATGTGGATTTTTAGCGCTGCCTTCCTAATAGCATCTACAAACTCAGCAGGCCTAATAAACTTTTTCCATGGAGTTACATGTTTCTTTTTCTAAATTGTTATAATAATCTTCTGCATTTTGAGGTAGAATTTTAACCATTCGAGATGGAAATAAAAGATCAGGTATCTATCAAATAAACAAATGTGATTATGAAATATCAATAGAAAATGTTAAAATCATACGTTCAACATATACAACACAATTAAATCGAAGTCTATGTTTCAGCTGTCAAGTCAGTATTACATACAAATATGTAGAGCATTAAGTGTACATTGTGAAGAAGAGTCAAGAGCCTAAACTCAACATTCGTCAGGAGAGGCAATCATCTGGATGATTCGAAAACCACGAAACAGGCTTGTAGATTTGCAGAGCCTAGTCCCTCCACTCTTTTCTTCATATTATATCTTTCGATATTCTTTTATGTATTCAAAACTGTATTAGGAAAAGCTGAATTAGCACACACCTACATAGACATAAACACATACAAGACACATTAACACATACAGTAGTACGTCTTCTGATGAGTAGGCTTGTAGAGATGCAGCGTTCAGTCTCTTGACTCTTTCTTCACAATATTTATTACGCTCTTCTTAACCTATTTAGCCATGACAAAAAAGCTATATTGTTGCAAAAGATGAATCGACATAAATTTCGATCTATCGCAATCTCCAGCTTTGCATAAAAAAGGTTATCGCGGTAAAGCCATCATACCTCCTCCCCATTAAACCCCTTTGCACAGCAATGCAATCAAACAAGTTTTTGAACATCACTAAAACTGAATCCATCTCCTCCTGAAAGACAACGTACTTAATAGAAGTAAGTTAGATATGTTATCGCATTCGCAAGTTGAGTTAAAATCGAAAATATGTTGCTGCAATGCTACCTTTGCTGATATCCTCTTCGTTGGAACGTCCTGCAGGCACAGGTTCACCAATTCGTTTATTTGCTGTCTTGCATCTTCACCAATTGATCTTTCCTTTGATCTCACATGTTGAGAAATTTCTCCCGGTTCCTAATAAGTTAATAAAGAATGAACTTCAGTAAAACAAATCAACTGCAACACAATGCCCTTGTTATCGTGGTGAGCGGACAGGATGGGAAACAATTGAATCAAGGGGTACTATGGGCCTGATTAAACAAGGGGCCAGGACGCCAAGTTGTGCCAGGATACCGAGTTACGTCTAGCCTACATTTCGTAGGAAAGCCTAGTTAGAATCAATTTGCGATTACTCAAGGTGGGTTGGTTTTGCAACTCTACTCAACCTGGGTTAGGGGAGTAGGTTGACTTGGCTAGCTGAGCTGACGTAGGTCAGCTTTTCTCAGGTCGGTGCAAACAAAGCGGATTGGCTTAGCTAGCCCAACTCATCTACATGTGATTGCAAATCGGTGAGTTGACAACGACTTGTCTTGTTCTACACATGCGCATTTCTGTCTTTTTGGTGCAAAGGCAGGTTGTAAAAGGGCTGACCCCGAGCAAACCTGCAGCTCATTTTTTTCATATAAACACAAGTCAGTTGAAAGGAGGCAAGCAGGCGTTCTAGCTCAGCCTGGGTTAGCTCGCCTCATGTTATCAGGCCCTAACACTCCATGCTAATTCGGTGTAATGCACTTTAATAACATGTTGATTTTGATTAATGAGGTCCTGCAGCCATATTTTTCACGGTTAATGAAATACAAATATTAATCCTACCTTGGGTTTGCCTTGCATAGTTCTGATCATGCAGCCAATGCTCCAAATATCTATTTTTTTTGAAATTCCTACCACACACCCAGTCATTGGCTGCCTTGAAACCTGAAATTATAATATAAAGTAGCTATTTTTGAAGGAAAAATGCATTATTGGCTGTATTCAATTAAGACCTATATTCAAGTAATTTTCATATTGAAGTTCATATTTACAATAACAGTTTTGTGTCTTTTTTAGTGCTGTTGTATTCAGGGTCGGAGATGGAACAGACTACGTTGGAGATGATACTTTTGATTATATAATATATACTATTTACAAAGGCTATAAAAATTCATGGCTTACAGTTCGACTTCAATTCAACATGTCTACTTTCAACTAACTTCGGCCCCGTTCTCACGATGCCGGATTCATATCGTTCCGGATCGCTTTTAATATCGGATAGCCTTTCTGTTCACAGGAAACCATTGCAATCCGGAATGCTTCGCATCGTTTTTGCGGAGTCAAATCACTCCGATCTGAAGGTGAAACGTTTCCGATCGCTTTTCATGCCGGATTGCTTTTGAGCTAGTGTTAACGCATGAATCTGATACGCTTTGTGCTCCAGAACCTCTTTTTTGATGATGTGCGAACTTTTTTGGCGCCACCTTATCGACCCCTCAAGAGCACGCGATGCTTAGCTGTCAAGTGGCAATTGTTTTAACAATAGACATTGTTGAGGGCCTGTGGGGGCCGCGGAGCGGAGCATAGTCGTGTGAACAGAAAATGAAAGTGAATCCGGCATCGTGTGAACAGGAAAAATTTTGTATCGGATTGGCTGTGGAATCCGAAACGAAAGTGAATCCGGCATCGTGTGAACGGGGCCTTCGAATCAACCCCCACGGGCTAATCGGGTAACTTGATATACCTGATTACATAATAATAGTTCACGTGATACATATTACATTTCAATCAAGCATCTTAACAATAAATTGCGCATTTGATATGATAAACAACAATGTATCACAACACAAGATTATCTCTAATAGACTCTGACAAAACATATTTTCAGAAAATACAATTTATTACAAAAAAGGAATCTAAAACTCAGAAAATCAATTTTAACGAAAAATTACATGCGGGGTTTCAGTCTGAGGGTCATTACAATAACAATTTCGGCTATTTCAAAGGCTATCAAAGTTTTTTGTCCTGAAAAGCATTTTTGATTCATTTATTATAACATAACAGATATGAGAACGCTTCCTTATAATCTAACAGCCTCTCTAAAATGTGAGCGAATCATTTTTGCTCTTATGAAAATAAATGCCAATCAGTCTCCCGTGTATACAACAGAAAATGTGAATCAATTTTGATCCTGCTACGACAGTGAACTAGTCTGTATCACTTTATTGTTGCATCACTTCTGCTCTACCCTGTCTAGGTGCAAGTGATCCACACTAGTTTTGTTTGAATTCTTTACAAGGATGATTAACAACATTAAGAAGCACACCAAGAGAAATGAACAAGAGCGCATTAAATTTGAGCAGTGGCATGTGGACTGGAGGCTGATTTACACGACTATGACCCGCACCTTTTAGACTCGCTACAATGAAGACATAGTCTAAGGTTCCAAGTGACCTCTGTGAGCATATTGTATAAATGTATCACAAATTCCACAACAACTAATTCTTTTCAAATGATAAAACAAAAATGACATTCAAAATATTGCATTGATTGAATTGTCAAATAAGTAAGCCTGATTCAAATCAGTAGACTGATTACATGAGCTGCAGTTATCGCTATTGATAAATTCGACGAACGCTCAAACTACGACTCATAATCAAACGTCGCATTTTTCGAAACCAATGGTTTTGCCTCATTCTCAGTTTTGGCAAGCCAGTGCGGAGGAGCAATATCAAATGCAAAAGGCTGTGCAGCTCATGCAAGCAAAGCAGAGGGAAAAATTTGTTTTGATTCATTCTTTATTTTGTTATTATCTATATAGGATACCGAATAACAAAGTAAACATATAGCTTTATTACCCTAACAAATTAATTTCCTATTGTTCTGCTCTATTTCTTTATTAATTCAAAGTAACACAAAACCCTCCCTGTAGTCGAAAAGAGTATGATATCCTCAGCAGTGGTGAAATAAGCAAAAAGAACTTAGATAGCGTTTTTCAGTTGCCCCTTTGTTTTCGGAATATATGTTAAAACATCACTTTAAGTTATAAAACAGCCTGCTTAGCTATCTAGTCAAGAATATCAAGAAACATAGCATAAGTTACCTGGTCTATTGGAATTGCATGGATCATTATAATTCACAAGTGTATGTTTTCATGCGTGATATGGTAAAATGAATAATTCTTCTGAATTTTGACAACTTCTTTCAAATTATGGTATTTTTATTAGTTTATGTTTTTCAAGCAACTGTTCTTTTTTTGTTCTTGGCCTTTCTTTAAACTTTCGTTTGAAAGTGAAAAGGATTTTAAATCTGTGTCATCATGCAAGTTGAACGAATCTTCGATTTTCATTGACTTGGCTTTTGGTCAGCTGACTTATCCCCTTCATTCACACTTCGACTTTCGTTTCAACGAGCAGCGTTCGGCTGTAATTTTAATTCCTAATATTGATGAAAAAAACAACTGTGCAGCTATAAAATATTCAATTCACCTCATCAACTGTTTTTCCAGAATCCTGAAGGCTTTACACTTTAATGAAAGAATGCAATAAAAAAGAGAAGTGATAAAGTTTTCCTCCCTCATCGATCGACTTGCTGGCAAGTAAAAGACACCTCTCTGTGCAGTCTGTAGAATGTTGTTATTTGAGAAAAACTAAAAACTGCTGCTTGTTTCTCTCCAGTTTCTTCAATCAACGTTTCCTTATTGTTGTTAAAGAAAATGCCGAGATGAAAATAAAAAGCAAGTGCTCAATCACGGCTTTCTTCTCGCAGCTCTTCACAGCTTCGAGCTCAGCTCTTCAGCTCGAAAAATTCGCTGCGCCGTAGCCTCGGTCCCATTCTTGACAGGAAAAGCTGTCAAAAAGTGGCACAGGTTTTTGGACGTTTGATTATGAGTCCCAGTTTGAGCGGACTCGGTTAAGTGCTAGCCTCAGTTTCGTGATGAGCGATATCTGGGACTCATGTAATATGTCTATCAAATGAGTACAAGCAAGAAACATAAATACCTTACTGCAGTCACAAAGACGGTTGAACTCATTGACTTCCGGAGCACGATAATTATCACTTTGCAAAGGCTGAAATGGTTGAAATTAACATGATCATTTTCTTATTTTTCCGCTTAAAATCGTGCGTATCATACTTGTTTTCCTAAATATAATTTGTAATTAGCATTTAGTATTCTAAAAATGAAATTGAATTTAAACATTGTCTCTGCAACCCCCCAATTTACTCAGAAATGCACTGTGTGTAAAGTCACCAATAACAAAATAGTATCTCTGTCCACACCATAAGACATTTGCTGGTTTCAAGTCCCCATGCACAATCTCCATTTCATGCAGATACGAAAGCCCAGAGAGGACATCTTTGCAACATCGTTGAAAATAATTGGAACGGCAATTCTTCATCTTTGACTGGATTTCTGTAAATGATATTTATCAATGACCGGTCAGCACGCTCCAAAACTAGACACGCTTGATTGTCAAAAAATGCAAGAGTCCATAAGCTTAACTAGAAACAAATTGTCAGTATTAATCCCACGTCTATATTTGAAAAGATAAGGCTAGGTGGCCGGGCGGCTTAAGCAGTCTCTTGTGTGGTATGGGTGACCTTCAAGATGGAATTTATTTTATGCAGAAGAAAAACCGGTCTAACTGATTTCCTTCTCTCCTAAAATCAATTTGCAGTTGCCACTATTTGAAATTTCTTGCTACCAGGATGTAAGTGTAGACATGGTCAGGATTGAAAGGTGATTTTGAACAAAGCCAGTGTTACATGGTGGGTTATTATTTTCAAGGTACTGTTACACAATCATATTTTCATAATATTGGCATGACATTTTGGCAAAAAAGAGAAACGATCATTGTCTATGATTAAGTGAACGCTTTTAAGTCAGCATCAATAGTATATTTTTTGACATAACGATTTTGATTATGGTTGAAAATACTTTTTGAGACAGGATGAATTGGACAGAGGATGGGATATATTGCTCTGTAATTCATGTTTTACCAGAAAGCCTGTACTGCCCATAAGCCAAATGCAAAACCCTTTATTCATACAAACTCTTTGACGATATATACTGATATTAATACCAAAATCATTAAATTACCAAAATTTTCATATCTAAAATTTTGCACCTTCCTCCTTTTTTTTCAGGGTTTTGAAAACCTGAAATCTATGTTAAACCAAAATTGCAAAATAGCATAATACCCTTCATACCAAATTTAGGATAAAGAATACCAAAACCGTTAGAAATTATATTCCCATTTGAGTGGTGCGTCCCAGTACCCAAAATATATCGGGCTATCCCTGAGCCCGTGGAACATCGATGACTCGCGAATAGTTTTAAAAAACTGATAAGCTAATTCCAAGGCATTTAAACCTTCATAGTGTCAACTCTTTATGATCAACTCTTTTCACCAAACATAATGTAAATATGATACTTACAAATCAAAACGACTTTATGAAACCTAATGACCCAGGATCATACATAACACATCAAAACGACTTATGAAACCTAATGACCCAAGATCATACATAACACACCAAAACTACATATGTAACCTAATGACCCAAGATCATACATAACACATCAAAACGACTTATGAAACCTAATGACCCAAGATCATACATAACCCATCAAAACTTCTTATGAAACCTAATGACCCAAGATCATACATAACACATCAAAACGACTTATGAAACCTAATGACCCAAGATCATACATAACAAATCAAAACGACTTATGAAACCTAATGACCCAAGATCATACATAACACATCAAAACGACTTATGAAACCTAATGACCCAAGATCATACATAACACATCAAAACGTCTTATGAAACCTAATGACCCAAGATCATACATAACACATCAAAACGACTTATGAAACCTAATGACCCAGGATCATACATAACACACCAAAACCACATATGAAACCTAATGACCCAAGATCATACATAACACATAAATCAATTACCAATATTTCTGCTCTGATAAGCAGTTGACGGAGCAGTCTTTCTCAAAGTTCCAACATCACAAAGAGGTTCTAAAATGCTTTTCTCATTCAAGAAAGATTTCAAAAAATTGGTGATTATGTACTAGTTGTTCTTTTTTCCAGTCATTTCATGGTTTGTTAATCTAATTTTGCAGAGTCCAGCCACAAAGAATTATTTAGTATGGGAGAATGAAGGGATAATGACCCCTTTTCCTGGTAATGAGCTGTATGAAGTATCAACCTTAATTGGGAAAGGGAAATGTGCTTCGGTTCATTTACTGACATCAAACTGTTCTTCAAAACAAGGAAGCCAAGATTTCAAGGCAACAAAACACTGCACTGTAAAAATGAAGTCTTCCAATGGATTGGGAAGTTCACTTGATTATTTGGCAATCAAGATATTTCAGATTGATTACATTAATGAAGTTAATTAATTAGTTAGTTCATGAAGCCAGTAGAATGGTCTGCTGAAATCCGACCTCTGTGTCTTCCATCTCCACAACAAAATCACGAAATCAATGTCTATATGGGGATTTGTCAGTAGATTTGGAATCTACTCGGCTGCTGAGAAGATGTCTGAAGATCTACGCTACGTGTCTGTGCAAGCTCAATCGAAAGATGATAAGTTTTGCGAAGAAAAACCAAGTGAAAACAAATTTTGCGCTGAGATGTCCGGGGTTAAAGATTCTTGCGGAGGTGATAGTGGTGGACCGTTGGTACTTACATTCCCAAATGATAAAGACAAAACAACGAGTAGCTATCATTTTATGGGAATTGTTAGTTCTGGACCTGACTGTGTCAGCACTAAAGGTTTTGGATATTATACAAATGTCACTGCATATCTGAATTGGATAAAAGATAAGATTGCCGATATCGAAAATAAAGGTAATAAAAACTAAATTGATAGCCTTATTTGATATTAGCCTAGTAATCAGGTTTGCCCACTAAACGACTTCATCTATTTAAATTTTTTTTTTCAATTAAATAGTTAAGAAGTGATAAGAGTTTTCGAAAATCCTACCGTCACTAAATGTTTTCCTTGCATGCTGAAATCTTATCGTGAATTATATAGAAATTCTTTTATTTGACCGAGAGGCGGCATGATACAGCCAAAATACTTGGCTCTTTTGTATCTGATGAGTGAGTTTTTCCTTTCTATAGGTTGAATCTCCCACTCATGTTATCTGTTTTATTTTTCAGCTAAAGATTGTTGAAGGCCAGATATACCAGCTTATGGACATCTTGCAAAAGACAGTGACAAATACTACTACTATCCCTCAGTTGTTATGTATGTCTGTAATAATAACTATGTGATGCTAGGGTCCGACTCAAGAAGTTGCAAGAAAGATGGGAAATGGAGCGGCCAAGTGCCTTCCTGCTTGGCACATTGTGGTGATCCTGGCACACCAAGGAATGGTAAAAGAGGAGAAAATAACTTTTTTGCGAATTCTGTCATTCATTTTGATTGCAATATTGGTTTTAGATTGTCTGGTGCAAAGAGCATAAGATGTCGTCAAGAGGATGCCCGTTGGTCAAGTTCTGTCCCTATCTGTGAAAGTAAGTCTGATTTTAATCCTAAAGCATCGACTGGCCAAGCATTCAAGACTTCCCTACTACACTGGTTGTCTTTGATGCATATTAATGCATATAGATGCATATTAATCAGTAGAATATAGTATTTAGTCACCTTCTGTAGTGCCGTACAATATTTTTGAGTTTTGAAGCAATGTCGAGTTAAGTTGAATCTAAGTCTAAATGTTTTCGTTATTCATTGTGTTGAGGGTAAATTATTGAGGGCATTTGGCAAAAGCAGTTTATACTTTTTTCGAGAATGTCTGTTGAAAACGCTTATGAAGAGCAGATTTCATGAACTGGCTGGAGCTAATCACAAACAATCGTAATCAGTTGCAGCTGGATAATAAATATCCGCTCTTTGATCAGTTAATAATCACATGCGAGGAAGTAATCACAAAAAAGTGACTTGTCTAAGCTCTCCCCCACTTCAATGATCAACAACATGAAAAAGTGATCTGTTCACATTTGCCCCTTGCCAGGCAGTGATATTTATATAGACCTATTACCTTGAACTCTCATGAGGTAGAAAGGGTGGTCTTTCTTGGTCAATGTTGTGCAATTGGTAGTATTTTTTTCTGATGTTTTTTTCATTCCTTTCATACGACATTTGAAAATAAAAAGCTAAATTACAGATCAAGTCTATAAATTTTGGAGATTTTTGAAATCCAACAACGTCATTTAAAAAGTCCCAAGTTAATACTTAGAGAAGTGCAGTTCGCTTCTTAACCGGGGTACGCAAAAACTTATAACTGCTCAATGGTTTCCACATCTGTGGTTCATGATAGATATTCAGAACAATATCTTAAAGGTTTAATCTTAGTTGTTGGTTTCATACTTGAAATTCAATGCTATTATTATAGGGTCAGGGTTAAGGTTAGGGTCAAGGTAAGGGTTGGTCTTGGGGTTAATCGAAGACTCGAAGATCCTTACCCTAAGACCGAAATAATTGAGTCTGAGTTTCTGGTTAAATTGGTATTTTCTTTGCTCCTAGCCAGGGGAAACGATCAAATACTAAGGGTAACGTTTTGGCTCATAAATCAGAAGTGAAATATTTCAAATATATGTAGTTTAGTACCATTGGAAAACAGATTTATACATATGACATTGTAGGCTTTACTGGCTATCAAGTCAATGGCACTAAATATCATATAAGGGCAATAATTGCATGCTACAGAAGGAGAAAACTATTTCTGATAAAAATTCTTAAATCATCAAAATTGACTTTGTTTATCATTCTTGCGGTGCAATGTGATGCAAGCTACAACCTGTGGCCTGTGACCACTATCTCACAAGAGAATTATTATATTCTGGCTCAGTCGAAAGATTCTTAGATAAAGCAAGTCAGCATTAGGTAGACTAGAGTAGGTCAGATTTATTAGGATCGAGGTATAAGTATAGGGCCAGTGCTGGGTGGACACTTGGGGTGTGTCCTTGGGCTGGAAATCCTTTTTCCATTCTCTAGGCACTGGCCTTTGTCCTTGGGAGGCATATGCTCTGTCCAGGTCTTTGGAGGCTGCTCATGGTGGCTATTGCACAAAAGTCCAACTTCCTGATTGTTCAAGGGATAGTTATATATTCTCACTGGGGCCGTCCCTCATCCTGCCAGACTGGATTAGATATGGGGACTGCGAAGGAGCTTCGCAGGTTGGCAAGGAGAGTGACTTATGGAGTAGCCGTCACCAAGGGAGGAGGGAGGGAAGCTTTTTGAAACACTTCTCCCTACGTGGTTTGACTTGAATGGAGCCTGCAACGCCCTAATTTCGAATAAATACTCATGCAGAGACTGGCACTAGTCTATATAACTCAATAGTTATATATTCTCACTGGGGCCGTCCCTCATCCTGCCTGACTGGATTAGATATGGGGATTGCTTTGGAGCTAGCAGAATGAGCAAGAAATATAAGCCATGACACAGGTAACTGAAGAGAAATCGCAATGTGATATTGAAAACTGAAGCACTACTCTCCAAAACTCAGAAAAAAGAACTCGAAGAGAGCTTGGACGTGTGAAATGCATAAATTATTGAAAAATGGCTTGTTATCAGCAACGAAAGACAAACGCTTCTGGGTGGCTGAACCAGAGGGTTTCCCTTCATAAGTACACCACTGAATATCCTCTCTATTACGGATACCTTCCCTTTTGAGAGTTTCAACAAGCTATCTTTAAAGGATGGTAAATTAAGAGTAATCTAAAGGAAGGAAAAAAAATAAGCAGGAATAAAGATAGGGTTAAAGAGAAACCCCCTAGTTCAGCCTATCCAGAACCCAGTACGAAACCGCGTATAAAGGCCTTTAGCTAAGCCCCCGGATAGGTAGAACTAAGTGGTAACAGGATGAACAAGATGCAAATAATAATATTGAGTTGTATAAAGACACTAAAGGGAACCACTCAAATATAATTTAAAGGACCCCCAGCTTAAAAGGTAGCTGATGGATATTTGAACGAACCCTATGTATTTCTTAAGAGAGCATAAGTTAAAATGAAATTTGGAAATATTGCCACTGCAATTTAAAGCTAAACTCCAAGCTAGCCACCTTATTGTGCACTCCTTCTTCTATTCTTTACAGATGAGATAATTTTTTTTGCTCCGTTCCTGGTATATTCTTATGTATGCACTTAGGGTTTATGACTGAAGAATGGGAGCCCTTGTATGAAAGCTGCTCTGGTTGCTTCTGATTTAACATTGTCTCTTCGCCTTTTCCTAGGGGTTTGAACCTCCCCCAAAAAGAACTTCCTGCAATAACTCCAAGCTCCATGTTACATTGGTATGAAATTTTCTACGTTCATTTGCACGCTGAGGGCCGATTTGCATATGTCAGTGCAATTTAGATAAAGATTGCCATGGAAACCTGTTGCTTAGTGAGCTACATCATATGAAATCTTAGTTGAAAATATCACTTGTCGGAGCTTTCTAAGAAACTAGCCAAAACATGTGGCATACTTTTCAAAATTCGAGGTCTGCTTCCAACTCACACATTGACTAATGTTTACAATTCCTTGTTTATGTCATTCTTACTATATGGTATCACCATGTGGGGTCAAACTTATGATTCATATCTCGACCCTATATTCAAACTTCAAAAGAAGGCTGTGAGAGCTATATCTCATGAGCATTTCATGTCCCACACTCTTCCAATTTTCAAAAACCTCAAACTGTTAAGACTCCAGGATATCTTTCGAGTTAAAATACTAAGCTTTGTATATGAATCACTCAATAAAATTAACCCCTCTTGCTATCACGATTTCTTTTCTTTAAATTCTCGCATTCATCAACACTTTACAAGGCAGTCTCATCATGGTAATGTTTTCCTTACTCAGAAAAATAGTCTTCAATATGGCTCGAAGTCCATTCGCTACCTGGGGGCAAAAATGTGGAATGACCTTCCGGGAGAAATACGAAACTCTGCGTCCAAATGTTCATTCAAAAGAAATCTTAAAAAATTTATTCTAGTTTCCTTTTAATTCTGCCAAGAAATAGTTTTCTTTTTATTCAAAATTTCAATGTTAATGCTCTGCCAACACAAAATATGTTTCCAACAATGAGGGTGCCTTCCTCTCGTTAGTCTCCGACTACTAGGAGAATTCCTCCTAAGAAATTTCATTTATGTGCAAATAGACTAAAATTTAACATTTAATCATTATTGATTTGCATTGTATTCGTTTTGTTGTATTGTATTTAATTGTATTTATTAAGTTTTGTGTCTTTTGTATTAAAATAGAATTTTAAATGAAATGAAATGAATGAAATATGTTAGGTAAAATATACAAAAACTCGGACGAATCGAGACTGACTATTTCTCCGTTGAGATGTAAAATTGTGCTCAAAGTAAATCTTCCTCAACGTAGCGCACGATTTGGGGTTAAAAAGCCTTTGTTTATTTTAACTTCGGTTTTAGCTGAAAGGACTTCGAGAAAGGCCACATTGCCGCGGGTGACCAGGTTTATAGAGTATGCATGCATTATATTGA
Organism: Pelagia noctiluca; assembly: GCA_963924455.1. Taxonomy (NCBI): domain Eukaryota; kingdom Metazoa; phylum Cnidaria; class Scyphozoa; order Semaeostomeae; family Pelagiidae; genus Pelagia; species Pelagia noctiluca. Next base: position 15,361,971 of record OZ004316.1, read on the forward strand.
ACCCTTCCGGGAATTGGTAATTGCTGAAGCTTAACAATTAGACACAAATGAACAACAAAATTCTATCATGCAACAAATTTATACCAAACCATGCATGCTATAGCTCGGCGAGATTGAACGATAATTTTTTGAAAAACAATACAAAGGAAGGACAACAAAGCTGTTAAGATGTGAAAAATCAACAATAAGTCATTGTAAAGAACTGCACTGTGAACAATAGGCAATAGTCCCATAAATTTAATAATTTTCATTGTAGGTCTCAAGTCCACAACAAAATATAGGTTTCTTTGATAAAAGAAATCGCGGACCGCTTCTCCGCAAATATGCTTCTCGCTTGTTTATCGCGGGTCGCCAACTATATATTAATTCTCTTTGCATTCTCTCTACAAATATACTTTCTAAAATACTTCTCCTTTTGGACCGCTTGTCCACAAATATATTATTGTAAAGTTTTCATAGGTGGCTTATCCACATGCACCCATGCACAATAATTTCAAAAACAAGTTTTATCTCAGACCGCTTGCCTCACGAATATATATTTAAATGTTTGCACTCTGCACCGCTTGTCCACAAATCTGTTTCTTTAAATAATTCTCAACACGGACCGCTTGTCCAAAAGTAAATATTTCATTTTCATTTGACTTTTCATTTTCAATTAAAAATGCTTTTCAAAAAATTCTCAATGCGGACCGCTTGTCCACAATACACGTTTAAAATAATTCTAAACGCGGACCTCTTGTCCACAAATAAAAAATCCGCTTTTAAAAAGTTCTCAACGTGGACCGCTTGTCCACAAATTAGAATACGTTTTTTTTAAATAGTTCTCAACGCGGACCGCTTGTCCACAAATAAATATTCGTTTTTTAAAATAGTTCTCAACGCGGACCGCTTGTTCAAAAATAAATATTCGTTTTTTTTGAATAGTTCACAACGCGGACCGCTTGTCCACAAGTAAATATTTCATTTTCATTTGACTTTCATTTTCACTTAACAATGCTTTCAAATAATTTTTAACGCGGACCACTTGTCCACACTACCAATTGAGAACAAAGCAAAATAAAACAAGCCTAAAAACGTACAGGAACATACAGCATCAACAGGAGCAATCCCGTCTTGGTGATTAGCAGCTGGGGCTGCAGCTGGACCAGCAGGTTGAGCAACGTGAATTTGTCCTTCAAGGTCATTTTGAAGAACAGCCCTGGCATCCACATTTTTTAGAGGCTGGGTCATATTAATCTTGTTGGTGACGGCTACGACGACGAACTGCGTTTGGTAGCTTTTTGAAAAACTTCTTCCTGTGGTTTGACTTGAATGGAGCCTGCAACGCCCTAATTTCGAATAAATACTCATGCAGGAGACTGGCACCAGTCTATATAACTCAATATAGAAAAAATACTCACGGGGGCATTCATCCGTTTGCCATTCTGAGTAACTGCCCCAGTGAGAATAGGGATTAATTGACGGTTAAACGTTTAGTTTGAACCGAGGTTAATCACCCATGTACACGTGCTGATTGCCATTGTTGGGCGAGTTCGATGCTGTTGTTTGCAGTGGTCAGCACCTGGGGGTCTGTGGGCTCATACGCAGATAAAGACAAGGTGCAAGACTAAATCAACCTTCAAATTTGCAGACAAGCAGCACGCGGGAAATGGACAAAATACCCTCCCTCCCTTCCCTAGGGTTATTTTCCCAGTAGGTAGGAAAAGAAGCTCTGTTAGCTAGTTAGTCATTTTTGCCTAACCTTCCTTGTTTCTTTTTCCTTCTGGTAATGTTTTCTCTGTCCCCTCTTTTTCTCGCCGCACCTCTTTTTGCGGTGTGACGTGTGCATTGTCACCAATCTTAAAAGCTCGTTGTGATCAGGCAGTAATGTAAATGGGCAGTATGGCTAGACAGCCGGGGACCTGGGGGCATTCCCTTTTTGAGGGGATATAGGGGCTGGAAATCCTTTTTCCCTTCTCCAGGTACTGGCCTTTGTCCTTGGGAGGCATATGCTCTGTCCAGGTCCTTGGAGGCTGCTCAAAGTGGCTATTGCACAAAAGCCCAACTTCCTGATACGGGTCAAGGGATAGGGTCTAACCATACTAAAACACTTTTATCCCTCCCAGCTTTAGCTTTTGGGCTGTATGTATGGCACAATCACAAGGATCAAAGAGTCGTAAGTCTGAGTTTTTAATCTGTAAAACAACCTACTGTTGAAAAATAAAACATTTAAGATATCAAAAATGTCAAAAAACTAAATTCAAAAAATTTTCCCAGAAACACCTATTACATAGAAGCATAAAACCTAAAAAGTTAAAAGGGACTTTTGTCCTGATTGTTGACATAACTTTACAGTATTTCTTATTTTGTTGTTTTGTTTTGTTTCTATCTTATTTTAGTTGAGAGTTAATGATAAATGTGGCATTCCTTGGCCATAGCACCTTCAGTGCCAAAGACGAGGGACGTGAAAGTTCCATTTTCATTTCCATTCACCGTCTTTTTGTATGCACGTTTCCTTTCGTTTTCTGCTTTCTTGAGAATGCTTTTTGTAGGTAGATGCTAAGTCGATTTAGCAAACACGTGGGATATTTAAAAGGCAGTCTGCCCATCACGGAAGAAACTTCTCGCTTTGACATCCAGCTGGGTGTTATATTCGGTATTAGTGGAGGATAAAATGAAAGTTTCACCCGTAGCTGGTATCATTCTTGGCTCAATAGCCATTTCTTTGCAGACTTCTGAGAGTATTTTCGCTTCACAGTTTCAGATATTTTAGTGTCTAATGTGAACCAAACCCCGTTTTTGCAATTCAGGGCATGAATCAAAGAGGTTGTTACACGGGCATTTACTTGGTAAGCCTTTCAGAGGTAAGCCGTATCTTAAAAGAGACTGCATCAAAACATTGGTAAGCCTTTCAGAGGTATGCCGTATCTTAAAAGAGACTGCATCAGAACATTGGTAAGCCTTTCAGAGGTATGCCGTATCTTAAAAGAGACTGCATCAAAACATTGGTAAGCCTTTCAGAGGTAAGCCGCATCTTAAAAGAGACTGCATCAGAACATTGGTAAGCCTTTCAGAGGTATGCCGTATCTTAAAAGAGACTGCATCAAAACATTGGTAAGCCTTTCAGAGGTATGCCGTATCTTAAAAGAGACTGCATCAAAACATTATTCCTTCTTTAATACATTTCCTTCTTCTTTGAGAAGAATTGAATTCAACCAAACAGATTTTTCTGCAATGAGTTGGGTATTTTTTTTGGAATAGAATTGGCTGACCCTTTGCTCCTCGATATTGTATGGAGTTTCACTTAATCAACAAGCGGCTGTACTTCTTCCTCCTTTGGGAAAAAGTGTGGACTTTGTTGCACTTTCAAAGCTGCTTGTGGTAAACTGACAGTTAGTTATCGATGTTTCATACTCGAATCCTAACTCTTTTATTATGTCAATAATGCCCATTTCAACAAGAATATTTGGCACCGACAGTATCTCATGAAGTTCTTGAGAGATCTGAAACTTGAAATCGCTTGATGTTGGCACAGGTAGAGATTTTAAGGACGGCGAAAAGAATCAGAAACATAGCAAAAAATGGTACAACATTAAATGCTGAACACAGAAACACCTGGTACCAGCAAAGAACAAGCAGTGACTTAATACAGGTGGTTGGAATCGAACTCACAACCCTTTGGTTAGAGACCAAGTGCCAGAGCAATTGTGTTATACAGCACAAAAGCTACGGCTGGGGAAAAGCCCTAATGATAATTATCTTCACAGCAACTAGTTAAACTCGGCTAATTCCAAGTCTTAGCTTTTTGTTGTATAGAACAACCGTTAACGTAATTGGTTTCTAACCAAGGGGCTGTGAGCTCGATTCCTACCACCTGCATGGTAAAACATGTACAGTAGTACTACTCTGAGTGGATCAATCAAAACGTTTTAGTAGCTAGTTATCATATTTCATCTTTTTTACGGCTTTCCTCGGCATCCTCAAGTTCTGTACCAATCGAAAGCTGTTTTGACGTAGATAGTTTCAATTCCAAAGCTTTAGTAACTATTATGTTTCGTCATGTTTCCTATTTTTCTTATCATTATCAAAGAAGTCGAAAAAGCAAGGCAACCTTTTGATCTTTTAATATTTCCTTGATGGAAAACAAACTTCATCTTACTAATTAAGTCAATATGTGTATACTCTTGTTTATCTTATTTACTGCAAATGAACAGGGAATTGAAATCAATTGATTTTTTAATCTAATGTACTTGTTCTAATGTAATCTAATGCATAAGTATCGTGTCATCGTAATGGTTATCTTCATTCAAGTACTCCGAAGGATATAGTTTTTTAACCAGGGTTGGCACAAACTTATGATGCAAAACGAAAAGGATGAATCAGAAAATCTAAATATGTCTTTCAAAGACTTTGGACTTTACTTTCTGATAACTAAGATAATGGGGGGGGGGGGGGGGGCTTTCAGTCAACGTGACTCTAAATCATTCTACTCGAAATTAATGGGAATATCTCAAATCGAGTTACTAACAATAATCACGCTTTTCTACAGAAGTGGGCTAACTGTGCTCGCCTTGTTTTGTCAATAACAATGGGGATGGCAAAATAAAGCTTTTTGTCATCAGGCCAATCATTTTGCTTCAAATAAACCACGTAATTCTTTTTCTTCTGAAGACGTGGGCAAACGCAGTCTCCACTTACGTCGATTTCCAAATTCCAAAAACTATCCTTTTTCAATTTCTTCGCCACTTCATCTCTTTGAGATTTTGGTCTTTTCAAAACATATTTAGTCTTTATTTTGACTGATTTCGCTTTTTTATTCACCACAGAAACTTTCCCAATGAAAACTGAAAACAGAGATGAAAACAAATTATCCTGGTCTCCAATCATTGGCATTCTAATCAGCGAATTGAATTCAGCCGCAAAGGGAGTTGGGCAGAGGGCCAAAACTAAATTACAATATAAATTTTCGTCTTTAATATTTGCTCCACTGTTGTCAAACGATGTATTTTATTAAGTCTCTTGGTCCTTACTGGCTTTCTAGATCTGGCACTTAAAATCATCTCTGAACATTTTATTAATTGAGGGATAGCTTCCTCGGAGTTCATAGGTCAAACTTTCTCTCGGCAAAACTTTCATCAGCTAGAACCTTTTTTTATATTTACTATGTCAAGTGTTAAAGGCTCCAAATGAAAAAGAGATGAGATCAAATTGGTTCAAATACTGCTTAAAACTTGCTTTTTTCAGAAAGTTAAGGAAACGTTTGACAAAACTTTCAGAAACTTCCTCGATCATTATTTCCTTTTTTGCCCTACTCTGATTAACGACTGTGCCACTGTAATTTTCAATACATAAATTTTGATAAATCTCTATAGCATTGCGTTGTCTATATCTTCATCGCAGTGCTCGATGTAGGTACAAAGCGATATAGATGAGAAACAGAAAGGAGACTGAATCTCTTTAACTCAAAGTTCCATAATTACAAAGTTACATAACTATTCTTAAGACAGACTCGAACAGACTATAGATTATTTCTATAGTCTGTCTAGTGATTGCGAGAGTATAAAACAGAGAACTAGTCTCTTTCGAGACACAAAGAACCACACTTCTTTCTTGTGTCTTATTCGAATTTTTATCAACTGTTATAGTAGATGACGTACGACTCAACACTGGCTTTATTGTCTAAAAGTTGTCGTATGAGATTCCAAAATCTGAGTCAGAATTTGAATCTGGAAACAGCCCTGTATCTACCTGGGTCGATCGGTATACGAATAACGAGTTAGAATCTTAAAAAGAAGAAAAGATGAGAAAAATGGGATGTAAACAGCTATCAACTCACCAATATCGTGTTTTCCACACATTTCATCAAACGCCTCTGGACTTGAGTTGCATGAAGTACAAGTCGTTGTCTCTGCAAAAATCATTCAAATATTAGCAGTGTTTAATTTCTTTTCTAAAATGACACTTTTTGCAATAAGAGGTAATTTGAAAAGTTAGTGTACAACCTCCTGAAATAAATCAAATACAATTCCTTTTTGCCATGGTAGTCTTTTTTCTTTACATGCAATAACATAAAGCACGATCCTTTTGTTTTGAGATAAATTGAAAATATTAACAGTTATTTCGTTATCATAATCAATGGATACTTTTCATAAGGTAGAAGCAAGGAATAATTAAGCATAAAAAAAGCTGGACCTTTTATATATAAATGAGATGAATTCTCCATGGTTCTTTTCAATTAGGTCTTTATCTGTGCTTTGGCTGGAAGCACCAATTTGTTAACATTTTGATAAGTTGAGTTTCAAGGCTTATCATATAGAGTTTGCGAGTTTGAAGCATCATTTTGCCCCCTCCCTTCATGGGATTAATTCGCCAACTTGATTTTAGGAGAGGACTTGTTTGAAGAGATACAGTGGTGTTCAACATATAAGAAAAACTGATTTAAGAAACACACACCTGGTCCCTAAAATATAGAAATTCTCTTTTTGTAAGTAACATCTGGATTTATTTCAATAAAGAAGCGTCAGAAAGGCCCTAGATTTGATGTTGAAAATAATGTTTCTTATATGCAGGATACTTCTGTAGCCTAAAGAGAACTGAAAGATCCTCTAGAAAAAGTAGAAATTTAGGATATGGTAGGCGTCTTTAGGAGCAAAGGAGTCTGGCCTAGAAAGTTTTGGGAGGAAAGGTAGAAGAGAAAACAATTAGGTGAGGACTTTTTTGAAGAAACGGTCTAAAGAAATCTTACTGTAGGACCCTTAAAGCAAGTAAAGATAAAATTTAGGCTGCGACAGGTTTTGAGAGCAAAGGAGCTTGGCTTAGAAAGTTTTGGGAGGAAAGGTAGAAGAAAAAATAATTAGTTGAGGAATTTTTTGAAGAAATAGTCTAAAGAGATCTTACTGAAGGACCCTTAAAGCAAGTAAAAATACAATTTAGGCTGTGATAGGCTTTTGAGAGCAAAGGAGATTGGCCTAGAAAATTCCAGGAGTAAAACTAGAAGAGAATATCTTTAGATGAAGACTTTTTTGAAGAAATAGCCGAAAGAGATCTTACTATGGGATCCTTAAAACAAGTAAAAATTACAATTTAGGCTGTGACAGATGCTAGAAGATAATATCATTAGGTAAGGCCTGATTTGAAAAGAAAACCGTGAATAGAACTTAAGCCTTAGAAATCGCCTATATCTCCGTATGCAGGGTTCGAATACTTTCCTTCTCACATTTTCTTGGTCCTCCTCCCCTATTCTTTTGTTTTGGGACAAGAAAATATCAAAAAAAGGTTGGAAGATTTAGAAACGGGAAACAGACCTGGAACTTTTAAAGAAGCAGATCAGATTTTTTAAAGGAGACATGGTGTACGATCCTTTTTAAAAGAGGCCAAGGGAGAAAACCTCCCCGTTAAAAGATATTTTCGCCGTAGATGTTTCGGAAAAAACAGGTACAAATGAACATGAAAATAGATGAAACAGTACTTACGGCATGTTGGAACACTTTGGCGCAAATGTCCTTTTTGGCACAAACTCACTGCCGAACCTTTCAGCTCGTTATTTCCAACACATGCAAACGTTTGTGGTCTGAGGTTGAGTACACTGGGTTTAATTGCACGAAGAGGATAGATAACATCATTTATGCAAGTAGAAGTGCCTGAAATTCATCAAATTTGGTTCAAGTATGTGATCAAGAGACCCAATGTGCCCTCCCGGTTATCACATCACTGACTGTGCAGCAACTCGTAAACTTCGGCATACGATGTAATAATTGTTAAGTATGTGATCAAGAGACCCAATGCGCCTTCCCGGTTATCACCATATTGACTATGCAGCAACTCGTTACTTCGGCAAACGATGTAATAATTGTTAAGTATGTGATCAAGAGACCCAATGCGCCCACCCAGTTATCACACCACTGACTATGCAGCAACTCGTAAACTTTGGCAAACGATGTAATAATTGTTAAGTATGTGATAAAGAGACCCAATGCGCTCACCCAGTTATTACATCACTGACTGTGCAGCAACTCGTAAACTTCGGCATACGATGTAATAATTGTTAAGTATGTGATCAAGAGACCCAATGCGCCCACCCAGTTATCACATCACTGACTGTGCAGCAACTCGTAAACTTCGGCATACGATGTAATAATTGTTAAGTATGTGATCAAGAGACCCAATGCGCCCACCCAGTTATCACATCACTGACTGTGCAGCAACTCGTAAACTTCGGCATACGATGTAATAATTGTTAAGTATGTGATCAAGAGACCCAATGCGCCTTCCCGGTTATCACCATATTGACTATGCAGCAACTCGTTACTTCGGCAAACGATGTAATAATTGTTAAGTATGTGATCAAGAGACCCAATGCGCCCACCCAGTTATCACACCACTGACTATGCAGCAACTCGTAAACTTCGGCATACGATGTAATAATTGTTAAGTATGTGATCAAGAGACCCAATGCGCCCACCCAGTTATCACATCACTGACTGTGCAGCAACTCGTAAACTTCGGCATACGATGTAATAATTGTTAAGTATGTGATCAAGAGACCCAATGCGCCCACCCAGTTATCACATCACTGACTGTGCAGCAACTCGTAAACTTCGGCATACGATGTAATAATTTTTAAGTATGTGATCAAGAGACCCAATGCGCCATGCCAGTTATCAGCACACTGACTGAGCAGCAACTCATAAACTTTGGCAAAAGATGTACGGTTTACAAATTTACGGTTCTAATATCTAATTTATGATTGAAATTATTTCATTTGGATTTCCCAAAATTTTCAGGTCAAAGCTCAATTCATCCCAAACGCATTATGAAGCTTTCTTGATTCAATTCAACTAAAATCTCTTTTCCCTTTTAACATAATAACAATAACAGGGGTGGATGGATGTAAAAACTTACTGAAAACACATCTGGGTACTTTTCCATCCCATTTACCATCAACACAACGCAACTGCTGTTTACCACTCAGTCGGTAGCGGTTTTTACACGTGAAGGTTGCCTCTTTACCAACAACTGTGACATTTCCATTCGTTATCTTCGGGGTTTTACAATCTGCAGATTTAGCAATATCATTATTATTATCTCTATCAAAATCCCGTCGCCTATGAAATCATCATCGTGCTTGATGTAGGAAGGTGCGGAGGGATATAGATTAGAAACAAGAAAGAAGACTAGCTCTCTGTAACTCAAAGTTCCGTGCTCCTGTTTTCATAAGACAAAATCTATCATTATCACTATCATCATTTAAGAGGATAAACATAGCTATCATTATCATGATTATCATCTTAGAAAATAGGCTTAGCCATCTCAAAAATCTCATAAATAGACGCAAGAAATGTTTACGATATAAACAACAGGTGTTAAATCTATTTAATTCAATATAACAGTATTTTATCGGTACAGATATTGAGGATGGCAAGGAGAAATTGAAACATAGCCAAAGATAATAACTACTAAAGGGCTTTGCGTCTGAAACTCATCTAAGCAGTACACCAGAACAGTCCTTGATTGGTACAGAATTTGAGGAAGGGGAAGAAAATCAGAAAGACAGCAAAACTTGATAAATACTGAAGCATTGCGTCTGACACTCATCGCAGTAGTACGCTAGGATAGTCTTTGACCGATTAAGAGCTTAAGGATTGCAAGGAAAATCAGAAAAAACGAAGCATAATAGCCGCCAAACTTGCTCCTGACACTGAGCAGAGAGATAAAACACATATCACGGTGATACATCAGAAAGAGAACAAAAACGGAACCAATTTGATAAGAATGTGTCATGATAATAAAATTAAGAATGATATGGATGAGATACCTGAGCGACAGGCCACATATTTTGTTTCCGTCCATCTTCCATCCTGGCATTGATAAGTGATCTTCCTATTATCTGTGCAATTTTGAACAGCAGAAGAGCCGTGAATCCTGTTTGCTGATGAGTAATCGAAGCCTTGTCCTCGATCTCTTCTACAGGGCGCTTAAATGCAAAGATGAATGGATATCAGCATTGCAAATGCATTTCATTAAATCATTAGAAATGGTATCCAAAGGGGGCCCTAGGGTTTCAAAGGATGTTGTTTTTCCCCTTACACTACATCTAATGTCTCAGTCAGGCATCTAACCCACAACCTTTATAAACAATGGCGCGAGGTCTCAGACCACTGCTAGACAACACATTGAAATTACTGATTATTGCGGGAGCATTGTTATTTTCTCGGACCGACTCCCTGTTGATTTTGTACCAAATACCGCTCTTTCTAGGCACACTGTCCCTCTTATGCTATCAGCAATATACATAATCCACTATTGTGTATAATACATCGTCCAGGAGAAATTTTAATTTGAATAGCGCAACTCATTTTTTTATTGCGTATTACAGATTTTCAATTATTTTGAATTATCAGGGTAGTAACTGCATTAAAATACCATAATGACTGGATATATTTTTATAGCAAATGCGTTCCCTAAACTCGCATTATGGTGCTAGATGTACAAATGTACAGACCGAAATAGATGAGAAACAAGAAAGAAGACTGACACTCTATGACTTAAAATTTCATGCTCCTGCAATCATCAGACTCACTCCTAAACAAACGCTCCAAACTGACCCAAAAATACCAAAAAAGTAAAAAACTAAAAAACTTATTGACTTGAATATAAAAATAACTTCTTTGTTTTCATCATGAATGGCTTGTAAATGAAAGTACGTAAACCGTGATGTAATTCAGTATGGCCTGTCTGATGATTGCAAGAGAACACGAAGCTTTGAGATACAGGGAGCTAGTTTCCTTTCTTGTTTCTCATCTATTGACTGGATGTACGGACTATGATATTGAAGCTTAAGACCATATTCGCAAGAATACTAATTCGTTGTCAGAACTCTAAGCATGCTTTTGATGGTTCTAAAATCAGAGTTAAATAAAAGAAAAACTGAGAGTGGAAGTATGAACTGAGAATAGAGAAGGAGAGCTTGTCTTTAATATTATGAAGTTCTATTTATCTTTAATTAGCAACGTGAGACTTACAGAATAATCAGGAGGAAAACGTTTAAGAGCCTACTATCTACATAGGGAATAAAAAACCAGAAGAGGGTGCTCTCTCCTCGAAGGGGGTACTCTCCTTTATCAGCTCTTCCACTGTGGGAGTTCCTCCTTAAGAGTCACTTTCATACAGACATTCTGTTGTTAGGAGTCCTTCTTTACTTTTTATATCTGTGTTTTTGTCAAAATTTTTGTTTTTCAAATTGTTTTAATTAGTCAGACTTCGATTAGAGTATTTGTATGCTGTGGAATAATAAAAACTAAACTGAAAAAGACCTTACCGTAATTAATAGAAGAAGAAGAAAAATTATTGTTGTTTTGTTTTCTTATTGGACGTTGAAAGGACCCCGAGAATGCCATACTTTGACCCATTTCTATATTGTTGTTATCATACACGTACGCAATTGCTACATCGATATGATTGCAAATATCACAAAGTCTTTCATAAACAAGACACACGTGTGGATAACGGAAACAAACGTCGGTTTTCACCTGTTTTTTTAACCATAAACTATTTTAAAACAATGTGAACAATATACTGTGCACTCTCAATCTAGGAAAACCTGTACAAAAGGAGTAATGGGTTTCCCAGTCATCTCTTAAAAACAACCTCACCTAGACACTTCCTGCTACCACGCCATGCTGCATTTTCACATTTGCTCTCGGATTCACCATCCAGTACAAAATTAGCAGCACACCTGAAGATGCCCGAGGCTCCCTCGTCTCTGCTATTTGCTATGATGTCTAGATTGGTGTCATCAAATGTCAGTGGACATTTGGGAGCTGTTGGATATTAATCATTGTTTACTTCTAATGCTGATAATCAGCAGAAATAGGGTTTCAAAAATATACAGATAAAACTACAAGATACAAACAACGACGAAATACTCTGCTTCAGGATTTATTTCAACTTTTAGAGAGAACACTTTTCATAAATATTTTCCGTAAGCTTGAATTTTTTCCTAACACTAAAACTTTTTAAAATGAGTTATTCATCTCAAATAATTAGTAAAAATATTTTACTGTTTATTTTTGTTTCTGAAAATCTGGATAAGGTTAATTTGAGGAGAAGCAGGGTTTCGTAAATAGGCAAAACATCGAACAACGATACTACTAGATATAGTCATCAACGAATTACTTTGCTACAGGCTTGATTCCATCTTACAGATGAAATATCTTTCATAAATATTTCAATTTGACTGACAAGTTTTCAGTAACAGCTGATTGAAAGAATGATTCCTTAATATGAATTCTTTAAGTGTTTGAAACAGGCTGGTTATCGTTCCAATGCATTACAAAAGCATTGCAAAGCATGGCCCAAAAATCGCTCAAAGCTTTTCAAATCTTTGCAACTCCTTTAAAAATATTTCGGAGATTGTTTCAAAATCGTTTCAGAATCATCTCAAATTGTTTGATATTGTTCCATGAATATAGCAAGTCGTTTGAAAATCATTACATACCGTGCTAAATTGTTGAAAAGAATCGCTCCAAATCGCTGAAAATTTTTCCAAATCTTTCAAATTATTGAAAATTTGACTAAAAATTCTTGCGACAACGTTTCAAAATCTTAAGATCGTCTCAAGTCGTTGCCAAATCTTTGCAAATCATCGCCCCAAATCGCTCGGCATTTTTTCTAATCTTTGAAAAGTCCTTGAGAAATATTTGCGAGATCGTTTAGAAATCATGAAAATTGTTATATTAAAAATATTCGTCTCAAAAACAACGTTGACTAGTGGTCGATGATTATGTTAGTAAATGAAACATTTAACAACACGCTTATCAATTTCGCTTACTCTCCTGAATTTGACGAACACATTTAGGAACAGGATACATCCAATTTAGGCCATTACATAATTGACGAGTGCCGTTGAGCTGAAAGCCATTGGAACAGTGATAATTTGCATTCTTATTTGTGAGGTACCATTTATCTCCAGTTTTCCCATTTTCTGGATCAGATGGCTTCGGACATCCTATAAGGACATTGGATAGAGTGGTCAGATTTGGAGGGAAGAAATTGTTCATAAAAGCTGTGAACTCTCATTCAAAATCTAGGTTTTTATGTTTTTACGAATCTCCTGCTATTGCATATTTTGTAAATCATCTAAAGGTTAGAAATTCGACAGCGTAGTTAATTGATTATCGCTGATTTTTTCATTGAGACTTTTCGCACGCTGCATGTCAATGTTTGAGAAAACAACCCCGGCAACTCCATCGGTCGTTGTATATCAAAGGTGTACAACGTAAATTTCATTTGTATTCTCAAAACAAAGCTAAAAGAGCATTGTAGTTTACTTGCTGTTCATGACTTCTCTCGAATATAAACCACATGCAGGGGCGGATCCAGGAGATATTCTGACTACGGCTCAAATGGTTAAAGTAAAAATGGGCGCGGCCTAGGGCGGATTCCCGGAAGGTCTTGAGGTTTTGGCAATTCTGAGGGCTTTAAATCGCTCTGCTCATGCTATAAAAAAATTTTTGATCTTAATAAACCATTTTTTTATTTAATAGTATTCAAGTTTTTTAGCACGCTTTAATAATGCAAGCTGATAAGTTATAATACATTAAAAAATAAATTGTTTATTTAACAAAACACCAAAATCAAGGCAGTACACTCTCCTTTTTCAAAGAATAATTTAATAAAAATATTGAGACTAATTATTTTAAAACTACGCTAAATAATTTAAGAAAAACAACGATATAGAATGAGGGGGATGATTGCAGTTTAGCGGGTAGCAACAACAAGGAATAAGTTTTCCAAATAGCCTACACTATCACATTCCTAATTAGTGGATCTGCCTTGTGGACTGCGTAACTGCAGAGAAGGCCTAAACTGCAACCTTGGGGAATGTGGAGAATGTACAGGAAGCTGTTGTTGACATTTTTGACGATTTCTATTGTTAAAAATAGGACTAAGTGTCAATCGGATTTCATTTTTCCCAACCCCGAAAGCATAAATAACTAGCATTGACACCATTCAGATAATGCACTGCCAGATTCTTCCTCGTGTACGTTATTCTTTTACAAGAAACTTATTATAAGAAACCCAGACTCTCGAATGGTCAAAAATTTGAGAAACTCCAATAATGGGAGAATATACCTCAAGAAACTGATTATTCTTAAAAAGGAATCTTAAACGTAATTTTACTTTATTTCCACTTGCTTTTTGTATCATATTACAACTTGTAAGGCACTTGAGTGATATCTAAACAACGTGGACAAGCTTCAAAAAGCCTAGTTTTGAAATGTTCTTTTCGGACAAGGTTGTAAACATGAAGATTGTTACGAAAAATGCACGGAAAATTGCGTGAGAAACTTGCAAAAGACTCTAAGTACTAAAAATCCGATAATTTCAAAATTTTAAGAAACTTTCAGTACTGGCAAACATCTTTAGCTTTTATTAAAAAATACGTGCACCTTCTTGAAATCTTTCTCACCCACCAAAAAGAATATATGTGATTCAAACAAAAATGACTTTCTTAATAGTAGCTTTGAAAATAACAATAATACCTTCTATGTCTTCCTTTGCTTTCAATTTCATAAGGCTTTGAGTAGGCCTACGGCCTGAATAACCATAGTTCGTGTTTTTTAGTGGCAAAAGGAGTAGCTAAGGTATATTTCTAAGATTCTTTTTTGACTATAGTCTATAAAGTAATAAAACAAATATATAACATATACACTAAATTGAGGTTAGGAAAGCGAGTTTTGTTTAAGACTTAACGGCGACTGTCAGTTTTCGATCCGAGCTTCGAAGCTGCGACATCCATATGTTTTGATTTTAAATTCCTTGTGGCTGCTCACTAAAGCTCACTACAGCTCACTACGGCTCCCACATCAATTGGCCGCAAAAACCGCACTCTGATTGGATGAAGCAAAACTTTTTCAAACTCTCACTATTGCTCCTGCTCATTTTGAGCCGTAGTCAAATTGGCTTTTGATTGGGCATAACCCAATTTTCAAATCGAGCCGTAGTGCACTACGGCTCCCGCCAAAATGGGCCTCAAATACTCTTCTCTCATTGGATAACGTTTAACTTTTTCAAATCCCACTATGGCTCCCGCTCTTTTTGAGCCGCTTGAGCCGTACGACTCCCCCGCAGCCAATTCAAAAGACGATTTTGTCTGCCCCGCTCCCTACAACAGAAAACCACGCGGAGTTTTTGTTTAAAAAAAGAGTGGAGCTTCTTTAGAAATAAGGTTCCAGGGAACAAAGCAAAGGAATAGATATCATAATGAAATAATCATAGACTTTTTATCTAGAGCCATATTTAGAAGAAATAAAAATACTATGTCTCAAAATCTGACAACGGCTCAAGCCGTAGTAGCCGTAGTCTGGATCCACCCCTGCCTTGCAGAGGGATCATCTAATAGGTGGGGTTATCTTGATAGAGGTAGTGTTTATTGAAAGAAATACAATAAACGTTTAATCGAAGCATCACGATGCATTAATTTAAAATAACATTGATCAACCTAAAGGATTGCATTCATTGATAGAAAACGACATTCTGTCCCTTTGCATAACATAAAATGCAGAAACTCACCTGTTTTATAGACAGAATTCCTCCAAGCACCACCACATATGCCTTTCCCATCTTCACATCGCATGTCGCATGACTCTTCTTCTCCTTTTCCATATCCGTTGTAATCATTTCCACAGAAGCAATGCCTTCCCCATTGCAATCCAGCATACTTGAGACTAGACACTTTGCCACAGGTTTTGATGCATCGTTCAGTGAAGCTTTTACCAGGAGCGAGCTCATTGGAATTGAAATCATAAAATGTTTGTGACAAATCACGAGGTAATTTGTCAATATAACATCCGAGGTAGCGATTAGAAAACTCGTCATTACCTAAAATAGATATTTTACATGTAATAAAGAGACACAGATGTGCAATACCAGCTCTAATTTCTATTAATTTGTAATAACTCTAAATTGTAAGAGCTGAGCATAAGATATGCAGCTACAGATTACTGGTTTTTAGAAAGTAGAGGAGTGGCTTTTGTAAGAAGCATCTTGGTATTTCAAAGGTTTTTTTACATTTTCATCTTATATTTAAACTACTCGGGGTACAAAAGGCACATTTCCTAAACCCCTTATATGAAGATGTATTTTTTTATAATTAGTGAGATTGGTTTTAAGTATTTGCAATGCTATTGTCAAAACGAACTTTAAATAACATGAATACATGTATATATGTAAAGGCAAATGTCATGATTTTTCACTCATCAGGAGATGTACTCTGAATGTGAGTGATTAGCGAAAAATCCCGACACAAGCTTGTCGAGATGAAAGTGTAGTTTTCTGTTTCTTTTCTGCCTATTAGTGCTTATCTATGCTCTACTACAATGTTTTCAGCACCTTTTTCTGAAAACCAATACACTGGCTTCAAATAGGTAAATTTATTTATTTTGTTTGCTTTATTTGAAACTTAAGCCAAAGCAATTCACAAAACCATTAAAAAGTCTCTTAAGCAATTTGAGAGCTGAAAATCAAAAATATTCAAGCAACTTCTAGGACTGGGACCAAAGTTCAGCTGTTTATTGCAAAAAATGTTTAGCCAAACTAGATTCCCGTCAAGACACTTGAAGGGGCGGATGCAGACTACAGCCACTACTGCTCGAGCCGTAGTCAAATTTCCAGACCTAGTATTTTTTCTTTCTTCTAATAAAGGCTTTTAGATGATAAATCGGAAATTCCGTCATAATTATATTTATTTCTTTGTTTTGTTTCCTGGCATCTTATTTTCAAACAAGCTCCATTTCTTTTTTCAACAAAATTCTGCGTAATTTTCTGTTTTATGGAACGGGGCACACCAAATCGTGTTTTAAATTAGATGCGGAGGAGTCGTACGGCTCTAACAGCTCAAAAAGAGCGGGAGCTGTATAATAATAATAAAATCATATTTGTACAGGTTATTTGTTCAGCAAAATGAATTAGCTGCTATCAACCAAGGACCTGTAAACCTAATGTACCTACAATAAATATTTTCAACGATCTAGTTAAGAAAAAAATGATTTTTATAATAATTAATTTAACCCTATTACGGCCGGGGGGGGGGGGGGGGGACAGAAAGTGCCCGCGGCAAATTAAAAATGCTGTATCTCCAAGAAAACACGTTATATTCTACTGGAACCTATTTGACTTTTCTTCAAATTTATCAGAGAACCCGAAAAAATTATGTTTGTTACTATCACACTTTCACTGATTACGTGACACCTCTTTTGTCAACAAGCGGTCAGGTGTTAAAATGTTTTAGGGCCTATATTTCTGCAACTATACCACATAGAGACTTGCTTGAAGCACCATTGGCTTTGTTTTGTCAAGGGCTTTTGAATGATATATAATTTATTAGTATTTGCTGACGTAAGCAAAATTTAAAATCTATGACGTCATCAATGTTTATAACGTCATATCTATAAAAGACAATTGTTTTTTTCACTACTAATTCCTTTTTTTGCGTTCCTAAATAGAGATAAACTAGAAAAAATTCTATTTTTCAATCAGAATAGCTATTTTATCTTATTTTTCTTCATTGTAAAAGTCATTAACTTGAGCATTTATGAAAAAAATGGTAACAATATGATACAATATAAAATAATGTCAAATAAATTCATAGATTATGATTTGAAAATGCATTTTGTTCATAAATATACCATTTGAGGTGCAAAAAAAAGGATAGCACCAATAACAAGCTAAATGCCTATATATAGTTATCATGGTTTTTCAGACTTTTGACGTCACTGTGACGTCATTGGTAGCCATTATGGTTTCAAAAATACCATCTGTCGATAGCGCAAATAAAGTTCTATAGTTCTACCAATTTTTAAGCTTTTATCTCTTTCCTAACAAGAATTATAGGGGGCGGGGGGCACAATGTGCCCCCCCCCCCCGGTAGTACAAGGGTCAAAAAGCCCGGTAGTAATAGGGTTAAAAGAAAATAGTTAAAAATAAAAGTCCTTGTAATGGAGTATTCGCGGCCAATTCATGCGGAAGCTGTAGTGAGCTTCAGTAAGAAGCACTGATGAATTTGAAGTCAACACACATATTGTGGCTTGTTGCAGCTTCAGAGTTTTATTCGAGAGTCGTCGATCAGCGTTGGTAGTCTTCAAAATTCGTATAATCTTTATCTAATCATTTCCATGTAGTCTGGTCAAAACAGAATCTTAACAAAAGGCCTTAGCTACTGTAAAAATATTTGCACACGAAAAGAAATTAGACCTTACGAAATAGGAAACACAGGAATACACGGAAGGTATGGTTGTTAATCTTAAAACCTACTACCTGATAGATTTTTATATCTAAAATGAATGTAATTAATTGATAAGATAGATCTATGAGGGTATTTCAAAAAGTACGAAGAAGTGTATGATCTGCATGACGACAGCGTTTGATCTTTTTTTGAGGTTAGGTAATATGAAAGACCTGGGAAATTCAATCCATACTTTTTAAAGTTAAGAACATAAGGAAATTTGTTAATATTTCGATTTCTACATAATTTGTATATCATGAGCAGAGCGATCTTCAGTGGACTACATTAGGTTCTCCTTCTTCCCACGCACTGCCACCGACAGGAACCTGCTGTCATCCAATATTGTCACCGCCTCTACCCTGGACATATTCCAGGCCCGACTAAAAACTGCTGCCATCCCATATTGTGACCGTCTCTACCCTGGACATATTCCGGGCCCGACTAAAAACTGCTGCCATCCCATATTGTGACCGTCTCTACCCTGGACATATTCCGGGCCCGACTAAGAAGTGCCGACCATGGCGGGGCTGCCTTCTAAGCTAGACAACGCATCTTTTTAGCCTTCTAACTAATTTATTGCATCGAATCTTTTAACCTTTGAATGAATTAATAACTCGGCTACTTTTCTTTTTTTATTTTAAGTAAATGAAACACTTAACAACACGATTATCAATTTCGCTTACCCTTCTGAATTTGACGAACACATTTAGGAACAGGATACATCCAGTTTAGGCCATCACATAATTGACGAGTGCCGTTGAGCTGAAAGCCATTGGAACAGTGATAATTTGCACTCTCATTTGCGAGGTACCATTTATCTCCAGTTTTCCCATTTTCTGGATCAGATGGCTTCGGACATCCTATAAGGACATTGGATAGAGTGGTCAGATTTGGAGGAAAGAAATTGTTCATAAGAGCTGTGAACTCTCATTCAAAATCTAGGTTTTTATGTTTTTACGAATCTACTGCTATTGCATATTTTGTAAATTATATAAAGGTTAGAAATTCGACAGCGTAGTTAATTGATTTTCGCTGATTTTTTTCATTGAGCCTTTTCGCACGTTGCATGTCAATGTTTGAGAAAACAACCCCGGCAACTCCTTCGTTTGTTGTATATCAAAGGTGTGCAACGTAAATTTCATTTGTATTTCACAAAACAAAGCTAAAAGAGCATTGTAGTTTACTTGCTGTTCATGACTTCTCTCCAATAAAAACCCCTTCCAGAGGGATCGTCCGTCTATTAGTTGGGGTTATTCCTGAAAGAGGTAGCGTTCATTGAAAGAAATCTAAAATAGATGGGGCTTTAAAAAGAAAAGCGTTTAATCGAAGCATCACGATGCACTAATTCAGAATAACATACTCACCTGTTTTATAGACAGAATTCCTCCAAGCACCACCACATATGCCTTTCCCATCTTCACATTGCATGTCGCATGACTCTTCTTCTCCTTTTCCATATCTGTTGTAATAATTTCCACCGAAGCAATTCCTTCCCCATTGCAATCCAGCATACTTGAGACTAGACACTTTGCCACAGGTTTTGATGCATCGTTCAGTGAAGCTTTTACCGGGAGCGAGCTTATTGGAATTGAAATCATAAAATGTTTGTGACAAATCACGAGGTAATTTGTCAATATAACATCCGAGGTAGCGATCAGAAAACTCGTCATTACCTAAAATAGATATTTTACATGTAATAAAGAGACACAGATGTGCAATACCAGCTCTAATTTCTATTAATTTGTAATAACTCTAAATTGTAAGAGCTGAGCATAAGATATGCAGCTACAGATTACTGGTTTTTAAAAAGTAGAGGAGTGGCTTTTGTAAGAAGCATCTTGGTATTTCAAAGGTTTTTTTACATTTTCATCTTATATTTAAACTACTCGGGGTACAAAAGGCACATTTCCTAAATCCCTTATATGAAGATGTATTTTTTTATAATTAGTTAGATTGGTTTTAAGTATTTGCAATGCTATTGTCCAAACCAACTTTAAATAATATGAATACATATATACTATATTATTTCGCTTGTCTATTCTGGATGAATACAGTGCTCTATGCCTTAGGCAGAGCGGAATTTCCTAGTGTAAACCTGTACAAGAAAAGATTAATTGAAAAAGTCGAAGCCGTTATAAAACGAATGAGATGGAAAGCGTTCTTTTTTACGAACAAGAAAGAAAGCCCGGATACTGACGATGCCACTCCGATTGATGATAAGTTCGGGTTTAAGTCGAGGAAATGCCCCCCACAAATCGAAGAAATGAAACCTTATGAATACATGTATATATGTATAAAGGCAAATGTCATGATTTTTCACTCATCAGGAGATGTACTCTGAATGTGAGTGATTAGCGAAAAATCCCGACACAAGCTTGTCGAGATGAAAGTGTAGTTTTCTGTTTCTTTTCTGCCTATTCGTGCTTATCTATGCTCTACTACAATGTATTCAGCACCTTTTTCTGAAAACCAATACACTGGCTTCAAATAGGTAAATTTATTTATTTTGTTTGCTTTATTTGAAACTTAAGCCAAAGCAATTCACAAAACCATTAAAAAGTCTCTTAAGCAATTTGAGAGCTGAAAATCAAAAATATTCAAGCAACTTCTAGGACTGGGACCAAAGTCCAGCTTTTTATTGCAAAAAATGTTTAGCCAAACTAGATTCCCGTCAAGGCACCTGAAGGGGCGGATGCAGACTACAGCCACTACTGCTCGAGCCGTAGTCAAATTTCCAGACCTAGTATTTTTTCTCTCTTCTAATAAAGGCTTTTAGATGATAAATCGGAAATTCCGTCATAATTATATTTATTTCTTTGTTTTGTTTCCTGGCATCTTATTTTCAAACAAGCTCCATTTCTTTTTTCAACAAAATTCTGCGTAATTTTCTGTTTTATGGAACGGGGCACACCAAATCGTCTTTTAAATTAGATGCGGAGGAGTCGTACGGCTCTAGCAGCTCAAAAAGAGCGGGAGCTGTATAATAATAATAAAATCATATTTGTACAGGTTACTTGTTCAGCAAAATGAATTAGCTGCTATCAACCAAGGACCTGTAAACCTAATGTACCTACAATAAATATTTTCAACGATCTAGTTAAGAAAAAAATGATTTTTATAATAATTAATTTAACCCTATTACGGCCGGGGGGGGGGGGGACAGAAAGTGCCCGCGGCAAATTAAAAATGCTGTATCTCCAAGAAAACACGTTATATTCTACTGGAACCTATTTGACTTTTCTTCAAATTTATCAGAGAACCCGAAAAAATTATGTTTGTTACTATCACACTTTCACTGATTACGTGACACCTCTTTTGTCAACAAGCGGTCAGGTGTTAAAATGTTTTAGGGCCTATATTTCTGCAACTATACCACATAGAGACTTGCTTGAAGCACCATTGGCTTTGTTTTGTCAAGGGCTTTTGAATGATATATAATTTATTAGTATTTGCTGACGTAAGCAAAATTTAAAATCTATGACGTCATCAATGTTTATAACGTCATATCTATAAAAGACAATTGTTTTTTTCACTACTAATTCCTTTTTTTGCGTTCCTAAATAGAGATAAACTAGAAAAAATTCTATTTTTCAATCAGAATAGCTATTTTATCTTATTTTTCTTCATTGTAAAAGTCATTAACTTGAGCATTTATGAAAAAAATGGTAACAATATGATACAATATAAAATAATGTCAAATAAATTCATAGATTATGATTTGAAAATGCATTTTGTTCATAAATATACCATTTGAGGTGCAAAAAAAAAGGATAGCACCAATAACAAGCTAAATGCCTATATATAGTTATCATGGTTTTTCAGACGTTTGACGTCACTGTGACGTCATTGGTAGCCATTATGGTTTCAAAAATACCATCTGTCGATAGCGCAAATAAAGTTCTATAGTTCTACCAATTTTTAAGCTTTTATCTCTTTCCTAACAAGAATTATAGGGGGCGGGGGGCACAGTGTGCCCCCCCCCCCCAAAAGTACAAGGGTCAAAAAGCCCGGTAGTAATAGGGTTAAAAGAAAATAGTTAAAAATAAAAGTCCTTGTAATGGAGTATTCGCGGCCAATTCATGCGGAAGCTGTAGTGAGCTTCAGTAAGAAGCACTGATGAATTTGAAGTCAACACACATATTGTGGCTTGTTGCAGCTTCAGAGTTTTATTCGAGAGTCGTCGATCAGCGTTGGTAGTCTTCAAAATTCGTATAATCTTTATCTAATCATTTCCATGTAGTCTGGTCAAAACAGAATCTTAACAAAAGGCCTTAGCTACTGTAAAAATATTTGCACACGAAACGAAATTAGACCTTACGAAATAGGAAACACAGGAATACACGGAAGGTATGGTTGTTAATCTTAAAACCTACTACCTGATAGATTTTTATATCTAAAATGAATGTAATTAATTGATAAGATAGATCTATGAGGGTATTTCAAAAAGTACGAAGAAGTGTATGATCTGCATGACGACAGCGTTTGATCTTTTTTTGAGGTTAGGTAATATGAAAGACCTGGGAAATTCAATCCATACTTTTTAATGTTAAGAACATAAGGAAATTTTTTAATATTTCGATTTCTACATAATTTGTATATCATGAGCAGAGCGATCTTCAGTGGACTACATTAGGTTCTCCTTCTTCCCACGCACTGCCACCGACAGGAACCTGCTGTCATCCAATATTGTCACCGCCTCTACCCTGGACATATTCCAGGCCCGACTAAAAACTGCTGCCATCCCATATTGTGACCGTCTCTACCCTGGACATATTCCGGGCCCGACTAAAAACTGCTGCCATCCCATATTGTGACCGTCTCTACCCTGGACATATTCCGGTCCCGACTAAGAAGTGCCGACCATGGCGGGGCTGCCTTCTAAGCTAGACAACGCATCTTTTTAGCCTTCTAACTAATTTATTGCATCGAATCTTTTAACCTTTGAATGAATTAATAACTCGGCTACTTTTCCTTTTTTTATTTTAAGTAAATGAAACACTTAACAACACGATTATCAATTTCGCTTACCCTTCTGAATTTGACGAACACATTTAGGAACAGGATACATCCAGTTTAGGCCATCACATAATTGACGAGTGCCGTTGAGCTGAAAGCCATTGGAACAGTGATAATTTGCACTCTCATTTGCGAGGTACCATTTATCTCCAGTTTTCCCATTTTCTGGATCAGATGGCTTCGGACATCCTATAAGGACATTGGATAGAGTGGTCAGATTTGGAGGAAAGAAATTGTTCATAAAAGCTGTGAA
The DNA here is from genome assembly GCA_963924455.1 of Pelagia noctiluca. NCBI lineage: Eukaryota > Metazoa > Cnidaria > Scyphozoa > Semaeostomeae > Pelagiidae > Pelagia > Pelagia noctiluca. The sequence goes on from OZ004316.1 coordinate 15,385,502, forward strand.
CTCTCATTCAAAATCTAGGTTTTTATGTTTTTACGAATCTACTGCTATTGCATATTTTGTAAATTATATAAAGGTTAGAAATTCGACAGCGTAGTTAATTGATTTTCGCTGATTTTTTTCATTGAGCCTTTTCGCACGTTGCATGTCAATGTTTGAGAAAACAACCCCGGCAACTCCTTCGTTTGTTGTATATCAAAGGTGTGCAACGTAAATTTCATTTGTATTTCACAAAACAAAGCTAAAAGAGCATTGTAGTTTACTTGCTGTTCATGACTTCTCTCCAATAAAAACCCCTTCCAGAGGGATCGTCCGTCTATTAGTTGGGGTTATTCCTGAAAGAGGTAGCGTTCATTGAAAGAAATCTAAAATAGATGGGGCTTTAAAAAGAAAAGCGTTTAATCGAAGCATCACGATGCACTAATTCAGAATAACATACTCACCTGTTTTATAGACAGAATTCCTCCAAGCACCACCACATATGCCTTTCCCATCTTCACATTGCATGTCGCATGACTCTTCTTCTCCTTTTCCATATCTGTTGTAATCATTTCCACAGAAGCAATGCCTTCCCCATTGCAATCCAGCATACTTGAGACTAGACACTTTGCCACAGGTTTTGATGCATCGTTCAGTGAAGCTTTTACCAGGAGCGAGCTTATTGGAATTGAAATCATAAAATGTTTGTGACAAATCACGAGGTAATTTGTCAATATAACATCCGAGGTAGCGATCAGAAAACTCGTCATTACCTAAAATAGATATTTTACATGTAATAAAGAGACACAGATGTGCAATACCAGCTCTAATTTCTATTAATTTGTAATAACTCTAAATTGTAAGAGCTGAGCATAAGATATGCAGCTACAGATTACTGGTTTTTAAAAAGTAGAGGAGTGGCTTTTGTAAGAAGCATCTTGGTATTTCAAAGGTTTTTTTACATTTTCATCTTATATTTAAACTACTCGGGGTACAAAAGGCACATTTCCTAAATCCCTTATATGAAGATGTATTTTTTTATAATTAGTTAGATTGGTTTTAAGTATTTGCAATGCTATTGTCCAAACCAACTTTAAATAATATGAATACATATATACTATATTATTTCGCTTGTCTATTCTGGATGAATACAGTGCTCTATGCCTTAGGCAGAGCGGAATTTCCTAGTGTAAACCTGTACAAGAAAAGATTAATTGAAAAAGTCGAAGCCGTTATAAAACGAATGAGATGGAAAGCGTTCTTTTTTACGAACAAGAAAGAAAGCCCGGATACTGACGATGCCACTCCGATTGATGATAAGTTCGGGTTTAAGTCGAGGAAATGCCCCCCACAAATCGAAGAAATGAAACCTTATGAATACATGTATATATGTATAAAGGCAAATGTCATGATTTTTCACTCATCAGGAGATGTACTCTGAATGTGAGTGATTAGCGAAAAATCCCGACACAAGCTTGTCGAGATGAAAGTGTAGTTTTCTGTTTCTTTTCTGCCTATTCGTGCTTATCTATGCTCTACTACAATGTATTCAGCACCTTTTTCTGAAAACCAATACACTGGCTTCAAATAGGTAAATTTATTTATTTTGTTTGCTTTATTTGAAACTTAAGCCAAAGCAATTCACAAAACCATTAAAAAGTCTCTTAAGCAATTTGAGAGCTGAAAATCAAAAATATTCAAGCAACTTCTAGGACTGGGACCAAAGTCCAGCTTTTTATTGCAAGAAATGTTTAGCCAAACTAGATTCCCGTCAAGGCACCTGAAGGGGCGGATGCAGACTACAGCCACTACTGCTCGAGCCGTAGTCAAATTTCCAGACCTAGTATTTTTTCTTTCTTCTAATAAAGGCTTTTAGATGATAAATCGGAAATTCCGTCATAATTATATTTATTTCTTTGTTTTGTTTCCTGGCATCTTATTTTCAAACAAGCTCCATTTCTTTTTTCAACAAAATTCTGCGTAATTTTCTGTTTTATGGAACGGGGCACACCAAATCGTCTTTTAAATTAGATGCGGAGGAGTCGTACGGCTCTAGCAGCTCAAAAAGAGCGGGAGCTGTATAATAATAATAAAATCATATTTGTACAGGTTACTTGTTCAGCAAAATGAATTAGCTGCTATCAACCAAGGACCTGTAAACCTAATGTACCTACAATAAATATTTTCAACGATCTAGTTAAGAAAAAAATGATTTTTATAATAATTAATTTAGCCCTATTACGGCAAGGGGGGGGGACAGAAAGTGCCCGCGGCAAATTAAAAATGCTGTATCTCCAAGAAAACACGTTATATTCTACTGGAGCCTATTTGACTTTTCTTCAAATTTATCAGAGAACCCGAAAAAATTATGTTTGTTACTATCACACCTTCACTGATCACGTGACACCTCTTTTGTCAACAAGTGGTCAGGTGTTAAAATGTTTTAGGGCCTATATTTCTGCAACTATACCACATAGAGACTTGCTTGAAGCACCATTGGCTTTGTTTTGTCAAGGGCTTTTGAATGATATATAATTTATTAGTATTTGCTGACGTAAGCAAAATTTAAAATCTATGACGTCATCAATGTTTATAACGTCATATCTATAAAAGACAATTGTTTTTTTCACTACTAATTCCTTTTTTTGCGTTCCTAAATAGAGATAAACTAGAAAAAATTCTATTTTTCAATCAGAATAGCTATTTTATCTTATTTTTCTTCATTGTAAAAGTCATTAACTTGAGCATTTATGAAAAAAATGGTAACAATATGATACAATATAAAATAATGTCAAATAAATTCATAGATTATGATTTGAAAATGCATTTTGTTCATAAATATACCATTTGAGGTGCAAAAAAAAAGGATAGCACCAATAACAAGCTAAATGCCTATATATAGTTATCATGGTTTTTCAGACTTTTGACGTCACTGTGACGTCATTGGTAGCCATTATGGTTTCAAAAATACCATCTGTCGATAGCGCAAATAAAGTTCTATAGTTCTACCAATTTTTAAGCTTTTATCTCTTTCCTAACAAGAATTATAGGGGGCGGGGGGCACAGTGTGCCCCCCCCCAAAAGTACAAGGGTCAAAAAGCCCGGTAGTAATAGGGTTAAAAGAAAATAGTTAAAAATAAAAGTCCTTGTAATGGAGTATTCGCGGCCAATTCATGCGGAAGCTGTAGTGAGCTTCAGTAAGAAGCACTGATGAATTTGAAGTCAACACACATATTGTGGCTTGTTGCAGCTTCAGAGTTTTATTCGAGAGTCGTCGATCAGCGTTGGTAGTCTTCAAAATTCGTATAATCTTTATCTAATCATTTCCATGTAGTCTGGTCAAAACAGAATCTTAACAAAAGGCCTTAGCTACTGTAAAAATATTTGCACACGAAACGAAATTAGACCTTACGAAATAGGAAACACAGGAATACACGGAAGGTATGGTTGTTAATCTTAAAACCTACTACCTGATAGATTTTTATATCTAAAATGAATGTAATTAATTGATAAGATAGATCTATGAGGGTATTTCAAAAAGTACGAAGAAGTGTGTGATCTGCATGACGACAGCATTTGATCTTTTTTTGAGGTTAGGTAATATGAAAGCCCTGGGAAATTCAATCCATACTTTTTAAAGTTAAGAACATAAGGAAATTTGTTAATATTTCGATTTCTACATAATTTGTATATCATGAGCAGAGCGATCTTCAGTGGACTACATTAGGTTCTCCTTCTTCCCACGCACTGCCACCGACAGGAACCTGCTGCCATCCAATATTGTCACCGCCTCTACCCTGGACATATTCCAGGCCCGACTAAAAACTGCTGCCATCCCATATTGTGACCGTCTCTACCCTGGACATATTCCGGGCCCGACTAAAAACTGCTGCCATCCCATATTGTGACCGTCTCTACCCTGGACATATTCCGGGCCCGACTAAGAAGTGCCGATCATGGCGGGGCTGCCTTCTAAGCTAGACAACGCATCTTTTTAGCCTTCTAACTAATTTATTGCATCGAATCTTTTAACCTTTGAATGAATTAATAACTCGGCTACTTTTCTTTCTTTATTTTAAGTAAATGAAACACTTAACAACACGATTATCAATTTCGCTTACCCTTCTGAATTTGACGAACACATTTAGGAACAGGATACATCCAGTTTAGGCCATCACATAATTGACGAGTGCCGTTAAGCTGAAAGCCATTGGAACAGTGATAATTTGCACTCTCATTTGCGAGGTACCATTTATCTCCAGTTTTCCCATTTTCTGGATCAGATGGCTTCGGACATCCTATAAGGACATTGGATAGAGTGGTCAGATTTGGAGGAAAGAAATTGTTCATAAGAGCTGTGAACTCTCATTCAAAATCTAGGTTTTTATGTTTTTACGAATTTCCTGCTATTGCATATTTTGTAAATTATCTAAAGGTTAGAAATTCGACAGCGTAGTTAATTGATTTTCGCTGATTTTTTTCATTGAGACTTTTCGCACGTTGCATGTCAATGTTTGAGAAAACAACCCCGGCAACTCCTTCGTTCGTTGTATATCAAAGGTGTGCAACGTAAATTTCATTTGTATTTCACAAAACAAAGCTAAAAGAGCATTGTAGTTTACTTGCTGTTCATGACTTCTCTCCAATAAAAACCCCTTCCAGAGGGATCGTTTATTAGTTGGGGTTATTCCTGAAAGAGGTAGCGTTTATTGAAAGAAATCTAAAATAGATGGGGCTTTAAAAAGAAAAGCGTTTAATCGAAGCATCACGATGCACTAATTCAGAATAACATACTCACCTGTTTTATAGACAGAATTCCTCCAAGCACCACCACATATGCCTTTCCCATCTTCACATTGCATGTCGCATGACTCTTCTTCTCCTTTTCCATATCCGTTGTAATAATTTCCACAGAAGCAATGCCTTCCCCATTGCAATCCAGCATACTTGAGACTAGACACTTTGCCACAGGTTTTGATGCATCGTTCAGTGAAGCTTTTACCAGGAGCGAGCTCATTGGAATTGAAATCATAAAATGTTTGTGACAAATCACGAGGTAATTTGTCAATATAACATCCGAGGTAGCGATCAGAAAACTCGTCATTACCTAAAATAGATATTTTACATGTAATAAAGAGACACAGATGTGCAATACCAGCTCTAATTTCTATTAATTTGTAATAACTCTAAATTGTAAGAGCTGAGCATAAGATATGCAGCTACAGATTACTGGTTTTTAAAAAGTAGAGGAGTGGCTTTTTTAAGAAGCATCTTGGTATTTCAAAGGTTTTTTTACATTTTCATCTTATATTTAAACTACTCGGGGTACAGAAGGCACATTTCCTAAATCCCTTATATGAAGATGTATTTTTTTATAATTAGTTAGATTGGTTTTAAGTATTTGCAATGCTATTGTCCAAACCAACTTTAAATAATATGAATACATATATACTATATTATTTCGCTTGTCTATTCTGGATGAATACAGTGCTCTATGCCTTAGGCAGAGCGGAATCCGCTCTGCCTAAGGCATAGAGCACTGTATTCATCCAGAATAGACAATCGAAATAATATAAATGCGCTCTTAAATCTTAGTTTAGTCGAGCACTTTAGTCGACCTGGAATTTCAACTTCGGAGAAATGGAGCAAATCAGATTCAACTACTCCCTGAAAAACATACCGATTCCTAGTGTAAACCTGTACAACCTGCTGGCTGCTGCGTAGTTGCTAGGTCTCAGTTCGCTGTGGGCTGTCGGGCTCGTTTGGCGTTTGGCATTGGCCTTAGATTTTGAGTTTTTATGTGACCCGGGTGCCTTCTCACAGTCATTATGAATTTTTCTTTTCTTTTTTCTTATTTCTTATCTAATTTTTTTTTCTTTTCCAATTTCTTTGTTTGTAATCTGTTGAATTGTAAATGCCACTGGCATTGGGACCAGATGACGTTATGTCTTTTCTCAATCCCAGTGGCATATTAAATGTATTTGACTTTTTTTAGTTTATTTTTATTGATGATAAAAGAAGTGTCTATGAGTCACATGACTGAAGTCAATTGTACTACGGCTTCTTGTATTTTCATTAGCTGTGTCGTTATTCTTTCCTTCCTTACATTGTAAACCAAATGTAAACAGTAAGTTTCACTTATCTTTAAGTTGGGCTACTATAAAAAATTGAAATAACAACAAATTTGGAAAACAACTGTCCATTCGTTTCTTCTCTCAGTGTGCACTTCCATTTGGCACTATTGTGTTGTTCAATTGCAAATGCAAGATTGGAAAAATGCTTTAAAAATTGAAAATTTACCACATGCTTCGCCAGGCTACACGTTTAGAAAAACGGAGAAAATGTGGACTAGGCGGAGAATAAATTTTGTAAGGGAATAATACTTACGGCATTCTTGCAGCTTCCCTATGGGCTGCTAATGTGTAAGGTATCTTTTAGTTTCTTTATATCGAGGCCCAAAAATATCATAATAAAAGGTCCAAGTATGGAATACAACATTTTGTGTCATTTACTTCTTGCAACGAACGACACTGACAATTTCCTTAACTACAATTTACAAACTTGGGAAACAGTAAAATGGAAGTATTTTGAACGTCTAGTCGAACTTCTTTGTTTCGATGTTTAAGATATATAATTGATGCCCCTAATACAACTCGATGTTCTTTTTCGCTATCATTAAGGCTATCACAAAATAAGCACTTCAGGCAGACCGTTTGAATCTATTATGTTTAAATATAGGATTAGAATGCACAAAAGTTAGTATTTCTCATTACTTATGGTATAATACCCTTTTGTTGATAAGCAAGGAATAAAACTGTGCCTAATTTTTATAATACAAATTATCCATTTTGCCTGAATCAAAGGCCACAATATTAGCTTTCTTTGATCGGTACAGAACTTGAGAATAACAAGGAAAGTCAGAAAAAAAATATAATATAGCTTTGTCTGACACTCATCAGAGTAGTTTGTGTAAGAGAAATAAAATGAAGTTAAAAACCAAATTTATATTGTGTGGACTAAAAGAACTCATTTCCTCACAAGGAAATTTTCAATAACAGTTTATTTTTCGCCTCACTGAACTCCCAGCGTTAAATGGTTGTCTCTCCCTATATCATTTATTCACCTCTATTCTGATAAGCCAATTTTGATTATCTTTTCATGAAAGGTATGATAATTCGTTAGGTTTCATTTTTTCTCAAAAAACGTACATTTTGACGAGTGTAAAAACGCAATTTCTTGAAGTTTTTATCCTTCGCTATATTTCAAATTTTTCTGATGATTACCTTTGCAATCAGGAAGAGTGGTCCAGTCGCCATTTTCTTTACATTCTATCTGGTCAGCATCACCAGCTCGGGTGAAACCAACTTTGCATTCAAGTTTTAAAGAACTTTTGAAGGTTGTTGGGGCTTTTACATCAAAGTGTGCATTTGAAACATCTGGTTTTCCACAGTCAATAGCTACAACAATAAATATCATTACTGACAGCCTGATTCGAGCGAGCAAATATTCGTGACGAACAATATTAACTTAGTAACAATAAAGATAATTATAATTTCTTTTACCCTATTACGACCGGGGGGGTGGTGCATAAAATGTTTCAGGTTCCATATTTCTGCAACTATACCACATAGAGACTTGCTTGAAGCAATACTGGCTTTGTCTTGATTAGAGCTTTTGAATGATATACAATGCATTAGTTTTTTCCTAACGTAAGGAAAATCTAAAATCTATGATGTCATCAATGTTTATGACGTCATATCTATAAAATAAAATTATTATTTTCATAAAGAATTCCTTTTTTGGCATTCCTAAATTAAGATTAACTAGGAAAAATTATATTTTTCAATTTAAATAGTGATTTTATCTTACTTTTCTTCATTGTAAAATTCATCGACTTAAAAATTTATGAAAAAAATGGTAAAAATATGTCAAAATATAAAATAATATCAAATTATGTAATAGATTATGATTTAAAAATGCCTTTTGTTCATAGATAGACCATTTAAGAGGCAAAAAACAATAAGGATAGCTTCAATTACAAGTTAAATGCCTATAAGTAGTTATCATGGTTTTTCAGACTTATGACGTCACTGTGACGTCATTGGTAGCCATTAAGGTTTTAGAAATAGCATCAATCTATAGAAGAAGTAAAGTTCTATAGTTCTATCAACTTTCAAGCTTCTATCGAGTTCTTAAAAGAATTATAGGGGGCAATCTGGGATAGTAGTAGTAGTATTTGTCACTGCCTTTTGCCAGATGGCCATAAGCTGGAATATCTGGCCATCCACAATCTTCAGCTGAAGAATAAAACAGAAAATATGAGTGGGAGATTCAACCTATAAAAGGGAAATACTCACTAATCAGATACAAAAGATCTAAGTATTTTGGCTATTTTATGCCGCCTCTCGGTCAAATAAAAGAATTGCTATATTATTCACGATAAGATTTTAGCATGCAAGGAAAACATTTAGCAACTATCTAATTGAAAAAAAAATCTAAATAGCTGAAGTCGTTTAGTGGGTTAACCTGATTACTAGGCTAATATTAAATAAGGCTATCAAATTAGTTTTTATTACCTTTATTTTCGATATCGGCAATCTTATCTTTTATCCAATCCAGATATGCAGTAACATTTGTATAATATCCAAAACCTTTAGTTCTGACACAGTCAGGTCCAGAGCTAACAATTCCCATCAAATGATAGCTACTCGTTGTTTTATCTTTATCATTTGGGAATGTAAAGACCAACGGTCCACCACTATCACCTCTGCAAGCATCTTTATCACCGGATATTCCAGCGCAAAATTTGTTTTCACTTGGTTTTACTTTGCAAAACTTATCATCTTTCGATTGAACTTGCACAGACACGTAGCGTAGAACTTCAGACATCTTCTCAGCAGCCGAGTAGATACCAAATCCACTGACAAATCCCCATTGTTTGACATTGATTTTGTGATTTTGTTGTGGAGAAGGCAGACACACAGGTCGGATTTCAGCAGACCATTCTACTGGCTTCATTAACTCCATGATAGCAATATCACTCTCAAGGTGGCGAGTAGGATTGTAAGACGGGAGGGTGAATATTCTCTTTACCTGGATAAACTTACTATTCAGCCATTCATGCTCCAATTTCAACTTTATTTCACCCACGACGATTCTAAAACTAAAATGATAATATTAAATTCTAATGGTTTATAATTTTAGAAGATGAATAACTTAATAGGTAGCATATGGTACCTTATTATTTTGATTGTTGCCATAATCATTGGGTCTTAAGGTTTAATACAAACCTCTTGCCAGCATTATTTTGAGCTAAAAATCTTCATCTTCAGGGACCCTGAATTTCTCTAAATCTCATATTTGCTCTTGTGGATGATGTTTTGTTAAAATCACAACGAATATCACTAACCGTTAAATGCATATCGAATTGCAAATTATTTCTTGGCCTCATTGAAAGTATGGCCGATCTTACAGAAACAGAATAAAATACCAGAATGGACCAAAGTACATGAGGTTTCATAAAGTATGCAGTAACAGCATCCCACCATAATCATGTTATAGACTTCACCCACCTTGTCTACATTTCTTTCAAGGATTTATGATCATTCAAATAAATTAACGATGGGCAAAATCAATGCCAAAATTTAAAAAGACATTGTCACGTAAAAGTAAATATCATTGAAAAGAAAAAAATTGGTTTTCATAGACTGCCAAGGTAGTATTTACACTAGGCAATGCTTTTTTCGCCAAAAACCGTTTTTTGACTCCAAAGCAGAAACTAAAGTAAATGACCGAAGGCTTCCGACTGATTTTCCGACAACAAGAGCAGTAGCGTAGCCAGGGGGGCAAGGGCTGGGATTGATTTTCCTGCAATGATCAAAAAGTTGATGTCTGAGAAAAGCCCAAATCTACAATAAAATCGGCACCGCAGGGGAGGGGTAGGTTTATTATTCTTTAGAAAAAAAATGATTATTCTGAAAGGAATTTCTTTAGTCATAAGATATTTGGTCAGTCATCTAAGCACGTGTCCTGACAGCTTCTTCAAGGTAATTAGGAACCTCAGTGCAATTTGATAATCGACCATACCAATTACTATTGCTTGAGGGTCATCCCTTTCTTGTTGGGATAGGTTTGGAAGAGTCAAAATGCATTGAGATCCATGAGAATTGTTTGTGCTATTGTGATCCCACTGGAAACCGTTGTCTCTTAAAAAGACATCGCATTGTTTCTTAACGTTAATTTATTGCTCTAATGGTACGTCTCTTTTGAAGAAAACCTAGTGAAAGCGAGGACATTCATTTTGGTTTTTCTGGTTTGGATGCGTATCTCTTCTTGCTGTGTGCTTTTCTGGGCTTAGTGTCATGTCAGAAAGAATATCAAAAACAAACATACCAGCTGATTTATTTACATATACGTTTGACCCCTGCTCAGTGGCGTAGCCGACGGTGGTTACCTTTAGGAAGAACCACTAAGGGCCCCGACGAATATGGGGCTCCGAAGGGGCCCCCGACTGAAAAACTTACTGATAAAGTGCCCCAGACCTCCTACTTCACTTAGGGCCCCACACACCTCAGCTACGCCACTTTCCCTACTTTCCCATCCCAAGTAACAAATTTCAAGTAATCATGTTATTGCAAAAGAACCAATACAACCAATGCACTGTGCGTTTCCGTTTTTGCAATAATTAGTATGCATTTTGATCTATTTCCGAGTATTTTGGTAGCTTGGTTCTACAAGTGTTAGAATCAATTTTGATTCAATTTCCAGTATTTTTGGTGACTTGGTTGTAAAGTTAAAAGTCAGCAAACTTCAAAATTACTCCTGGGCTAAAACCAGAGCTGCTGCATTAGCAACACTGGATTGTCAGGGTATAAACATGACTATGCCAGCTATTACCGAAGATTGCTGAGCAGCACGCAAACAAACAAGTTAATTGATCGTTGAACAGACACTTTTATGAAAATTTCGGTCAAGACTCAGTTGCTTTTTCTAAAGTGACTTGGCCGTTTAAGGAGTTATACTTTCAGTCGGAAATGAACACTGAGAACTCCCTCGAAACTCATAAATCATCAAGGGATCCCTTGGTAATAATTTCTTTATCAAATTGTGTGCTTGTTTGTAATCCTGTGAAGTTGCAGATAATGCCACGCTTATAATTTTTCTGTATAGCTACTTTGCAACATTGCTGGCAGCTCTGGTTTTGCCCTGACAGCAAATATAGGGGTTGTTGTTTTATACCTTTGCAACCTGGTCACAAAAAATTCTGAAAATTATACCAAGATTTAATCCTATGATTGTAGATTAAGAGAATAATTTTTCTTTGACTTTTAAACTGAAACAGCTTGCGTTAGAGAGTTTTAATTCTTTTACCTTTTTTTTGGACACTCGGTACGTATCACAGACTTATTGTTAAAGCTTAGATTTGTCGCTCAAAAGGTTTTTTTTCGATTGGAACTAAAGTTTTAAATGAACTTTTTAAAGAAAAATTTCTTCTTCTTGTCCCTCAAATTAGATTTTCCTTCGCGTTTCATATTAAATGGCTATCACCTTTCAGCTTTGAAAAGATTAGAGTACTGAAGATTAAAGCCCAGTAAACGTCACCACATACCGTTCCTCTAAGCTTAAATGTTAGGTACGTCTTATGCCTCGCATAATTTTATCACAAAATAGTCAAACATTAGGACTTTTCTACAAATCATTCTAGGGTTGTCTTTAAAAAAGGAGCGTTCTCCGACGTTCTGAAGGGCGTGGATCCAAAGGAAGTTTCTCGAGGGCAAGCCCCTGCACCCCCATTCCTTCCTCGCTTCGCTCGCTATCTTGCCCTCCCTCCCCAAAGTTATGACCCTGGCTACGCCACTGATCAAGAGATAAGGCACTCGTTTGTGCTAATTTGCACCCGGCCCGCGTTTGACCTTCAAAGGAATCGCCGAATAAATACGAATAGGGATTTAAATTTAATGATACTCGGTGACCGCAAAACGTTTTTAAAGGAAATTAGCCAACTTTTCAAAAGGAAGCAATCAAACTTGGAAACATTGTTTTGGAAACATTGATTGATTTAAATGTTTCTAGCACGCATACTCAGTTTTCTTTCTCGTTTGAATTGTTTCCTAGATTGCTTGTCCTGACACCAAAGCAAATGTTTTATTTTCTCGTTGTTTGCGTGTCCGGGTAGCATTGTGAGAAACTTCGATCAACATCGTTTCCGCAAAAATTTTTTTCGTTTGCAACGACTCTTTGATGATTACTTTGAAAGCTATTTTTTGAGAAAAAAGGATAATAGAGCAAAACAGCTCTAGCCTATAGAGAAAAATTTATTCTGTCTCATTCATGTTATTTGAGATCAAATCGAAGCAACCAAAATATCGTGATAATTGCTCTTTAACATTTTAGGTAATTCCAAATATCAATTTGCTTTATCAAAATAGTCATGTCAGAATGCAAATATAACCCCAATGTTTGGCATGCCCTTACGTAGAAAAAACATATTTTTCACCAAATTTCCCCCAAACAAACTTTCTCAAATAAAAAATGCATCTACCTTTACAATGCAATGTATTGAAAAATTTCTTGTACTTACATCCTTGCAGGCAGGAGCCTATTGCGAAGCCTATTGACGATGCAATGTGCTGCAGTTAAAACAACATTTTTTCGGATCAAACTTCCTCCACAACGATATTGCACTGAAAAATGTGACGAATAACGATTACATCAAGCCAGGCAGTGCAGTAGAAAACTATTGGAGGGCAACCGTCGTTCAAAAACAATAGATACAATAGGCACTATGGTGAACACAGTCAATTTCCGAAACTCGTAGGTATATGGCTCCTACTCTTTTTCCTACAGACCTGCACTGCAGCCAGGGTTAATTGGTCAATCAAAAGATGTGTTAGGTTGCAGAGAAAACTTAAAGCCGGGTCACACTAGTCGTAGATCCCCAATCAAATGAAAAATATTTTGCAAAGTAATTTCTAACAGCTTATTTCTTAGCGAATAAGATTAAGTTAAAGTTACAAATGTATTGCCAAAAAACCAAAAGTTATCAAAAACCTTAATCGACTACTTAATTTTGACTACTCTTGTGTGTTTAAGTTGAATTTGAATTGGTAAAATGAGTTTATCCAGGTTATTGAAGATCAAACCGATTAATAAAGATAAATATAAACAGTATGAAAGTAATACGCACATCCCTTTTCAGTTGAAAGAAAGATTGCTATCTGCCATGGCCACTGCGTCCCATTAATGTTACTTGCTTTAGTCCCTCCATATATGCGAGGCCTTTTGGAATCCTGGATAGGTCCACCTTGTCCACATCGGCTGTAATCTAAGGGCGAAAAGGAGGGGCTGAAATAACATAGACGATTAGCTTACTTTTCGAAAATTTTGTCCTTAGTGTCCAGCATAAGAATACTGAAAGTTTTTTAATAAGTGAATAACTTTAAACACATCCACCACAAAACCATATCAAGGCGACACTAAAATAGGCACACGTGGATTGTACGATACAAGAAAAGCAAACGAAGTATAATAGGTCCCGGGGTAACTATGTATAATTTAAATACTGGGGAAGAACCATAGTTTCTATGCCAATTTCTCTAGTTTTGCTATAAATATGAGTATGGTTTTTACAATTTTGGTACAATTTCGGTTATCAATTTTTTATAATTCTTGTATTAAGCTGGTTTTTTGACATTTTGGTACAGAACGACTTAAAACCTCAAATAGGCCCTTCTTCTATCAGAAAAGTGAGTGAGTTTTCCATTCTTTAAGTGCAACTGTTAGGCTATTTTACAATTTTGTTTTTACATGAAAGAATAACGGAGAGATAATGATTTCCCACGACCTTTGATGATAGAGGGTAGCATGTAATTAATTACCTTGAGGCTGACACTTTGGAGGGATAGCATTCCACTGTAAACTCGGCAGACATACCAATACAACAGGACCTTGAAGCTGATAACCTGAATTACATCTGAAGCGAACGAGTCCCCATACTTCATAACTTTTTCCAAAGCGATGGCCATTTTCGGGGGCTTGAGGTTTCTTGCATTCTTTCCCTAAGACATAATTTTATCCTATTCAACTATCTGGTTAGGTTTCAAATAAAACAACTAGTAGATTCTTATGAACCCTAGATTAACATTGAACTAAAAAGCTCTTCTTTACAGAACATTTATCAGCAAAAAGCTATTGAAACTAATTAGTGATTATCAATAAGCAACAAAAGCAATTCTTGTTAGTTGATAAGACCCTACTTATATAATCAGGCATATAGCTATTATCATTGATAGATATGTTCTTGTCTTTAAAGGACCTCCCGGCTCGCAAAATTCAAACAAGTAGTGCATGTAGTTAAGAGGTATCATATGGGATATGGATGGGTTGACTTGACAGAGTTTGCTTTATATATGAATAACCATGGGAAGCAAACACAACTACTTGGAGAGCAAAGGTCATTCATGGCAACCTACGGCTCCATTACGCTTATACACAAAATTCGAATTCTGAAATGACGGGTAGGGCAAATACTATATGTGAAAAAAATATGGTACTACCAAGAGAAAATTTCATTAGCGATTGTTTGGTGCACCTTAAAATGGTCAGTGTTGTTTTTACCATCCAAGCTTTGTAGATAAAATCTAATACAAAATTAAGATTTGTTTGTGCTCTATTAGAAAGTTTTTCAGTAGGGTAGCATTAAAAAAAGCCATTACAAGATTTTTTTCACAAAGTGTGATTATTTCTATGAAAAGTCGAATTTCTTCTGGATCTCAAACAACAAGTTCCTGACACTGATTATCAAATTAATGACAAACCGTCCAATCATAGAGGGTTCAGGTTGTAACTTAAGGTTTACGTCATGATATTTTATACGTCATGATAATTGGTAATATCCATAGGCACTGCTTTTCTATAACTTATTCTTGTGAAAAAGCGTTATTTCAAATCTAATCAATTTGGGGGATTGAAAGTATCAACTAAGCAGAATGGTCATATTTTTAGTCTCAAAAATTAATCCAATGGTTTTTCCAATACTTATTTCTTGTCAAATAATTTTTAACTGCGTTTTGAATATTTTGTAATAAATGTTTCGTTCAAAAGCGAATATTTGCGAAGGCTGTACTTATCTATAATTGCTTATAGTCCCTTAGTTCTATATTTCTTACTTTATTTTCTTATTAACGTTTGATAATCTATGATTGATTTTCATTTTTGCTCAAATGTTTGCTGATTACTGAAAACGACTCACTGCAGACTGGTTTGCCTTGATCCAAAGGCTTCCATTTGCCAATTCCACTGCAAACCACCTTCGAAGGTCCTGACAAAGTGAAACCCTTTTTGCATTTGTACGTCAGCTCGTCTCTGAATTCGAATGAGTCCTGGTCTTTGTAAGTTTTGCCGTTGAGGAAAACGAAACCTCCCCTCAATCTTGTTACCAGTGCTTTTTCTTTTGGACATCTGTTAAACCCTGAAAAATGTTTGCATATCTTATATTTAGATGAAAATAAGTCTTTTCTTATAACAATTTTAAGCATCAACCTTTAATCAATTGTTTATTGCTATATATTAGCTCAACCCATCCAATCTTTCCATAGAAGCATATTCTAAGTTTAAAAATTCTATCAAAATATGCAAAACATAGTTAGATTCTAAATTGTACTCTATATATATATTATGTAAATATACATTCTTACCCTAGCAAGAAGTTGAGTATTGGTGCATAATTCCCGACTAACTCCAAAATAAGGCCCTCTACGGTTCGTTATTGCACCTTGAAATTAAATTCTTGCATATAGGAAGAAAACACTCGACAATAACAAGTAGGAGACGAATTAAAAAAGGCAAAATTAATAAAGTGAGAAACAAAGCAAAAAGGATGGAAGGTAAGGTACCAAAGCCCCTGCATAAAAGTAAAAAAGCAATATATCTGAAAACATGATTAAAACTGTTGAGTATTACTGCAACAGAGTAAAGCAAAAACAAAAAAATAAGATGATTTGGCGATGAAAGAATTACAGGAAGAAATTTCAGTCTCGAACTCATAAATATTCTTACCAACTCGGATACAGCTTAGACCACAAGCTCCGTCGCACAAACACTTCTTCACACGATGTTTCTTGTTTTTGCAGTCGAGGTCTAAACTACATCTTTTCTTACATTTATTGTTTCCCTTTGTTCTTTCTGGGCATTTTGAGACAGCCTTTGCACTCCCTAATAAAACACAACGAAAAAATTTGATACCAAGCAAGTATCGATTTTTTTGATAAGGTTCTTAATTTTCATATCTAAGAAATAATGTCAATTAATGGGCTTACAAGATATGATAAGCAATAAAATTTGATGTAATTTCAGGTACATTTATATCTAAGAAAATCATTGAATTTAGGAAAAATAGAAAATGTAGTACAGTAATTATCTTAAGTTAATTAAATTCACTGACGCCCTGAACTTGAAGATCATAACTGAGCTATAATACATATTTGACTAATCAGCTTGTAAAATTTGCTTGAAGCTGGTTAATCTTAAGAATTCTATTATTTTCAGTTTGAAATCTTCTAATACATTTTCATAATGATTTTAAAGCCTATTGTTGCTATCAGTGGTGTCAATTAATGAAAATTCTGACTATCGTAACTCATAATAAATATCAGTGTCCTGCAAGTGTGCTTTTCCGTTGTTATTTCTCATTCTTATGGTTATTTCTTGAAATTTTTTTTTATATTTAGCAGAAAATGGCGAACCTCCGCTTACTCTGACGTTTTTGATGAGTTCTAGCAAAATGCAGTTGTAAAATTTTTATACAAAATCAAGCTTTTAAAAAAATAATATAATTATCTTGGTATTGAAGGCTTTCAGCAAATGAAAAAATAATAGGAAGCAATAAAATCGTGAATCTGAATAGCAACATTGTCTATATGCTGTGTGAACGTAGCAGTTTGCTGAAATTTGCTTCCTTGTGCAAGTCATCCTCAACATAACTCAAGGTGATTCGGAACTAAATATTTCTTGAAATGACAACAAGAAGTCGTGAATCGCCAATATTAAGTATCTTCCTGGATACGGAATTCATTATTGCAAAAACAGGAGCTGTAATATTCTTTGCGAGAATGAATACTCGTATCTTATCAAAAAGCAATAAAAAATTCACAAAAAAGGCTCTTACAATCTTTGCAAAAGTCCATTGGTATCGTGTGAAAGAACTTTACGGCTAGCTGTTATTTCCAAAATTACCCAATACAATAAAGTGAATTTAAAGGGTTTCTTTGGTTAATTTGAATAAAGATTTGGTGGGATTCAATAGGTGAGGTTTTAGGGGGATCCAGTTAGGCCTTATCAGGGCTTTGAGGGCTTCAGTTCAGTCCACTTCGATAGCATAGAAGTAGTACAAGTGATTTTGAAATTTCTAAACAATCACTGAGTAGAAGCTAGGGGGAGGAGACATGTAAAACATTAACAATATTACAAGGAATATGCCAAAGAGTTCACTCCTCTACTGAGACCCCAATTTAAGCTCGTCAGGAACGCTACTGTCTCGATTACAGAATTCATTATCCAAAAAAAGGCTGTAATATTCTTCGTGAGAACAAACATTTGCGTTTTATTAAAAAGCAATGAAGAATTTGCGAAAAAGACACAAACTTTAGCAAAAGTGACTTTGCATCGTGTGACCAATCGCGTAGCGTCTGGGTATTCAAGGTATTCAGTAAATACCCTGGATTTTGGAGTAAAAAATAAAAAAAATAGCCTAATTATAAGATTTTGCGAAGCAAAAAGACCTTTTTCATCTTTTGGGTTATAAACTTCATAGTATTTTCTTCATTTCTAGTTGTTGAACGCAACCCAACACAATTTTTATGTGTTCCATCTATTCCAGTCCATTCTATTTGATTCCATTTTCCATATTTTTGACAAAGGTCTCTCGTTGAGCAGAGGAAACATTCCTAAATGGATTAGCGGTAACGTGTTATTGTCGTTGAGAACAGTCAAGGATGGAATTTTATTGTTTTAATCACAGCAGATGTCTACGGTACAAACTGAGGCCCCGTCCACACGTATACGGATATTTTTGAAAACGCATATTTATTTATCCGTTTTGGCCTTCCGTCCACACGTAGCCGGAGTTTTCGGTGATGAAAACGAAGCTTTTCGAAAACGGTGTCCAGGGTGGAGATTTTTGAAAACTCCGTTTTCATGTTGTCGTGTGGACGGGCGAAAACGTATCTTTTCGAAAACGATGACGTCACCAGCTTAGTTTTGCACAGTCAATTCAACAAACAAAAACTTTTTGTTAGTGATTCCTCCGTATCCGTGTGGACGGAGATTTTTTTGAAAACGCTCATCGTGTGGACGCAGATTTTTTCGAAAACGGATAAAAATAAATGCGTTTTCAAAAATATCCGGATACGTGTGGACGAGGCCTGAATCTCTTCTGGCAGTTTCCACCAATCAAAACTCTCCATTTCGGGCTTTATCATGACTAAACCTCTGGAGCTTCCAGGGGCTTCGCCCCCTGGGCCCCTACCAGGGCGCTGCCCTGGACCTGCTTGGGGGCTAACAGTGCCCCCAGATTCCAGCTGTTTGTGCAATGACCTTCGGTAATTGTTTGTATCCTCACTGAATACCCACTACTGAAAGTCACGCTACGCCACTGCCCACTGCTGAAAGTCACGCTATGCCACTGCTTTTGTCCTCCCCCAGACGGTTTTCTTCACTCCTCAAAGTGCCTAGAAAAGTTTCTAAGTGTTCACTCTTACCAGAGATTCAAATACTCTATGTAGGTAGACATGGATTTTAAGAAACCGAGGAGCTGGAATAATATCAGTCTCCACTAGAAATGCAATGAGTAAATGCTGTAATGCTGTTAATGCAGTATAAAGTGCTTTCTACTCGTTCTTGGGCTTCACCACCCAACTGAAAGAATGATTCCTGGATAAGACTGGTCCCTTTCAATAAAAACAAAACACCTTGGTTAGAGAGATTTTCAGCAGCAAATAGAAAGATGGAAACCCATAAAATCGTCAAGTTCAACCGCTGCATTTCCTATTCTCTGTGAGGACGTTGCGATTTTCTGGAATTTGCTTCCTTCCGATTAGTTTTGAGCAAAACGAATGATATTTCGTTATTATCAGACTTCCATCCTGGTTCCGAGCATGCCCTATTCGCCGGACCATACGACCGAAAGACCTAGGAGTCTCGGACCCCAGACCTTGGCACATCTAAAATTCACAAGGGGTTAAAATAATAATCAAAGACGGTGGTCAGAAAATGCAGTTTGTTTCATGTATATCCAAGACGAGGCCAAAGTTTGTCCAGTGATAGGGCTTTAGCTAGGGTGGTCGAGTTATGTGAAGCAAGTTATAAATTTCCTGACTATTGGATGTGGATTTGAAGCGTTGCCTTCCAAATAGCCTCTACACACTCAGCCAGAGGGCCTATTTAAAAACATACAAGACACATTAACACATAAAATAGTACATCTTCTGTTGAGTAGGCTTGTAGAGATGCAGCGTTCAGTCTCTTGACTCTTTCTTTGCAATATTCATTACGCTCTTCTTAACCTAATTAGCCATGACAAAAACGCTATATTGTTGCAAAAGATGAACAAACATGAATTTCGATCTATTGCGATCTCCAGCTATGCATAAAAGTGGCTATCACGGTAAAGCCATCATACCTCCTCCCCATTAAACACCTTTGCGCAGCAATGCAATCAAACGAGTTTTTGAACATCACTAAAACTGAATCCATCTCCTCCTGACAAACAACGTCATTTACACTCCCAAATTTCTCACACTCCTCTTTGACGTCTTGTAGGATATCGTCGTCACAATCTCCGTGACTTTTTGCAGCCGAAATTATATTCTATAGTTTGAGAATTTTACTTGGAAGAAGTAAGTTAGATATGTTATCGCATTTGCAAGTTGAGTGAAAATATGTTGCAGCAATGCTACCTTTGCTGATATCCTCTTCGTTGGAACGTCCTGCAGGCACAGGTTCACCAATTCGTTTATTTACTGTCTTGCATCTTCACCAATTGATGTTTCCTTTGATCTTACATGTTGAGAAATTTCTCCCGGTTCCTAATAAGTTAATAAAGAATGAATTTCAGTAAAAAAAAATAAATTGCAAGACGACGCCCTTGTTATCGTGGTGAGCGGACAAGATGGGAAACAAGTGAATCAAGGGGTACTAATGGCCTGATTAAACGAGGGGCCAGGATGCCAAGTTGTGCCAGGATGCCGAGTTACGTCTGGCCTACATTACATAGGAAAGCCTAGTTAGAATCGATTTGCAATTACTTGAGGGGGTTGGTTCTGCAACTCTACTCAACCTGGGTTAGGGGAGTGGGTTGACTTGACTAGCTGAGCTGACGTTGGTCAGCTTTTCTCAGGTAGGTGCAAACAAAGCGGGTTGGCTCATCTAGCCCAGCTCATCTACATGCGATTGCAAATCGGTGAGTTGACAACGACTTGTGCGGTTCTGCACATGCGCATTTCTGGTTTTTTGGTGCAAAGGCAGGTTGTAAAAGAGCTTACCCCGAGCAAACCTGCAGCAAATTTTTCCATATAAAGACATGTCAGTTGAAAGAAGGCAAGCAGGCGTTCTAGCTCAGCCTGGGTTAGCTCGCCTCATGCTATCAGGCCCTAACACTCCATGCTAATTCGGTGTAATGCACTTTAATAACATGTTGATTTTGATTAATGAGGTACTGCAGCCATATTTTTCACGGTTAATGAAATACAAATAAGAATCCTACCTTGGGTTTGCCTTGCATAGTTCTGATCATGCAGCCAAGGCTCCAAATATCTATTTTTGTTGAAATTCCTAGCTCACACCCAGTCATTGCCTCCCTTGAAACCTTAAATTTTTTTTTTTTGAAGTATCTATTTTTGCAGGAAAAATGCATTATTGGCTGTATTCAATTAAGACTTACATTCAAGTAATTCTTATATTGAAGTTCATATTTACAATAACATTTTTTTGTCTTTTTTTAGTGCTGTTGTAATCAACCCACACGTGCTCATCGCGCAACTTGATATACCGGATTACATAAGAATAGTTCACGTGATACATATTACATTTCAATCATTACAACAAGTGCTAAGCGTGGATGGCCCTAACCACCTTTACAATAAATTGCGCATTTGATATGATAAACAACAATGTATCACAACACAAGATTACCTCTAAAAGACTCTGACAAAACATATTTGCAGAAAATATAATTTATTACAAAAAAAGGAATCTAAAACTCAGAAAATCAATTTTAAACCAAAAATTACATGCGGGGTTTTAGTCTGAGGGTCATTACAATAAAAATTTCGGCTACTTCAAAAGCTATCAAGTTTTTTGTCCTGAAAAGCATTTTTGATTCATTTATTATAACATAACAGATACGAGAACGCTTCCTTATAGTCTAACAGCCTCTCTAAAATGTGAGCGAATCACTTTTGATCTTATGAAAATTAATGCCAATCAGTCTCCCGTGTATACAACAGAAAATGTGAATCAATTTTGATCCTGCTACGACAGTGAACTAGTCTGTATCACTTTATTGTTGCATCATTTCTGCTCTACCCTGTCTAGGTGCAAGTGATCCACACTAGTTTTGTTTGAATTCCTTACAAGGATTATTAACAACATTAAGAAGCACACCAAGAGAAATGAACAAGAGCGCATTAACTTTGAGGCAGTGGCATCTGGACTGGAGGGTGATGTACACGACTATGACCCGCACCTTTTAGACTCGCTACCATGAAGACGTAGTCTAAGGTTTCAAGTGACCACGTATGAGCATATTGTATAAACGTGTCACAAATTCCACCACAACCAATTCTTTTCAAATGATAAAACAAAAATGACATTCAAAATATCGCATTGATGTAATTGTCAAATAAGTAAGCCTGATTCAAATCAGTACAAACAAGAAACATAAATACCTTACGGCAGTCACAAAGACGGTTAAACTCATTGACTTCCGGAGCACAGTAATCATCACTTTGAAAAGGCTGAAATGGCTGAAATTAAAATGATCATTTTCTTATTTTTCCGCTTAAAATCGTGCATATCATACTTGTTTTCCTAAAGGTAATTTGTAATTAGCATTTAGTATTCTAAAAATGAAATTTAATTTAAACATTGTCTCCGCAACCCACCAATTTACTCAGAAATGCACTGTGTGTAAAGTCCACAATAACAAAACTGTCTCTCTGTCCATACCATAAGACATTTGCTGGTTTCAAGTCCCCTTGCACAATCTCCATTTCATGCAGATAGAAGAGCCCAGAGAGGACATCTTTGCAACATCGTTGAATTAATTGGAACGGCAATTCTTCATCTTTGACAGGATTTCTGTAAATGATATCCATCAATGACCAGTCGGCACGCTCCAAAACTAGACACGCTTGATTGTGTAAAAAGCAAGAGTCCATAAGCTTAACTAGAAACAAATTGTCAGTATTAATCACACGTCTATATTTGAAAAGATAAGGCTGGGTGGCAAAAACAGTTTATACTTTTTTCGAGAATGTCTGTTGAAAACGCTTATGAAGAGCAGATTTCATGAACTGGCTGGAGCTAATCACGAACAATCGTAATCAGTTGCAGCTGGATAATCAATATCCGCTCTTTGATCAGTTAATAATCACATACGGGGAAGTAATCACAAAAAAGTGACTTGTCTACGCTCTCCCCCACTTCAATGATCAACCGCATGAAAAAGTGATCTGTTCACATTTGCCCCTTGCCAGGCAGTGATATTTATATAGACCTATTACCTTGAACTCTCAGGAGGTAGTAAGGGTGGTCTTTCTTGGTCAATTTTGTATAATTGGTAGTATTTTTTCCTTATGTTTTTTTCATTCCCTTCATACGACATTTGAAAATAAAAAGCTAAATTACCAACCAAGTCTATAAATTTTGGAGATTTTTGAAATCCAACAACGTCATTTAAAAAGTCCCAAGTTGATAATTAGAGAAGTGCAGTTCGCTTCTTAACCGGGGTAGGCAAAAACTTATAACTGCTCAATGGTTTCCACATCTGTGGTTCATGATAGATATTCAGAACAATATCTTAAAGTTTAATCTTAGTTGTTGGTTTCATACTTGAAATTTGATGCTATTATTATAGGGTCAGGGTTAAGGTAAGGGTCAAGGTAAGGGTTGGTCTTGGGGTTACTCGAAGACTGTAAGATCCTTACCCTAAGACCAAAGTAATTGAGTCTGAGTTTCTGGTTAAATTGGTATTTTCTTTGCTCCCAGCCAGGGGAAACGATCAAATACTAAATGTAACGTTTTGGCTCATAAATCAGAAGTGAAATATTTCAAATATATGTAGTTTAGTATCATTGGAAAACAGATTTATACATATGACATTGTAGGCTTTACTGGCTATCAAGTCAATGGCACTAAATATCATATATGGGCAATAATTGCATGCTACAGAAGGAGAAAACTATTTCTGATAAAAATTCTTAAATAATCAAAATTGACTGTGTTTATCATTTTTTCTTATAGCGGGGCAATGTGATACAAGCTACAACCTGTGACCTGTGACCACTATCTCACAAGAGAATTATTATATTCTGGCTCAGTCGCAAGTTTCTTAGATGGAGCAAGTCAGCATTAGGTAGACTAGAGTAGGTCAGATTTATTAGGATCGAGGTATAAGTATAGGGACAGTACTGGGTGGACACCCGGGCTGTGTCCTTGGGCTGGAGATCCTTTTTCCTTTCTCCAGGCACTGACCTTTGTCCTTGGGAGGCATATGCTCTGTCCAGGTCTTTGGAGGCTGCTCACGGTGGCTTTCGCACAAAAGCCAAACTTCCTGATTATTCAAGGGATAGGGATTAATTGACAATTAAACGTTTAGTTTGAACCGAGGTTAATAACCCATGTACACGTGCTGATTGCCATTGTTGGGCGGGTTCGATGCTGTTATTTGCAGTGGTCAGTAGCTGGGAGTCTGTGGGCTCATACGCAGATAAAGACAAGGTGCAAGACTAAATCAACCTTCAAATTTGCAGACAAGCAGCACGTGGGAAATGGACAAAATACCCCCCCTCCCTTCCCTAGGGTTATTTTCCCAGTAGGTAGCAATAGAAGCTCTGTTAGCTAGTTAGTCATTTTTGCCTAACCTACCTTGTTTCTTTTTCCTTCTGGTAATGTTTTCTCTGTCCCCTCTTTTTCTCACCGCACCTCTTTTCGGGGTGTGACGTGTGCATTGTCACCAACCTTAAAAGCTCGTTTTGATCAGGCAGTAATGTAAATGGGCAGTATGGCTAGAGAGCCGGGGACCTTGGGGCATTCCCTGTTTGTGGGTTATAGGGGCTGGAAATCCTTTTTCCCTTCTCCAGGCACTGGCCCTTGTCTTTTGGAGGCATATGCTCTGTCCAGGTCCCTGGAGGCTGCTCGCGGTGGCTATTGCACAAAAGCTCAACTTCCTGATACGGGTCAAGAGATAGGGTCTAACCATACTAAAACACTTTTATCCCTCCCAGCTTTAGCTTTTGGGCTGTATGTATGGCACAATCACAAGGACATTCGTTCTGTTATCAAAGAGTTATAAGTCTGAGTTTTTAATCTGTAGAACAACCTACTGTTGAAAAATAAACATTTAAGATATCAAAAATGTCAAAAAACTAAATTCAAAAAATTTTCCAGAAACACCTATTACATAGAAGCATAAAACCTAAAAAGTTAAAAGGGATTTTTGTCCTGATTGTTGACATAACTTTACAGTATTTCTTATTTTGTTGTTTTGTTTTGTTTTTATCTTATTTTAGTTGAGAGTTTATGATAAATGTGGCATTCCTTAGCCATAGCACCTTCAGTGCCAAAGACGAGGGACGTGAAAGTTCCATTTTCAATTCCATTCACCGTCTTTTTGTATGCACGTTTCTTTTCATTTTCTGCTTTCTTGAGAATGCTTTCTGTACGTAGATGCTAAGTCGATTTAGCAAACACGTGGGATATTTAAAAGGCAGTCTGCCCATCACGGAAGAAACTTCTCGCTTTGACATCCAGCCGGGTGTTATCTTCGGTATTAGTGGAGGATAAAATGAAAGTTTCACCCGTAGCTGGTATCATTCTTGGCTCAATAGCCATTTCTTTGCAGACTTCTGAGAGTATTTTCGCTTCACAGTTTCAGATATTTTAGTGTCTAATGTGAACCAAACCCCGTTTTTGCAATTCAGGGCATGCATCAAAGAGGTTGTTACACGGGTATTTACTTGGTAAGCCTTTCAGAGGTAAGCCGTATCTTAAAAGAGACTGCATCAAAACATTATTCCTTCTTTAATACATTTCCTTCTTCTTTGAGAAGAATTGTATTCAACCAAACAGATTTTTCTACAATGAGTTGGGTATTTTTTTGGAATAGAATTGGCTGACCCTTTGCTCCTCGATATTGTATGGAGTTTCACTTAATCAACAAGCGGCTGTACTTCTTCCTCCTTTGGGAAAAAGTGTGGACTTTGTTGCACTTTCAAAGCTGCTTGTGGTAAACTGACAGTTAGTCATCGATGTTTCATACTCGAATCCTAACTCTTTTATTATGTCAATAATGCCCATTTCAACTAGAATATTTGGCACAGACAGAATCTCGTGAAGTTCTTGAGAGATCTGAAACTTGAAATCGCTTGATATTGGAACAGGTACAGAACTTGAGGATGGCGAAAAGAATCAGAAACATAGCAAAAAATGGTACAACATTAAATGCTAAACACAGGAACACCTGGTACCAGCAAAGAACAAGCATTGACTTAATACAGGTGGTTGGAATCGAAATCACAACCCTTTGGTTAGAGACCAAGTGCCAGAGCAATTGTGTTATACAGCGCAAAAGTTATACGGCTTGGGAGAAGCCCTAATGATAATTATCTTCACAGCAACTAGATAAACTCGGCTAATTCCAAGTCTTGGCTTTTTTGTTGTATAGAACAACCATTAACGTAATTGGTTTCTAACCAAGGGGCTGTGAGCTCGATTCCTACCACCTGCATGGTAAAACATGTTCAGTAGTGCTACTCTGAGGGGATCAATCAAAACGTTTTAGTAGCTAGTTATCATATTTCTTCTTTTTTACGGCTTTCCTCGGCATCCTCAAGTTCTGTACCAATCAAAGGCTGTTTTGACGTAGATAGTTTCAATTCCAAAGCTTTAGTAACTATTATGTTTCGTCATGTTTCCTATTTTTCTTATCATTATCAAAGAAGTCGAAAAAGCAAGGCAACCTTTTGATCTTTTAATATTGATTTTCTTGATGGAAAACAAACTTCATCTTACTAATTAAGTCAATATGTGTATACTCTTGTTTATTTTATTTACTGCAAATGAACAGGGAATTGAAATCAATTGATTTTTTAATCTAATGTACTTGTTCTAATGTAATCTAATGCATAAGTATCGTGTCATCGTAATGGTTATCTTCATTCAAGTTCTCCGAAGGATATAGTTTTTTATACCAGGGTTGGCACAAACTTATGATGCAAAACGAAAAGGATGAATCAGAAAATCTAAATATGTCTTTCAAAGACTTTGGACTTTACTTTCTGATAACTAAGATAATGGGGGGGGGGAGGCTTTCAGTCAACGTGACTCTAAATCATTCTACTCGAAATTTATGGGAATATCTCAAATCGAGTTACTAACAATAATCACGCTTTTCTACAAAAGTGGGCTAACTGTGCTCGCCTTGTTTTGTCAATAACAATGGGGATGGCAAAATAAAGCTTTTTGTCATCAGGCCAATCATTTTGCTTCAAATAAACCACGTAATTCTTTTTCTTCTGAAGACGTGGGCAAACGCAGTCTCCACTTACGTCGATTTCCAAATTCCAAAAACTATCCTTTTTCAATTTCTTCGCCACTTCATCTCTTTGAGATTTTGGTCTTTTCAAAACATATTTAGTCTTTATTTTGACTGATTTCGCTTTTTTATTCACCACAGAAACTTTCCCAATGAAAACTGAAAACAGAGATGAAAACAAATTATCCTGGTCTCCAATCATTGGCATTCTAATCAGAGAATTGAGTTCAGCCGCAAAGGGAGTTGGGCAGAGGGCCAGAACTAAATTACAATATAAATTTTCGTCTTTAATATTTGCTCCACTGTTGTCAAACGATGTATTTTATTAAGTCTCTTGGTCCTTACTGGCTTTCTAGATCTGGCACTTAAAATCATCTCTGAACATTTTATTAATTGAGGGATAGCTTCCTCGGAGTTCATAGGTCAAACTTTCTCTCGGCAAAACTTTCATCAGCTAGAACCTTTTTTTATATTTACTATGTCAAGTGTTAAAGGCTCCAAATGAAAAAGAGATGAGATCAAATTGGTTCAAATACTGCTTAAAACTTGCTTTTTTCAGAAAGTTAAGGAAACGTTTGACAAAACTTTCAGAAACTTCCTCGATCATTATTTCCTATTTTGCCCTACTCTGATTAACGACTGTGCCACTGTAATTTTTAATACATAAATTTTGATAAATCTCTATAGTATTGCGTTGTCTATATCTTCATCGCAGTGCTCGATGTAGGTACAAAGCGATATAGATGAGAAACAAGAAAGGAGACTGAATCTCTTTAACTCAAAGTTCCATAATTACAAAGTTACATAACTATTCTTAAGACAGACTCAAACAGACTATAGATTATTTCTATAGTCTGTCTAGTGATTGCGAGAGTATAAAACAGAGAACTAGTCTCTTTCGAGACACAAAGAACCAGACTTCTTTCTTGTGTCTTATTCGATTTTTTATCAACTGTTATAGTAGATGACTAGCTGTGCTTGACGCCCGCGATGCGGACAAGTATAGTATCAGATTAGCCTTAGCAAGACAAGATTCTTTTTCCCTACATTTTGTCTGTGACACTGCAGCCGCGTGACTTCTACTGTGTTGGGTTATATGAAGTCCCTCATAATTAATTTAGAGGTCTCAAAATTGATAAGCGGTTAAAAACTTTCTGAAATTTCCCTAGAGTCCAGGGAGGGTTTTTGGAATACTATAGAAAACTTACCTCCCCGGACTCTAGCGAAATTTCGGAAAGTTTTTAGCCGCTCATCAATTTTGAGACATCTGCATAAATTATAAGGGACTTCATATGACCCCACACAGTAGAAGTCACGCGGCTGCAGTGTCACAGACAAAATGTAGGGAAAAAGAATCTTGTCTTGCTAAGGCTAATCTGATACTATACCCGTCCGCATCGCGGGCGTCAAGCACAGCTAGTCTACTTATATTGAGAAAGATTTTTTTCAAGCCAAAAATGTATATAGGCCTACCAATAAAATCAATTTAGAAATCCAAATGAATGGAGAAGAAGAACAATCTATATAAAGCACAGCTGCAGTTGCTTATGTTACCAAGCAGGTAGCTGAAAGAGATCATGATCGAAATCCCGGAGAGCCAGGGGATTCTCTTCCGTTTATTACGCTAAGGCTCAATATGTATGATAATAGATTTAAGAACGAATAATTCGAATGAACCAATAAGATGATGTTAGGAGAGTACTAAAAGATTGAAGCAACAATAATATGATTGTTGATTTATATATATATCATCGCTTAAGTCTCTTATCATGCGTATTCAGGTCGTAATTGTTTAGCATAAAAGATAAAACAGAATATATGGGCTCTCCAGAAATTCAATTATGATATCTTTCATCTATTGACTAAGCGAGTACATAACGGTATACGATATTGTTTGTGAGGCTTCCTTGCGACAAAAAAACCTTGAGGCCTTTGAACAACTGGGATCTCGACATTCCCACATAGAGCTATCAATGACTGAAAACTGGTTGGGGAAGGTAAACATCAACATCACCAAACAACTGGCCTTGTGCCTTGTTAACCATAAAACCGGCAAAGAACTGTGTCTTCAACGTAAAATTTAAAATAATAAAGAAAAAAAGACATAATGTATGCTATTTGGATATTCGAAATGTGTTCCAGCGAGCTTTTTGGAAAACTCGGTTGAATCTTTACTATAAATTATAAAAGCTACATTTTACAATAAAACACATTAAACAAATGGTGTTTGTGGTGTAATGATTAGCACTCTGAACTTTGAATCCAGCTACCCGAGTTCGAATCCCTGTAGCATCAATTTATTTATAAAAATGTAGGTGGTTTCTTTATTTTTTTCTTATATTTTATGAAGATGAAATTGTACAGTGAAATTCAAAATTATTAACAAGTCTTATGGTGCAATGATTAAAAATTTCATCTTGAAATTCACGAATACAAACGACTGAGAGAAAAGTAAATTCACAAAACAACACAAAGGGAGAACAGAAGAATCACAGACCGTGCAGGGAAAGAAACAATAGATGGCCGCAAGCCAAACGAAACTTTTTCGAGCCGAGAGAAAATTGAAATTTTAACCAACTTATAGGTTTCAAAACGCTTAGCTAAATCTTAAAACAGTGTCCGGCAAGAAACTGAATCGATTAAAAAAAGAAGCGCATCTCTAGGTGGTCCAGGAAAAAAGCCTTTCTTGTGTAATCGAACAATGGGACACAACAATGGGGCAACCTAATTTGCATATAGGAATATTAGTAATATAGAAGACGTACGACTCAACACTGGCTTTATTATCTAAAAGTTGTCGTATGAGATTCCAAAATCTGAGTCAGAATTTGAATCTGGAAACAGCCCTGTATCTACCTGGGTCGATCGGTATACGAATTACGAGTTAGAATCTTGAAAAGAAGAAAAGATGAGAAAAATGGGATGTAAAGAGCTATCAACTCACCAATATCGTGTTTTCCACACATTTCATCAAACGCCTCTGGACTTGAGTTGCATGAAGTACAAGTCGTTGTCTCTGCAAAAATCATTCAAATATTAGCAGTGTTTAATTTCTTTTCTAAAATGACACTTTTTGCAATAAGAGGTAATTTGAAAAGTTAGTGTACAACCTCCTGAAATAAATCAAATACAATTCCTTTTTGCCATAGGAGTCTTTTTACTTAACATGCAAAAACATAAAGCACGATCCTTTTGCTTTGAGATAAATTGAAAATATTAACAGTAATTTCGTTATCATAATCAATGGATACTTTTCATAAGGTAGAAGCAAGGCATAATTAAGCATAAAAAAAGCTGGAACTTTTATATATAAATGAGATGAATTCTCCATGGTTCTTTTCAATTAGGTCTTTATCTGTGCTTTGGCTGGAAGCACCAATTTGTTAACATTTTGATAAGTTGAGTTTCAAGGCTTATCATATAGAGTTTGCGAGTTTGAAGCATCATTTTGCCCCCTCCCTTCATGGGATTAATTCACCAACTTGATTTTAGGAGAGGACTTGTTTGAAGAGATACAGTGGTGTTCAACATATAAGAAAAACTGATTTAAGAAACACACACCTGGTCCCTAAAATATAGAAATTCTCTTTTTGTAAGTAACATCTGGATTTATTTCAATAAAGAAGCGTCAGAAAGGCCCTAGATTTGATGTTGAAAATAATGTTTCTTATATGCAGGATACTTCTGTAGCCTAAAGAGAACTGAAAGACCCTCTAGAATAAGTAGAAATAAAGTTTAGGATATGGCAGGTGTCTTTAGAAGCAAAGGAGTCTGGCCTAGAAAGCTAGGAGCAAACCCACAAGAGAATATTTGCAGGAGGGGACTTATTTTGAGATAGCCTGAAGACAACTTGCTGTGGACATCTTGAAGTAGGTAGAATACAATTAAGGACATAACAATGGTATTTAGAAGACAAGGAATTTAATTAGGTGAGGACTTTTTTGAAGAAATAGTCTAAAGAATTCTCACTGTAGAACCCTTAAAGCAAGTAAAAATACAATTTAGGCTGTGACAGGTTTTGGAAACAAAGGAGCTTGGCCTAGAAAATTCCGGGAGTAAAAATAGAAGAGAATTTCATTAGATGGGGACTTTTTGAGGAAATAGCCTAAAGAGATCTTACTATAGGACCCTTTAAACAAGTAAAAATACAATTTAAGCTGTGACAGGTTTTTTGGAAGGAAAGGAGCTTGGCCTAGAAAGTTTCGGAAGCTAGAAGAGAATATCATTAGGTAAGGCCTGATTTGAAAAGAAAGCCTGAATAGAACTTAAGCCTAAGAGAATCGCCTAAATCTCCGAATGCAGGGTTCGAATACTTTCCTTCTCACATTTTCTTGGTCCTCCTCCCCTATTCTTTTGTTTTGGGACAAGAAAATATCAAAAAAAGGTTGGAAGATTTAGAAACGGGAAACAGACCTGGAACTTTTAAAGAAGCAGATCAGATTTTTTAAAGGAGACATGGTGTACGATCCTTTTTAAAAGAGGCCAAGGGAGAAAACCTCCCCGTTAAAAGATATTTTCGCCGTAGCTGTTTCGGAAAAAACAGGTACAAATGAACATGAAAATAGATGAAAAAGTACTTACGGCATGTTGGAACACTTTGGCGCAAATGTCCTTTTTGGCACAAACTCACTGCCGAACCTTTCAGCTCGTTATTTCCAACACATGCAAACGTTTGTGGTCTGAGGTTGAGTACACTGGGTTTAATTGCACGAAGAGGATAGATAACATCATTTATGCAAGTAGAAGTGCCTGAAATTCATCAAATTTGGTTCAAGTATGTGATCAAGAGACCCAATGTGCCCTCCCGGTTATCACATCACTGACTGTGCAGCAACTCGTAAACTTCGGCATACGATGTAATAATTGTTAAGTATGTGATCAAGAGACCCAATGCGCCATGCCAGTTATCAGCACACTGACTGAGCAGCAACTCATAAACTTTGGCAAAAGATGTACGGTTTACAAATTTACGGTTCTAATATCTAATTTATGATTGAAATTATTTCATTTGGATTTCCCAAAATTTTCAGGTCAAAGCTCAATTCATCCCAAACGCATTATGAAGCTTTCTCGATTCAATTCAACTAAAATCTCTTTTCCCTTTTAACATAATAACAATTAAAGGGGTGGATGAATGTAAAAACTTACTGAAAACACATCTGGGTGCTTTTCCATCCCATTTACCATCAACACAACGTAACTGCTGTTTACCACTCAGTCGGTAGCGGTTTTTACACGTGAAGGTTGCCTCTTTACCAACAACTGTGACATTTCCATTCCTTATCTTCGGGGTTTTACAATCTGCAAATTTAGCAATATCAATATTATTATCTCTATCAAAATCATGTCGCCTACGAAATCATCATCGTGCTTGATGTAGGAAGGTGCGGAGGGATATAGATTTGAAACAAGAAAGAAGACTAGCTCTCTGTAACTCAAAGTTCCGTGCTCCTGTTTGCATAAGACAAAATCTATCATTATCATTATCATCATTTAAGAGGATAAACTTAGCTATCATTATCATGATTATCATCTAAGAAAATAGGCTTAGCTATCTCGAAAATCTGCTATAAATAGACGCAAGAAATGCTTCCTAGGCTGTTGGCCCTATCTTTACGATATAAACATATATCTTTACGATATAAACCACAGGTGCTAAATCTATTTAATTCAATATAACAGTATTTTATCGGTAAAAATATCGAGGATGGCAAGGAGAAATTGAAACATAGCGAAAACAAATAACTACTAAAGGGCTTTGCGTCTGAAACTCATCTAAGCAGTACACCGGAACAGTCCTTGATTGGTACAGAGTTTGAGGAAGGAGAAGAAAAGTATAGTCTTTGACCGATTAAGAGCTTAACCCTATTATGGCCGGGGGGGCACAAAGTGCCCGCGGCAAATTAAAAATGCTGTATCTCGAAAAAACACGTAATATTCTACTGAAACCTGTTCGACTTTTCCTCAAATTTATCAGAGAACCTGAAAAATTATTTTTGTTACTATCACACCTTCGCTGATCACATGACACCTCTTTTGTATTTCACCATTGGCTTTGTTTTGACAAGGGCTTTTGAATGATATCTAATTTATTAGTATTTGCTGACGTAAGCAGAATTTAAAGTCTATGACGTCATCAATGTTTATGACGTCATATCTATAAA
This sequence comes from Pelagia noctiluca, assembly GCA_963924455.1. Lineage (NCBI taxonomy): Eukaryota > Metazoa > Cnidaria > Scyphozoa > Semaeostomeae > Pelagiidae > Pelagia > Pelagia noctiluca. The sequence goes on from OZ004316.1 coordinate 15,418,451, forward strand.
AGACAATTATTTCTTTCATTTGAAATTCCTTTTTTGGCGTTACTGAATAGAGATAAACTAGAAAAAATCCTATTTTTCAATCTGAATAGCTATTTTATCTTATTTTTCTTCATTGTAAAATTCATCGACTTGAGCATTTATGAAAAAAATGGTAAAAATATGAAAAAATATAAAATAAAGTCAAATAAATTCATAGATTATGATTTGACAATGCTTTTTGTTCATAAATAGACCATTTGAGAGGCAAAAATACAATAAGGATAGCTTCAATAACAAGCTAAATGCCGTAGTTATCATGGTTTTTCAGACTTATGACGTCACTTTAACGTCATTGGTAGCCATTATAGTTTTAAAAACACCATCAATCGATAGAGCAAGTAAAGTTCTATAGTTCTACTAAGTTTCAAGCTTTTATCGCATTCCTAACAAGAATTATAGGGGGCGGGCACAATGTGCCCCCCCCTCCCCCTCGGTAGTACAAGGGTCCAAAAAGCCCGGTAGTAATAGGGTTAAGGATTGCAAGGAGAATCAGAAAAAAACGAAGCATATTAGCCGCCAAACTTGTTCCTGACACTGAGCAGAGAGATATAACACATATCACGATGATACATCAGAAAGAGAACAAAAACGGAACCAATTTTATAAGTATGTGTCATGATAATAAATTTAAGAATGATATGGATGAGATACCTGAGCGACAGGCCACATTTTTTGTTTCCGTCCACCTTCCATCCTGGCATTGATAAGTGATCTTTCTTTCATCTGTGCAATTTTGAACAGCAGAAGAGCCGTGAATCCTGTTTGCTGATGAATAATCAAAGCCTTGTCCTCGATCTCTTTTACAGGGTGCTTAAATACAAAAATGAATGGATATCAGCATTGCAAATGCATTTCATTAAATCATTAGAAATGGTATTAGAAGGGGGTTTTGGGGTTTCACAGGTTGTTGTTTTTCCCCTTACACTAAATCTAATGTCTCAGTCAGGCATCTAACCCACAACCTTTATAAACAATGGCGCGAGCTCTCAGACCAATGCTAGACAACACATTGAAATTACTGATTATTGCGGGAGCATTGTTATTTTTATCGGACCGACTCCCTGTTGATTTTGTACCAAATACCTCTCTTTCTAGGCACACTGTCCCTCTTATGCTTTCAGCAATATACATAATCCGCAATTGTTGATAATACCGCGACCTGGAGAAATTGTTTTTTTTTTTAATTTCAACAGTGCAGCACATTTTTTTATTGCGTATTCCAGATTTTAAATGATTTTGAATTATCAGGGTAGTAACTGCATTAAAAACCATAATGACTGGATATATTTTATAGCAAATGCGTTCCCTAAACTCGCATTATTGTGCTAGATGTACAAATGTACAGACAAAAATAGATGAAAAACAAGAAAGAAGACTGACACTCTATGACTTAAAGTTTCATGCTCCTGTAATCATCAGACTCACTCCTAAACAAACGCTCAAAACTGACCCAAAAATGCCAAAAAACTAAAAAACTAAAAAACTTATTGACTTGAATATAAAAATAACTCCTTTGCTTTCATCATGAATGGCTTGTAAATGAATGTACGTAAACCGTGATGTAATTCAGTATGGCCTGTCTGATGATTGCAAGAGAACACGAAGCTTTGAGATACAGGGAGTTAGTTTCCTCTCTTGTTTCTCGTCTATTGACTGGATGTATGGACTATGATATTGAAGCTTAAGACCATATTTGCAAGAATACTAATTTGTTGTCAGAGCATGCTTTTGCTAGTTCTAAAATCAGAGTTAAATAAAAGAAAAACTGTCAAGAGAGTGGAAGTATGAACTGAGAATAAGGAAGGAGAGCTTGTCTTGAATATTATGAAGTTCTATTTATCTTTAATTAGCAACGTGAGGCTTACAGAATAAACAGGAAAAAAAACGTTTAAGAGCCTACTATCTACATAGGGAATAAAAAACCAGAAGAGGGTGGTCTCTCTCCTCGAAGGGGGTACTCTCCTTTATTAGCTCTGCCACTGTGGGAGTTCCTCCTTAAGAGTCCTTTTCATACAAATATTCTGTTGTTAAGAGTTCTTCTTTTACTTTTTATATCTGTGTTTTTGTCAAAATTTTAATTTTTCAAATTGTTTTAATTAATCAGACTTCGATTAGAGAATTTGTATGCTGTGGAACAATAAAAACTAAACTGAAAAAGACCTTACCGTAATTAATAGAAGAAGATAAACAATTGTTGTTGTTTTGTTTTCTTACTGGACGTTGAAAGGAGCCCGAGAACGCAGAACTTGGACCCATTTCTTTATTGTTGTTATCATACACGTATGCACTTACTACATCGATATGATTGCAAATATCACAAAGTCTTTCATAAACAAGACACACATGTGGATAACGGAAACAAATGTCGGTTTTTCACCTATTATTTTAACCATAAACTATTTTAAAACAATGTGAACAATATACTGTGCTCTCTCTCGATCTAGGAAAACCTGTGCAAAAGGAGTAATGGGTTTTCCAGTCATCTCTTAAAAACAACCTCACCTAGACACTTCCTGCTACCACTCCATGCTGCATTTTCACATTTGCTCTCGGATTCACCATCCAGCACATAATTAAAAGCACACCTGAAGATGCCCGAGGCTCCCTCGTCTCTGCTGTCTGCTATGATGTCCAGATTGGTGTCATCAAATGTCAGTGGGCATTGGGGAGCTGTTGGAAATTAATCATATTTTACTTTGTTGCTGATAATCAGCAGAAATAGGGTTTTGAAAATATACAGATAAAACTAGAAGATACACACAACGACAAAATACTCTGCTTCAGGAATTATTTCAACTTCTCTTCAGAGAAAACACTTTTCATAAATATTTTCTGTAAGCTTGAATTTTTTCCTAACACTAAAACTTTTTAAAATGAGTTATTCATCTCAAATAATTATTTAAGATATTTTACTGTTTATTTTTGTTTCTGAAAATCTGGCTAAGGTTAATTTGAGGAGAAGCAGGGTTTCGTAAATAGGCAAAACATCGAACAACGCTACTACTAGATACAGCAATCAACGAAATACTTTGCTACATGCTTGATTCCATCTTACAGATGAAATATCTTTCATAAATATTTCAATTTGACTGACAAATTTTCAGTAACAGCTGAATGGAAGAATGATTTCTTAATATGAATTCCTTGACTGTTTGAAACAGGCTGTTTATCGTTCCAATGCATTGCAAAATCATTGCAAAGCATGGCCCAAAAATCGCTCAAGGTTTTTCAAATCTTTGCAACTCCTTTAAACTCCTCGGAGATTGTTTCAAAATCGTTTCAGAATCATCTCAAATCGTTAGATATTGTTTCATCAATGTTTTCATAAAGCATCGCTCCCAATCACTGAACATTTTTCCAAATCATTCAAATTATTGAAAATTTGATTAGAAATTCTTGCGACAACGTTCAGGTCTTCAAATCTTCAGATCGTCTCATGTCGTTGCCAAATCTTTGCAAATCCTCGCCCCAAATCGCTTGGCATTTTTTCGAATCTTTGAAAAGTCCTTGAGAAACCATAAAAATTGTTTCGATTCATCAACACATCATTGCAATTTGTTCGATAATCGGTGCAAGTCGGTTGAAATTCATTACATATCACGCAAATTCGTTGCAAACCAACGGTCTAAATCGCTCAATATATTTCAAATCGATATATACATATTTAAAAACGCCTTAAAGATATACCGGAGATTGTTTCAAAATTGTTTTAAAATTATCTCAAATCATTGCGTGTATTGTGCAAGGTTTGCTTTTTGATTTTGTTAACGATTGAGTTACTGAACTGAATACAAACATTTATTCAAGATTAATCAAGATTAACGCATGGGACTGCTTTAAGCATAATTGAACACTTTATAGTTCTCCCGTCGGGACTTTTGACTAAACATGAATAGCAGCAATTTGTTGAGGCAAAGGGGAGAAAGCTTGATAGACGTGTCACTTCCGCTGTTTTCAAACGAGATTTGGTCGCCAGGATAAGCAGTCTGTAAATTTATTCATTGATTTTATTGTATTAATCTATCTAAATGCTAAAATTATTAACTACATTTTGCCCTTTGCATTACTGGTTGTTATTAACATTTTTGTTTTTTTAATACGAAGAGTTTCTTTAATTGGTATTCGTAGGTATTGATACTGTAATTTATTTTCTAGCAAACCACAGATTCGTATTACTAAAACATTTGGTTTATTTACTGTATTTTCTGGGTGCGGTTTACGCTGCCTTTGGGCAGTTTTCCCGATGCTTTGAGACTTGCTAATTACATTGCGAATTTTTTCATAATTGTTGCAAGTCGTTCTAATTAGCTATGTTAATCTTTCTTTGTTCTATTTAAAATATTCGTCTCAAAAACAAAGCTGACTGATGGTCGATGATTACGGAAGCAAATAAAACATTTAACAAAATGCTTATCAATTTCGCTTACCCTCCTGAATTTGACGAACACATTTAGGAACAGGATGCAGCCAGTTTAGGCCATCACATAATTGACGAGTGCCGTTGAGCTGAAAGCCATTGGAACAGTGATAATTTGCATTCTCATTTTCGAGGTACCATTTATCTCCAGTTTTCCCATTTTCTGGATCAGATGGCTTCGGACATCCTATAAGGACATTGGATAGAGTGGTCAGATTTGGAGGAAAGAGATTGTTCATAAAAGCTGTGAAGTCTCATTCAAAATCTAGGTTTTTATGTTTTTACGAATCTCCTGCTATTGCATATTACGTAAATTATCTAAAGGTTAGAAATTCGACGGCGTAGTTAATCGATTTTCGCTGATTTTTTTAATTTAGACTTTTCCCACGCTGCATGTCAATGTTTGAAAAAACAACCCCAGCAACTCCTTCGGTCGTCGTATATCAAAGGTGTACAACGTAAATTTCATTGGTATTTCACAAATCAAAGCTAAAAGAGCCTTGTAGTTTACTTGCTGTTCATGACTTCTCTCCAATATAAACCCCTTCCAGAGGGATCGTCTATTAGGTGGGGTTATTCTTGATAGAGGTAGTGTTTCTCGAAATAAATACAATATAGAGGGGGCTTTAAAAAGAAAAGCGTTTAATCGAAGCATCACAATGCACTAATTCAGAATAAGATGGAACAACTTAAAGGATTACATTCATTTATAAAAAAAGAAATTCTGTCCCTTTGCATAACATAAAGTGCAAAAACTCACCTGTTTTATACAAAGAATTCCTCCATTCACCACCACATATGCCTTTCCCATCTTCACATCGCATGTCGCATGACTCTTCTTCTCCTTTTCCATATCCGTTGTAATCATTTCCACAGAAGCAATGCCTTCCCCACTGCAATCCAGCATACTTGTGACTGTACACTTTGCCACAGGTTGTGATGCATTTTTCAGTGAAGCTTTTACCAGGAGCGAGCATATTGGAATGATCATAGAAATCAAAATGTTTCAATGACAAATCACGAGATTTCTTGTCAATATAACATCCGAGGTAGCGGTCAGAAAACTCGTCATTACCTAAAATAGATATTTTACATTTAATAGAGAGACCTAGATGTAAAATACCAGCTATATTTTCTATAAATTGGTAATAATTCTAGATTGTAAGAGCTGAGCATACGATATACAGCTACAGATTACTGGTTTTTAAAAAGTAAAGGAGTGGCTTTTGTAAGAAGCATATTGGTATTTCAAAGGTTTTCTCACATGTACATCATAAATTTAAACTATTACGAAATTGGAATACACGGAAGGTATGGCTGTTTATCTTGAAACCTACTACCTGATTGATTTTTATATCTAAAATCAATCTAATTAATTGATAAGATAGATCTATGAGGGTATTTCAAAAAGTACGAGGAAGTGTGTGATCTGAATGACGACAGTGTTTGATATTTTCTGAGGTTAGGAAATATGAAAGACCTGGGAAATTCAATCCATACTCTTTATTGTAAAGAACATAAGGAAATTTGTTAATATTTCGATTTTTATATAATTTGTATATCATGAGCAGAGCGATCTTCAGTGGACTACATTAGGTTCTCCTTCTTCCCACGCACTGCCATCGACTGGAACCTGCTGCCATCCAATATTGTCACCGCCTCTACCCTGGACATATTCTGGGCCCGACTAAGAAGTGTTTGTCAAAAAAACAGGGTGTATATACATCAATCATCATTACTCGTTGATTAATTTTTGAAAATTTTACAACGCCCAACAATTCTGTCAAAACCCTTCCACCCAAAATTTGAATTTACATCAATCATCATTACTCGTTGATTAATTTTTGAAAATTTTACAACGCCCAACAATTCTGTCAAAACCCTTCAACCCAAAATTTGAATTTAGTCGAAGGTAAGAAGTTAAAGATCACAGTAATATGTTAAAGATCACAGTAATATAATAAAGGTCACAGTAATATGTTTAAGGTAGCATTACAGCAATATAACTAACTGGAAAGTCTTTGATAACTAGGGGACTTTGGGACGGCGAGGAAAATCAGGAGCGTAGCGGGCATAGCAAAACATAATCATTATCAAGAAATTAAGTAAAAATATGAAATGAATGTAGAACTTGAATTTTATCCTTTTTTCTGAGCCAGCAGCCTCCCGGTATATAAACAGTACTGTGCCATTGATGTTCATTAAAATTAGAAAAAAAAACAAATTCATTCAAACAGTAGAAGCTAAGGCAGAGCGATTAAATACTAAAATGATGGTTCCTTCCTTTTCAAAAACTACCATTTGATCATTAGTATCCGGGTTCTAGTTTCTAGCTTTTCCTAGTTTTTCTATATTTTAAATTAGAAGGTCCTGTATAACTGTGATTTTCTTTTGATGCAGGTTTTGGATTTCTTCCACAGTTTCTTAACTTCAGCCACTGCGTTATTCGAAAGTTGTTCTCTTCTTCTCGTATCTTCATAGTCTCCCAAAAGTGAACCTTATTTCTTCGTTTTAAATGTAAGGTCCTGTATAACTGTGATTTTCTTTTGATGCAGGTTTTGGATTTCTAGCTTTTGAAAAGGAAGAAAACAACTCCTTGCCGTTTCTTGACGTTTCTGTGGAGAAAACCGAATCTGGTTTTCTCACCAGTGTTTACAGGAAACCAACTTTTAGCGGCCTATATACACGTTGGGATTCCTTTTGTGCCAAACAAATCAAAATCAATTTAGTCAACACATTAGTTCACCGGGCACTTATGATCTGTCCCAAACCAAAACTCAATTTAGGATTGGCAAAAATAAAATCTACTCTCATCAACAATGGATATCCAGAAGATCTCATTTCGGCTTGCTTTCGTAATAAAATCGCAGGTTTTCGGCTGACAAAAAGATTGGTCCCTAAAAGTGCCCTGTTTATCTAAAATTGCCTTACATCGGCAACGTCTCCTTGCGATTCGAAAAACAAATTAAGACAGCCATAACTAAGTGCTACGCCACAGTCAGCCCCCGTCTCGTCTTCTCTTCTAGGAAAATAATTCCATCTATCCGCAAAGATAGTGTGCCTACCACACAAAACAGCCTTGAAGTTTATGAATACTCGTGCCGGTGTGATGCCAGGTACGTAGGTCGCACAACTCAGCGGTTATGTGATAGGGTTAAACAACACGTGCCGTCTAGCATACGCAACAAAACTGTGCCGCAACGAGAACAACCATCTCGCGCCTCAAAACCAAAAAGATCACTAAAACATGACTCTGCTATAGGTCAACATTTGCTTGAAAACCCAGAGTGTGCTAAAGCCTACAGTGAGAATTGCTTTCGAATAATTGGCAGAGCAAGGTCTACATTTCACTTAGCTATTTTGGAATCAGTCTACACAAAAATCAGGGATCCCCATTGTGTAGACAGAAGGAGTTCGTTTTCGCCTTAGGACTCTTGAAGTAATCTTATTGGTCAGCTCACTGTATCTTGGGTGTTGATTGGTTTTCCTACACCATACCAATCATTCACCTCTTTTCTGATTGGCCTATTTCGATCCAGATCTGGGTATATAAATCAGTTAGGTTTCTGTTTCGTTCTCTTTCTGACGAATTACTCTGTTGAGTGTCAGACGAAAAGCTTTAGTAATCTATGTGTTCGTTTCGCTATGCTTCCGATGTTTCTGGCTATAGTGAAGTTTTGTACCATCCAAAGACTGTTCTAAAATTTAGTAAATGAAAAATGGGCAAAATTGCTGTATCGAGGAAGACAGATAGGAAAATCTGAAAAATCTGTCATGTTACTCTCTTTGTTTTTGATATGTATAATCTATAAGAACCCCAATATTTACGAACAGCCAGAATCAAACTATTCTTAGTCGCTCTTAAGGAAAAGAATGTATGAGCTCCAATCGATAAGCCAATCCAAAATCTTTGATTTGAAAAATAATCAAAGGAATCATTTTCTAGATTATCAGTAAACATAAAATACGTGGGGAGAATTTTCGAGGATAAACCAATGAGTAAATTGAAGTACCTCTGAAAAAACTTTCGCAATTAAAAATCCAAGGATAGCAAGAAACTTTCAGGACTGGTTCGACCTTTTTGTTCCTTGCAAAAACCATTTGTTCGTCGGTAAGTCAACTTACAAGATATAAACAAAAAGAATAATCACCTGATTTTTTAAGGACACATTCTGGGACAACGTGTGACCATTGACCATCATCTTTACATTCAAGAGTAGCTTGACCTTTAATCTGATACCCATCACTACAAGAGACGGCAACTGTTGTCCCAACAGCAACTGCACTGGTAGATAATCTACCATTAATTGGAGCAATAATCTCTTCACAACTAGATCCTGGTAGAATGAAATCACCACATGAGAAGATGCAGGATTTTTAAGAATATATTTCTAAATAAAATGACCCGAGGGGGACAAGACCTTGTTGGCCACTTTGTCAGACAGCTGTTATTTTGGATAGTGACTAGGCCTTTGTTTTTATTTGTGTTTGTTTTGCAATATCTTTGAAATATTGCCTTCTTTTTTTAATTGAAATTCTTGAATAACTGTAAGTTTCATTTATTGTAGATACTCGCTTATTTTGTGTTCTCCCCTGCAATGACTGACACAATAGTCGTATTTGATAAAATCGGGTTTCATTGGTATAAAAGACACGAATCAATGACATAATGTATCCGACGAACACTAATAAATAAAATATGATTATGTATTATTGATAAAACCCAATACATGATGGTAAAATATTGATGATAATATCAATGACTTTCATGGATAACTGTTATCATAGGATAAACAGAAACACGTAATAACATGATATACAGTGTTGAAACACATACGGGCTTAAAACCACATATTTCAATAGATATAATTTAATATTCATAAACCCAATACATGATGGTGAAATACTCACAGAGACTGTTGATGATAGTATCAATGACTTTCATGCATGAATATTATGATGTGATTCACAGAAAGAGGTGATATCATGATATAAATTATCGAACCACATATGTGCTAAAACCACAAATTTCAAAAAATATAATTTAATATTCATAAACCCAATAGATGATGGTAGAATATTCACAGAGACTGTTTGATGAAAGTATCAATGACTTTCATGCATTACTATTATGATGTGATTCACAGAAAGACTTGATATCATGATATATATGTATATACAGTATCGAACCACATGTGTGAAAAACCACATATTTCAATGAATATAATCTGCTATTCGTAAAACCCAATACATGATGGTAAAATCTTGTTTTCAAAAGAAGAATGATTTGGAAGATATTTTAAAACAGAACTAAGGCATAAGGTGAAGTGAATTTCAGACTTAAATTTATCTGGGTATTGGTAAAACTCACTGAACAAGGTCTTTAACATTATTTGAGTACGACTGGATTCGGAAGATATTCAAAACAGAACTAAGGCATAAGATGAAACGAATTTTAGACTGGAATGTTAAAAAACTATTTGTTTTTTCGTTAGTCTGGGTGTTGGTAACATACTGATGAACAAGTTCTTCAACATACTTTGAGTACGATTTGATTCGGAAGATCTTTAAAGACAGAATGAAAAAATCACTTAAAGAGTTACCTGTTGAATAGACTGTGTATTTATTATATCCACCACAAATCATGGTTGTGTCAAATGGGCAAACGTTATTGCAGGATCCCCTATTGACTTCCTCACTCATTGAATGAAAGCAGTAACAGGTTTTCTGGCCATTTTTGAAACCAAAATAATTTTTGCGACTGCATTGTTTCTTGCATTCGTCAAAACCGTCTGTGTAATTCCAATTTGCACGAGATACAGATTTGAAACAACCAACATAGCCGGGTCCTTTAATAAAGAAAAGTCATGAATCATAAGATAACAATCATAATTTACCGCGTCTTTCATTGGTTGTGTTTTATAACAACATGATAAATCTGGGAGATAACTACTATCTAGCTATCTATTCTTTTTCAATGTAATTTCTCAATAATATATTTATTTCATTATGAATGTTCCATCTTAGGCTTATTCATTAGATTATTGTGGAGGAGTCCTCGAAAATAGGTTTGGCTGCAGTGGGTAATTCTCGTAATATAATTCGAATGAAATGAAATCTAAAATTCTCCTGAGACTGAAAGAAGAATAATGTTCGAAAGAGAATGACATAGCAACAATCTATTTTCCATACTCATGAATGGATACACCAATAGACCTTTCAGCAAATGAGTAATCAATTGTTATTGTGCAGAACGGTCTTATAAGAAAAACGAGCTTCTTCGGTTTACGTAATACAGTTTAACAGTTTAGAAATTTAGAATTGCGAAAAAAATGGAAACCTGATATAGAGTTTTTGTTGTTACAAGAGTAGAGTGTTATAGGTTTAAAATTTTTTAACAACTTGAGAAATTATTCAAGAAAATTAATTCTTAGTAAAAATACTTAGCGTTTCGATCGATAATGATGTATCCTATTTTGATATCAATATTCTACTGGATATAAACATGACATGAGACAAATTTATTCTTACTTCTTTTGCAAGTTGGTTGTGTTCCTGTGAGATGACCATTGTTACATCTGTATGGACTTCTTCTTCCAACAAACAAGTAATGTCCGGAATCACAAATATATTTTACATTTTCACCGTGTTTTAATTTCTCTGATGCCATTTTTCCATTTTGAATATGAAGTCTAAGGTATTCTGGTATTTCACAGCCATGAGGTGCAACTAAAGAAAAAAATAACATACATGATAAAAATCTAGATACTTTGTGAGAGTGAATATAACCCGTGTTAGACTCGAACCCACGACCTCTACATCTATATTACTAATATTCCTATATGCAAATTAGGTTGCCCCATTGTTGTGTCCCATTGTTCGATTACACAAGAAAGGCTTTTTTCCTGGACCACCTAGAGATGCGCTTCTTTTTTTAATCGATTCAGTTTTTTCCCGGACACTGTTTAAAGATTTAGCTAAGCGTTTTGAAACCTATAAGTTGGTTAAAATTTCCATTTTCTCTCGGCTCGAAAAAGTTCTCGTTTGGCTTGCGGCCATCTATTGTTTCTTTCCCTGCACGGACTGTGATTCTTCTGTTCTGCCTTTGTATTGTTTACGTCAGTCGTTTGTATTCATAAATTTCCATATAAAATTTTCATTCATTGCGCCATGAGACCATTTCATCCCCATAGAATATAAGAAAACAATAAAGTAGAAGAAGCCAACTACGTTTTTAGTAGTAAATAGGTGCTACCGGGATTTGAACACGGGTAGCTGAATTTAAAGTTCCGAGTGCTAACCATTAGCTACATCATAAGACCGGTTAGAACCTGTGTCTTTTGATGTACAATTTAATTTCCATAAAATGTAATAAAGATAAAAGAAACCACCTACATTTCTATAGATAAAAAGGTGTTACTGTGATTAGCACTCGGATCGTAGGATTCAACGTTCAGCGTGCTAACCATTACACCATAAGCACCAGCTATGTAATGTGTTTGAATGTAAAATTTAGCCCTCATAAAATATAGTAAAGTAATGAAGAAGCAGCTTACAGTTTTACAAATAAAGACGTTTGACCGACTTTTCTACTAAGCTCGCTGGAACACGTTTCGAATATTCGAATAGTATACAACATTTCTTTTTTTCTTTATCCTTTTAAATTTTACATTGAGGACAGAGTTCACGACCGGTTTTATGGTTAATGGTTAGCACTTTTGACTTTCAGTGCAGCGATTTCACTTAAAAACTACGCAACACCTTTTTATTAATAAAAATGTGAGTGTAGTGTACGTTATTTTGTATATATGTCAACATCGCAATTTATGAATTTATGATGCCCTGTAGATTTTCTAATATCAAAAATTCAAGTTTCTTGTTGAAGTTTCTTTATAACAACATGGCAGTGGTTTTCTTAACTGTTCTTTCTTTGACACCCGTGAGTGATTGTAGCACTGGCCGTTGGAAAAGTTTCTTTTGACTCGTTCTGATTTGTCAAAAAGTCGTGGTGTTTCTGGTGATTTCCAGCATGATTTTTTCCGTTGGTGTTGGATAACCAATACGCTGTGGTAAGTTTGATTTTTCTCATTGCAAGCGAAGAGTATGCAACAAAGAATAATATACAAGACGATGGTCGACTGGCTCTGAGAAAATAATATGCATCTCCGCAGCAGTTAGAAGTCTATAAAATACTTAAACAAAGCCCCTTATCAGTTATCGTCATATAAAAAATTCAACCATCTTTTAGGGGCAATAAAATTGCTTCACCACAACTTTAGTCAACATTCACTATTGTTTCAAATATCTACAACATTTCAATCAGCTTTGTGCGGTGAATTGCTCCAAATTGAGATTCCGTAGACAGTCTGGAGCACCCTTTAGTGAAAGAATACATACACAGTTTTGACTGTTTACAAATACTTAGTGTTTTCACAACGAAGCAATAATAAATTAAAAAATTTGATAGCTCACTGACTGGGATTCAAACTCGAGCCCTGTCGGTTGGAAGTCAATGATCATCCCCTTGCGCCAGAGAGACAACGATCAAAATGCTCAGAATTCAAGACTTATTATTCTGTTTCCTGAAAACGAGACTAATATGTGCATATCGGTGAAACTTTATGTATTCAGTCATGGAATGATGTTTCCGACTATGAAAAATGCTTCCGACTATCTATCCTTGCTAACTAAACTGCATCGCTGCTATTTATTCTGTTTGGCATCGACTGCTTGGCCTCAGCAATTTTTTAGAATAAAACTGAAGCATTTATAACATTTCGCCGAGGGTTTCAGGGGACAAAATTTCAGTGCTATTGATCTCTTTTGGAAAGTACCTATCTATAGACCTTTTCATTTCGTATGCAAAAATTGTTTGATTTATCGTTTACTCTGTTTACTAAACTATATCAATGTTAAAATTTGCATCCTTCATTACAAATATTTCTTTATTTTCTCATTTTCTCACAGAGAAGCCAAGATACCTGTTTTACTATCATGCCACGCAGGCTGCGAGCAACAATATTAGAGAGCTTACGATTTGAGTACGTAGGTGACTAGGGCTACGTAGAAGGCTGAGGACTAACTTCCGTACCGTTGTGCGCAGTATCTGACTTACGATTTGGAGTATACAGGCTAACTATGTACGAATTTGCGCCAAAATTTTATTTGTCTTCACGATTAACGAAAGAAAGATGGCCAACCACGACGTTTACATTTTAGCACAGATAATGCTTTTTTTTAAAAAAGAGTAGTAGATAAGCGGTTAAAAACCTTCTAAAATTTCGCTAGAGTCCGGGGAGGTTAGTCCTCTATAGTATTCCCCAAACCCTCCCCGGACTCTAAGGAAATTTCATAAGGTTTTTAACCGCTTAACAACTTTGATACCTCTGTATAAAAAATGAGGGAAATCATATGAACCCACAAAGTAGAGGTCAAGCGCCTGCAGTGAAAATATGAATCACAAGAAAACCCTTCGATTAAAAGCTCACCACATGGTGATTTAAAGCCAATGCTATCTAGAATCTCTAGCAACATACATTTAGTTTACAGGTGCACTCACTGTTCCAATTATGGTGAAACTCAAATGAAAGAATCACGAGGAAGAGACCAAATAGACATAAGATACCACTTACCCTTTACACAGCGGGGTTGATCTCCTTTTAATTTCCCATCGTCACAAATGTAATCATTTGTAAATGTCTTTAGTGAGTATCCATCATTACAGTTATAATGTACTGTCTTGGAGTGCTTAACTAAGCGTCGACGGGACCATCCATATGAAATCCAAGGAATCCTAGGGCAGTCTTTGAGCTCCACTAAAATGAATAGTAGATATTTTTCAAGATAGCTTAAAATATTCTAACGAGTTGTATGGTTCAAGGTTTGAGATGAAATACAGATAAACGGTACTTGTAGATAGAGATGATTACAAACAACAGAGTAATAATTCGGCAGCTTTTCGATGGAATATATTATTAGCTGTAATAAAAGAGTACAATAAAACCATTTCTATATATATATACGTACATCAAAAGCAAATTTTTAATGGTTTTTAGAATTAAAGAGCTGGTTTTATTGTAGTTTTTAGCATTGATAATGATATCCTCTATCAAAAAGCTTCTGCTGAATAACAATATTTTGAAAATAATGGAACAGTCTTTAGTCGGTACAAAGCTTCAATATAGCCGCAAAATTGGTAGCATAGCGAAAATATTGACACTGGATACTCTGATTGGCCTATTGCGATCAACATTTGGTTACAATATTTCGTTACATTTTTGCTTTGTTCTCTCTCAGGCGTATTAGTCTTTTGAGTGTCAGACAAATAGCCTGAGTATCCATGTTTTCCCTATGCTTCTGGTTTTTCTGACTATAACAAATTTGTTGTTTGTCAACATGACTCTCTTAATTAAAGATGGCTAATTTTTTAAATAGAAGGTATTGATACTAATCAACGTATCTTGGATATAGAAGGACGTAAACATTTGATGCTGAGTCAAAAGCTTCATAAGATATCAGCCCTAAAATAGTCTTCTTGTAATATATTTATATGTATATATTATATGTGTATTTCATTTAATATTTCAAGTTTTTAACATCATAAAAAGACACACCATAAAGAGCTTGGAAGCAGACTGGTGAGGAAAATCAAATTATCAACTTTATTTCATCAAAATGAGTTTTACATCTGACCTTGTTAAGAAGATTCTTGAATAGGTTTTTCCTTAAAAGCTTCTCCCTGAGATTATCTAATCACACAACAGAGCAGTTTCGACATAGACCTTTTCCTTACCTTACTATTTTATCACCGTATCTCGATCCTGAACCCCAAATAAAAATATTACGGGCTATCACAGCTATGATTGATGATTATACCAAAGTTTCTCTCTTCTGTTCTCTTGATACGTCTAAAGTTAACATGCATTTATTCTTATCAAATTGTGTTCTTAACAGATGATTACCAGCAATATTGCTATCTGATACCTATATAGAATCACCTAGCAGTGTACTGTTCCTAGTGTACTCACTAACGTTTTGAATGGTCGTAGAGGTATTCCAAATACTTAGAAAATGGTATTCATTGCTTCTCTGCTAAACACTCGGTATAAAGATATGGGTTGAGGGTAAGTGCCTCTCAGGTCAGTCATAAAAGTTGCACACATCCCTACCTAAAAAGATATTAGCGAAGAAAGGGAATCTCTTAAGTCATCTCTGACGTTGGTTGACCAGATTACTTGCGTAATGGTTCTTGAATCCCATATCGTTGAATTTAGTAATCATTATCTTCCTTCATCAAACTTGTAGTTAAATGACTGTGTATTCACATTGAGGTCCTGATCATCAGTTTCCCATCTCACCATTCTCATACATAGAGCCGTTTGGCTCGATAGCTCTTCACAGTTCTTTGCAAGTGTCCTAAATGTATCTTATTATTTTCATCCATAGTATTTATCTGTAATTACAGTTTTAAATTTTACATACGAAATGAAGTCTTACAAATATATTAGATCGGTCCTCATGTGTTGCCACTGAAGATTGGGGTAGATTCCTATTTTTTCAATACGTTTCGGTTCAGAAGAAAACCACAAGTCGTCGATGAAAATAGTGTTGATTAAGTTGAATCAGAATATTTTTGTATGATGTTATTTTCAGAGAAACAAAGGCTGAGTATGACCTAACGGTTGATAGTTGATAGTTGATAGACACGTACGCTTACTATCTTCGCAAGGTATGGGTTTATGTGCTAAGCACAAAGGGCCCACTGAATAGGTAAACAAATCGAGCAGTGCGACCCTAGTCCTTCCACTCGATGTGACCATACCTCGTGATTACTTTTACCTTTTTGCCGGAAATTACAGAGAGCTGGCTAATTTTCTCGTCAAAACTTTTTGACAGGTTTGAAGGTGGTTTTGAACCCGGGATCCTTTGAACAAGGGTCAAGTGATCTAACCACTCGGCAATTCCCGCCACTTATGACACTCGGCCATCCCCGCCACTAATGACTTACCACAGGACGGACGCATCCCTTTGAATTGACCATCATCACATTTATACGGATTTTTTCGTGTTCGTAGTTTGTAGCCGCGTTTGCAATAATATATAACTTCTTCTGAATGCTTGACATTAAACTGAGTTGTACCACCATTTCGAATATTACCAGGTCTAGAGCAGTCCTTGGGAAGATCTGTAAAAAAAGTACCATATTGGAAAGAAAAACTTTCGAGTCGTAAATCAAACTAATAAATTTCGCATATACTTCTCAATTATTATCATTCCAAGTCGATTCTAAATCCTTCTTGATCATTTAGGTACAGATGTCATTGTGTAACGAAATAATGATGTTTGATACTGAACACTGCTGATTAAATACAGTTATATAGAAAAGTCAATATAGTGATGTATAGCAACAATAACAATAATAATATACTGAATCATGTTAATCGAATAATATACTAACATGAATTATGATTCATCGTAGTACAATTAAAAAATCATCTTCTTTTCTCTTTTCTTCGTTCGTAGCTTTAATATACTTTACATTCTTGTACAGACGTTCAATGAGGTAAAGCAACAAAGTAAAAATCTTCTCAGCGTTGTCAAAGCATTCAAAAGATCCTGAATGTGAATTTCATCTGCATGAGCTTTGAGGGGGTATGATGAGTGGTATCTTTCAATTTTCGGCAAATTCCTTCTTTCGTATTCTAAACCCAGACCCATCTAGCCTCCACCCATCAATCATTCACGAGGGGGTGTTTTTCATGAAACTTACTTCAGGGATTGGACAGACTGAAATAAACAATTTACCAAATTTAAACTCTCCCTGCCCAGCATATATTTAGATGCCCAAGCTACGTCATTATAGTTTTTGGAAGTTATTGATGTTGTTGCAGATTTTGATAGGCAAATAAACTTACAAATTTACTTACAAATTTACAAACTTAGAATTACAAATAAACTACTAAGTTCGTAAGGTATTGGTTAATGTGCAAAGCACAAAGGACCCACTTAATAGGTAGAGTAATATAAGCAGTTCATTGATAGTGGAGAGGCAAGTATGTTTACTATCTTTCTACGGTATTGGTTTATGTGCAAAACACAAAGGGACCACTAAAAAGGTAGATTAATAAAAGCAGTTCATTGATAGCTGAGAGGCAAGTACGCTTATTATCTTCCTAAGGTATTGGTTTATGTGCAAAACAAAAAAAGGACCACTATCAAGGTAGACAAATTGGAGCAGTGCATTGATAGTTGATAGGCAAATAAACTTGTAGGGTATGTTTGTAGGGAACTGGTTTATGTGCAAAGCACAAAGGGCCCACGGAATAGGTAGACTAATCAAGCAGTGTGACCCTGGTCTTTCCTCTTGATGTGACCATATCTCATGATTCAATTTGCCTTTTTGCCTGGAATTTCAGAGAAATGGCAAATTCTCTCCTCACACTTTATTTGATAAGTCTAACCACTCGACAGCAGTGTCGAGGAGTCTCTTGAGAAGAAATTTCGAATGTTGCAAGATACAGTTACAAGGAAACACAAGAAATTGTGAATTGGCAACTACCTTTTATGCAGAAAGGCTTGCTGCCAGTGACTTTAGCATCATCACATGTTTGTCTAGCATTTGAATTCAAATGATACCCCCGGTTGCATGCATATCTGACTTTATTTCCATGGTCAACATATTGATTGATTATATAACCATTTGTTATTGTTCCACGGATGAAACAATTCTTGGGTATTGCTATGAAGAGGATAAAATATCAATTAAAGTCTTTAGCTGTTAGTCTTTTTATTTTCACATTATTGCGACCGTGGAACAACAAATAAATGGGTATTCTCTGTCCCAAGCCCACTACGCATGTGCAAAGCAAACGTTAGCAGAAGCGGTTGAACGACCCAAAGTTATCACCAACATTTCAAAACAATAGAAA
Organism: Pelagia noctiluca; assembly: GCA_963924455.1. Taxonomy (NCBI): domain Eukaryota; kingdom Metazoa; phylum Cnidaria; class Scyphozoa; order Semaeostomeae; family Pelagiidae; genus Pelagia; species Pelagia noctiluca. The sequence goes on from OZ004316.1 coordinate 15,436,835, forward strand.
TCTGAGCAAAGCACGCAAGTCGAATAGACCACTTTCACAATGACATCATTCTTTTGAAATATTATAGGAACATCTCTATCCTCGATATCATGTGAATCCTAATCTCAAAGGCGTGCATTGCTCTTACCAACACATTTATTTGTTTTGTTGTTTTACTTTTAGGATAATGGTATGATGAAGAATTCTTGCTCAGCAGGGAATCACATCTCTTGCAACAACTAGAGCGGAAGAGGGGCTATTAGCTAGAGTAAAGAAAATACCAAACCTTGGCATGTGGGATTTTCACCATCGTATGACCAGCCAGAATCCTCACATTTCGCCGTCTTGCTGCCTTTGAGCTTGTAGTCTATATCGCACTGAGCTGTCTGGACAGAACCATAAGTTGTAGAGAATCCGGTGTATCTGCCATTCACAAGGTTAGGTGCCGCGCCACAGTCTTTCACTAGCAACGAAAATAAAGAATGGTTATGAACAATAGACACATTAACCCTTGAAACACAAGATTTTTGCTGCATACTAGGGCAAAGGCATCATGTGAGATGTTCTTATGGAAATAGATATTTTCTTATTTTGGAAAGTTGCACATTTTCTATACCCTATGTATTAAAGATGAAAAATTGGGAGTTGGGAGGAATTTGGAAATCATTATACAGAAAGAGACTGAACTAAACTGATCACGTTTTGATTTACTTTTCGTACTGGTTCCGAGTGTTAAAAATTAACGAAACCAAGTTGAGCTCCTCGACTAATCCTTAGTTTGATTGTTTTCATCGCTGAAAAAGTCTTGGTGAAGTATGAGCATTATGCTACATCCAATTCAGATTTGGTTTTTTCTGCTTGAATTGTTTTGTGTTATTCTCGATTTTAGTTTAAATTAATGTTATCATTCTCTGTTGTGTGCATCTTAAACTGAATATGTGCTTCGAATTGAAAATCAAAGCTATTTCTAAAAATCACAGTTCTCTTGAAATAGCGGCTCTAAAATTGAATCGAATAAACCAAAGCTCAAACAACAAAATACTTTAGCGAGTGGCGGCCTTCATTAGTTTCGAATTTAGAGGAACTGAAAGTTTTTTTGTAAATATTCTGTTCTCTCCATCTTGTACACTTGATAGACACCCCTGAACCAAGATATTGTTTTTGAAAATCCCTTACGCAATGAGGAAGACAAATCACACATACACCTCTTATTCTGACCCTCTTGACCTCCTCAGTGTACATCACTTATTACTTACCTTCGCATTTTGGTACCCTTCCAGACCATTTTTGATTTTCAAGACATCTACGAGTGGGAAACCCAACCAGTCTATAACCCTGATTACACCGAAAACGGACAACACTCCTGTAGGTGAAGAGCGTGCCAATTCTTCTACCGTTCGCCAAACGTCCGGGGTCTCCGCAGCTCTTAGCTGTTAAATGAGATTCAAAACACCTTCATATAATGGTTTTCAAAAAAATCAAATTTTACAAGAGCAGGCTACTACAATTTACATATGCAGCCACCGCGTCTTGAACCAAGACTGTTGCCCTCAAAGACAAGCGCACTAACCACTGTCCTCAACCATGAAAATAAGTTAGCACAGTAATCTTGAGTTTAAAACATTATTTGTTGCGATTGGTACTATAATAAGACAAATACGCCTGAAACGTTAGTGCAATGCAAACTTTAAATATATCACTTGGTACTTCTTATACAATTTGTTTCTTTTATTAATCTTGGGGTGTTTACTAGTGAGGCATTAATTCTTGTTTCGGAATAAATCCTTCATCAGAGCCATGCTGCTGTATTAACATTATTGCATAAGGCATGGTCCAACACAGGGAATTACATTTTATTAGAGCTAGTTACTGAGGTTGTCATATACCCTCAAAGGGAAGCGCCAAAAGCATGTCCTAAACCAAGACCCAGATTCGAGACCCGGTGGTTGCATATGACAATTGCAGAAGACATCTTTGGTAAAACTGTATTTACGGTGTATTCAAAACATGTACTTGAGATGATGGATAGAAATTCGAACTTAAAGCCTTCCACAATGAAGTCAATTCTTTAGAAATACTTCTAGGAATATATCAGCCCAAATTTCTGAATTTAAAGAAATTGAATCTACATGTATTTTAGGAAAAAAACTGTTGCTGTGCTTTATATTCTTCTTTCATCTCCAAACTGGTTACAGAGCTAGCCCCTTACTACAATGGTATGGAAAAAACAGATAAACCTGAACTTACGCAAACATCTCACTGCAGGATTTTTCCACTCGTCTAGGCCACATACAAGGGTGTGTTTTCCATTTCTCGCAAATCCACTTATACATTTCAAAGATACTTGATCGCCATGTAAGTAACTTGCACTCCTCCCACGGTAGATTTCTGTATGCTGTGGCAGCACAGGGTCTCCGCATTCTCTTGCTATGGATTGAGAAGACATTTGTATCAGGTTTTCCCTTCAATATAGTAGCTACGTCCATCGATCATCATATACATAGTCTATGTTTTGATTTCCGTAAGAGAGTGCTCTTTATATAAATATAGAGTATGGTCTCTAATGAGAAGAAAAGAGGCAATATAATTCGTGGTTACCCACTCATTGTTGGCTTCATTAGCAGTAGCTTTTTCTAAAATGTACCTATTTCCAAGCCATCTTTAGATAGATTTATCATTATTACTAGCGTCTACCGCGCGCCCTTGCGGTATCCACTTTCTCAGCGCTTCGCGCTTCGATACTTTATCAATTTTCTCAGCGCTTCGCACCTCGCATTACTTGCTCAAGTAGAAAATACATTACTCAAGTTGTAGACGTGATTTTAGATTTTCTTTTCTTGTGTATTTGCGTTGCAAACCCTACAATTCCAATTGAAAATAAAACCTTAATTATGAGTTATCTAATTTGATACACAAATTATCTACTATCAGTAAAGTTTAGTAAATCACAGTTGATTTGACTCTTATGTAGTTTTCCAACGCTTCCGAATAAACGACGTTGCATGTTTGATTGTTTTCTGCCAATATCGAAAGATTTGTTGCACTTCCTGTGCGTGATGCTGCGACATACCACTGTCCATGCGAGAAAGCATGGTGCTTGAAAGTACAAATAAAGAATCACTATCTACACCTTATGTATGTTTTAAAATCATTGAAAGGTGTAAGAGCTTGGTAAACGAAGTTTTGTTCCATTGTTCCTACACTTCGAGTTTAGTTCTATTTTTCTGGGGAAGCATAACATGAATTGCTGGATCCCTCTATACATTTAGCTCTAACTATGGCATAGAACACTCTACTTTCAAGAATAGACAAAAAAATATCGTTCCTACTGGTTAAGTGAGATGGCCAAATTTTAACAGTAAATAGGATAACACTTTTTGCGCATTTGAAAAGGGAGCTTTTTGATTCGGAAATTCTGATCTGAATTCCTGTAGGTCTTCCGAAATCATTAGAAAGAAGACTGGATGAAAGTTACAAGTTGGAAGTTACAAGTAAACTTGACCATGAGTTTAAGCTATGGTGAACTGCCTGAGCATTTTGCAAAACAACAGCAACTTCAAAGAAAAATAGTTCAAGTCGATCAACCATTCGAGCTGAGATAACTGTGACTTTGAAAATTTAAATCGTCCTGAGAATATTTCATCCAGAGAACTCCTTAAAAGTGAAGAACCTTTCACATCCAAAGGATCTGCATCTACTTACAACAATGTAGGTCTGGAGGGAAAGGCTATGAAAATTATACACATCTAAGTTTCATTATTTAAAGGCTTCCCCCATATTTGTACGTGAAGTGTTATTTGCCATATTTTCGCGCGTAATTTCGTGATTTAGATATTTTCGGTTCGTGAATCCGTGATCAAAGAATCCTTCGTGCAGCGTGATTTGTTGAAAATGAGGTCGTTATTCCGTGAAAAGGAGTTTTCAAGTGCGTGATTGCGTGACGCGTTCTGGTCTTTAAAAAAAGATTTTCTTGCATTCACAGATGGAAAAGATCGTGAAAATTCTGTCCGTGATGGCGTGATAAACGAAAAATTGACGCGTGAATACGTTATCCAGGGGTACTATGGGGGGTGGGCTCTATTTAATTTTCTTCTTTACTAATACATTTCGTAACTTCTTTTTTTATTTTTTTATTTATTTTTGTTAAGTCTTTCTTGTTTGCTACCATGCTTTGTAACACGTTGTGCATTCATTGCAGTAATAATGATAAGAATAAGAATATAATAGAATCACCAGGGGCGCATATCTAACAAAAGTTTAGAGGGGGTGTATTTATTTTTCAGCACCAGCTTTTTCGTTTGAAAAAGTTTTGGACCCACTGCACTAGGTTCCATCCAAGAAAGTGATGATACCAAACCTATTGATTGAAAGTTCTAAATCGACTAACAGACAAACATCTTTCAGAAAAAAGGTTAGTTGGCAACGTAAAAGCTTCTTTACGTCATCTTACTAGCCTAACATGAAATACTGTACAATCAGAAAAAAGTAATGTTGGTCTACCTCAGGCGGCTTCATGGTTACTGCCCAAACGGTGAATTTTTACAATTTCGATATTTCAGATCCCTCAAGAATGCATTTTGACAAGTTTTATCTAGTTTTTTCAACTCAAGTCACGTGTGCTTTTTAAGAAAAATATAATATGCGCCTATGTAGAGCTAACCAACCCTGAGATATTGTATGTACATTATTGAAACGTTATTACCTGGCTATCTGAGGTGGCACAAAGTTACTTTACTTAGCAAGGGAAAATTTCTAAAAATAATTTGATGCTTGAATTGCTGAGAAAAGCAATTAGACAGGTTTACTAAAAATTTTTTAACCAATTGATACTTTTTCAAAGTGCAAGCAAGACTACTTATTGAAATTGAAGATCTATTTTAGTGGAGAGCATTGCAAATCGCAAATACTTGTCTAAATTAGGAGAGTGAGCCAGTGTGGGGCTCAATACCTAGTCACATGCTTAGGCTAACAGTATGGGCATCCCCATAATTGTCATTCTGGAGGTCTGCTCTTGCTGTTAGCCTGGTTTGTTTTAACGTGATGAGTTATTTGCCCATACTAGTGTTTTACTTTCTGCTTTCCTAATTTAGGAAATCCTATACTGTATGCCACTTTTGATTAAGGAGTTCATTGAGAGAGACTTATCAGTTGAGAAGTCAGAATTTTCAGTATATAAACTTCATTTAAGAAACGATTGTAACACACCTAGTATTAACATCCATTGTTTAAAATTTGGGACTGACTTTTTGGACCGAATGGGAAAATACTGGTGTCACATCCCCTACAGCCCCCCTAATGTGCACCCCTGAGTATTATCATGATGACTTGTCAACATTGGTCCACTACAAAAACATAAAATAATGCGTTTTGAGACATTTAGAGCATTGAAAAGCACAAACATAATAAATCATAAATCTGACTCACGTTGACAAACAGGGGGTTTCCTATTCCACATCAAGCTGGATCGACAAACTATGGTGCTTACACCTTTTATATCGTAGCCAGGATTGCAGCGAAACCGGACTCTTTGTCCGACTTCGAATGATTCTCCCACACGCCTTCCATCCTTTGGGTGGCCAACAGTGGGACAAGTACGTGCTAGAAAGCAAGAGAAAGTCTGAAACAATCGTTTAAAGTGTAACCTTCTGTTGAAGCGGTGCTTGATTATTGGTTGAGACCACTATGTAGCATAAAAATCTTATGACATGTTGTATTGTTTTAGAACGGAAGACTTCTCGAGCCATTTGCAAGGCAACTACACCTGTTGACCCCTCAAACAGGTAGCGGCTCAGAGGGATCAACTTTATCATCCTCTTTTAAGAAGCTTCTGTGGAGAAGATGTCTTTACAAAGAAAAGATGGAAAGATTACAATCCAATATATTCTTTGTTTACATGGATCTGTTGTATAGAGTTGAGAGTTGTAAATCATCATAAATTACCTCAAAAATGGTCCAGGGCTATGGAATCTAAAATTTTTGACAAAAACCCGAAATATTATACTTTTAGAAGCACATTTTACGAGTGTGAAATCAATCTTCCATCCCATAAACAAAAATAAAAATACATTATGAAAGTTGGGCATACCGCATTTTGGTGTTCCTTGGTCCCAAGGCTTCCATTTCCTTATTCCACTGCAAGTCTGGAAACTGGGGCCAATTAAAGTAAACCCTACATCACACTTATAGAATATCTTGTCTCCATGATTCTTTCCTTTGATAATGATCTGGCCATCACTAAGCTTCTTGTAATAATCTTCTCGGCACTTTCCACCTTCAAAACCAATGATTCAGAGTCAAATCATTTCAATACAGGGCATGGGGAATGTGGGGTTCCCTAAATATTAAAAGGCCATAGAGTCTTCCAAAAGGTTAGAGCTGATGTTTACTAGGACGTAAATCACAAGATTTTTCAACATTAGAGCACCTTTGAGGAATGGAAACCACGCAAAGGAAGGAGGCCAAAAGGCTAAACATTCAGTAGGCATGTTCGAATTAAGAAGAACACTTTTACCTATTTTGCAAATTCTTTGAGAGGACGGTATGTATCATCATTGCCCCCTTGTTTCCTACACCTCTGGCTTGAATAATTGTTTTTGTCATCTTAAGTAGTGGGTATGCCCAAGAGTCCAAGAACCCTCTCCCAGTAAAAACATAATATATAAATTGTCAGTGATTTAGATCGGGTCCAGGCCAATGGCACTTTTTATAACCATATCCTACTACCTTATAATTTCCAGCAATTTTGGACCTCCTGTTGGCAATGGACAAATGTTGTTTATGTAATCCTCAATTTTTCACAGTCAATTCATTTCAAAATGTAGATTTTCCAACTTGGGAAGGACAGGATCAATCATTTACCATTAAGCTTAAAGCACCTTTTGAAATTGAACAGGGCGCTTAAGGACTTTTTGCGAAAATCTTCGTTACGCATGTATATGAACCCCCAACATTAAAAACCAACCTCTTCTAATACAGCTCATTCCACAGACACCATCGCAAAGGCAAACAGTTTTTTTGTTACAATCTGCACTTGATGAGCATGGTTTCTTGCATCGGTTATCAAAGTCAATTCTCTTACCACAGCTACCATGAGATTTTGCTATAAAATAAATAAATTGTAATCTAAAAGGCGCCAAAACGAGTAAATACTCTTCCAGTCAATCCTATTCTTTTTAAAAATATCCTTGAGATCATTAGGTTTCATGGATTACAAGTATTTCATTTCATACGCAACTATAAGCAAGTCAGTACTTGAGAAGACAAAAACTAGTACTGGATAGAGGAATGCTAAGCAATTTGCAAATTTTAGTTCTGGTCCAGTTGCAATGAAAATTGTGGAACAGGTATAGAAAAGTAGATTAAATTGGATATTAGTACCCTGACAGACTTTTGTAGGTATGCAATATACCATAGACATTTGATACACAACAACTTTTGAGATAGTATTCTAAGAAACCAATTTTAAAAGTTAATGAGGCTAAGCAATTTTCAGTACTGAGCTCGAGCTGAAATTGATTATAAAAAAGCTGATACGTCGGCTGCTCAAAAATTTCTCAGACTGACCTTAAGGCTGTGCACACAAAATTTCAGCAGGGGTGAGGAAAGCCCATTTGAAGAATAATTTAGGGACATTTTCTATGAAAAGTATCTAGCTTTAACAATTCCTGGGGGCCACAGCCCCCTAGCCCCCCCCCTGCTGCGTACATCCATGCCTGACAAGAGGAAATTTCAAACATTGGGCCTGTACTGACAGTTTCTTAAATTTCATTTTGCTATATGTTTTCATACGAAACAAGAGAACAAAAGAATGCATCCTTCTTACGTGAAACTTCAGAACTTCAAAACTGTAGGTTTCTCATAAAAATACTGCATGAAACCAAAAAATTCCCAAGTGAAATTTTTTCATGAATCATTGAGGAGCCTACAATATTAAAAACTGGTGGAATACACTCTTTTTTTATCAGAACCAGTAAATTTGATTTGAAGCTTGCTGTTCTTCAATATTCCTCTTTTTTCAGGCTAAAATGTTCTGAAATTGTTCTAACTTTATAATGATTTTGAAGCCTTTTTTTCGCTATCAGTTGTGTTTATTGGTTCAAATGCGGACTCTCTTGGCCATATGATATATCTGTGTGTTGTCTATATGCTTTTTTGTAATTATTTGTCAGTTTCGTGGTTATTTCGTATAATTCTTAAATTGACCTTGAAATGGTCAGCCTCGGTTTGTTCTTAAAATTGTATACTTAAGATTTTGCAAAGTCTGAGGCTTGTGTTCTTATAAAATTGTTCTTATAAAAAAAGAGTGTAGGTGAGATTGAAAAGAAACAATGCAACACTCTGTATAGTACTTCTGTTATAAAATATCCAAGGGGAGAAATTTCTAAATATCGATGAAAATAAGAGGTGAAATAGTGTGAAAATCGCAGTAAAAATAATATCTTTTGTTTTGAGGCTTGAAAGGGATGTAAATAACGAGTTTAGTTTTTTGATAATCATGAACGATATAAAAACATAAAGAATAAATCAACCGACCTGTACAGCACCACACAACAAGAAGAACAGCGAAAAGTTGTGCCCTTTTCATCATCAAAAAGTGAGTTTCATCCCTATCTTTCAAGAGCGAAATCGGAAAGTGTTTTCGTCTTCAAGGCGTAAACGTTTAAAAACAGCCAAATGACCCGGAAGTAATCGTAGTTTTATTCCTGTTCCTATTTGAAAAAAACCTTCCGGTCCAAGTGAGATAGGACTGTCGTCATAACCTGTAGCTTACTTTTGTCTCTAATTATGTTAATTATTCGCTACGTAGCTTCCGTCTTTCTACGTATTTCACTTCCTCCAAAAGCGTTCGAGATTTGTTCAAAAGCAAAAGGATTTCCAGATATTTGCAAGGGATTTTCTTTCGAACAATAGGACTTACAGGAACAGTGAAAGAGATTTTCAGGGAGTGGTTTGTCCCTCGTGTTGTGGTACTTGTCGTTAGTCAGTTTCACATCAAGATACGAGTCTATGACGTTTATGAGAATACGGTAGCCAATTTTTTAAGTTTTTAAGTTTATAAAATGGTAATAGACTAATTCAAAAATTAACTATTCTTCAAACGTTTCGATATAATCTGCACCAGTAAGCTTTTCCAACAATAATTGAGGGACTTAAATATTATTGTTAAACCCAATTTACAAAACACAGGGCTACAAGGAGATAGACCTAGACAAGGATCTACTTTATGCAATGACGGTTAAACAACTTTCGTATGGTCTACCAAAATCAATCTTTTTAAGATCCCTATTTTTAGTTTCACCGTCATCAGAACCTTGTTAAGTTTATCTCCTTGTAGCCCTGAATCAATTGAAGATGTTGAAACAAATGAACGATTGATGTTGTTACCGCTTTCTATTCATGAACACTAATTCAACCAAATATAATATCTAAAAATGCGTGTAAATTTTCTTCAGCAACTTTTAAAAGTTAAAAAGCCAAAGTCTTCTAAAAACGTTACCGAGGAAGAATTCATATCGAAAAAACATGGCTTGTTTTTGTCTTATTTTTTGATAATTATAAACTTGGGCTCTCATGTTTGTAATTTTTATATCAACTCGTCTATGATCGAGGCAATAAGAATCTTTACTGGTATACAAGAGCAAAGAGGAGTATCGTTGTAGCCAAATGAAGAGTTAGGAGACAGGACATTTCTAAATTCAAAGTGATTGGGTTTACTCCAGATGACAAAGGCAGCCTGAGATTAGACTCAAGTGTTGTTATATAAATCCGTGAGGGATAGAAAAGTTTGTTGTCGAAACTTTTGTAAATTTGGGCGTAGTCTATTTCTCATGTGGAGTTTTGCATTAATCACGACGAAAGTTTTAGTAAAAGTTAACCAGTTAAGAAGTAACACTCAAAAATAGACGAGGGGAACAATGGAGGGGAACAAAAATATAAGGCAATGTCCTGATTTTGAAGTTTTATTCCAGGAGTAGAATAACCGGTATTTTCTTATGAATAGCAACAAATAGTGAGAGGAAATAAACAATGTCAGTTTAATGATTTTTAATCAACTAGCAGCATTTGAAATCATGAAACAAAATATGAGGTTCATTTTACATAAATAGTTTTCTTTATTTCCATACAATATAGAGACTAGTAGATACATATAAATAATAACAACACAGCACATCAGTTTTCTTCATGATCTGATCAGTTTATTTGGAAAACTCATTCAGTATACTCCATCTTCCCCAAAAACGTCGGCCATTTTGACCATACCTTTAGACTTCTGAAAACCAAAACGACGACCTGACCCACGCTCAGAGCCACGCCCAGACCCCCAACCTGAACTATGACCTGAGCCGTGACCAGAGCCTGAACCATGCCCTGAACCATGTCCTGAACCATGTCCTGAACCATGTCCTGAGCCTGAACCATGCCCTGAACCATGTCCTGAACCATGTCCTGAACCATGTCCTGAGCCTGAACCACTGCCTGAACCATGCCCTGAGCCTGACCCACTTCCTGAACCATGTCCTGAACCATGTCCTGAACCATGTCCTGAGCCAGAACCACTGCCTGAACCATGTCCTGAACCATGTCCTGAACCATGTCCTGAGCCTGACCCACTTCCTGAACCATAACCTGAGCCTGACCCACTTCCTGAACCATGTCCTGAACCATGTCCTGAACCATGTCCTGAGCCAGAACCACTGCCTGAACCATGTCCTGAACCATGTCCTGAACCATGTCCTGAGCCTGACCCACTTCCTGAACCATGCCCTGAGCCTGACCCACTTCCTGAACCATGTCCTGAACCATGTCCTGAACCATGTCCTGAGCCAGAACCACTGCCTGAACCATGTCCTGAGCCATGTCCTGAGCCAGAACCACTGCCTGAACCATGCCCTGAGCCTGACCCACTTCCTGAACCATAACCGGAGCCTGAACCACTGCCTGAACCAAATCCTGAGCCTGATCCACTTCCTGAACCATGACCAGAGCCTGAACCACTGCCTGAACCATGTCCTGAACCATGTCCTGAACCATGTCCTGAGCCTGACCCACTTCCTGAACCATAACCGGAGCCTGAACCACTACCTGAACCATGCCCTGAGCCTGAGCCACTTCCTGAACCATGTCCTGAACCATGTCCTGAGCCAGAACCACTGCCTGAACCATACCCTGAGCCTGACCCACTTCCTGAACCATAACCAGAGCCTGAACCACTGCCTGAACCAAATCCTGAGCCTGATCCACTTCCTGAACCATGACCAGAGCCTGAACCACTGCTTGAACCATGTCCTGAACCATGTCCTGAACCATGTCCTGAGCCTGACCCACTTCCTGAGTCATGACCAGAGCCTGAACCACTTCCTGAACCATGTCCTGAGCCTGAACCACTACCTGAACCATGTCCTGAGCCTGATGCACTGCCTGAACCGCTGCCTGACCCACTCTCTGAGCCATGACCTGAGCCTGATCCACTTCCTGCGCCATGACCAGAGCCTGAGCCATGTCCTGAGCCTGAACCACTTCCTGAGCCTTGACCAGAGCCTGAACCACTGCCTGAACCATGACCGGAGCCTGAACCATGTCCTGAACCATGTCCTGAGCCTGAACCACTGCCTGAACCATATCCCGAGCCTGATCCACTTCCTGAGTCAAATCCAGAGCCTGATCCACTGCCCGAGCCATATCCTGAGCCATATCCCGAGCCTGATCCACTTGAACCTGATCCTCCCCAAGAGCCGGACCCAGACCCTGATCCACTTCCGTAGCCAGATCCAGATCTAAGACCACGCTCTACCAATTTCGCTTCACTTAGGAAATCTGCCATCTCTTCTTCTTCAGCATTCTCAAACTTTTCAAGGGGTAATGCTGCAATGAACAAATGCCGATGAAATGTCTTACAATCCAGATGTATTTTAAAGGAGATACCATGATTGGTAACTATAAATTGTAAGAAAACATGATATACCCGAATGATGCCGAGCTTGTCTAGTGCATCAATGCAATACAAACGAAATATTTGGTAAAAGTATTTACCACAAGCTCCGTTAAGTGACAAAATTGGATGACTTCTAAAGCAATGGTTGAAATATGCAGCAAGAATTTCAACCACAAGATGTCTAACATCCGTGATCCCTGATACAGGAATTCTCTGCACATATGTAAAAACTGAGCCTCAGTTTCAGCACCCAGTTTCCAAAGTGAGCAGTTAATGGAAGTTGTATATTGAAAATAATTAGCTACCTTGACTACCCGCGAGGTAGAGAGAAACAGTCGCCAGTAAAATTATGAATTTCGAGCCCATCTGGAAAAGAAATCAAAATGCATTTAGTTTTCAGATATGTCTATGATTACACAGACTGAAAATAGGAGTCATTTTCGACATCCCTTCTTTTTTAGATTTGAGGCTTGAGTACTAGAAATGAGTCGTTAATATTAAACAGCTATCTAAAAATTCAAAACAAATATTTTGGCTTCAATACAAGAAACTCAAGATATCTTCGAATTAGTTGCTCATTGCAAAACCTCTTAATAAACCCTTAGGGCCTGTTTATATGGGCAAAATTACTTCACCTGCCAGACCCGAGGCTGGCAAGCGATACTTCACCCTCCTACAGAATACCATTGAAATCTCAGTTTGCATTTATATGGAAAATAAAACTTCACTCCACACTACCGGTATAGTGAGGTTTCGGCTCTTAGGAGGTGAAGTTTCACCCAGGTGAAGTTAAGTTTCTTCATATAATTTTGCCCATATAAACAGGCCCTTAGTGATGCTATGAAAAGGCCTTTGTGTGTTGATATCTTTGTGTTTCCAGCTAAGATGAGCAGCTAATATGCAACTTATGTTTAAATCACCCAACAAGATACTAGAAATACATTATTACATCATCACAACTCAAAGTTTCGGTAGTTAACAGTTTCTTGAGAAAAACCATGAGAAAAAACGAAATTGACCAACGACTTAAAAACAGAGAATTTCCCTGTGTTTTCTCTGTGTCTGCGTTTCTCAAAAATATTTTTAAGAATCATTTTATAAGCAAGATTTTTTTTGTTTATCTCAATTAATTTTAGAAACCTTACACATGAACACCCAATTCAAGCCTGTTGTTTCAAATAAAAGTTGTTGTTATTAGAAAAACATGAAGTGAAATATGAATGAAAACGAAAGAAGAATAATTGAAAATAGGTGAGAAGATGAGTAAAAAGTACATGTATACCTTAATTTTCTTGTTAAGTCTTCTTACGAAATGCAGAGTCTAAACTCGTCGTCCAGCTTTCGACAAGCTAGCAAAAATGAGCTCCTGGCAACCAAGATCGCCCATTTAGGAGTCAGGTTTGTAACTGAGGCGATAAACAAGCTGCTATGGTATGAAGAAGTTGGCACGGCAACCGTAATACTGCCCTAAAAATCTTACTATTAATAACAGTGCGAGCGGAGTATGATTGGACGCATATCTGATGGTGTACTCGATGATAGTTCAGATTTGCAAAGCATTCATGCCGGGATTTTCCTACCCAAGGTTACGAGTGTTTCGGTACGACGCTCAAAGTGTTCGCATCTGCAGTTGAGCAATCAAAATTGCATTGTGAGTCATAACTACAACAGAGTGATGAAAAAAAATTTGCTTTCCTTTGAAGAGAGTTATGATGCATAAAACATTTTTGTGTTACAATGACACTGCTTCATAAGGGCGGACTACTCAGTCAAACCATAAAATTTATTTTCATCTGCCTCTTCTATAAGTTTCAATATACTTTGCTAACTTTTTATAAATTCTTTAAGTTTTCAAATGAACTGTTAACTTTTGTTTCCCTAGGGCAAGCAATATGTATTTTAAATTCACTGAACTAGTTTATCAAATATCAATCTATCATTATAGATTTCTACAAAGTATATCCTATCGTAAATTCAGTCACCTGATGCATGGATACTTGGGAAGAAATTAAAGAATTCCACTGCCCGCCTGTGCATATACAGCAATTCGAATAGCATTTCCAGTTGAAGCAAGCGAAGTGACTGTTTATAGCAAAGAAACAGCAATTGACTCAGATTAAATGTATTATTTTGTGTCCAGTATTAAATGTATTAGTGGACTTTATTTTTACTTCATGTTATTAATTCTTTGGACAATCTATAACTATTTAGTTGTCTTTTACTGCTTATAAATACCAAGTTTTCCTGTATCTCATTGCTAAGCAAATTTACAGAGTCATTACTTCAGGAACATGGGAACTAGTACCCCATTCTAAAAATAGCAATAGGGGGCACACCTTGAAGAAGGCTGACAGGTCATCTTTTTCTGCGAATCGCATTGCTCATGAATACTAAATTTCATTGCTGTGTCAATATGCTGAGCAAAGTTATTGCACTGAGAACCTTAGAGATATGGAACAATTGGCCATTGCACCCCATTCTAAATATAGAACGGGGGCACATTTGAAAATGAAAAGTTCTCTGTCATCTTGCGCGCATCAAAATGTGCATGTACACCAATTTTTATGCATATAACTCTATTTTCAATATTTTTTAACTATTTTTTTATTATAAGGCTTCCGTATTCAGTACTATGACGTCACGCTCCGTCCTCGGCCAACGCCCAAATGTAACATCGTTTTTCACGAAAAACCCCGAGTTTCACGACGTTGACAGATCATAATTCAGCAACCACAACTCTAATCGTAAAAATGTTTTTGCTTCAGAATCAGCGCATTGAGCTCTATCGGATTACGCAAAGAAAAAATGGTGAAGATGCACTTTAACGCAGCATACCTATCTTTCTATGCTTATGGTAAATTCTGCTTTTGATAGGCCTGTTCGACATTGAAAGTGGTGAAATAGTTTTGTTTCTCGTGATCCTCCGGAAAACATCTACTTCTCAGCCTAAATTGTTTCTGCAGTTCGTGATGCTGCTGTTGTTATAATTGTACAGTATTTTAGTTTTGGGTATGTTAGGACAGTGTACCGCTATAATCCGACTTAAAACTGGGGGCTGATTGAAAATTAAAGGGTATCAAGTGGTCGCTTATTCAAGAATGAGGCTTATGAATAAACAACGAGACGGGCAGCCACAATCACTTTTAAATCTACAACTTTTGCTTTATTGTGTTCATGGCTAGATTTCAAAAGTGTGTTAGTTACCTCGCAAAAATTCATACAACGATGAAATATGAACCTTAACACAGTCTATACTCAGTAGTACTTTGCTCTAGGTTGGCTGATAGTTCTAACGGCCAAGGCTAGAATTTTCGATTCATGCGAATTAAGATTCGATTGAACTGGAATATGCTAATTATATGTTAGAGAAATAAAACCATAAGCAAAACTTTCATAAATAATCGATTTGTATTATTTTTGTAGTCAGGTTGATTTTAGAGATTTTAAGAAACATTCATTTATAAGTTTTTACTTCTTATTTTTCATAACGTGACAAAGAATTAAGACTGAATTGAACAGGGTTAATAGAATTGTAAAGCAGAGAAATATAGCAAATATAGGGTCTGATACTCCAAGTTTGTGTAGGTATTTCAGATTTCAATAAACACTGGACAAGAACCATCTGTTCGCGTTTAAGTTTCCCTTATTCCTTGTTTCTATAAAAGATTATGTCACCAACAGCATAACATGACAAGAAAATAAAGCTCTCATCGTTAATATAACTTGAATTAGCCTGAAAATGGGAACATAGCAATAGATGAGGAACTGAAAGCGTCTCGTGTAACAAAAAAAATCTGCCTAGGTTCAATAAATCGACGGGAGTCATCATGGTTCGAAAGGTATTTACTGATTCGTCTTCCTTCTTTTGCTGTCCTGTTACAAAATGAGTATTATTGTCGTCGTTCTTATCCTTAAACATATACTGTAACTTCGTTTTTCTGTCAACCCATCAATTCCTATTTACCTAGGTTTTTAAGTGATTCGATAATCATAGGACAAGACCCATCTTTGGAAAAGATCGCACCAACTTTTTATCCATGCTTTTTGCTTTGTATTAACACAGCCTATTGCTGTGTCCATTGTTTTCTCAGCAACTAGGGCCTCCTGTTCTCATTCATGCCTCAGCAATTGAGTGCCTTTTATCTCCTGGTTACTTTTTCAGCAATCGAGATCCACCAAAAAAACTTAGACGTGCTACTACGATTGAGTTTCAACATCTAGTAGTTTTATGTTTTCAGTATGTCTATCTTCTCTCGCTTTTCTAGTCTTAATTTTCGAGAAATCGGTTTGATGCACTGTGATGCTTAATTCAATTGCAAACTGAATCATGAGGCCAAATCCAGAGGACAAAGCAGTTGATAGTGGACAGACAAATGCAAATACTATCTGTACTGTTTTTGTGCTGTGCAGAACAGAAAGGACCCACTGGATTGGCTAGACCAATCTCAGTAGTATAGTGACAGTTTATAGGCAAATACGGTAACTATCTTCGTAAGGTATTAATTTGCAGAGCACAATGGGACCACTGAATAGGTGGAATAATGGAGCAGTACGACCATGGTCCTTCTTCTCGATATGACCACACCACAAAACTCCTTTTACATTTTTGCCTGGAATAACAGAGAGCTGGCAAATTCTCTCCTCAGAATTCGTGAAATATCGAAAGGCGGTTTCGAACTCGGAACCCTTTGAACAAGGGTCAAGTGATATAACCATTCGGCCAAATTATGTTTTCAAAAGTCACTTCTCAAAGGATCTCCTTTGGAATTGTAAAAAGTATTTTTCGTATTTCTGTTTACTATTAAATTCATTTAGTATCTGTTCCTTAACCCCTAACCAGTTATCAATTAGGATTACACTGCTTCAATTAGTCTACCAATTCAGTAGGCTATTCTCGCTTTGCACAAAAACGATATTTCAAAACGATAGTGAGTGATTTGCCTATCCCCTATCAATGCACTACTTTGATTAGTCTCACACGAGAGTCTACCAGAGGCCAGGCAACTAACTTGAACACCGTTAGCATCGACCACGAATTTGCTATTATGTTTAGTCTATCAATTCTGTAGGTCATTCGTGTTTTGCGTATAGAATAATACCATACAAAGATAGTACTACTCTATAAATGTTCTGCTTCGATTAGTTAGTTGGTCCAATCCTATCTAGGGAGTTCTCCTAGTTGCTTTACGCATAGACCAAAACCTTAATGCAATTAAGTTGTTTATCTACAACAAAAAATCTGAAAAATTAATAAATACAAACATTCATTTGTCGATCAGGGTTCCACGCTGCTTTTTCGCTTGCATTTCTTGTTCAAGTTCCTAAGTAAATAAAAAGTAAATGAAATTACTTGAAAATTGAATAAATTTTGAATAATCGGTTAATCGAAGAAAAATCTGGCTCATCTGGTAAAATTGCTACATCAGATACTTTTCTAAAATCAACACTTATGGGAAGATCTAATTCAGCACACAGTCAGCACCCAATACGCAGGGACGGCGCGCAGCATCACAAAAGAGGTAATCAACAGTTCCGAGCGAAGCGAGGATAGATAAAAGGGGGTTCGGGGCATTTTGGAAAATCTAGGAATTTTGGGATTTCGGAAAATTGTGGATGACCACGCCCTTTTTTCCTTTGGGAAACTCCCATATTCTAACCCGCCTACATGCAGTGGTGAACGAATCTAATGGTGAAAGTATTGCTGTGATTGTAGCTACGGAGATTTCCGAATTTTACACTGAACACATTTTCTTAAAATAACATTCTTTGTCTAGTTTCACAATTATTCTGTGTGCTTATCTTCTTGAGAACCTACTAGACATGTTAATCTTTCAGCATAGTATTCACCAGTGTTGATGAAATTGCTTGAAAAACGTGATGAGATAGGCTGTAGTCTAGTATGATGGTGGCTTTTCAGGTTCTCAAAAAGCAAATTAAAGTCTGGTCTCTACGGCTCCCTGCCATTGGCCTCCAAAAGGGCAAGGTAATCTAAGTCAGCCGCGACTACCCTGACTTGTTTTATAAATGTTGAATGCTTCAGGATCAGTTGTTTTAGTAATATTTTTTGGAAACTCTTGCAAATATATTTATACTTTTGTTTTCTCATTATTCGTGTGATTAGTTATACTAATGAGTGCTGAATATACTTCTGTTTATAATTTTTAACTGGGTATTTTTCATTTTAATCTGGTATTTTTCAATAAAACATGATAAGAAACTTGGATAATGATAAATGAGTAGAATAGCTATACACATACTATTGATAGTCAAGCAGTAAAATGTTTCTTTTCCTTCTTCATTTTCTCCGCCACATATCCACAGGAAATATTAATACACTAAACTACTAATGCTTTCAGCATACCCGTATTTTTATAAGTAACTTATTTATAAGCAAGGCAGTAGTCTACAAAACAAAACCTTAAGCAATAGAATCTATTAGTGATTACTTCACAAGTTCACAAGGACAGGTTCACAAGGACAATTCATTGCCTCTTTAGCGGCGCTGCGCGCCACCTCTGTTGCTGGTTATTTCGACTACCTTAAAATATTGTTTGATAGGGATGCCCAAGTGGTTATATCACTCAATCCTTAGAACACTCGACCCTTGTTTGTCCAGGTTAAAAACCCACCTCCCTTACAAAGAGTGAGGAGAAAATTTGCTAGCACTCTGAAATTCCAGGCAAAAAGACGTAAGGAATCACGAGGTGTTGTCACATCGAGAGAAGGACCAGGGTGGCACTGCTCGCAAAGTTCACCTATTCAGTGGGGTCTTCGTGCATTGAACATAAACCAGTATCTTACGAAGATAGTAAGCGTATTTGCCTATCAACAACTATCAACTTGAAAAGTGTTGCTAGGGCATTGCCAAAAAATGAAACAAGTGAAATCAAAATCAAAAAAAGTTTCAAATTTGAGTGAAACGTCAGTGGAGCTTGTATGAACGAAGGTCTAGCAAATGCAACGAACATCTCTTAGCAAAATACAACGGACACCTATACAGCAAGCACAGCAGACACCACTATGCAACAGGCAACAGAAACCTATGCAACATGCAGTAAACTGCATGAAACATGCAACGGACATCTTGAAGTAACAAAGAAGCATTTGAGACTCAAACTGGAAACTGGAGATCTCACTACAAAAGGCAACAACTAATTGAAGTGCACATAAAATATTTAGAAAAACATTTCATGCTAGGCGACTGAGGCTCAACAGAGAAAACGATGTAAAACTTAATTTGTTGATGTTTAATTATGCTTTTCAATATCAAATATCAACAATTATCTTTATCTTCTGTTAAGAAAAGACAATGTTGATATCTACCTAACAAAAAGAGGGAAATACCATAATTCTATTTTCATAACAAGAATGAAACTGCTGATTATGAAATTCATGATTGAATAAACCCATTTCACTATGGTGTTGGATTTATAGAAACAAATCTCATACGCTGTTCACCAGTCCCGTACACTTAAAGAAAGATTGAAATGAATCTACTCCTGACTAATGGGGCATTATCAAATCATGAAGCAAGCATTGCTTGATAATAGCGCGGACAAGATGGAGAGGTCTAGCTGGTAACAAGGACAAGATGGAGAGGTCTAGCTGGATACAAAGACAATACCTCAAATACCTGAACAATGCAATATCTCCAAAACCTAAACTATCAAATACCTCAGATACCTGAACAATGCAATGACTCCAAAACCTAAACTATCAAATACCTCTGATACCTGAACAATGCAATATCTCCGAAGCCTAAAATATTAAATACCTCTGATACCTGAACAATGCAATATCTCCGAAGCCTAGACTATCAAATACCTCTAATGTCTGAATAGATAATGTATATAATAAACAAGGCTGCATCCTAATGCTTAGGTTTCCAAAATCCCAGAAGAGATCACCGAGTTTTGGAAATTTGCAGAAAAGGAGGCACAACTTTAAATACAGTTGCTTCTATCTATAAAATCATAAACGATACTTTGAGAAAGATGTAATCCCGAAATAGACCTATATGTGATGTTTTTAAGTTGTGTTCATTTGCCTCTTTTTTTCTACGAATTATTAGTGATCTTATATATATATATGATAGTTCTGTAAAAATGAAGCAGATTGTTTGAAAACTAAAACATTTAATGAATCATTTACCATTTGGGTAGCCCGCTGTTGAGCTGTGCGTTTCTTGTGAAGTTGTTTTTCAATGATGCGAGCGTTAAAGGCGTACGAAGACTCAACCTCTTGCTGCAAGAAACAAGTCAAATCAATTATTTCTTATAATATTTCTCTTTTCTATTATCTAATTTTTCCTTATAATTTATAATGATATTTTCTCTATCATTTTCTGCTAAAACCATATTCTGCCTTTCATGCAAATTATTCTGAAGCCGAAAATTCAGACTTACAAAGATTAATTGAAGCAATATAAAAGAGATGCAAAGAGGAAAAAAATCAGATCGACCGTCAATAAAAAGGCTCAAGAAAGGCCAAAAATGCCATTTCTCTTTTGGCACACAACCAAACCGAAGCTGTAGGCGTCACAGTTCTTTGATGCAGTTGGTAATATTTCTAACTTAGCAGGAGCTAGATTTTAGTAATATTCATTTTTCATTCACACAACGAAACGGTAAAAAGAGCGTTTATAGCTAAGGAAAATGACGGATACACATGGAAGGGAGAACAGTTATTGGGAAGTTATTCTCAGCTTTGGTATTCGAAAAATCAAAACTCTAACCTGTTCAATTTCTTCTTCTTCTTCGTCGATAGTGGAAACCGTCACTGAACCAAATTTACCAAATTCTTTTGTGTGCTTTTTCATCATTATCTGAAAAGGAAATACAGTTATGCAGATTCTGATGAGATCCATGCGATAAACAAAGTTGCTAAATGTTAATTTCTGTCAACTGAATCCTAAATAGATGGAGATTGTTCGCTATGCTAAAATAATTTGTTTTTTGAGTAGGTTTTTTAGACCTATGTTCTGAACTTGGAGTGCAAATCCTTCTATCAAAAGAGAAAGTTTACGAAATAGCGTTCACATAGCCTTAACTAGTTTACAGGAAAAAGTTGAGTTTTTCATATCGAAAAATATTCTTTCAATTGAGACCGAAAATGGAAAAATTGATTCAATTTAATTATTTTCCGAATTCAACTTTACTCGTCTCATGGCAGTCGACTCATGGCAGTCAACAGTTTTGTAGAGGTTGTTGAGATGCGTTTGTCATCAAGGGGACAGGGAGGAGACAATCAAAAATTTGAATAGAAAGTCTTGGATTCTCAGAAACCTCGAACTATTGTTGAGAGGTTTAGATTAGAAACAAGAAAGGAGACAGGCTCTCTGTTTCTCAAAGTTTCACGTGTTCACTATGATCAGATGGACTACCCATCTATCTATTATTTTTTATTGAGAAGTTTATGTTTCAAGTTATGTTTTGAAAGAGATTTAGAAAAAATACACCCTGAGAAAATCGTGTGGTTCACTTTCTGCGTTTTTCACTGACTTTTAAGATATCCCAGGGAACATGCTGTAAAATGTTTATAGACAATTTCCAAACGAATCCAAAATAAGAAGAAAATTGCTTTAATTCATGTATCCTAAGTAAAATCGAATCTCTTTACAAAAGATCAGTTGTTAACAACATTTTCTCAGACATACGTGCCAAAAAAAGAATTGTCATTGATGGCCTATTAACATTCTTGCATTGAGTTTGATTTCAAAAATTGAGATTGATATTTTCTGCAGAATACCTAAATCATCTGAAACTGTATTATAGATTTGTGCAAGACAATAAGTTCCGTCAAACATCAAACACCATTCAGAGGACGATTTACGATTCCTTTCTATAAAGCACTTAGACTTTGCGAATCATTACATGAATGAATTGAATGAAATGCTGAGAACTTATGAAAACACTCTTAATCAAGCAAATTGGAAATGGGAGTCTCTGTTTGCACATGTGATTCGTCTCGACATCCATTTGAGGGTGAACGTGACGCTTAACGGTGATATCAAATCTTTACAAAACTGTTTTCTATGAAACTGATCGAATCACTAGAAATTTCAAAGGCTTTTTGTCATATACCTGCTCCTGAGAGAAGATTAACGCACATCTTATCCATTTGATTCATACAGGATTTGATATAGCATGTAAAAAACTACGGTTGAATACATTCGCTCTTATCACAGATGTTTCTGTCACAATATTTGACATGATGGTCACCGTTAATCGTGACAAACCTCTGATATCTAGAAAGCCCAACTTAATAACCAATGCTTATCCTAATACGTAGCGACTGTCATGTCAAACTGTGATTACTTTAGTGAATCATATATTACCTAAGAAGGCAAAACTGCGGATGATAGTTAGAGACCTATTCGAGGCATTTTTCATTCACCCAAATTAATCTTCATAAAATACGATTAACAAGTTTACCTTTTTCTTTTTAGGAGCAAATATTTGTTTTCCTTTATTTTCTATATCACCATCTTGCTTTCCTTTCACAAGAGCTCCTACAAGATAATTACTTCAGGATAAAAAAAACAGTCACTAGACATGACATAAGATGGGAATTCAAAAAAATCAGGTGTTTGCGGGCCTCTGCAGGGAAAGAAGTTGGGTGATTGGTTGATCGAGGGGTTTCAATTTTCCATTCCTCCAATTGAGCTCTTTGGAAATATCCTACAGGTCCATGAAGTAGTTCAATAGCAGTTTCAACTGTATGCAGGATGATGAAGATTACTTTAATCAACTGTATGCAGGATGATGAAGATTACTTTAATAATTGTGATCATTTTGGTCGAAGAAGAATTCTTTAAATCGAATAGGCAAAATATATTTGACGTCATCATTCAGAGTCCACGAGTGGGATATTCTAGTATTCTAGAGATGATGATGATGATGATGACGGTGATAATGATGATTATAGCTCATTAATAATGGTGTTATGATTTGTTTTTAAAAGTGTGCATTCCTTCTCTTGGGAATGTGAAGGATGATGATGGCAAGAATGACCTCACAATTTAGGACCAGAGATGTATACTACTCCAATCAAGCATGTTTATTGGGGAAAATGACATGAAAAGGAAGAATAGGGAGATTTGGGTAAGCAGGATCGATTTTTAGCAGCTTCCCCCTTTTTCAAGTAAAATATGGGTGATGCAGCAATCGGAAACCATTCTAAAGACAACAGAGCATCGATAAGTTATCATTAAATCAAATTCAGTTCATGTTTCCTCTTGCAGCCTTCTTCAGAGCCATAACTACAGGGCCAGATCCAAGGGGGCGTAAAGGGCGTACGCCCACCCTATTTTGGTAGAGAAACAATACAATTAGCTCGAAAATTTAGTCACTTGTCATGCAGATACGTTGATTCTGAATCGATCTAAAAGCTGAGTAAGGAAGGATTTTGATAATCCAATACTCCCCATTGTCTTCAATTCAAATATGACGTCAACTCACCATCAACCACGAAGGTCACCTTGCAATTGCGTTTTTCATGTTGATAGAAGAGCCACAGCCCACAACTGCAACGGAAGAGTAACTCAACACTAATATGATGAATCATTGCGATTTCATCTTTGAATGGTACAGAACTTCAAAATAGCCAGAAATATTGGAAACATAGCGAAACGAAAACACGGATTACTTAAGCTTTTCGTCTGGCACTCAACCGAGTTATACGTGAGAAAAATTTGTTTTGTTCTCTTTCTGATTCACTCAACGATAGTAATGATATTTCCCATAAAATCATATTCGAAATAGCCAGAAAAATCGGAAACATAGTTAAGTGAAAACATTGATTACTTAGGCTTTTCGTCTGACAATCAAGAGAGTAACACATGAGAAAGAGAACAAAACAAATCAATTCTGACGTATTACTCTGTTGAGTGTCAAACGAAAAGCTTGAGTAATCCATGTTTTCGTTTCGCTATGTTCCTGATATTTCTGGCTATTTCGAATATGATTTTATGTGAAATATCATTATTATCGTTGAGTGAATCAATTCGGTATATAGAGAGGAGCCTTACCTTGACTGCGAGACAGCTATTGAAATAACCGTCTCAAGGAAATTCACCAGTTCAAATTTCAGGAATTCGTAGTTTCTTTTACATACGCCAACAAAATTGAAATAAGTAAGAGAGAGTTGAAATAAGTTTATCAAAATGCAATGAACAGATTATGATATTAAAG
Source organism: Pelagia noctiluca (assembly GCA_963924455.1). Taxonomy (NCBI): domain Eukaryota; kingdom Metazoa; phylum Cnidaria; class Scyphozoa; order Semaeostomeae; family Pelagiidae; genus Pelagia; species Pelagia noctiluca. Next base: position 15,460,937 of record OZ004316.1, read on the forward strand.
CGAATTACGGAATACTGTTTCAGGAGGAAGCAGGGTGTGGAAAATCAAGCTGGAGATTTGAGAAAGTAATTTACACTCATTTTTTCTAACAAGAACCTATGCTAAATATTCGTACCACAGTTTCTTACCTTTCACCCCAATGATGGTACAAAAAGTTTCTTAACAAGTCTCTTAACCACAAGAGATATTTTCCTTGACTTCGTGTTGATATGAAGAGTTTTAGCTTCAAGCTTATAAGATCTCATCTCAGGCCAGTTTATTCCAGAAAAGTACCACGTAAGATGAGATACGTTACAATGCTGTGTCAATAAAGGACATTGGGCGTTTCTAAACATCTTTTTTTTCGTAAAGAGAACATAAATAGTTCCTCAACTCCTTTGATTGATACAAAATATCCAATCAAAGTTGCTTAAGTTTTGAAAATCTGGCCCTACGGTTTCTTATAAACGGTTTTTTATAAAAAAGAATAAGTTTAGCAGGCTATAATACCTTATTATAAGTTCGAGATATCGAATCAACAAATGGATAATATCATTCTAATCTTTATACAGCATCCTTACCCTTTGCATTTTTTCCTGAACTGTCTTTCAAGTCCCTTTTCTCTGAAGTAAAACAAAAGTCGATTTTAAAGTGCATGTCTACTAACATGGGGAAACGCAGAAAAAACCACAGCAGCAAAGTAGTTAACTATTCATCTTAATCCAAAAATGACTGTTGTTGAAAACCTTTGCACTGAGGCTAGGAGAGAATTATGTTCGACAGGCTGGCCTAAGAGTTATTAGATGCAGTGGTAGAGCTAATTTCTAGCAGCTCTATAGCTGCAATGTGAATTAGTGTTATTAGTATGAGTATCATTAAAGAATACAGGCATATATACGTACATACATTATTGATTTTAGGCAAGTTGCTAAAGTAGGTAGCACAAGTACTGATGTGAACCTACCTCTACAAGATAATTCATCTAAAAAGTCAAATCAACAAAACTATTTTAACCTATAGATATAAAATATAACCTATATTAAATCTTAATTTCACGTCCAGAACTATTTAGAAAATTAAAATATTTTCTAAAAAATACGTATAGTCACTATTGTTCCTTGACGTCGAAAGCAGTAATTTTCCTTTAAATATGTTATTGATTGCACAGATTCTTTGACCTCGTATTACCGTAATGATATAAGTAAATAATTCCATGTCTTGATAAAAGTATAAGGCATGAAACCTTGTAATACCTCTTTAGGTAAACAACATCGCCGTCTTCACACGTTAGTTTATGGGCGTGCTTTGCTTGATCGATCACTCTCGCGTGGTCTTTCGGCCTAAGGGGCAGTTTATTCAGCTCACAGTCTGCGAAAAAAAGACTGAATTGATTCGTCAGAAAGAGGACGTAGCTGCTAGTCCTTTGTGTGCCTGATGAAAAGTTTGAAAAATAACCGGTTTGTATTTATCAGACAGGTATTACAATGCCCACCAAAAGCAGTTGGAACATCCTTGTTTTTCTTAACAAATAACTACATTTTCAGCTTTCCTAGCATCTTATTTCCATTCAAACCCCCCTCCTCCTCAAAACAATTTTACAAAAGGAACTTCATGAGACTACACCAAACACTAGCTGAATGTTATTATGCTAGCTTTTGTTATCAGAAACAACATTGTAAAGGGGGAGGATAGGGGACAAAATGTAGAAATCTGTAAAAATCTTGCAAGTGTTCAAAGACTTTTCGCCAGTATTAGTTCATAGCAATACTAACATATTCGCATATTACACAATAATGTTTTCTGCTCAGGCCAAAGTTTATCTGATATCTTTTGGTACAAAATTTATAAAAACTGACATTTTGAGGTTTTACGATTACTGAAATTTAGCCAGAAAACCACACTTTTCAGAAGATACTTTACGATATTTTAGGTACAAAATATCTAAAAGCCGAATATTTTTGGGCTTTTGCAAAAACCGACCAATAGTTTTGGTTGCAGATATATTTCTTTGACCGACCCTTTATGTATATACTGAAAGTGCCCCCTGGGCCCTGGGGTAGCCGCAGACCTTATTAAGGAGTCTAGTACCTACCTATAATCAAGGCCAACTGTCCGCAAATACAGAAGTACACAAACAAAGGAGTTTCTTCATCGTTGTACTCTTCTTTGTCTTGGGTATCCGAACAAACGATGCTTCTCGAAATTACTTTTGGCATTCTTCAATTGACTGAGATAAGGAAAGAAGAAATATTTTGGTGAAATCTATTTTATGTACCAGAAAAAAATGGATACGTTGCTAGATTAAGCCATCAAAAGTCGAGCATTTTCTGAAACACAATGAACATTTCAAATCGACGCCAAAAGAAGATAGTTGGTTTATGAATATTATGAATATATTGATTTCAAATCTTTCAGACTTTTAGTGCGGAGGAACAGTTTTTTAAGCATATGCATGTATCTCACCGTCTGTGGAAAATTAAAATACTAAAGAGAACAAAAAAATAAGGAATATTGCTGGAAAAGGTTGTTAGCCCCCTCACTGTCCTATACTGCGCTCATGTTGTTAAGCTATAAAATAGTTGGTATTTATAAATTGTTTTCGACTAGAAACCAACCAACTGTAAATAAGGATATTATAATGATTATAAGCAAAAAGAAAAGCACAAATGTAATTAAACATCAACATGCAAGTCAGCCGAGTCATTCCATTTTTCATAAAAACATATATCTTATGCTGAGTACTCTTCTTAACGTTTCTTACTCAAAAACTACAAGATTACGAACAATTAAGACTACTTAGGGTTTGTCATAAACCTTAAATTCAATTAGAGAATATCCTCAAATATAATGTCTTTGACATTTCGGGTTTATTATCCTTTCGTACAGGAATTTCTGAAGGAATTCCTGACGCGGTCAATGAGCTTATGTACGGATCGCCTCAACTCTGGAATGCGCAAACAATACACGACCGGATTGCAGGCTGAGTTCAAGAAGGCCCAAGCCACTAAAAACCGGCCGAGCGCGAATGACCGGTTTGAAGGCTGTTGCATTGATGTTATGTTATTCCATGTGAAAACCAGCAACGGAATGTAGAAAACCAAAAAGGCGAGAAGTAAACTGCCGAGAGTTTTCGCAAGTTTGATCTCTCTTCGTTTCGCATTTAATTCGGCTCTGATGGACTCACGCAATCGCCAAAACGAAAATGAGTCTTCATCGTCTTCCTCCTCAGAGGCTTTCCTCCGCAGTGTCTCAGCCCACGCAGCTAGCACTGAAAATTCCTGTATAAACGAATACGAAGCTAGTCTGTCTGATTTACGGCTGCAGCTTCCTGTTCTTGGACTGCTAATCGGAGAAACCGAGTTCAAAACAGAGAGAGGCGGACTCTGAATTCTGTCATTATTTCTACAGCCAGATTTTTCCGGTTTTTCTAAGTCTTGCTGGGCTGTTACCGATTTGAAACCGGTTTCAAGTTGCATTTCAATTTCGACAAGGCTGGAAAAGTTACATTTGTCATTTAGGCCTTCTTCTGGTAACAAATCGAAATCAAGGTTAATAGGAGAAACGGCACCAGTAGCTTTGAAATTTCCTAACGAATCCATTGAGGACTCTTGGGTAACATAGATTCCGGAAGTATCTCTTTGATCAGTCATCTTATTGTCTGCTGTCTGAAATTCAAGCATTTTCATAGATCCGGATTCGGAAGCAGGAACATTTTCAGTGAAATCATCTGCATTTCGGAAAACTTCGGACGAGCTTCTGAAAGTGCTTTTGTTAGATATAGAGAGGTTTCTACCAGAACGGTGGTCCAATCGTCTACCTAACTCAATTTCACTGCCTGAAGGGACGTCAGTTGCTGAAGGCAAGTCAGCTGTATTTATGACTTTATCTGACTCTTGTTTTAGTCTAATAAGAGTTGGCGAGGTTTCGGGAGTACTATCACTAGATACGGAGTCTTGATTATGAGCACGCTTCTTAGATATACCCCTAAGCAGCACTGTATTTTCAGAAGTTCTATTAATCGCTGTAGATTCCTTAGGCCAAGCTGCTGATGCATCTCCACAGGCAGCAAAATGTTTTGAGCTTTTCGAGGAGCTTTTATCAGATAGAATTCTACCAATATTTTCGGATGATATTTTCCCAAGCTCTTTTTGACTTCCGTTCTGGATGTCACAAGTTACAGAACTACTAGAGATGGCAGTAAAAGACGGTGAATCTATCCGTGAGACAAATTCTGGAAAATCTTGGCGATTGATTCCATAAGATGAAGACCTAGGCCCGTTTTTGTCATTATCAAATTGTTCACGAAGTGGCTCTCTCTTGCCCAAGATTTCAGCTACTGCAGACGCTGGAGGCCTGGTAAGGATATATGTTAAACTTTCTGGCGAGTCCTTCGTTGCTGATATTGTTGCTGGGTCATTAGGGAGATTTTCCTTTGGTATATCGTCATGTCTTTCAACGGGTTTACCAAATTGTGTCTCAAGCTGCTCGCGATTGTAACATGTTACTTCATTGCTGACCTTCATGGCAACAGGACTACCAATAGTAGACGGTAAGCCTACGCTAATTGCAGGCGAGCCAACGAAGACATTTTCATCAGAAATCGAGCGTCGTCTGTCCTCAGCGAGCTTTTCAATGTGTTTTTCAATGCCCCTTATTTGGTTGATATGCGCAAGGGATATCTTGAATATGATCGAGTATGAAATGAACATGATTGCAAACGGAATGGCAAAGTAAATAACAGTTATCGACATCACATAGCGGATAAACTTATCAACCTCGCTCTGGTCTTCGTTTGGATTCGAGTCGAAGTTGCATGCATACATCGTCATTCGTAGAGAGTGAAACGAGGCGTAATTCGTCCCAAAAGTGATAAATGGCGGAACGGTGACGCCTAGAATAGGGACAACCCATATTAGTGGCAGAATAACGCGGGAAAGTTTTGAATTTGCAAGCTTCTCGTAGCTGAACGGCCACACAATAGACAGCAGCCGGTTGATGCTCTCAGTAGCCAGATGCGCACCTGTAACCGTGATAAGGTTGACGCTGAGCGAGGAAGATAATGCGCATGCGTTTCTGCCTGCTTCGACCTCAGATCCTTGTATGACCGAAGCCAGCAGCAAGGCCATAGGGAATACTTTAAGTAGATCAGACAAGGCCAGGCTCAGCAATATGGCGAAACGTTTCTTCAGCAACGTACGACGGTAGATTAGGGCAGTGGCAAGAACAATCCCGTTAAGAACTAATTCCAATATTATTATTATCAAATAAATAGTTGCCCAAATACTCGTAGCTATATCCATTATTTACATACGTAGAGAGACTGAATTCAATTTCTCAGCTACCATTTCTGCTTCCATTCCGATACAGGCTAATGCCAAGGCTCTTGAATAACGAGCAAATTTGTATTGATTCTTGTATGCGTGAATAAAAGTAATGTGCCCGATATTTACTAAAGCAGAAAAACCAATCTTTATTTCCAGGCTATCAATTAATTTCGAAAGTAACAAGTACTATGAGTCATGATGATGAATAAACTTGCGATGTTATATTCTGCTACACAAATGCTGTGGTTCTGTCGAATTCCATTCCTAGGCAGCAAATGACCGAACTCCGTTTCGGAACACTACGACTCAAGTAATGACAAGTCTTGTTGATAATAAATCTCATCTATGCAGAAATCCATTATAGACAGTTAGTAAATCCTCGTGAATAATGGGCGTTGTATTTGTCGAGTCTCATTCTTTGAAGAGAAATAAAGCTTATTTGCGTAGCTGAGTTGACAGCATTTATTCCATCGACCGAGCTGTACCTGTATTATTATCATAAGAGCTAGGCTACGCTTCAACCACTAATAACGATAACAATACTAAACCTGCAGTGGAGATAGTGCATTCTCAGTAACGACACATTGAGCACATTAAGCCTTCAGAAATGGGAAAGAAAGGAAGGATTCTTTCAGCTTAATCGTCTGAAACCGAGCAGTTAAATATTTTAAAGGAAAGGATAAAAGAGAGTTTTCAGCACAATTAAAAAGATGAACATCGAGATCCTTATCTTTGGTGGGGAAAGCTGGACATAACTCAAAATATACTATTTTTTATAAGAATAACTTTTATAAGAAGCACCAGGATGAGATTTGGGTATGAATTCTTTGCTGTCTCCAAAATTGTTGGGATGCATACAAGATAAGTTCATCAACGTGAAACCCATCCCCAGAAGCGTATTTCCAAATCATTTCAAAATATAGCTAGGCTGAGATTGAAAAACGGTGTTCTTTGTCAAAAAGCATGCAGCTTCATACCTATACCTCCTTATACACTCTTTTTTAAAAGGACCAGTGAAAATATTTTGAAGCCAGCGTATCTAGAATATTCCTCTATTTTCTGACTAAAATGTTTCTTACTTTTATAATGCTACAAAAGCATGTTTTTCCGATCAGTAGGGTAAATTTTTGCTAATTTTGACTCTACTGGCTGGTATTCAGATTTATTTCTTAAAAACTCATTTTTCAGTTGAATTAATCTGTGAGAATGAAAGATTGACCCGAGAAGGGTTAGAGCCTACAACCATTGGTTTAGTGCATTAGTCTGCTACCAGCTGAGCATCAAGGTAGTTGAAATTTAATTCACCAGCCCAAGTCACATCAATCTCACAAATTGCACCACCACTGACCAAATGTCAAGATGAACCTATCCTGCCTCTTTGGACCTCAACCTATTGGACCTGCTGAAGGGTGAGGGGCTTTCCTGTCAAAGGAAAGAGAAAGAAAGGGCCCGAATAGGTTTGTCTCTATATTGGGTGGGTGGTGGTGTAATATGTGAGATTGGTGTGGGTTGAGTCCGTTGATTGAATTTCAACTGCCTTTAGAGCTCAGAAGTTGTGGGTTCAAATCCTTTTTTAGTCCATTTGTCATTCCCTAAAATAATTTGATTGATATTCCGAATCCTGCCTCTCCTCAAATTAGTTTCTTGGTCTTAGGGTTATTTCTAAAAATTCTGTTTTGCTTTTTTGAGATTTTCTGCTAAACTTATCACTCCTTTAAGCTCCTCAAATATGTGTTTAGAACGCGATTTTAGATATGGGCTTTACTTTCGTGAACTTTTCTTGTGTTCATCTCAAATAATTTTCGAGTAAAATAATTCCAAACCAAAGCTCTGTCTGGTGTTTCTTATAAACATTGTTCTTACGAAAAACATGTAGTTTTTATATAACTTTATTGCTATACACTCTTGTATGTTCAAGAATATTCAAACGCTATAATAAAATGGCTGCTGATAAGTGTCCTTAAAATGTCCTTCGCCCTAAATTTCAAAACAATGCAATAAAACTTTACATGATACCAGCAGAAGTGATAAAATGAAATAAAAGCCTTGGACCTGGGCTTTCTTTTGGCAACAATTGAATTAAGATAATCATTTCTTCAATTCATTTCAGGCCAACATTTTTAATAGCGTTTGATAAATCAAGAATCTCAACGGAAAGGGGGTTCATATAAAAATTGCGGAGATCAGAAGGTATTTTGAATGTTTATTTTCTAAATCAAATTCATGATATGCAATAAGAAATGAATTTCAAAACCGATTATATTTCGTAGCAATTTCAGTGATAGGATGCTGTGTTCAAACTTGATAAAACATATGAAAGCAGATAAGAGGCTCCTCAAAATTAATCAAGATATTCAATAATGAGTGCAAGGTTTTAGAATATACCTGCAAAATGTTGATTGAATTTTTCAATATAAGAGACAGACTTTTAGTCAAAGCATTTAGGACAAACATAAGTCAGACATGACAAAGCATGCAAAGCGTGGCAGGAGTCGCATAGATCTAGCAGCAGACAAGGATTTGTTAGCTGTTTATATTCTTCACCTATTGCTCTATTGTTGAACTCACGCCTACAATCACCACACTTTGCAGCAGGGAGACATGAAAAACATCAAGATCATTAGGTATGTCATTTGAATAAAAATTTTAAATTTAGCATTCATCTTCCAAAGTGAAATGAGTATGCGCTGTCTGCCGTATCCGTACGCTGATATCTATTGTTGTTTGTCATTTCTAACATACTTTTTGCAGCTGTCTGCCATATTTATGGAATGCCGCTAATTCCAACTGCAGATTATGTCATGTTTTTATACAAAATTTAGGGTACATTAACTGAATTATAAACTTTTAATCAGTATTGCTGTATATTAGTTTTTTAGTGTTCCAGTAACCTAGTTTGATTTAATTAGCTTATAGCTTATTGTAGTCAAATTTAAATGAAGAATGTCCACAATACTAGGCTTTGTGCTTGATTCTTTTGAATGCTTGGGGCGAAGTATGTAAATAAAGCGAGATAGGTACAAGGCAAGACGACACAAACAGAAAATATATTGTCAAAATCTTCAGGACTGTCCTAAAGCAGCCCTGTATGCCAGGGTCAAATATGATAATACTTTTTAAATTTATATTCTATCTATCTACGTTTTTTCTGTTTATATCGTCTTGCGCTATTCATGTCATGCAAAATTGTAGTAGCCAACTTAAAAAAAAAAATTATCATAACTATTATCATTATTATAAAAACAACACTGTTAGAATCTCAAAGTTCTCTATTATAAATACTTCATCAGTATAGTTAAATGTCTTTTTTAGTTTAGAAGGTGGCTTTTGTTTCATATTATTATTATTATCATATTGACACCTCAATTTCAGCCTGGTTCCTCTTCAAAGAAACAAGGTGGAAAAATGTTTTTGACCAAGCAGAGCATTTTTTGACTGAGAATTCATCCAATCAGATCTTTGAAAAGACAATAGATTTCGAAAATTCAACAGGTCAAGGGCAAAAGCTGTGGCAAAGATAGCGTTCAGGGTTCTGTTTTTCTGCCGTAAACACGTAAAATATTTGGCCCCATTCTGATACTTCTCAAATCTATAATAGTTAATCTAAATTTTTACCGCTTACGAGGTTAATATTTTACGTAATTGCCGTAAAACTCCACTCGATAACTTGCTCAAAAACAATCTTAGCTTTGAATTGCGAGTATGGCAAAATAAACTAATATCTAAACTAATCAACTATTACTTATATTTCTAATAAACTTACACTTACCTTGCCAGAGCCCTTACTTTTGTTTTAAAACAACTCCACCATCTATAAAAACCATTATTTATTATTTGCAGCAGTTTGAAAATTTCAGTTTGAGCTTCCCGCTGTGCAAAATTCGACGTCAAAAGTTATGGGAAAGCTCGGACACGTTGATGAATGAAATTGAGCAACAGCAAAAAACGGGGGTCGAGTAAATTTGCGAAATTATAATTTGAAAATTTAAAATGATACATATTTTGATGATTTTCTATCTTATAATAATTTAGAATTGATTAACAAAATAGATTTCTATCTAATTAGCATAAACAGATTTCCAATTACCTACATAAAGATAAAATCCATCGTGCTAGAAAGATACACATATTTACCTATATTCTGAGGCCACCCCCGTTTCAGCTAGTGTTTTTTGAGCGAGTTGTCGAGTTGATTTTTACAGCAACTACGTAAAATATTAACTTTGTAAGCGGTAAAAATCTAGATAAACTATCATAGATTTGAGAAATATAAGAATGGTACCAAATAGTTAATGTGTTTACGGCAGAAAAACAGAACCCTAAACGCTATTTTTTCCACAGCTTTCGCGTTTTTTTGCTATTTTCAGGGCACTTGCGCTGTTGAATCTTCAAAATCTATTGTCTTTTCAGTGATTTGATTGGATAAATTGTTAGTAAACAAATGCCCCGATTGGCCAAAACATTTTTCCACCTTGCTCTTCAAAGACCTTTATTCATTTTCTTTATCCTATAACTTTGCCAAGGATTTCCAAAATGTTAGTTAGAATCCATATTTCAAGCTTACCTAGGGTGTAAAATTTGTTTTCGTTACACCAGAGGCTGCCACCTCACTAATCATCTAAAGACAATAGACTACTATTCTCCTATAGTTCTTACTGCTCCCCTAACACCCGAGATATGTAGCCCTAACCCCCGTGTTTTCTAGCATGGGAGCTTATACCATTCAATTTTAAGCCATAATTTGCTAATACCGCTTCTTTAAACCGGTTAAGTCTGGTATGACTAATATTCTAGACATAAATACTACCTAGACCTAGTAAATAAACATTCAGAAGATATTGATTTTGACAAATGAATCATTTATCAAAATCAATATCTTCTGAATGTTTATTTACTAGGTCTAGGTAGTATTTATGTCTAGAATATTAGTCATACCAGTCATACCCGAGATATGTAGCCCTAACCCCCGTGTTTTCTAGCATTGGTACTAGCCCCGTGTTTTCTAGCCTATCAGCATGGCGAATGTACACAACAGTTACCATTTAGTTATTTAAGTTAGTTGGTAATCATTATGATTACCCAACTAACTTAAATAACTAAATGGTAAAACTGTTGTGTACACATTCGCCACAAATACTATACACTTTTCTATATAAGTTGCTCTTGTTCTTAATTTTATTTTTTACATATTCTTATTGTTGTGTTTAGGTCTTGAAAATTAATTTTATTTTTTATCAAAATGAAATGAAAATGCATTTGATTTCAATTTTTTGGCCTAAAAGAGATAAGACCATAAAGCACAATTTTCCTTCTTTATTTGTAATATTCTTAATGCAAGAAAGAGAGTCTAAGGTTAGGCAAAAAATCACTTTCAAAATAAAGAGAAAATTCTGAGCAATATCTACCTGAAGAAACTGACGAGATACACAGCAACACGAATTTAGACGGCCGCCATTTTCCGAAGGAAGAAAAGAATATTCATTTTCGTGCGCTTAAATTTTGGAGCCTGGACACCAATCTGAGTTTACAGATCTCCTCGGGGAGCTGTGGATTGGATACCCTGATCTGAACCTCTGAACAAGGTAGCGTTGAAGGTATGGAGTGAGCCCGGGGGGTAACCATGGCCGTACATAGCGGGGGGGCAAGGGGGGCTGCTGCCCCCCAAAAAATTCCAAAAGTATATGCTTTCCTATAGAGGATATCCTCAAAAAGTTCTTCAAAAGGGGTTTTGCCCCCCGCTAAAAATGTTCTATGTACGGCCTTGGGGGTAACTCATTAGCTGAACGGAGACGTTCCGCCCATAAGGGTGGGTTCGAAAGCTTCAAAATCCCTTAATATGGGTCTCAAAATTTCAGTGATTTCAATAGAGATGGGTTGGCTTTACTTTCCTGTAACCTTAATAATAGGTTCCGACAAAATCCTTCCTTGAAAAAACAATCGTTAAAACAAGGCTAAAAGCAACGCCGATTATCTGTTTTCGTCTATTTGATAGTTCAAGCTTAGAATGGCTGTTTATATTCTCTTTTATCTAGACTTATTGTGATTTTATACTTTTTGCGTGCATCTAAGGAATTTCCATGTAAACGAGGTAATAAAACGTGAAAACAAGGCCGACGGCCCCGCCTATCACCTGTATACCAACGATGTTTGAACTCAGCGCCCCAAAATTGACCAAGTTCCTTTGTTCCTGTAAATTTCTCCATCGGGAGACCCTACCCTTTCTCTCCGCCTGGTCTATCTGAGTCAAAGCGTAATATTCATTATATTGGAAACCATGATACTAGTCAATATCTCCCTCGATTTTCAATCTAAATCAGGGTCATAAAGAAAAAAACCTAACAATTTGTCAGGCCACAATGGTCATTTCAAATTATCAACCCATATTTCGCATTCAAGCACACTTCACTATAATTTGATAAAATTCCCTTTTTTGGAGGGGGTTACCTCTGGGTTCGTTTGTTCACTGCGAATACTCTTATTTTTCTTAATTTCTTGATTTTTCCTTATATATGATATAAAAAAATAACATATGAAATGTAAGTTGTAGTTTACTTACATTCCTATTCAATCTTTTGCATGTTGCATACAGATTAATTTGAAAACCATAAAACTGGGTATTTTTTTTCCAAATCCTTAAAAGTGGGTATAAAAAAGTATGTGAACTAGTTATGGGTGGGTATGAAGCTACAATTTGGGCGGCACTTACCCGTCATCCTTCAGTCAAAGCTACCCCCCGGGGGGAGTGAGGTGTGGGACAAAAATTCGTAATGCGTTTCGTCGAGGCATTCTTGATTTCGTGGTGGTGTTTTGGTGTGTCGTGGAGTGGTTTTAGTGTGTCATGTAGTGGTCTCCTTATACCATGGTGGTCGGTAGAAAATACCACATCATAGAGTTGTTTCAATGTGTCGTGGAGTGGTTTCCGTATGTCGTGTAGTGGTTTCAGTGTGTCATAGTGGTATGTGGAATAGACCAGGTCGTTGAGTGGTTTCAGTATACTGTCGAGCCGTGCTGTTCTTTCGAGTCGTCGCAAAATCATCGACTGTGTCACGCCGCAAAATCATCGTCACTGTCAAGCCGACAATGAATCTTCCGTTATTTTTTCATTGTTATTGTACGAATGCATTACTACAGCAGGTAAAGGTAAAGGTACGTATGGCCTAAAGTTTCATTTTGATCTCATAATTTCTTATATTCAAATGTTGTCTACACTGCCCATTTTTTGCCATGGCAGTGACGTATTTAAGAATGCAATTTTTTCGGCTTGACAGTGTCGATGATTTTGCGATGTGACAGAGTCGATGATTTTGCGGCATGACAGAGTTGATGATTTTGCGACCACTCAAAGGAACAACACGGCTCGACAATACACCGAAACCACTCCACGATCTGGTCTATTCCTCATACCACTATGACACACTGAAACCACTACTCGACATACGGAAACCACTCCACGATACATTGAAACCACTCTACGACGTGGTCTTTTTTACAGACCACCATGGTATAATGAGACCACTACATGACATACTACAACCACTACATGACACACCAAAACACCACCACGAAATCAAGAATGCCTCGACGAAACGCATTACGGATTTTTATCCCACACCTCACTCCATATGAAGGCGCGGGATAGACTTACTCCACGAGTCCTTTTTTTCCTTTGTGAACTGCGGTCAACTTCATCATCATCATCATCATCATCAGGAACAGACGTGGTAAAATAATAAGTGACGTTGACAACATTGAATTAGCAAATATGTATAAAATTAAGTAAAAAGTTGAAGTAAATGTAGATCATATATCTTATTATATTTATTGTGAACCGCTAGCCTCCCGGTATATAAACAGTGCTATACCAGTGATGTTTAAATTTGTAATGTTACTTTAAAAAAAAAAATTTTTGGAGGCTAAATATATAGATTTAAAATCAAAATAGCCAGATTACGGCTAATAAAGGCCTACTCCTAAACTGGTGGTACAAAAAATTGAATTCTAATTTAGTTTACAATATATCTACAAGTTAAAAACAAGGATAGAAGGATGCAGAAATTTAATAAGCTACCCTGTTAGGAAGCCAGAGTGACGTAACTTATAGCCGGAGTGACGTAAGGCCCTAGGTCCTTATCAGCAGATTTTCACTGTATTGCGTTTGAGGTATAGCGGAAACAGTCTTTCTTTACGCTGATGTTGTCCCATTATGGCCAGGGCGTCCAAAAATTACCTACTGATGCTAGTGGGGCTTTTACCCTCCACGTTTGAGATAATAGGGAAAACAGGTTCTTTCTTTACGCCATGGGCAGAATATCCAAGCATTACCCTCCCCTCTTCGTACAGAGTAAACGTGTCAGATGAGAACACGATGAAGAGAAATCTATATGGGTCTTGAAGTACGTTTGATTTTAAAGTGGGACAATGCCTGTGAATGTGCGAGTCTTAACCTGTGAGCATTTGGGGTAATGTAAAACATGGCTCAGATGTTAAAAGGTATAGTAAAAACAATGGGATGTTGTATAGGTATATCAAAGTCAGTTTGGAAGTGAGCTACAACTTATTTTCCGATAAAAAGCTCATGATGTAAATTTGACGAAGAATTTGCACGTTGGAGTATGAGTCCTAGTTTAAACGGACTCGATTTAGTGCCAGCCTCAATTTCCTATTGAGCGATTACTGGGATATTTGATATGTCTACTTTGAACCCTTGTGACCCTCGAAAACTGCTGGGGAGATTTTCGTTCTCTCAAAATTTGACAGGTTTTGTATTATCACCCACAGAAACAGAACCTTAGAAGTGAAATCAATAAGTAGAAATATTGCCTTTTGAAGTGCTATTATCAAATCTTCTACAAACTATAAAACTGACATATATCATACAATTGAAATTATGGACAATGTGTACAAGTATACAATAATTTGATAATCTGCAAAATCTCTATTTCCCAGTGGCTGGTCGCGAGTTAGATGGTGACTTATCCGGAACTGGAGTGTCACTTTCACTTTCTAATAACGTGCTAGCAGCTGAAAGACGACCGGTCGTAGGTCGCTTTGAAGAGCAGGTTGAATCTTGCGAGGAGCGACGGACTGATCTCTCCAAGGCACGAATTCTTTCTTGCGCCTCTTTTAATTGGGTTTCTGCAGATATTGCTCTTTCTTCCAATATTTGTGCCCTTTCCTCGGTGTCCCTGTGTTCGAAATACGGAAAAGCTGTTTAAAAACCTACTTTTTCAATTTCTTTAGATTTTGATTGCATAATGGGGATTCTTATCAAAAGTTTAGGATACATAATCATTCTTTTAACAGTACAAAACTTCACTGAGCCGTTGTGTCCAAAACATATGAAACACTCATTTAAGGAACACAGATCTGATTCTTAATATATAGCTAATCATCTATCAGAAACACCTATTGATTCTAATGGAGAAGTGCCAGAGAGGCCTCAGATAGGATGTTAAAATTTCTCTTTCATGTATGCAGGATACCTTTGTGGAGAAAAATTTAACCTACTAAAAGATGTTTGTCCAGTGAGACAAACAATGATTTACTGAAAGAGTCCTAATAGGAGAACTAACTGCTTTTGTCTATGAAATATGGAAGAAATGGTTTTGATGTACCCAGATTCTTAAACTCTTAGGTGAAACGTAGACCCGTCTCTGATGATGACGTAAAAACAATTCTCAATGTAGTTTTGATCCCATTCTGGGTTATTAGGCAAAGGCTATCCTTATTGTTATCTTCTTTCCATAAATGAGTTCAATTAATCTTCATTCAAAGGATAAAACTAGATTATGATAAAGGACAAAGAACGAAATAGTTGCGTCACTTACACAAGCTGGCCCTGTAGCTTCGTTATGGTTGCTAATGCTTCTGTGGAGGAGCCTTCTTGCTTTTCTGGAGGGCTACCTGAAATAACATAATCCGGTAACATTAATTTCTCGTCGATTCTCATATTATTATTTTGCAATTGAATACAAATATGAGATGGAGCGTCCATGATCAATAAAGGATGCATCAAGATATCATCGTTGCAATTTTAATTGTGGAGAAGGGGTAGATTCGCAGCAATTTCACAGTTATCTCCAGGGTTTTTGCGGTGATTTAAAAATTGCGGGCACAAATTGAAACCCTGAAAAACGATTTGTTATGATGTATAAAAACATTAAAACGATTTGAAACGAATCCTTAACTATTTTGGAAAAACGTGCACTAATATTGCAACGCTGATTGTTTTCAGGGTGGCTAGACTTAAAGGCAATTAAAAATTTAGAAAGGTTTTGAACTTTTAATTCTGCGCAAAATGCATCGACCTCCTCTTGACTACTATGCCTGGTCTATTTCAAGGACATCTTTATGATGCTGTCAAAAATAAACTTGAAGTTTTATGAAGAATCAACCTAATGATGCTTTATTCGCCATGAATACAAACTTTCTATTTTGAAACCTACCATCACGGTCAACTTCAGATGATGTTCCCTAAAAAAGAAAAACATATGTCTCATCTCTAAATAATGCTTTTATTCACCGTGAGTTGCTTTTTGGACTGCTTTTTGCCCGACCCTTGACACTTGGGGTTGAAGCCTTATCCAAAAGAAAATGCACATCGATAGTAACTTTTGGGGGGGGGGTGGTTCGGGGGGGATTCCATTTCTATTTCATCTATTATTGAGATAATATTTTCTCATCTTAAATGACTCACAAGCATAAGCATTCCTTTCAAAAAATAATGAAAGTGAAAAAAATGATAATGAGAATTAATTGATATGAAATAGTGTGAAAATTATTTCACAAACCTCAGCCATGGATAGCTCATCCAACGACCTCGTTCTCACATTATCATCCTGCCCTATGACGTGCATCTCAATTTTCTCCTTGCTTTCTTCAGGGTTTTCAGTACCTTTATCTTCTGCATTTTCATCAACAGTTTCACTTACCTTCCCATCTGTACCTATGATCACAAAGAAATTCATCGATACATATTATGATAAAGATTTGGGACCTGATACTCCCAAGTGATCGAGTAACGCTTAAACTTCCGTAGGTCAGGTTATTCCAGAGCATTAAGTTAAAACTGAAAATGTTTCTCCTATCACGTGTTAGTTTGCAGTGGCTTATTTGCAAGCAAGTTACTTTTAGTTTTCCATACGCAGTCTCCAAAACATGGAACAAAGCGGAATAAGGTTTTCCCATGGAGTGAATGTAAACATTCAAATGTTTTTGAAATTAAATTGTTTTGTCCTATTTTGCAAAGCTGGGGATAGATATCACTCAAAAACTGGAAATCCCAATGTTTAAAATAGCTAAAAAATAATCTGCTACAAGTAGAGGTAGCAAGTAAGCCTCTCAACATAAGTGTAATACATGTAAGGACTCCTCAAAAGTCAATGAAAACAGTCGGGGGCCGATACCGGCCTAGATACCAGACAAAAAACTACAGTTCTTCATATAAGGAACTGTGTTTTTAGAAATTGAAGAGTGCTTTCTTTAGAGGATATTTGATGTTGGGATGCGTAATCATTTTGATAAACATTCTCCTTTTTCAAATTACAATGTTTGGTAACGAATGAATCATTATTTCTGGTATTTATATTCATTTCCTGAAAGAATACGACCGTATATAAACTATCAACTGTCCTCCCTGAAGTTTCAAAATCATTACCTGTAACATTTCCATTCAGTGATGGGTCACTTTGTGGAGCTGGCTTTTCATTTGCAGTTTCTGAAGATGTGTCTTTCTGCTGAGAGGATTTTCTATCTTCAGTACTGTCCTTCTTCTCCTTATTTAACAACTCTGAGTCTTCTTTTGAAAGTACCGATACCCCACCATCAGACAAACTGGAAACTTGGCTTTTCTAACAACAAACAATTTAATGCATTCATCTATCACCAAATCATGGAAACCATAATTCTTAAATTTAGCTTTTGCTCATATCAAAAGATCTATTATAAACATTCCTGTAGAAAAATATGATTCAATTATAAAAAACCGAAAAAAGACAACAAGCGCTTAGGAAAAAACTCAATAAAATGACTCTGCTATAGGTCAATATTTGCTCGACAACCCAGAATGTGCTCAAGCCTATAGTTTGAATTGTTTTCGAATAATTGGCAGAGCACGATATACATTTCATCTAGGTATTTTGGAATCAGTTTACATAAAAACCAGGGATCCCTTATTGTGTAAACAGAAAGAGTTCGTTTTCACCTTAGGACTCTTGAAGTAATCCTGTTATTCAGCTCAGGTTGGTAGCCGTCTCATGATTTCATAAGCGAGAAACTTAAACGTTACGGTGGAAGCTTGCATTCTTTGTTCGGATTTCTATCCTGCTCTGCCTATGGCATTGAGCATTTTTCTTGTAAAACGCCACACTAGGGAATATTTTATAATGTTAACATACCATGGATTCGCCTTTCTTTGTAGCGATGTCATCTTGGTCAGAAGCAGAAAATCCTTTTTCATCGAATTTCTCGTCAATTTCTTCAACCTCAATGATTTCACCAGAAATCTCATGAACCAGAATGACAGCCGTTTTTATCCAGTCTTCGCATTCGCCCTACAATAAAAATAAATCGGTTAACCTGTGACCAACTCTTGATATTCTCATCGCAGTGTTGTTTGAATCGATCATGCCTATACTCTCCAAAGGACCTTCTCCTATCTTTAGTTGGAAATTGACGAGATCGTAATTTAGTTGTAGTGCAGGAAAAATACCAATCGAAGAAGCAAAAACGCCAGACAAAGATACAAAAGTACTAGTTGAAAAAGCAAAAAAACCGAACGAAGAAGTACAGCAGCAGACAAAGAGACAAAAACACCGAATAAAAAGGTAAATATAGCCGACATAAAGGCAAAAATACCCGATAAAGTGGCGAAAACATCAGATCAGAGAAAAAACACCAGATGAAGAAACAAAAAC
Organism: Pelagia noctiluca; assembly: GCA_963924455.1. Classification (NCBI taxonomy): domain Eukaryota; kingdom Metazoa; phylum Cnidaria; class Scyphozoa; order Semaeostomeae; family Pelagiidae; genus Pelagia; species Pelagia noctiluca. Next base: position 15,479,154 of record OZ004316.1, read on the forward strand.
ATCCAACGAAGAGGCGAAGATACCAGACCAAGATGCAAAACACCAACAAGGAGGCAAAAACAGCTGATAAGTCAGAAGATAAAAACACAGTACGAGAAGACGAATACCCACCTTCATTTTCTTCAAATCCTTCACTTCCATTTCTGACATGTCATCATGTTTGACATTAGATTCGTGGTTAACAAATCCCTTGCAACAGTTGTATAAAGACGTAGTCAACGTAAACAGCTTCTTGAATTGCGTCTTAGCTCTGTATTTGATTTCATCTATCGTTGATTCGGACACGATGGCAGCACCAATGCCGGAATTAAAGGTGTCCTCTTCATTGTTGTTCACTTCTTCCAGTGGATCTTCTTCGATGTTCGGTGCAAGGCGCAGTAAGACAGTCACCATCCATCTCACCATATTCGAATGACTTGATGAAACCTAAAAGAGCAGTCAATAAAAGTTGAATGACCCCTCAATCAATCAGATGTGATGAGATTGCCCACACAGCATCTATTCATTGCTTCTAATAATGCTTTGAGGAAAGATTGATACTTTTGGAAATGAAATGGGACTCTGGTTATTGGATTTTGGGCTAATTTGGGCTCAATAGGTTGCTCCTGGAAGGGAAATTACATGCAAAAGAAGAAGAGGCAGGCCAATATTGATGTAGTTCCAGGTCGGAATAGGAATGACCTATGCCAAAGCCACGAGAATGGCACAGGGTGCGAAAAACTGGGCGTCCATGCCAGCCAACCTGCTGAGAGCAAAGCGCACCTAACGACGACGACTTTGGGTTTTCAGCGAAAATATACAAATCATCAAACAAAGAGAGGATGAAAAAGTATCTGATAAAATCTTACATGGTCAAGTATACCCGCATCTGAATTCTCGACAGAATTGGTTGTTTCTGTCAGCCATTTTTGTGCGAGCTTACTTAAAGAACTAACATTGAGAACAGGGTCACCAGGCTGCGTTTCTGCCGAATGACTTTCTGTGACCTCCTCTTCTTCATCTTCTGGTGTAACCAACTCGATCAATTCTGTCAACACCTCGTCCCACTCACTTTGCAGATAGTCCGCTAAACGCACCCATTCGGGGTCCAGCATTATCTCACCACCATTCGAGAAGGCGTTCAGCTTATTAGTCCTGTTGTACAGACATATTTTAAAGCTTTATAAAACTACACAGTGGCTTCGTGTGGATAGGTGGCTAGTTTCAAATTATCTAAATGTCTAAGGTTAATTCCAGTTTAAATCTTTAAGTACTTTGGACCGAGTTATTTCAACACATAAATTCTTACTGAACCTATATTCTCACACGTGGGATTTCACAATGTTAACCTCTTTCCCCTGCATGAACCATAACAAGTTCACTTCAGCAATGAATAATATAAAAAACAACCTAAGAGACCCAAAATTGATAAGCGCAAATGATAAGTCCCCACTTTCTACAAAAATACAAACATGGAAATACAAATCGTTTCTGTCAACTTCTCAGATCCCTAAAAAGGCAAGAAGTTTTCGAAATAGCTCTTTGAAAACGGTAGATGAAACAGAGGACTTACAAAGAATCGAAGACATTGATGAAATGAATCAATCCCTTTGCCAGACCATTTTCTCCCGTCATTCGCAATCGAAATTCTTTATGCAGCTTTTCGACATCATGGTTCAGCGAGCTCATCATTTGTCGCTCAGGTTTCTGCGAGCCATCGCTCGTTGGATGGCGTCGAAAGATTTTAGAGGCGACGTCACTCCAATCATCGACCATCTTGCTCATCTTGATCAGGTCATCTTCGCAGGAGAGCAAAACGTCGCCAGAAAATCGCTCTATCTCAGAGTTGATGACTTCTTCCCATCGCTTCATGTCTTCGTGCAGTTTTGAAATTAGAATTTTCTCTGGCGGATGGACTGTTCCCTCGTCGGGCCTTAGATAAAAACGTTCACAAACGTTTGAGGATCAAAGCATACGTAAAAAAATCATCGATCAAAAGATTATACAAGTATCAACGCTAGTTAGTAGCAGTTCAAGTAATCTTTGAATTATTTTCATTCAGCCACAGTAAAAAATCTCTCAAATCAAGTTGTCAGATGCATTATCAAGCTATAAAACTAAGAATAAAAATGTGGACACATACGTCACAACTCGCAAGAACTGATCTCCCCAATGGTTGACTTGCTTTCTGATATGTTGAAGCTGAAAATTAGATTAAAACACAGCTAAAATCGAATACAGCAAGAAACTACCAGTTGGAAATCACAGATCAACATTATTAGTAGATTTTGTACATCTCCTGATGAGTGGGAAACCACGAATAGATCTGTTGAGATGAAGAGTTTAGTCTTTCGAGTCTTGCCTTCATAGTGTATAATAATTAGAGGTCCTTTTTTTTCGTAATTTTCAAGTTTTATTCTTCGTTGGCATTTGTTCCTCGTTTAACATAGGTCATAACTTTTCTACATTCTGGTATACGTCAACCAAATTCAATGTAATTATATATGTCGAATATATGTAAACGCACTCGTGTTTACACACTAGTCTGTCTGGTGAGCGCGTAAGCACGAAACTCAGAAACATAGAAGGACATTTCTGTTTCTTAATATGTTCATTCTGCTTTATAATTGCTCTATACTCAATTATATTGAGCACTAAAGCCAAGACAGGCACTTCCTACTCGTGTTAGATGTAACATGTGAATTCAATCAAATTTAAGAGTATGATTTAGGAGATTCGATGATAGAAAATTCAGGGGCAACGGGACCTTCGTACACGCAATAATTCAAAAGTCAAATGAATTTTTGTTATATAAAACTCTGGTCGGGATAGAAATGATGTCTACTGACCTTACGATAAGATTCTTTTTCGTAGCGAAGTAATTTATTGTCAAACTGCTCCGCCACATCTTGCCAAGACTGCACATGATTGGTCAGTTCTTGTAGCTAAGAGGAAGGAGAATATAAAGATTCATCAATGAGCTTGTTATGCGCAAGATTACCACAGAGTGTAGTAGGTATTCAGGGAATATCTCGGGATTTGTGTAAAAATATTTGAGAGAAGAAATATTTAACAAATACGAAATCAAGCAGACAAGTTATTATGCAACACTCTTAAGGCCTGATGGTTTGATGATGTTGACAGAACATCTTCAAGCATCGCAATTTTTTAAATCATAACATATCAGTATTTGACTGTATTAGGCCCCGTCCACACGTATACGGATATTTTTGAAAGCGCATATTCATTTATCCGTTTCGGCCTTTAGTCCACACGTAGCTGGAGTTTTTGGTAATGAAAACGGAGCTTTTTGAAAACGGTGTCCAGGGTGGAGATTTTTGAAAACTCAGTTTTCATGTTGTCGTGTGGACGGGCGAAAACGTATCTTTTCGAAAACGATGACGTCACCAGCTTACCTTTGCACAGTCAATTTAACGAACAAAAACGTTTTGTTAGTGATTCCTCCGTATCCGTGGACGCAGATTTTTTTGAAAACGCTCATTGTGTTGACGCAGATTTTTTCGAAAACGGAGAAAAAAATATGCGTTTTCAAAAAATATCCGGATACGTGTGGACGAGGCCTTAGCTGCATGGCGTAAAATCCTTGAGTGTCGTCAAACATGTTTCACGCTATTCAAGGTTGTATGATGAAGTGGTCTCAGGTATTTCTGAACACTTGTTCTTGATGTAGTTGTATATTACAATACTTTATCTTAAGAACGGTCCTTAATTTGATGAATGGTTGAACTCGATTTCTGAATATTTATTTGTCTTGTAGGGAACTTTCGTAGACACCATTTCAATACTACACTTGTAAGAAAAAGCAATAAATCACCTGTGTAGTGTCAATATCACTGAGCGAGCTCGCGAAATGACTCGAGAGTTTATACCAGGCCTTCTCATGCAGATGCAGTCGTCGGGCTGTTTTGAGATTGTGTCTTTTTGCTACTTTTAATGATAGCGAGTAAGATGCTCCAGACCAAAGATCTCTTTCTTCCATCAAACGGGCTGGAAGAAAAATGAATTTTACTGCCTCACTTTTCTTGGATCGCAATACTTTAAGATGCTCTCGCATGGGATTTCCATGCAGGTACGAGTTTCGTTCCTGTGTGTGATCAAAAGAAACTTATCTTACTCATACGTAGCAATGTTCCAGGTTTACTCACCTATCTGGAACTCGAGTCTTTTCCTCTGCAGCTCGTACAATTCATGATACTCGGCGAGCAAACTAAGAATTTAAGGATTATGATTATGATTGGAATACAAAAAGCATTACCCAGTCCGATTCGATTTTACAGGGAATTATAAGGGACAGTTACCAGCGCTAATGAGTCCCAGTTAAAGGGTGCATTGTTTGCAGGATATCATCACTTAGTAAAACAATGGTAAAGGCCCAGTATAGAATGAAACGTTCGGCGGGTCCGATTGCACCTAATTTGAAATTTTAATAGAGAAATGTAGCGTCACGCTGTCCATGCTGGGAAGAAGGCGCAGTCTTTGGCACAGTAGCAGTCATCTCAACTAACGAGTGCAGTGGGAGCAATTAAACAAACAGGTCTCATATACAACTACAAGTAATGATGCAGTGCTAATATAAAATCCCTACTAGGAATAATTCGCTTAAATATTGTCATTTGTAGTTTTCCTATTATACAGATTAGTTAGATTAGTAGTTAGATTAGAATGTTAATGTGAAATCATACCTGAACAGACCTAGAGTCAGAAGGGATGGACAATAGAAAATTGGGTTTTTTATAAAACAGGGAAATAAGTTACCTGGCATTCTTCTCTGATTCTTTCAAGGCAGCATTTAGCTATAAGGAATACATTTAATACTTTATATCAAAAATATATTAATAAAATCACACAATCAGAGACACATTTAGACTTAAATGAAAAATAAAAATCAGATGTCAAAACGACTAGATAAATACTACTCCTTAACTGTTGTATATTTGCTATGACACAAGTTTTGATAACAGAGAAGGTGTCGCGAGTTTGGATCCTGCCACCTAAAGAGAATTTCCTGACTTTTGTGCGTTTGCGGTAGGACAAGCGATGAAAAATAGAAACGATTTGATATTTGCATGTATCAAACAAGGTTTACAAGGCTTTACGAAACATAAACAGAACATAACGGACGCCATGGCACATCTAAGCCACCCATATAGTAAACAAAATTGTGTAACGAACCCACCTACAGCCAATATCAATATAATCAATAGACTTACTTCATTTTGTGTTTCCATGGCCTGCCTGGTCACTTCTCGATCATGGTCTTGCACCTCGTGGAGCTCTCTTGTCAGAAGCGTAATGGAAGACTTGAATCTTGTTAGTTCCTCCGTCAGTCTTCGGTCAAGAGCTCTCTGGGCCAGCACTTCTTCATGTAGACTAGAAAATGAAGGATTATGATGAGAGAAGTAAGTGACATACTTGAGTCTAGTTACGGATCTTTCACAAATTATAGCGGCGAAACCAGGCGATAAAATCGTTGAAATTTGAACAAATGTAAAAAGATTTCGGACATGGTTTTTGAGGGTACAAAGCCTTTAAAGATTGACGAAAGCTTTCAAAAAAATTAGAAATTCAAGACCCAGCTAAAGAAACATCATGAACACATGTAAAAGCTTGCTAACTGCTAGTCCTAGTAGATCTACATGTGAATGAATATGAGCTATAGTTGACAAAACAATCATTATCATTAACTTATGTAAATCATTCCATGATTAGAACAAATTTTTTCAAAATCATTGCAAATCGTTGAAAGTCGTTTCAAAATTGTTGCAAATTGTTTGGTGATCGTTAAGACGTCACACATTAATTTATGATTGAGGAAATGAAATGATGCAATGTACTTGTAATTTCTGATTTTACTTGGGATTTCTGGCAGTCACTTTCTGTATAGTGAGTAAAATCAGAAGCATAAAGAAAGCATGGATACTTAAACTTTCAATCTTACGTTCAACAGAGTAGTACGTCAGAAAGAGAAAGAAACAACTGTTCTAGTAATTTTCTACCCTAATTTCAGCATCCTTAATAGCAAAGGCATGAAATGTACTTCAAAGAAATCATCTTGATACCTTTTCACTTGGCGTGGAATTCTATCGAGTAGTTTGGCATATCTCTTCCTGAGTTCTGCAAGAAGTTCTCCTCTCTCCACGCACTCGATACTGACTTGACGAATGACTTCATTGAAGACGATGTTGTAAATGTTCTGTTCTTGTTTTACGAGCTCAAGCAAGGAGTGGATCTGCAAAAAACATATACCATCTTGAAAATAACTAAGTATGTAAGGAAGAAATTTACAACGTTAAGAAACTCGCATTAGAGAGAGGAACTTGATGGGTTTCTTATAAGACAATGACTTTGTTAAAAAGGGTCGAGGTACATAGAATGCTATGATCATTTCTAAGTTAAGTAGTTCTAGTTGATCTACCGGAGAGGATACGAAGGCTCCTCTTTCTTTGCTATCTATCATTTAAAAAGGATGGGGCACTTTTCTTATCCCTAGCATTAGAGCCATTTACCCTCAATCCATAACTTTATGCTGGGTGCTTAAGTAAGTAAGTTTTATTCTGCGGAGAAAATGTTTTCAGGAATTAAATCTAACAATTCCAAAAACATTTTCATAAAAAAAGAATAAAATCAAAATAATTAAAAGATATATGAAAACTAATTGACAATGGCAGGGACAGCGTAACACAGGTCGTCTTTTTTCATTATGGTCACTTACGAATACATATTGACACAAACATAAAAACATGAAGAGGTAGTTGCAAAGTCTTATGGATATGACATCGCTGGGGATTGAAGACACGATCACGATCTTCCAAAACAGTGGTGAGCACTCTACCAGTAGACCAATGCTTGGTAATACACATAGGAAGTATATCAACATATATAGCTAGCAATGGACATACAGGACTGTACCCCTGCTGGAAAAAGGCCATACTTAGTCAGACTAGTGATTTATAAAGAAACACATTCATCTCCCATCACAGTATTGCGGATTACCCTTTGTCATACCTGCGTTGGTTGGTCAGTATCTTTCTTTTTGTTTTCATCTACTCCAAGCCGCTTCAAGAGATCCTCCATTGTTTTCTAAAACAAATTAAATGAGATAGGTGCTGGATATTCCACTACACTTAAAATCATAATGAGGTATTGCATTATTCCCTTGAATATAAAGGAATGGCAAAAGATGCACAAGCCAAAATGAAGTGTTTTCTTTTTAATCTTATATATATAAAACAGAACTATTTGTTTGTATGTTTGTATGTTTGTATGTTTGTATGTATGTATGTTTGTCCGCCTAAAACTCAAGAACTACTCCACGCTCAGCACAATGAAAGGTATCATTCTAACCAGAATTTATCTGGCCGTGTCCTTAGTTGAAAATATTTTACAAATCGTTTAGATATAAAAGAGGAGAAGCTAAAAAGTAACGAGTAGTTGAGATAAAATGCATTGGAATATGGATTTCTTGAAGCCATGATGACGTCAAATCAACTAACACTTATATTATTATATATTTATTATATTTTATAGGTTTTAACTGATGAACCCGTGGAAAAAGGCTGCTGAAAGTACAGGCTTTTCTACAGAAAACAATGCCTCTCACTCGAAGGTCATGAGACAAATACACTTGCTTTTGTATTTGATTCTTCAACTCGGAGTTTACGACAATTCAACTCCAAAGTATAATGCGTGATGTCAAATGGCACAGGCCCAACCTAATACCAGTAGAGAATAAGCAGTGAGTGAGATGATCCAGTTGAAATGGCTCCTACTCAGATATTGTGAATTCCAGGCTGGCTAAGTAGGTTGATGACTCTACCATTGTGTCAAAAAGTAGTGGGCTCAAGTAAAGTGTTGACCCTCAAATTGCATAGTTTTTGAATCATAAACTTACCTTTAACTGCTTTGCTTCTTGTCTACCAGATGGTTTTCTGGAAGGAATTATAATCATGATAAAAGTATAAAAAAGTCTTGATCCAGATTAACAGCGTCTAATGATTAACAATTAGAATCTAGATCTAGCAGAAAAAGCAAATCATCAAGTGATGTGAACAATGCTGTGAACAATGAAGATTTTTTCAGATCTCCAGATAGAGGGGGCATAAAGAACTTTCAAGAAATACTCTTTTTGTGACAGTTCACAACAAAGGGGATGTATCTTAATTCTTAATTCTTTGCATTTTTACTTCAATATTTTCTATAAAACATATTTTATTTTTTAAATTATTTTATTCCTGTATTAATTTTTGATTCTTATAGAGGCAAAACGATACATAAAAAAGATGAATTTGAATTTTATATTCTTTACCAATAGGGTTTGGTTACTCACAGTGGACCTTTGTTTGCATGTTTACTATAGATTTAGATGGTTTTTGCTTTAAGGTGTGGATTTGATTACAGTTGAAATATCATATTGGTTGAGTTTATCAAGAAAACTAGATGCTGTTTTCATGGATGAGAGCTCTGAACAAAAATTATTAGAGTGTATTGAAGAATCATGGCAATAATAATAAGTTGAGCCAGTTCCATGGAATACCAACACAACTCTAAAGTAAATACATAAAATGAAACAATAACTTACAGTGAGGGAAACAGCGTTAAATGCTTTTCGTGGTTGTCTGTTACAGTCGTATATTTCCTGAAATGAAATCACTGAATTTAAGTTTAAAAGTTGAATAGAAATGACTTAATGTTAATCATAGTAATTCAAACATAAACTCTGCTTTTTAAACGTATCGATATCATCTTCATCAGTTAACTATCTATGTTAATATTAGAATATTCAGATAAGCCAAAAAGTCGAGATAGATGTGAAGAATTTCTTTATTTCTTTCTTAAAAAAACATTATACTATTTAAGCAAACTAAGGCCTTTCTAGCTAATTCTATCATCAGAGTGTGACTAACATAAATGTTTTTTAAAGAATGGAGAGTTTTGCAAGAAGTACTGAACAGTTCTGAACAGCCTCCACAGTACTGAGTATGAAAATGGAAATGGGTAAGAGTCACAGAAGAAAATGTCAAATTGTTACATACTCATCGTGTATCTCAATTCCCATAACTCCAGGATTTTTGACGATGTGAAATTCTGATGGAATAAGGGTATCAGGAATCAAAGAGCCATCCTGTATTTGCAAAAGGCAATCAAAAAATAACAAAATAACACAATGCTTTGGGAACAAAACTTTTAAAAAACAATAACGTTTTTCTAGAAGAACAAACTTGTGGTTTGTCCTTGGATACAAAATTAAGATTGAAAAAACTTGATAATTCAAATCCTGTCTGGAAAACTTCAGGAAATAAAAGGAAAAGAATTATCATTCCCAGAGCTTTTAGCTAACTTTACTTCATTATTATGCCTGCTACATTAAATCATGAAGGCTCTATTTTTGTTCTATTGCTGCAGATGATAAAGCAAGCATCTATTCAATTGTAGCTTCACCCTATATAAATAAATATAGTTTAAGAGAATTAACCTCTTCCCTTTTGAATGGAAATAGATTTGAAACAGGGAAATTTTGAAGACAGAATTGAAAGTTGAAATAGAGGAGGTGATACAAGAAACACTTATGAGGGAAATGAAATAGAATAAAATGGAATGAACGCCAATCTACCTTTGTTATTCCTAAAAGGGTTTCATCTTTCTCACTCTGCCTTTGTGCATCTGGATCAGGAGTTGACTTTGAAGAAGCCACTTTAGGACTCCTAGTCTTTTTCCTACTCTCCTTTCCTGGACTTCTGCTTTTCTGTTCTGACACGGTTGCATCATACAAGAAGGATATATCTCTATAAAGAAAGTGTCAATGAATTAAAATTTAATTTAGCCAGGGGAGGTTGCAAAGCAAAATGAAAGTTTTGGCTCTTCACCAATGATTTTCAAAGGACAATGAATGGGCTCTGTAACATATGGATAAAATGATTTGTCCTGGTTTAGGACAGTGGTTAGCGCACTCGCCTGTGTCCGCACAAACCAGGGTTCCAGACCCGTTGGAGGCATATGTCAATTGCAGTAGCCTGCTCTGGTATAATTTGGATAAAATGGGTGTAGTCTAAAATTGGCGCTGTGTTTTGGCCCACCTCCCCCAATCAAAAATATGCTCAATGGCCCATGAATATAAGCTGATAAACATTATCTGCAAGCAGTGAATTATGGTTAATACCCCAACCGTGAAACTTTGGAAAAGGGTTACCCTGTTTGGTGACCCAATTACAGGCCTTTTTGTGTAAAATATACCCCAAGGGCAGCAAATCACCCTGCTAAATGACATTAGGAGGGTGATCCCCCCTCAAAGTTTTGTAGTTTTATGGGTTTCTATAGAGTCAAGAGATATCTAGCAAATGGCAGGAGGATGATTTCTTTAAATTAGACTATTTCCTCATTTTTAAATTTGATTTCAAGTTGTTGGAGTAGCACATTTTTGTTTGGGCTAAAATATGGATCCGTATAGCTTTGCACAAAAAAGTGGATTTGAGAAATTTTAGCAATTTTCATTTTAGATTTCAAAAGTAAGAGTTGCCTTAAATTGGGTTAAAGTTTTAAGCCAGTGGCATAGCCGACGGTGGTTACCCAGACCTCCTACTTCACTAAGGGCCCCACACACCTTGGCTACGCCACTGTTTTGAGGATCTATTATTTTAAAATGAAAATGCTTGAAAACAAATCAACTTAAAACAGTAGATTGTTAGAATAAAAAGCTGTTACCTTCCAGCTCCGCATGTACAAGGAGGCTGCTCTGTCAAATGCTTAAATTTCTCCCGTGTCTTCGAATGGTTCCAAACATTATCTGGAGGCCTCTTGGGATACACTTTAGGGAAAGCTCTTCCCCTTTTCAGTTGTCCGTTACCCTGTGGCCTCAAGTCTTCCATTTCACTGAATGGATTCGCAAGACTATCTAAGAGATCTTTTGGCAAATAGTCACCATGTTGGGGGCATTGGGGGCTAAGCGGGTGCTTTATGCTTGATAAGCTCTCTCTCTTAACAAGTTGACCACCATTGGGTGGTTTCTGAGAACCCAACTCAGCTTGGTTCATGTCAACTGAGTGTGGAGTTTGCATGGCTTCCATAAGAGTTTCTCCTTCCATTATTTCTGCAAAAATTAAAGAAAGTGATTTTCATTTGAATGGTATTAAATCCTCTTATTTGCCAGATTTAAAATCTTTTGATTGAAGATGATGGCAAATGATGAAAAATGCTACCATTGATGATAAAAGCTATTGAGACCTTTATATCTAGGGAGGTACTCAATTGCTTCTAATACAGGGGGTACGGTATGCAATATCAGGGGTCCGGAATTTTGTGCTAAACCAATACATATTTGGAGTCTGTGAATTTCAAAATTCAAATATTCTCTCAAAAAGTCTTGCTTGGAATCGCATATATGCAGTGTAACCCTATAGTTGTCAATCATGAAATAAATGCTTTGTACAATTTAAAAGCTTTAAAGGATCAAGAAGTTCAAATTGAAATCATTCAAATACAATGATAGGGATTCCAGACACAATAACAGGATTGGGGTCTTCAAAAATATTAGACTTAATTTTTGGGGTCCCAAAAAATTAGGCTTAATATTTAGGGGTCAAGGCATGGACTCCCTAGAATTTAAAGTTAGGTATTACTCCCTGGGCATCAATGAATAAATTCATAAATTCATGTTTTATGTTTGGATGGGCTGTGATGTATCCACCATAAGTGTTTGGGTGACTTGAGGTATACTCTGCCCTCCCATATGTATGGAAACGACTAGGAGGCTAATATGAAGGAACAAATGTCAATCAAAGTGATGAGAGAAATATAACAATGAGTTTCTACGTAACCAAGCGTCCAATAACTGTGAAATTCAAACCAATGGCAGAGAAATTGTTCTTTTATTCAGAAATTGTTTTCATTGTCTCAAAACCTTCCCAATCGATTCAAAATCTAAATTTTTTCCTCAAAGTCTGGCAGGCAAGAAACAGCTTCGAAAGTCTTGAAAATGTATTGTTCAAGTTTGTTGATAAGCTGTTTTTAGGTCGCATGCCATTCTTTAACAATTTTTGTTAGGAATTGTTCTTTAGTTCATGGCGAGTTTATTTAAGGCTATTTTTATCCAAGAACTTCAATATTTTCAAAGAAATTGATATCGAGTTGTATCAAGTGATTGACTAGGCCCAAGTTGACGTTTCATGGCAAGACGGCAAGTAATATTTTTATGAAGAAAGCTATATTGCATTATTTGTGAACTTTCCCCTACGCATAAAAGGCATCGGAGAACACCTCGTTTCATATTGTTTCCATCACTGAATTTTTTTCCAAAGCCTTTGGCAGTAGTAAGGAGTTATCATGGAGCAAGTGCATATGACATGCCTTGGCTAACGGTATTCGGCGAAAAAACGAAATAGCGAAATAACGAAAAAGCGAAATAACGAAATAGCGAAATAACGAAATAGCGAAATAACGAAATAACGAAAAAAACAACAACAGCAACAAAAGTGTTCATCCACACAAGATAAGCTCAGGTTCCTCTTTTTGGTCTAAAATTCAGGCAAAAGTTTTTTTGGGTCAATAATTGTAAACTGTAAAGTAATTTTTTGGGGTTCCTGAAATTCTGGATTACTTGTTTGGGTTTCAAATACGGAGTAGGTAGAAACTTTATGATTTACAAAACATTACTAAAATCAAAATACTTCAATATCCCAATAGATCATAAGAAATCTAATCAGTTAGGGCACTTTTCCCCCTTTTCCACATATTTAAAATCCATATTTGATGCCGTATGTTGGTACAGAAAAATTACTTAGAGGAGTTTGGAAATCCCGTTGGCCTGATTCTAACACACTTTTGAAACTATCAAAGAAATTGTTCTTTTTGGAAACATAATATGGTTGAAACAGAAACTATGAAACAACAAGTATGAAACAAAAAAGTCAAAAAAGACTGAAATCCACAAAATATACGTACAACTATACACGTTTTTTTATAAGAAACCTAGCCTTGGTCCTAGTTCTAAAAGTTTCTTAACTTTTCAACATCAAATTTTGCACTTTCTCTCGCATATTTCTTGTATTTAAGTGAAACCCACCTAGTAATACAAGTAGACTCAACATCCTGTATTCCTCTAAATAAAAACGTGTAGTAAACTTATATCAAGCAAAAATTTATTGTTACCACAATCATTTTTGGCTCAGAAAGTTCTCTTATTTATTTTTGGAGTTTTTTAAAGATATTGATGTAGCTCTAAAAGTTTCTTAAATTTTTTGGGCTCTAGTACTAGGTTTCTTATAAACCGGTTTCTTATAAAAAAAACGTGAACATCCCTTTTGCCAAATCGTTTCATTTTTCGTTATTTCGTTATTTCGTTATTTCGCTATTTCGTTATTTCGCTATTTCGTTATTTCGCTATTTCGTTATTTCGCTATTTCGCCATTTCGTTTTTTCGCCGAATACCGTTAGCCCATGCCTTTATTTCTCCATTGCAAATTCACCTCGTTAACCTTGCTGATGCCAAATATTTTTTGGTTGACTTGGGATTTTGTGAATGAAGAGAGAACGAGCCCACTTTTGAAATCCCATTATTATTTAGGTTATTGACTTGCTTTTGGAATTTTTTTTACTATTTCCATTAAAAGAAAAACCAAACTTATTCCTATTTTTTTGTGAACCACTTAGTCTTCAAATAAAATTTTCGAGCTTCTCACCAAGCTTAAGATTTTCAATAAAAACTTGTCATGTCTAACTTTATTTTACATTTAAGCTCTAAATAAAGTTTCTGCACTAATTTCTCAACAAGTTGATGTGTGATACAGCTCATGTGGGGAGATAAGCGAGAGACAGATTGGAAATTTATTTCTGTGTCATACTATGAAAATGATTTAATTTAGGCCTAAAATTCGAAACGTTTCCATATTTAATGGAGGGCAGACAGCTAGGGATATAAGCGAATGTCTCCCGTTTCGGAGAATTCTCCTAAACAGGAGACAATTCTCCCAAACAGGAGACAACTGGTTACATGATACCTTCCAAAATGTCTCCCAAACGGGAGAATTTTACCGAAAAAATGCTTTTTAAGGTCGAAGGACGTTTTTGCGGGCATTTTAAAGCATTTAAATGAAATCTACGCATCAGAAAACGGGGGTAGGTGAAAAAAAAATGATAGGTTACTGATGTCCTTTGCGAGTAATTAAGAGTTGAATGTGAAGATGACGTCACATGAACTCTCATAATGAACCTTCACAGCTAGAAAACGTTAGGGGTTTGTTGCAGTTTGTTTCAGATAAAGATTTGTTGTTTTGATAATATTTTGCTTCTAAATTTATCTAAGAATACGGCTTAACATATTTTTTTATGCAAACTTGGCTTTGATTTGACTAGCTACCTGAACCTACCATGAAACTTATCAACCCCTGAGACTGCACTGCCTTAGTCCATGGGGGTTACAAGCCCCAACAAATACCAAAAGACAATACAATTGGTGTAGTGATATTTCAATAAAATAGGTGTGGCCAATTGTTTTCTTTGATTTAGCCCACCAACAATCGGAAATACGCGCATTTTTTTTATAAGCAACTGCTTATAAAAAATTGTACCTATGCTTGGAAAACTTTTGATATATGAGTGGAATATACCTACAATTTTGTGCTATGCTCTGTTCCCCCTGGGCTGTTACATCTCAAAAAATCAGAAAAGTTTCTTAGAATTGTTTCCGTTTTGAAAGCCTGGGGCTACATACACTCTTTTTTTTTATAAGAATACCTAATTTTTTTCTGAGCCTCAATATTCTTAATTTTTTGCCATTTTGACCCTCGGAATATTCTTAAATTATTCTTACGGCAGAAAACATGGATATAGCAATAAATTGTTATCATTGTCATAAATGGAGGCTAAAGGAACAGAACAATATCATTATTTACTGTAAAACAGAGCTCATCAACACTCGCTAATTTTTTTTCCATGAGATCTGAGCCTCGTAATATTCTTAAAATATTCTTAAATTTTACCAATTTTGAGCCTCATTATTCTTATAAAATTTATTCTTATAAAAAAAAAAGAGTGTAGTAGAATCCCGATTACTCGAACAAGCAAGGGACGAACAAAATAGTTGGAGTTAGCGAATGTTCGAGTTATCGAGGCTCTCAATAA
Organism: Pelagia noctiluca; assembly: GCA_963924455.1. Taxonomy (NCBI): domain Eukaryota; kingdom Metazoa; phylum Cnidaria; class Scyphozoa; order Semaeostomeae; family Pelagiidae; genus Pelagia; species Pelagia noctiluca. The sequence goes on from OZ004316.1 coordinate 15,494,265, forward strand.
CATGAATAAGGTTCGAGGGGAATGCCAAATCTGTTCGAGTTAGCGAGAGTTCGAGTTATCGCATGTTCGAGTTATCAGGATTCCACTGTACTTCTTTTCAAAAATATGTATATTTTCCTGACGCCATCACCACCTTTGAAATTCTTCATGACTATCAGCCCTCAACCCATCATTTCAGAATAATGCAAACTGGGACAAAATTGATGTATCTTAAATTAATTAATAGTCAGAGGGGAGGCAAGGCTTGATGAAATATCTAATAAGTCTTGCCTTCCCTTTAAACTTGAGTGATACCAACTTACTGGGGTTTTAAAGTTTGCATTAGTTTTACCAGGTAAGTAAAATAATTTCTGTTTCATGACTTAAGAAAAATTAATTTTAAGTTTTAAATTCAAATAAGCATCCTTAAGGCTTCATACTGCCTTTATGCTATGACTGCCCAACATGACCAACTGGACTAGAGTTTGTTTTGTTAAGGCGGCCTGTATTGCGCATATGGGAAGGCAGAAGTGCCTTTTTCATAGAACCAGAAAAAAACATTTGTATTCCTTTACACAAAAATCTTAAATCAATAGAGTATTCAAAAATTTATTTTATACTTATAATTGCCTTTTTGAGCCCTGAACCTTTCAGTCATGAGATAATAAACGACTAGCAGCTTCATCGCTCGCATTTGCATTTGACAATTTTAGCCCATCTTCAATTTCGCTTCTTTCTCTGTCCAGGTAATCGTTTTCTCTCTTTGCATGGCTAAGGTAGGGCTCAAACTGATATTGTATAGCTTCAGGGGGTACTTATCTTTCATCAAGATCACTTTTTTGGAATTTTTACTACCAAACAGTGATGTTTAAATCGTCTTCGTTAAATCGTGTTCGTCCATGTTGTCAAACTGTAGGTACAACAACTGACGTCACAAGGACAAAATGGAGAAAAACGAAGGGTTTTGTATCATGTGGTTTTTCAGCCTCCAAATTGGCACAATATATTTCTAAATATCCCGAGAACGAAATAAAATATCCTTTTTGGGTTTTTTGCAGTAGTATTAGAATTACTTTCTCTTTCAAATATCAAATTTAGAAAAAATTATGACACCCCACTATAAAGACGAAATAGAATTTAGGAAGCTTGTTACAAAACTTTTCTTAAAATACTTGAGTGAGAACTAGAAAAGAACTTTGGTAGTAAGATTTAGCACAGTATCTTTCACAGAGACAGTGACACCCAGGAAAATTTAAAGGAGGCTCTACCGAATAACCTCCCAATTTCTCAAATGACCCAGCCCAAACTTTCGTGCTGGATCTGTGCATGTATACAACACTGTATCAAAACAGGCCTACCATTAACAATTGACCTCTATTCATTTTCTTATTTCTGAATATTTATCAAATATAAAAACAAACATGTTGTTGTTTTTCACAAAAGATTTATGTATTTTTTGTCAAAGAGCTACACTCTTTTTTCATAAGAACCAGTAAAATTGATTTGAAGCTGGTTGTTCTTAGATATTCTTCTATTTTTAGCCTGAAATGTTCTTAAATTGTTCTTATTTTATAATGATTTGGAAGCCTGTTTTCGCAATCCGTTGTGTTAATTGGCTCATATATGGACTCTCCTACCAATCTGATATATTTGTGTGCTGTCATTTTGCTTGTTTTGCAATTATTTGTTAGTCTCATGGTTATTTCGTATGATTGTTATATTGACCTTGAAATTATCAGCCTTGGTTTGTTCTTAAATTGTTCTCAAGATTTGGCAAAATCTAGGGCTGCTGTTTTTATAAAATTATTCTTATAAAAAAAGAGTGTAGGGAGACCTGGCTTGGCTCTCAGAATAATGGCTGATTCAATAAGCCTAACTTCCCTTAAACAAATGCTTCTAAAAATGCCTTTAAACAATAACCATGGATGGTTTAGATTTCATAAGCCAATCAGAGCAGAGCCCCAGGGCCCCTTGTAACTACCCTTGCTACCTCCTGCTCTCCACAGGGCTGATTGCAAATGCTCGCTTGTTTTCTCCAAACAATGGACTAAACACTAGAGTGTGACGTCAGAGAAACTATAAACGTGAATTTTTTGTTATTGACATCTGTGACCTATCATTTTTTTCATCATTATACCCATTTTCGATGGTGGAGAATTCAAAAATTGGGCTTAAAATGCCCGCCTAAGAGTCCTTCATACTGAAATTGATAAAAAAAAAAAAAGTCTCCTCTTCGGGAGAATTTTTCAAGACCAGTTTGTCTCCTGTTTGGGAGAATTATTTTACAGAAGTCTCCCGTTTCGGAGACATGTCTCCCAAAGAGGAGAATTTTACGCAGGCAAGTAAAAATTCTCCTTAACGGGAGACTTTCGCTTATATCCCTAGCTGGCAGAGTATTGCCAATGAGTGTCAACAATTTCAACAAATAGCAGCTAGGGATATAAGCGAAAGTCTCCCGTTTAGGAGAATTTTTACTTGCTTGCGTAAAATTCTCCTCTTTGGGAGACATGTCTCCGAAACGGGAGACTTCCGTAAAATAATTCTCCCAAACAGGAGACAAATTGGTCGTGAAAAAGTCTCCCGAAGAGGAGACTTTCCTGTTTTTTATCAATTTCAGTATGAGGGACTCTTAGGCGGGCATTTTAAGCCCAATTTTTGAATTCTCCACCATCGAAAATGGGTATATTGATGAAAAAAATGATAGGTCACTGATGTCAATAACACACAATTCACGTTTATAGATTCTCTGACGTCACATTCTAGTGTTTAGTCCATTGTTTGGAGAAAAAAGGCGAGCATTTGCAATCAGCGCTGTGGAGAGCAGGAGGTAGCCAGGGTAGTTACCAGGGGCCCTGGGGCTCTGCTCTAATTGGCTTATGAAATGTTAATCATGGTTATTGATTAAATGTACTTTTTAGAAGCATTTGTTTAAGGGAAGGTAGGCCCATTGAACTACACTCTTTTTTTTATAAGAATAATTTTTATAAGAATAATGAGGCTCAAAATTGGTGAAATTTAAGAATATTTTAAGAATAGACCACTTTCAGTGTTTACATTTTATGCCTGTCAATTTCTTTGTTTACTGAACAATTGGCATTGAATTAATTGTCAAAAGGTGTTAATTCTTATTGTGCTTCTATTTTGCATTTCAAAAGAATCTCATTTGCCTGTCCAAAAATGTAAACATTGAAAGTGGTCTATATTATGAGAATCAGATCTTCTGGAAAAAATTAAGCGAACTTTTTTTACTTGTGAATTGGTGTGTTTTTTTACAGGAAAGGGTCCTAAATACACTCACCCAAATCTTGATGCAATTGTCGATTAGCTCTATTTTACAGGAAATAAGGATATGTCACTGATTGAAGAATGTTTTGCGTTTTTGGCATTTATGACCATATTAACAATTCTATGCTATATTTTCTTTTTTTCTGTTGTAAGAATAATCTAAGAATATTCCGAGGCTCAAAATAGCAAAAAATTAGGAATATAAAAAAAAAGATGTATCCTTCACTCTGAGAGCCAAGCCAAGTTTCCCAACAGGGCTGTTAGCGATTAGCTCTTTGACAAAAAATACATGTTTGTTTTTATATTTGAAACAACAACATGTTTGTTTTTATATTTGATAAACATTCAAAAATAAAAAAATGAATAGAGGTCAAATAATAATGATAGGCCTTTTTTCGATACAGTGTTGTATACATGCATAGATCCAGCACAAAAGTTCGGGTTAGGTCATTTGAGAAATTAGGAGGTTATTGGATAGAGCCTCCTTTGAATTTTCCTGGGTGTCACTGTCTCTCCTCTGTGAAAGATACTGTTCTAAATTTTTCTACCAAAATTTTTTCTAGCTCTCACTCCAATTGTTTAAGAAAAGCTTTCTAACAAGCTTCCTAAATTCTATTTCGTCTTTTAACTTTGTTTTCATATGAAAAATGTGACGTTGGAAAGGTTGTTGGAAGGGTTCTTGCCAATCTTTGCAGAGCATTGGTGGAAATAGAAGAAAAGGGCCTTCTAATTGGAGAAATACAGTGTATATATGGAGGCAGAGCTCATCAAGTAAAGGATATACCAGTCCAACAATCATTCTGTAGGTCTTAAACAAGACAAGGAAAAGATGTACAGGGAGGGGGTGCAGTACTAAATTGTACCTACCTTCTCAGGGGGAAAAGTGAGAAGAAGAAAGAAATTGAAACTATATTTCTAAGCAAAGACTTTCAAGTGACGAATTCTCTAAGATTTTATTCTAACTACCTGGGTTCCTCATCTCCATTATACTCAATCGTTTTATTATTTGGAATCATTACGCAAAACTATCTTATTATCTTTGTTTCTCTTTTCCCACTCTATCAAATACTCTGGGCACTTAATAAGTATCTATGACATGAACCACGGGCCATGCATGCATTTCTCTTTGAAGCAATTTCAGCACGAGCTCAGTACTAAAAATTGCTTAGCTTTTTATACTTAAAGAGTTATTTCTAAGAAAATTATTTCATGAGTTTTTGTACTACAAATGTTGATGGTATCTTGCATACAAAAGTGTGCCGGGGTACTAATATCCAGTATAACCTACATCTAGCTGCTGCCAGATCTCCATTGTCAATTGGATCAGAAATATAATTTTCAAATTGCTTAGCATTCATCTTTTCAGTACAAGCATTGCTTAGGTTTTTTCTTGTCAAGTACTGACATGCTTTTAAAGTAGTTACTTATAAAAAAAATGCGCATATTTTTGATTGTTGTTGGGCTAAAAAAAGAAAACTATTTTATTGAAATACAACTACACGTTTTTTTTAATAAGAAACCGGCTTATAAGAAACCTAGTACTAGAGCCCCAAAAATTTAAGAAACTTTTAGAACTACATCAGCATTTTTAAGAAACTCCGAAAAAATCAAGAGGACTTTATGAGCCGGAAAATAATATGTCAACAATACATTTTTGCTTGATTTAAGTTTTCATTTAGAGGAATACAGGATGTTGAGTCTACTTGTATTAGTAGGTGGGTTTCACTTTAATGCAAGAAATATGCGAGGGAAAGAGCAAAATTTGATGTTAAGTGCGTATCTAAAAATAAGAAACTTCTAAGAAACTTTTAGTACTAGAAACTGGTGAAAAATTAAGAAACTTTTAGTACTAGGACCCAAGCTAGGTTTCTTATAAAGAAAACATGTACACCAATTGTGTTGTTTTTTGGTATTTGTTGGGGGTATAACCCCCATGCACCAAGGCTGTGCAGTCTCTGGGATTGATAAGTTTCATGACAGGTTCAGGTAGCTGGTCAAATCAAAGCCAAGTTTGCATACAGAAAATATGTTAAGTTGTATTCTTAAATAAATTCAGAAGCAAAATATTATCAAAACTACAAATCTTTATCTAAGACAAACTGCAACCAACCCTAAAGTTTTTTAACTGTGAAGGTTCATTATGAGAGTTCATGTGACGTCATCTTCACATTCAACTCTCAATTACTCGCAAAGGACATCAGTAACCTATCATTTTTTTTTCACCTACCCCCGTTTTCTTATGCGTAGATTTCATTAAAATGCTTTAAAATGCCCGCAAAAACCTCCTTCGACCTTAAAAAGCATTTTTTCGGTAAAATTCTCCCGTTTGGGAGACATTTTGGAAGGTATCATGTAACCAGTTGTCTCCTGTTTGGGAGAATTGTCTCCTGTTTAGGAGAATTCTCCGAAACGGGAGACATTCGCTTATATCCCTAGCTGAATAGAATTGAATTCTTCCTTTAGCTTGGTTTTGATAAATGTTGGGCTAGTCATGTAGGAGACTATGTAATTCAGAAGCTTTTATTTAGCCTAGTCGGCCTTATTATGTAGGCCTAAAGTATCGAGTCCGATCCTGAAGCCAATAAAGGCTATATGGCAGGCATGTGCTATATGATGGGCCTAAGTATGGCCTAATATTCTCTTTAAGAAAACTCTTCTTAGAATCAATCATTCTGGGCAGAAAAACCATTTTTCTAAAGAATAAACTCATTTACCAACCGATACCTTCAAACTTTTCTATCAGGTTCTTTCAGATTTTCCTCGCAGTTTTCAATTGCACAACATCTCTACGAAGGGAAGGAAGTTTATGCTGCTGGTGCTGGCTGCTGTTGCTATGGCTGACTGCAGTGGAATCCAGACCCCGCTTTAACAGCGATTCTACGACGATTAACGACGATTTATAACGATTTATAACGATTTATAACGATTTATAACGATCAATGACGATATATGATGATTTACGACGATTTATCTACCAGTGGTTCCCACAGTAATACATGCACGATAAAAATGCTCCTTTGACTCAAGAGCAAGTAGAAATCATAAAACTGCAAACTGCTGAGAAATTTTTTCACAAATTCCTTCAATACCATAAAAATCTTCTTGAGCAATCAAAGAAGTTTTAACAAAGACTCATAAATATTTTGTGTTCTATAGTTTTGCTATGCGTATTCTTCTGGTTTAACTTAAATTTGGTATTTTACCCATATTTTTTCACTGTAATTGTATTGCAACAAGAGCGCAAGATAACTGAATAACTTGAATCGAGCATTTTGGGTGCCAAATAAGATGAGGGTAGCAAATAAGCTTATTACTATCTCGTTAATTTTGGATCTTGCAGGGGTTTTACGCAAAGCACATAAGATAATCAAAAGGGAAATGGGTTGGTGTAATCCAGGTCGAGTGAGTGAGTCTAGTTTTAATTGTTTCCCTTATTTCCCTACCTGAAGTTGACATTCATTTTCCCTTCCTTTTCCGGACTAGACATTTGACGTCACACCAAAACTCGGCTCAGGCTTCTTCGAAAAGTTAATAGTTGTTGTAGCTGGGAGGTCGAGGAAGTAAAGTCATTCATGACAAATTTTCACTCTTCCTGCACAGACTGCGACTGATCCTACGACACGAGCATCTGTGATTGTTCAAGAAAAAGGCAAGATAGTCAATAACTTGTTGAATTTCCTTCAACATGGAAATCATCCACAAGGTAAGAGCGTAGAATAGACACTCAGTTCTAACACATGAAGTGTGCGTGAGCTAAGAATAGTCCTTGCGATTCTAGGCAAAAATGAATGATTAGGGTGTATGTGGTCATTGAGGAAGGGGTCATGGTCACACAGCTAATCGATTTCTCAGTGGGCTCTTTGAGTTTAAGCAAGAATATTTATTCAGCCAGAATATTCCCACATGCTGATCAATCAGTTATCAGCAGATGTAAAATGCAGGTTTGCAGGTCATCTGATTGACAGGTCCCAGGTTTGCACATTGACAGGCTCGCAGTTAGCCCACTTGAATACACAATGATGGTTAAGAACATTGCAATGATGAAACAATTACTATTGCCTTCATGGCTTCATTCAGGGGCAGACCTAGAGAAGAATTTGACTGCCGCACAAATGGAAATGGGCTTAAATTTAGGGCGTCTTGGGGTCGACCCTCTGTAAAATTTTGAGGCATTGCCATTCCGAACACTGAAAACGTTCCTTTTTTTCTCAGTTTGAGGTTTCCTGCCAGCCCTCATACCACCTACGACAACACGTTTTCGAAGTAACAATTCAATAAAGATAAAACACTTGTTATTTCAGAACTTCTTTAAATTAGATAAATTATTATACTTAAATGCTCTAGAATTTTAAATATTTTCTGTATTTGTGAAAAAATTAAAAAGATTAAAATGAATTTCCACTTGAGAGAGATTGAACCAAAGTTCACATCGGTTAGAGCTCACCACGACAAAACTTCTTGTAATAAGCGAAAATTCAAATACAGAAATGGAATATGGGAATGAATATGTTGAATTGATAATAAAGAGAGATTTTGCAGTGTAACATCTTTCATATAACAAGAAAATATCTTTCTTTCCCTATATCGTATATAGCACTCACTCGAGCCCCAAAGGGCCATACTTTACTTCATGTCTTGGTATCCTTCCTGCCCGATACAAACATTCAACCTGATAGAGTTTTATATTCACATCATGAGCCTATCATGAAAAATTGTTCCCTTCTTGGTGAAGCCTAAATTATTCATTGGCGCTTCTGTGTGCAGAAAGTAGGCCATGAAATCTTTGTCAGTTCAAAATCAAGACTCAAAAATTCACTTCATTTCTTGACTCTGTCATTTGCTACATGTGCAAGACAAAGAATAGAAAGGAACGCAGGCGTGCGCCAATTTCACAAAAGGATTTGGGAATCAAAAGACTTTTCTTTTGTTCTTGTGTGGCAATCGAGACGATGTATGCTAAGTAAAGGCGAGAAATCCAACACAATTTTGACATTGAGGTGAACTCTGGGCGATCTATCATTCGTAACAAGGGCCGCACAGATCTAATTCAATTCAATGAAACCAAGTAATCCAAATTCAATTCATTCAATTCAGTGAACGAGTGTTCAGAAGCTGGGACCCTGTAAACGTAACAAACTTTTAGGAATAATTCAAAAATATATGAATATGAATAATTGTAAGTGAAGGTGAATTCCCATTATTTCAATGAAGAAGAACACTAGACAAGTTAAACTGGAAAACATGTTCAAGAAATTCTGAGAAAAAATAATCTTCGAATGAATAGTCCTCCTTAAAAAAAATTGTGTGGCAGTGGCGGCAGTCTGGATCCGCCCCTGCTTCATTGCTTTGCTCAGCACTCAGCACTGCATTTTTTGAACGTTAACCCTTGAACCTCTTAATCTGACTATGTTTTTCCTCCAATTTCAATGTTTAAATAAAAAAAAAGACTTGCTCTGTCCCATCAAAAAATGTTCATTCATCTAATGAATTTTATTTCAGGGATGGCTTGATATGTCATCCACCAAATCAAACTCCAAAAATTGGCTCAAGAAATCTGTCACCAAACCATGGAAAAAAAGACTCTTTGTTCTATGCAGAGAAGAAATCAATCATGAGAAAATCAGTCTAATGGCTTACGAGAAAGAAGACCACTTTACCAAGCAAAAGACCAAAAAAGTGCTGGATTTGCACCCCAAGTATAATGTTGCGAGAAAATCAGAAATGAAAGGGAAGGATTTTCTGTTTCAAGTTAGCAACGAAGAAGAGAGTTGGTTTTTGGCGGCTGAAAATCAGCGGGTTTTAGATTTGTGGGTTATTCAGATTCAGATGCAAACAAAACTTAGCAGATCAATATCTGGTATGATTTCCTCAAATATTCTATTTACTTCTTCCCTTCTAGAAAATATTTTTATCTCATGTGTCGGAATTCCTTGTCGATAACCCTCTGAGGGGACCATCATGGAACTAAGGACATTTTGACCTTTCTGGTGCTACCCCTCCCGTACCAAAAAAGTTAGGTAAAGGGCTGGGAAAGCTAGGATTTCCTAGGATTTATCCAGGTTTCCCCGATTTTTTCTTGACAAAAATTTAAAGCTACAAAATTTTTTCTCCTGGAAGCTGGGAAAGCTAGGAGTTCATAGCCAGAAACCTAGGAGAGCTTGGAAAGCTGAGTAAATTTACCTAGAAAGCTGGGGTAAATTAATTTCAATTTTTAACATTCAAGAAAATAGGGCAAATAAAACTGGTCAAAAGCAAGGAAAAGCTTTTTTTATTCCTAGGAATCCTAGGATTTTTACCCAGCCTTTGCCCAGTAGTTACCTAGGATTTCCTAGGTTTTCCCCAGCTTTTTTGGTATGGGCTACCACCATTGTTGAAGATGTTACTTTACAAGCATTGCAATCATAATGCTCCCCCTAAACTAGGAAAGTCAAGATGGACACCAGTGTGGGGTAAAATATTCCATCACAAAAACCAATGCATTAGACCAAATTTATGCTAACAATATTACATTTCTCTACAGATACTAAAACATGCAAGTATACATAATTACATATTTCATATTATCAAAAATCCAGCAAATCCAAAAAGGAAAATGTTGGAAGTGTTGGAGGTTCATAGTAGGCACAATACCTGCCTAGTAATGGGCAGCCAGGTACATCAATCCCCTTAGGGGACACCAGGCTAGAATGGCACCACAAGGTTGCCAAATACCAGATGCAAATCCAGTGCTGCCAATGTGGGATGTTCCAAGGTTCCTAATGAACCAAAGCAATACCTTGCTTTAATAAGGGGTTGAAGGTTCACCAATAACGTGATGCAAATAGCTGCTAAAATTAAATAGTACAGAGCAGGTTGAACCGCATTGAATACCTAGCTTACAAGGCTTGGAACAGAGAAAAGTTAACAACCAAACTATACGAATATATCTGGCAAAATGGAAGGGTTTGGTGGGCATGTCCAACTTCCCTGATGCAATAGCTGACTAAAGAAAAGTAGCGTAATGATAGCTACCAATGTGATGAAACTAAAAAATACAATAACAATATGATCATATGACCACCGAATGGGAATAGCAAAGCCATAGAGTATAACTTAGAATAGCAAGACCAACTCAACACTGTGCAGTGCCAAGAACTGGACTTTGCTGCCTGCAAGAGTAGAAAATATTCATGCCAATGCTAAGAAATACCTCCTTGGTTGGGAGATAGGAGCGTAGAATACTAAGAACCGCCAAAAACCTGGTATCCCCCATAAAAAGATAAGACATGTTGTCCCCCACTCTTAGAGAGGTAAACTAGCCTCATATAAATCTTGCCATGCTAACTTAGACTTTAGGCTAATAGCAAAAAGGCTAATGTGCAACCAAGGGACACGTATTAAAACCAAGCAAAAGCAGAGGTACAGTAATTGAACCTTGCTATCAGGCTAGAAATCAAATTTTAGGATACCTAGAGATTGGAGGAGGAGAGGGACCCAAGGACACCTAGAGAAGCCCTTAGGCAGGAGAGGATGTAGAGGGATAACAAGGCCATGAATTGAGAAGTGAACACACTATGTTACTGAGAGGAGTGGCATCTTAAAAGGGATAAACAAAGCTGTAGTTGCTACAAGTGACCTGAAAGCTAGGATGATGCTTCAAGATAAAAGCATACCTCACAATATGATGTGCAACAAAATGCAAACCATTCACTGAGCTGGATGCTGTGGTGATCAGCAAGAGAAATTACTTGAACATGGGGCAACCTTATTTAAAGCAAGCCAACAGGACCAGACAAGGAATAGCTTAGGGGATTGCAGGCTGAGCTAATGTCATATAATATTGCTGTATAGGCGTACGAAGCAAAATAGAGCACCCACGAATAAGGACAAAAACTAGGCACTCATTAATTGAGAAAATATTAAGTTTAAATGACAAAGTGAAGTAAGACAAGAAGCCAAAGCTAATGCTCTTGTCAAGTAAAATACCCCCATGCAATATTAGGAGTTGGAAAGGTAGCCAACTACATGATAAAAAGGAGGGCAATAGATAAAAGGAACATACTGAAAACCTCCTCTTAATGTGCATACCTAGCAAAGGATGGAGTAAAGCGAAGAACATGCAAAGGAGCCTCAGCGCCTCCAGCCGAAACCTGGAAAGGCCATTGTTAGGACTATACCTAGGCACTATGTGTGATGTGGATCTTACCTTTTATCCCACTCCACACTTGCGGCATGAAAGCGTGGCATCAAAAAATTAATTATAGAGAAAGAACCCACAAATAAGAAACCAGACATTAAATCTAGTATCTAAATCAGGGAAGCCAGAACAATGCTGTTAAAGCTGATAGAAAATGGTGTCTAATGTCCCTGCCAACACAGTAAGAGGTGTTGCTATTTATAATTTCAATCTCTAATCTTGTAAATGTTTAAATCTTACTTTTAAGCAAATTGTTTTTAATTTCAACTCCTTAGTTTATGTATGGCATATTTTTTTAATACATTTTGATTAGAATGATAGTTTTATAAATAGTTTCTAAAAGTGGTAAATGTAGGATACATTCATAGATAGCAAGGTTCATTGATAGGTAGATTTAGCTCAAAGGTAGAGTTTTCTTTAGTGTGCTGTGTTTTTTGTGTATTAATAAGGTAATCTGCTCTTTTGACTCTAGGTAGGATCTTTAGCGTGAAAGCTGCAAACACAAGACCGTTGCAACGAATCGGTGCCAAAGATCAACGCTGCCTACTCCACTTCACCAAATGGGGTCTAACACTCGCACTTCAGGAATCCCGTTCAGTATTATCCCTTTGGCCACTGGCCACCATTAGAAACTATGAATGCACTGGAACCGGACAGTTCATATTAGAAGCCGGACGCCGGTCACCAATGGGTGAAGGGAAGTATGCATTTTTCACCAGTGATGGCGAAGACGAAGTGATGTTTAACGTGATCGATGTTTTTGTGGAGGCAAGGTTAAGCTTGAAAGCCAATCTTGCGCCAAATAAACAAAAACAAGTGACGGATGATGACATTCTGACAGCATACGATATGCATCATGCATGTGTACTTGGTGTTCCTCCTCCTGATTTGTATCCTGGTGAGAAAATTGTTTACGTTTCATTACTGTATTTAACTATTTTTTATTCATTTGATTGAACCGTTTTTTTTTGAACGTGAGAAGATGAATTAGAACATGATAGCTACTTCAAAAGTGTTTTTTCAAAACCCAATAGAGTAGAATAGTGTCTCAATAAATTTGTCAATCACCTGCGATTATCAAGAATTTTTCGCATCATCACCAGAGCTATGTCTAAATTCTAATTAGGAATTTCAGGATTTGTCAACATCAAAGGCCTGGATCCCATATTTTGCACTTAATGGAAGTTTTTTTTCCATTGGGAATTTTTCGGTGATCCAATGCTCCTCTCACTGAATTACCATTTATAATTGGTTGTTTCTAAGCTAAACCATCCATTCCTATCCTTTTTGTCTCCTCTTTGATTGGTCCATTGCAAAGTATTACTTTATATTACTTATATAAAGTGGTTGCAAATCCTTAGGTTCACTGTCTGATATGGTGTATTACTCTAATGAGGCTCGTGCAAAAAGCTGTGGTATTGGAATGAAATATGCGTTGCTAAGTGGCATATTTCTATAATGCATTGCTTGAAATGAGATTCGCTATCTTTAGCAGAGCTGTCTAGAATAAAAGTGAGGATTTCAAATTGGTCAGAAATTTTTTTCAAAGTGGTAATGGCTGTGTTTTGTTTACTATCATATGTTTGTGCTTTGGCTAAAAATTTGTAAGTGCGAAAATTCATTAATTAAAACAGTGTGTTTTACAGCGGCATATACCTGTGTGCTTCTTATGGCTATTACACTTTTGGCCCTTTTTTGAAAATTTTCACCAGTAGCTGAAATTCCTAAGAAATTTCCTGAGGATTTAGCAACTTCAGTTAGCAGAGGTAACGATTATTTGGAACTTGAGAACCACATCGATTAGAACTACCGTAAATCCTCGAACTACCGTAAATCCTTATTCGCAAAATGTTTTGTTGGGTGAGGGCTATTTTCCAGGGGGCTAATTCAGAAATTTGTCATTGTCATCAAAGGTTGCCATAAAGAATGACAGAATTTTCTTTATCAACTGTGTTAAAAGATGACAAAAAGGGCTATTTCTCAGACGTAATGTAATAATAACCTTGAAACTAACGTTTCTTTTTCCTATTTTGTCTTCAGGCGAAGGTGGTAATACTTTTTAGCAATTTCCTGTGTAAGCTTTCTCAAAATAACGTACTTCTCTGCAACTATGCGTCCATCGAATAAGGCCCCGTGGGGGCTTATTCGATGTAGGGGGCTTATTGGAGGTGGGGGGGGGGCTAATTAGCAAAAATGGAATTTTAAGTAGGGGCTTATTCGAAGGATTTGGAGCTTATGGAGGCTTTACGGTATATCACGAGGTCTTAGAAACCAAATGTTCCCTCTCAACAATGTTTTTGGGACTTAGTGCGATCTATTATTTGTTCGTCAAGAAGTGAGACTTTTTGAAAGAGAAAATTCTTCGAGAAACTTTGCTGCAAAAGAAGAATTACCCACTAAAAAGGAACCAACCTATTTTTGAATGTATTACCACTTGTTATGAGGCGTTCGAGCTGTTTGAAATTGAAATCAACTGAGCAGAATAAAGATATTCTTGTTATTCATTATTGTTTTAGATGACACGGACTATTCCCACCTTGGTTCGCACGAAGCAAGTCGACCAATGGCAATGAGTAATGAGAGACCTCCATCGTACGACCACTTAACAAGGACCGGAGAAATCATGCCGAAAGCGACCACCCCGGTTACATATGACCAACTGGACCGAGCTAGCAAGAGTTTCTCGAGTGAATCTGGATACAGTACATTTGACAGGTCGAATAGTGGGTCCGATGCATATGATCATTTCAACAGAGTCACTCCCGAGAAAGGTTCCGCATTATTTCAGGTAGGGAGTCAAGATTTGTTTTTGCTGTTTCTGCATTGTTTTACGCCAGATGATATTCATACCATTTGATTTATTCTTATGGTCCCAACCGAAGAGGGTGCTTGATCCGGTAAGATTCATAGATTGTAAGCATCATTCTGTTATCTATGTTGCTAATCAGTATAATTTTATATGTACCAATATTTTATTTCATTCTTTAGGTACTGCCGTACGTCAAATCGTTATCATATGTTTAGAATCAGTTTTGATTTCCTATTGCAGTCGGAAGATGTTGATTACTAAGTCTCGCTATGTTTCCAATTTTACTCGCTGTTCCTAAATTGTAAATAGGTAATTTTCAGATTCGAGAAAGTTACTAACATCTTCTAAAATAGCATCGCGTAGTTTTGGGATGGTGATGTGTATTCAAAACTGTTGCTTTTCACTCTTCAAATCGTATCTTGCAATATTTTCAGGATAAAGACCGCTTCAGTCGCTTTGGCAGCTTCTCTGATGATAAGGCCTGTATATCTCCTGGTAATTTTCCTTTAACAAACCACGAACCATCAATACCAAATATTCTAGAAAGCCCTCTTGACCGGGGGGCATTCGACCAGCGTTTCGGAAGTTTTTCATCAACAACCAGCGACGTGGCGTACTCGAACACCGTAAGCCCGCCTGAAAAAAGCTTCTTTCAAGGAAGACAAAATAGCACCGGAGGCGGTATCAAGCAACGGAAAACAACTCGTGAGTCTGCATCTTCGTTACCTAAAGACGAAACCCCGGGTTTACCCCCAAGAAGTAAGCTACACGGCTCGCTGAGTCGGGATCGTCCCGTACCTACGCCTGAGCAGGGAAATGGCTCCGATAAAGTTTCCAGTCCTGGATTGATGTATCAGAATGCTGATTCCGCCGAGAATCATGGGAAGTCTCCTCCACAACAGCAAAGAAACACCCCATGGCAACATCATGGTGACAGTTTGCCAGATCAGCAAATGGCTGATAATTGTATGGATAATAATGAATATGCTTCTATACCAGATATATAATTACCTTATATTTCATGTAGTGTAATATAAAATTCATAACTTAGTAATGTAGATTCTCCCCAGCTTGACCACCAAAATCCCAGGTATCCAAATTCGGATTCTATGTCAGCAGTTGACATACAATAATACAACTGTGTGTCGTTCTGATTGGTTCTTGTTTGGTCTACCAATTTTAGTATATTTCAAAATACCATTATCATTCCGTTTTGAAGTCTAATCCAAATATTTATTTCCTATTTTATCTCCACGTTGAATACTAACCAGGTGGGGAGAATATTTTTATGAATATATATATAAGTGAAATATTTCGGTTTGTATATTATAAATCTATATTTTGTATGCTGGCTGTACGTTTTAGGTTTTTTTGATTAATTTCTGTTTTAGATATTAGTTAGTTCAGGAAATCGAAAACAACAACTAAAGCTTTCAATCTAACATTCATCTGAGTGATAGCCACTTCTGAGAGAAGGAAAATTAAACCTAACGAAGTTTTAGCAATTGATTGGCAATTTTGATCTGCCTCTTTGCATAACAATCCATTGGGCTTCATTTTTGTTTTCTTTTCTGACTACTCCGTTTGGTGTCAGACAAAAAGCCATTATCTTTACCAAATGTCTTCTGTCATCTTGATATTGTATGCGTTTAAAAACAACTAATCAAAATGCCACAAATTATGGCTTCTCTACTAATAGAAATACGAAATGTTCTTTGCCTATAGAAGAGGAGGAAAGCTTTGAAGGTTTTTCAAATTAGTTGGCTGGCACATTTTCTTGGCTTTTCTATAATCCAGGAACATTAAGTATTGTTGAGAGTATGTAATATTCGGCGATAAAAGTGGCGCTGAAGGCAGTGAATCGCACAAAGGTAGCAAACCTTGAAATTAATTCTATTTATTAGTTGTGCATTTACATTTGTTTTTGTAGCATCTTAATATTTTGAATCGTTTATAATCATATTATATTTGAATCTATATGTATAATATCAAATTTGCTTCATATTACTTAAGAATTTTTTCAGTTTTTCTGAAGAATACTATTAAAAAGTAAACGCACTCCTTCGAAGGTCCCATTGTTGATGCGGAGCAAACTTAAAGATAGCTACGGATAAAATAAAAGAGGTGTTCATGTGTGAACAAACAGAAACTAACGAAACTTATCAATAGTCAATCGTTTCCAGTCAGATGCGCAGCAACATGCGCGTCATAATATCTAAGAAAGCATATCGTTATCACAAGATTTTCCTCATTTCTTTGTTATGACGTCAATGCTTTGGGTTTAATATATGATACATATCTGAAACATATCTATCCCTTCCAAAAGAAAATTTTAGGATGTAACAATTTTTCAGATCTTCCTGCTCCATCTTCACCAGTTTTTCATTCGCTAAAATTTTCCAAGTTGGAAGACAAAGAACATCCAAGTATCCTAATGTTTGCGTATAAAGCTCTGAATAAGATATCTCCTACCTGCTTTCATCATTACTTTACTCAAACGCCATCAGTTCATAGGATTGAAACTTGTCAGGAACAAGGGGTGATATTTTTAGATCATTGAAAAACAATACTCTGTATGTTCTTAAAACAATTAAGCACTTCGGTTTCAAACTTTGAAACACTCTTCTACTTTTTATCTCTGTTTCTAGTTCTACATTGTATTTCGATCCAATCTCAAAACTTTCCTTATAGATTCTTATCTACATTGAACTTTATATTCAAAACTTACGAAAAGCCCCAAATACTATTTTATTTGATACGCACTAACGCACCTGTTTAGTTGTTGTTTTTGATAAAATTCTTTCAGTTTTTTAACGGGGCACTCTCTCTCGATTAGTTTATCTATTTAGAGGGTTTCTCCTTCCTTAATATACACTTAATATACACGCATTTCTTTTATAAGCAATTTCAGCTGGGGCTCAGTACTCAAAATTGCTTAGCTTGGATACCAATTTGAGAACTCAAAATTGCTTAGCAATTGCTGTAAATATAGGGTCACATAGGCACAATCAATTGTAGATGTTGAAAAAGATTAATATTTGATGTTGTTGGTGCTTGTTATTCATGAACACCACTAACTCAACCAAATATAATATCTTTATTCAAGATACATAGCTACAAAATTTTTCAAATTGCTTAGCAGTCTTCAATCCAGTACTGAAAATTGCTTAGCCTTTTGGCTTGCCCAGTACTGTCTTGCTAATAAAGCAATTTCTTATAAAAAAATGCGTGTAATATTGTACATGTTTTTGTTTACTCTTTATATCTCGTTATCATGTTGGCTGTAGGTAGTTTGAATTAATCAATGTTTTTTATGTAATAAGTTGTCTAGCTCGAGAGTAATGTTTTGTTATACACTCTTGTTTATAAGAAAATTTTTTCCATAAGATCTGAGCCTGGCAATATTCTTAAAGTATTCTTAAATTTCACCGATTTCGAGCGTCAATATTCTTAAAAAATCTATACTTATAAAACAAAAAGAGTGTAATGACATCAATGACGTCATAGAGCGGTAGCTCTGTTTCTTGATTGTTTTCATCAAAATTTATGCGAATGGACAATAAGCAGAGCCCAGCCAAACTCCCACTACTTCCTTCCTTCGCCTTTCGCCTTTCAAGAAATGCTCTGCTTTCGAGACATGTACATATAAGGGCGTCAGCATCACGGATTTAAAAGATTACATGATGATCGTGGTTTCACTTCATACATTAGACGACCAACGCTGATCTCTAGTGTCTATAACAGCAGCTCAAGAGCTTTTGCTGACTTGCGGAAGTTCGGAATTTAGGCCCAAACCCAGATCATCGATCTAAGATTCTTGGTTTGCAACAGAAGCTCTCGACAGCAATCGAAGAATTTTGAAATGGAGGTACTTTACGAGGTAATTTTTCCTCTTCGTAGTTTTGTCTTTCGAGTTGTCTTTTAAACAAATAATCCGATTATTGAAAATCAGGGTCTCTAAAAATGGTTAGAAAAGTGGGGTGGGGAGGGGGGGAGCCAGTGGCGGTTTTAGGAACTTCGAGGCCGGGGGCCGAAAATATTTGCGGGGCCCCTACCCCCACTAAAAAACTTGGTCCTAATATTATTAAATCATTTTTAAACATGTGCTTGATATGTTAAAGAAAAACCAAATAAAAAAAATAAAACAAACAGTACAGTATAGCTTATATATTTCATTATGAAGGAGAGAATTTTTTTATTTTATGAAAGGTGCGGGGCCCCTTTTTTCCAGCAAAACTGTGGGGCCGGGGCCCCCTGGTCCCCTCTAAAACCGCCACTGGGGGGAGCTAGAGTGGTAACGTTACCTTACATGTACAGCCCGCCTTTGTATACGGACCTGACATATAAGACCTGACATAAAGGGATCTGACATTCATGGCCCAAGTCAGAATAGCAGAAACAATATGTTGATAGAGACTAAAGCTTTCTATCATTGGGTGGATTAAATGATGGGGCAAAGTTTGAATTTGAACTCAGTACAAATTCCTTATGCTTAAGGGGTATTTAGGGGGTAATATTAGGGCAACAATCTAAAACAAGTGCAATTCTCTGATTTTGCTGAATTTTGTAGGATAAGGCAAGTTTGAGGTGCTGATCATGAATCTGTATACCCTTTTTCTTAATTTTCAAAGTCAGGGACATAATCTGGCAGTGATCAGTGATGGGGGCAAAAACCCTTATATTTCAACTCACGTCCAGATATCCTTGCAAAGAAACTCGTTTTGGATGGAGTTTATGCTCTTTCAAAATGAAATGAATCTTACAGTTGCTTTGTTTGGAAAGACAACCCCAGGCTAGACTTTTCAATCTTTAATGCTTCTAAAAAGCTAACACATGCAGCTGCTGGAGTATGTTGCATTTATAAGAAAATCACACTCTATGCTTCTACTGTTATATTCAGAGGGTGGGGGGCTTATTCGAATTAGAGACTTAAGTGGTCCTTCTTAATCTACTTCAGTTTTGTCCCTATCAAACTGCAGCTCAACTATTTCCAAATGCCCCCCCTGTCACCCCGCTTTCTACGAGTCTGATTGCTATGTATGTCTTTTTTGTTGATATTTTCATTCATATGGATTTTCTGACTAAAACTGAAGTTGAGTCCCAGGGGCTTATTTGAGAGGGGGGCTTATAAGCAAATTATTAAGACAGTGAAATGCTCCAAATGCATATTTTTCAATTTGGATATTGGAAACAATTTAGAAAATAAAACAGCACAGTGGTGCCGTCCTAAATTTTTAAGCTATGAAATCAGTGTGCAACATAATAATATACACATCCATTGCAGATACACTGATTCTCTTAACCTCAATGGAGGGTTTTCTATTAAAATGAGAAAATTTGTAATACCTGTTTGTTTTGGTATCTGTAGTGTAATGTAGTGTATTGTTAGTAATAATGTGTTTGTTTTGTGAATATTTCACCCCATACTGGTGTCTTTATTGGCTTTCCTAATTTGGAAACTCTTGATTCTTAAATGTGGCATTGAAATTTTCTAGTTTCATCTGAAACGAAATTCAATACGACATATCATCAACCCAGCAAAGCCCAATACAACAAAAGCATGCAATAGTGACCCAAGGAGGAGGCAAAGCTTAAAATTTTCTCAGATATGAAAATTTACAAACCTACAAAGCTGATCTGAGATAAGCACCCCAAACTCAAACCCTGGGTTAGCAGCAACA
The DNA here is from genome assembly GCA_963924455.1 of Pelagia noctiluca. Taxonomy (NCBI): domain Eukaryota; kingdom Metazoa; phylum Cnidaria; class Scyphozoa; order Semaeostomeae; family Pelagiidae; genus Pelagia; species Pelagia noctiluca. The sequence continues at coordinate 15,514,195 of OZ004316.1, forward strand.
TCATAGGAGTATGTCTCTTGGGGTTTATGTTATCGCTATGCTTCCTATTTTTCTAATTCTTGGGGTTTCTGGCTAACAGCCAAATCATGCCCAAGATTTGAAAATGCACCCCATGCTTGCCTTGCTCTTTAATTTTCAGCTATTCGGAGGATTATGCTTGTTTTGGATTTCTGCAGCCATTACCGTCAGTGCCCCCCGGATTTGAAAACCTTGGAAAATAGTATGCAGATTCAAGATCATAACTCCAGGCTTTCCAAAGTACCCTATAATTTTGAGTTAAGTCGGAGGGATGGACTTGTTTTGAATTGTTACCCCCATTACCCAACAAAATACGCCCCAGGATTTAAAAGATTTAGAAAAAGGGTATGCAGATTTAAGGTCAGCACCCTAAGCTTGCCTAGCCCTGTAACCTTCAGCAAAATCAGAGAATGGCGCTATTTTTATTGTCGCCCCCCTATTACCCCCTAAATATGCCCCTAGCATAAGAAATTTGTACTGACTTTGAATTCAACATTTGCTCCCTAAATTACGACACCCAATTATAATGATCTTTAGTCTTTATCTACATATTGTTTCTGCTATTATGACTTAGGCCGTATATGTCAGGTCTGTATATGTAAGGTAACATCACCACCATAGTTGGGTGGGGGGCAAAGTGGTATTCTGAGGGACTGATACATTCATTAGGGATTGGATAGTCTAGGCTCTCTCATCGGAAAAGTATCTATTCAAAAACTTGAGGTATTTCGAAAGTATTCAATATTTGATTATATGTATGATCACTCACCAGATGAATCCCTTGTTCATAGCTGTCTACATTTGGGATAGGCTCCCCAACAACTGTAGCCATAGGAATGTTGGTTCACTTGATGCAAGGAGTTGAAGAATTTTATCAGAAACACTTTTCTTTGCAGGGTTTTCTTGAGAAGTGTTTGAATCCTGATGATCAAAAACATGACTGGAAAAAGCGTTATTTTGTACTGAAAAAAGCGACAGGAAGTGGAACCAAAACACTGGAATATTACAAAGAAAAAGAATGGAGAAAACATGAACCCAAAGGAGTGTTAACTCTATTCTCAGGGTACACAACAAATAAGATTGATGACTCTAAAAAGAGACTAGTGTTTGAAGTAAAGACGATTGATAGTTTCTTTGTGTTATCAGCCCCGACCGAAGAAGCAAGAGATAAATGGATTGTGACTCTGACAAAGGAAGGACAAGGTATTCCGAATTTATTTTTGATAATGGCAAAATTATGTCTTTGTTATTAGATAAGAATGAACATAGAATAAAGACGACAAGGAATACTAATTACAATATTTCTATATCTCAACTAGTTTCGACAATCGTGTCATTGTCAGGAGAATAATATATTTATTTTACGGATTACAGTGATATTTAAATTAGGTTTTAAGACTTGATTGACTTGTTACTAGATATATATTTTCTGTTGCACTAGTGTTCTGCTTTTGCCAATAGCCAATATAAAAGACAGCATTGACCTGAATGACAACGGAATATCAGGTAATAACTATTATCAAAAGGATAATGAGTTGAATTGAAATTGAGATATCTAATGCTGGTGACACTGTAAAAACTTAATTTATGACAAAGAAAAACTGAATCACAAATGCTACCTGGGGTGTCTGCAATATACAAACTCACTATAAATACTTCCCAACTTACCAACTTCTTTTGTTAATTGTTTAGTGCGGTGATAGTGTAGATTTTCTAATTTTTTAATTCTCATCTGTCACTTCTCTAAACAATACGAGTTGGTAAGTTAGGGAGTTTGTGAGTTGGTAAATTACTGACACCAACGCTAAGTTTGTTTTATGAACATATATTGATCATTTTCCTCTGTCTTTTTAGGGAGAGTTTACAATGTTACTGTTGAAGAGGGCAGAAAGGCAATTGAACTGGGAATATCACAGCAACAATGCATAATGCAAATAACATCATCTAGCGTCCTCCTTGTCTTAGGCCCACGTCCGACCATCTCTTGGCCATTTAATTGCATTCGCCGATACAAATGTCACCCTGGAATCTTCCTTCTGGAGGTTGGCAGAAAAGCCCCCACAGGGGAAGGCGAATTTCGCTTCATAACCCACGAAGGACAAGAAATGTTTGAAGTGTTAGGGAAAGCTGTTGCTAGTCGCATTAGTTCCAAGCGTGGCAATAACTATCAGACTGATTTTGCTCCTACTAACCCGTTGATAGTGTCTAATTCATCCCAGGCCTTAGATATTCAGCCCCACAAGGACAATATCAGAGCTCCCTATTCGAGTCAGAAAAACCAGACTGATGGAAATTTTTTCCTCAATCAAAATGGCCCAGCAGAGAATGTTAGATTTGTTATGAAGAAACGAAGTACATCATCACCACCCCCATCGCCCCCACTTCAGTCAGCAGCGTTATGTCCATCACCCCAAAATGAAGAAATCGATGGATATAGCCATCTGAAACTGCAAGCTGATAAACAAAGATCAAGTTCAAACGAAAACGACTACGACTTACTAGCCCGTGCAAAAGAATGCAGTAGGTTCAAGCAGGCCAGAAAATCTGACAGCAGACACCCAATCAATTCCAGCAGTCAGGCATCAAAAGTCCTTGGCCTTGCTAGATCAATTAGTGTAGACTCTCACCCTCGTGTGACTACATCAACTTCTAGTACTGAATCTGAAGATTACTCTTGCTTGGAATTTGGGCATAAAAAAGTTGAAAAGTCGCAATCATCCGATGCTGTGATTCGTGAGTTGAATATAACTGCAAATGTGAAAAACCATCTGAATAATCTTGGTAAAATATCTGATAATGACAGTGTGTTTCAGGAAGGCAACGTGTATAATAAATTGCATGAGGAAATGCCAAAAGAACCCAGACCGATCGGGGAAGTATCAAGTAGCAAACATTTTACAGAAGGTACGTATGACCGATTGGAGTCAAATCCGCATATCCGTCGGCAGAGATCTAGGCCAGAGCCTATAATCATCACTGGTGATGCTTATGATGCCTTGAACTTTTCGACTGATAATTTGAAGCTTGATGTAAGGAGTCAGCAGCCAAATTTGAATACATATGACGCCATATGGAAGCCTACCAAAGCCACTAATGCATCAGCCCTCGATTTGCACGATGCCACTGAAGTAGGTGACTTAAAAAAGAACTTTGGCCCTAAAGTGTTAGCACCAAAGCCTGCTCCTTTTCAAGCTGTAAACCCAGCCCCTGTGGTCGCAGCTAAGCCGCTTGTTCCAAGGAGACCTGCACCATCAAAGCCCCCACTGAAGCCACGAACTTCAAATAATGCAGGGGTTACTTGTGCCAATAACTCTAAAATAGCCCAGAGGCTAGTAAACAATAATTTCAGTAAAGCCGAGACTGATCAAGTTAGCAATAATGACAAGCATAGTTTTGTTGCAAAGTTGAAGAAGAATTTAGAAGGCCAAGGTTTTGCGCCAAGCCCATTAGCAGCTAAGGGCCCTCCCGTATCTGGGAAGAAGAATATTGAACCATTTTACGCCGTATCTCATTTTGAGAATGATTCAGGCAGTAAAAAGCCACAAACTGGCTCTAGTGATTATGACGTACCTAGGAAGGTTGTTGTGCAGCCTGCAGAGCACAAATCCATTGACTTCATGTATGCAGTTTCACCATTTCACAGCGGAAACAAAAACGAGACGGAAAAGCCTCTAGAAGATAAGCTGTATGATACTCCTGCACAGCATCTGTACAGCTCAGACGAACAGAGTCCAAACAGAAATCCATTGCAAGATGCAAATAGTGAAAATAATACCGAAAGTGTCTATGACACCCCTATTGCTCAGCAAAATGAATATGATGTCATTAGAAATGGGAGGCCGGCTTTTTCAAGCGATGTGTCAGATTCGTCAGTAGTCTACTCAAACACCATGCAACCTTACCCAAATCATTCACCAAAAAGCCCTAAGAGTGCGATGCAGTTCATGTATGCTGTGTCGCCGTTTGTAGCTGCACGCGGACAGGAAAGTCAAGCTGGAAATGAAACTGCTTCTTATGATGCAGTCGGTGGTGTCATTGCAGATTCTTATGAAGAGGCTGGTTACTGCGAAGTGGGCAACTATGTCCGAGGCCCTCCTGAAGGGTATGCTGAGGTCGGTGAGACATTCAACCCCAATGGGTATGAAGGCAAATCCATATATTCCGTGCCTAGAGGTGACCCTCGAGATGACCACCAGATTTGAATATGAGTTTTGAATATCTTATTTCGATATTTAAATAGTTTGCAGTGAATAAGATTGATTTTTGGATACCTTACTTCGATATTGAAATAATTTACAGTGAATAAGATTTATTTTTTGATACCTCATTTCGATATTGAAATAATTTACAGTGAATAAGATTGAATATTTGGATACGTTATTTCGATATTGAAATAGTTTGCAGTGAATAAGATTGATTTTTGGATACCTTATTTCGATATTGAAATAGTTTGCAGTGAATAAGATTGATTTTTGGATACCTTATTTCGATATTGAAATAATTTACAGTGAATAAGATTGATTTTTGGATACCTTATTTCGATATTTAAATAATTTTCAGTGAATAAGATTGATTTTTGGATACCTTATTTCGATATTGAAATAGTTTGCAGTGAATAAGATTGATTTTTGGATACCTTATTTTGATATTGAAATAGTTTGCAGTGAATAAGATTGATTTTTGGATACCTTATTTTGATATTGAAATAGTTTGCAGTGAATAAGATTGAGTTTTGGATACCTTATTTCATTATTGAAATAGTTTGCAGTGAATAAGATTGATTTTTGGATACCTTATTTCGATATAGAAATAATTTACAGTGAATAAGATTGAATATTTGGATACCTTATTTCGATATTGAAATAGTTTGCAGTGAATAAGATTGATTTTTGGATACCTTATTTCGATATTGAAATAGTTTGTAGTGAATCAGATAACTAGAGTACCATTGCTGGTTGTAAGATCCGTTTTGGCCTTAGCTTAGTGGCGTGGCAGCTCTGCAGTTTTTTAGAGAAAAAGGGGGATTGGGCTCCTTACAACTATATAATAATATTTTCGAACTTTCTTGGTCCCATATCGAGCACCTTTCTATTGAGTTTCAGTTTCCCTTTCCAATGTTGTCTTCATGCATCAAACAATGATTTCCGTGAAAGATAAATAAACAAACTTGGTCCTTGTTTTTGTTACAATCTTGAAGCATGCTCAAATCCCTAGGAACATGATCATCAAAGCTACGTTAGACATTTTTAGAAAACTGAAATTATATTAATCGAAATGATTTTTTAGAATAAGAATGAACCCAGTAGAGCTCCCATGACCTTTGAGCAGAGGCTTAACTTAATTTAGGGCGCCTTAGTTTAAAATTTAAGTGCCCCCTTAATTTTTTCATTGAGTATTATTTAACCATCACTTGGCTTCGTTGTCGCTGCATAAGGACCCCATCGAACTTAATTCCTAAGGGCCCCGACTGCCTCTGTTGCGCCAATATCTTCGAGTCTATGTCTTCTTCTCAAATGAAACTATATTGTACAACGCTCGAATGCTGGCCAGACATAGTAATTTGCATTGGATTGATTACTTTTATTATCAAGAAGCATATTATAAAACTAGCAATAATTTTTAAGTACGTATGTTTTGTACATTAATTTACACCCCAGAACTCAAGAGAATGAAGTAATTACGTGATAGTAACGCCTTATTCTAGTAGTTTAGGTTTAGATGTAAAATGATATTTCGTATGTTTATATCCTGTACATAAATCATGAAGAATTTTATACATATAGGCCTTTTAAACTTTTTATTCGTGTGATTTAGATATCTCCATATTCAAAACGTTTCTCAGGATTACATGTTTATCAATGATAGCAATCAGATCTGGTGAAATCTTAAAGTAGTGTAACTATTTCGATGTAAGCTCTCTAAAATTTGTTAATATTTTGTATTTCATAGTAATTCATCATCGTCAATTTTTTATTTATTTTTCCAATCAAGACAATGTCTTCTCCAACTTTCTGGATTGCATTTCTTTGTTAGGCATCCTAATTACACTTGTCGGTGAAATGAAATGATTGAGTCTTGTACGGCTCCAGTTCACTTCATCTCCGTCACTTAAGCGTTATACACATACGCACCAAGAAAATCACTTCAGGATTACACAAGAATGATGCGTTGTACCATTGCGAATTGATGTTTATCTTAACCATCAACAAGCTTATACTTAAGTTGATTTCAGCCGAGGGTTTCCTTCGTTATCAGACCCATATAACAAAGATAAACTTCGTGAAACAGAGTAAAAAATTGCGAAAAACCCTTTAATGAGGGGGGCTTTGGGATTTCACGGGTTGCGGGTTTGGCCAATTTTGGCCATCGGGTTTCGGGTTTTCCCTAAAAAACATGCGGGTTTTCGGGTTTTCGATATTGGACGGGTCACGGGTTTTGGCATTTTTTGAGCTCGGGGTTCGGGTATTGCAATTAAAATGTGCGGGTTTTCGGGTTTCAGACGTCACGCGGGTTCTCAATTTCTGGAGGACAGTGGATGAAGTGCATCAAACAATCGTAAACGTGAAGAAAGATAGTTAAGAGTTTTTATGCCATCACGGAATAGAGAGGCTAATTGACTTGTAAGGTCTTGGTTATGTGGGTCATACTATCATACCAGAGCTGGACAAGTATTCTGCAGAAAAAAGGATGGCAATGTTTCCATCGCCAATCAGTGTCACCACCGCATCTTATAGATGGCTTGCTTTTTTGTCATACGATTCCAAGTCGCACTTGTCGACGTTGAACAAAGCTCGTCTACACAGTCCTGTTGACAATATCTGTGCAATTCGGAAAGGCACCAAGGCAAAAGAGTTCATTACGCTGATGGCATCTTGTTTCTTGCGTCGGAAAAGGCCCCACTCAAGGAAATAGAGTTCCTTGAAAATTCCATCTCTCCAAAATTACAAGGAAGAAAAGCGGATCTTGTTGACATTGCAACGAACCTTGGAATTGAATCAACCGGCACGATGGCAGCCATAAAACTACGCACCAATAGTCATATCAAAGAATTAACGAGCCTTGATGCAGCCCGAAAGTTTGATGGGGACGACATAATCTTTTGGAAGAGACAGCAACAACCATCCTTTGAAGCAGTAACTTGCGTTGACAGTGCGTTGCTATACGCAGCCAATAAACTGGATCGTGAGGTAGTTGGGTTGATTGTGGAGAAAGATGGATATGGTGTTAGGTGTAGTCGAGAGGATACTGTCACAGTCTATCATGAAGGCAGGGGTGCCGTCCTAAATTTTTAAGAAGGGGGGCTGTGTTTGACCAAAGGGTCCAGGGCAGAGCCCTAGCAGGGGTCAAGGAAGTGGAGCCACCAGGATATCTTGAGATTTTGCCATTTCTGATGCTTAAAATGGCTTAGAATCCAGGAAGAAATATGGCGTCCACACTTTTCGACGCTGTTCTCAGTCTTGCGCCTGGGCCCATACAAGAAAACACCGACACAAAAAAAAATTACTGAAAAATTCAGGGGGGCTGAGCCCTCCCTAAAAACATCTAATTTCCAGCTGAATCATGTCGTTTTAAGCAACCACTGAGGATCTGCACTGAATTTGACAGTGTTGTTTATGTCTGTGATGTTCCAACCAGCAGCATAAAGTTGTTCACTCACATGTCAAGTTGTGCGTCCTTCTTGAGTGCAGTTGGGTCTCTTTACGAGGCATTCTCTGTGCACACAAAAGGTAATTCGTATACAGTCAAGTATTTGTCTGAGGCACACGATTTGGTTCAGTTTTGTAGTAACATTCTGCATGAAAATGAGCTGGAGATAAGATCTGCGGAAAACATCACAGGGGTTTTAAATGGGCCTTAAGGCCATGTCTCCGCCAAAACTGTTAGTTCTGTTCGTCTCATAAAGGAGAGCATTAAACGCTTGGGAGATATCCTTGGCAAGCACAATTACCGCTCATGCAATCTATTAAGCTATATGACGCTGGATATTGAAAATTGTCATTCTACTGTCCATACAAAGCAACTCAACATGTCAATCCTGGAATATGCAAGGTCCTTTGGTGCAACAATGAAGGAAAGCATCAAACGCCTAACTCACAGGGCAGCCTATTATCACACCAGCAGGAAATCTTGGTATCCCAAACCAGATGGCACGATCCCATTTTCAAAGGTGGCAGTCATCAAGCCTCTTCCATCAGTGCAGATGTCTCCAAATGACTGCGAAATTATGAGAGGCTTGGCATCCACTTATGGTGCTGCTGTACGACAAAGGACTGTCAGACAAGAAACAACGATGGCAAAGCATGGCACCCTTCCAGAGTTCCTGTATCAGCGGCAGCTAGATTCAGTCCCGAAAGTATCTTTGAATTTCGAAGAAGATGACGAAAGCAGATCTGAAGGTGGTGAAGAGCAGGTGATGGAAGGAGGAAAAAATGAAACGGCAGATGAAGTTGATGAGTTTGATGAGAGCAGTGACGAGAAAGTCGAAATCGAAGACGAGCAAGAGATAGTGACAGGGAACCAGGATGAAATTCAGGGGCGTCGTGGGTAGGAACTCATAGGGGGGGCACAATTCAATGATTTTCCGACGAAGGATTACAGTGAAATCCAATGACGTCATCGTGCGCATGCGCAATATTTTTAAAGCATCTCCCTGATTCAAAGTGGCCATGTTTTTCCTTTTGATGACGTAAAATCACTATGTGCATCAAATATTTTCGTTTCAAGTCATGCGGAAGAAATCTCCTTCCGTAGACTCAAGGAAAACAAAGCAAATTTGGTTGCAAGCTTTGATGACAGACCAAGACCATATATGGCCGTTAAAGAGTAATTTTGCAGCCCGCCCTAGTGGTAGCAGCTTTTCGTTGGTTTTTGTATTGAGTGTCATGCAAAGTTTGGAGGGAAGACCACTTTTTTTTTGTTCGATATTTAAGTTAACCGTTAGCCTTTGTACATAGCTGATTTGTTATATAAATCATATAAACGAAACGTATACATTGGAATTACAACAGAAATCATGACACTATCATAACAAGTAAGTGACAGTATAAAACTCAACAGAGTCAATACCAAATATCAAAGAAATCGTTCAGAGGGAATCAGTCTATGTACAGATACGATGAATAACGTTCAATGCATAAGCAGTTTCCTTAGCAGTGGTGTTTCAGCAACTTTGTCGATGACTGCATCAAAACTAACAGCTTCAGTCAAATCACGCTCAACGTTTATCATCATCAGTGCATTCAGCCTTTCTTGTCCCATTGTCGATCGAAGCCTGTTCTTCACATACTTCAGCTTGGAAAATGTTCGTTCACACTTCGTAGAGCCAATTGGCAACGTTGCAATTATCTTGTACAATGTATACAGATTCGGGTATGCACTCTGTACATTGAATCTTTTGATTGCCTTAACTACCGTCAGGAAACTCTCTCTATCTACATCTTTGTTCGTGGTCTCTTTCTCACCCTGGCACATCTCATTTAACTTCCTTAAATCGTGAATAATTATCTATGAAGGACAAATATTCTTCAGCCAGGGTTCTTGCTTCCAATCCGTAGTTTTTAGCCACGTTCTGGAAAGCTTCTGGTGGCAAACATCTGCTTTCTAATGCTTCGTGAAATCTTTCTGGATCAAGAAGAGCAAAATCTTGCAGGATGGCATTGTGTGAGGTAAATCTTCTACGCATCGAGCTTACGGCGGTATCAATCGCAAAAATGAATGTTTCTCGCCTGTATCTGCTTGTAATGTTTTCTTCCACTTCATCTTGACAGATTTCATCAGCTTGTCTCTTTCTCCTCCTGGTTCTTTTAGCGACAAATTCTTGCTCTTGTAATCGATGGTTCGTACAATATGACTTTGTTTCGGCATGAATCTCCGTGAATTTGCTTCGAAGTTGCTGCAGTTGTGTCTGCGCTGTTTCAACCAAACGGATAGCAGTGAGGAGGTCGATCTTTTCTGATTGCAAGTACAACGAAGCGGGATCAGTGATGGCAAAGATGTTGCGGAAAAGGTGTGCAGTGAGAACCAACTCGAAGGATGTCAGTTTACGCTCCAAAGCTTCTGCATCCGTTATTGTTTCGACACTCTGGTCGGCCGATTGACAATCTTGAAGGGCGTCAATAAAGCAATCGTATAGGGCTTCAGAACAGGTCAGAACAATCTGATAATTTTAAGAAACTTTCAGTCTTGGCACATATTCTTAGTTTCTTATAAAAAAATACGTATAGTGATACAAATAATAGAAAACCAGCTAAAACGTTCTTTACCTCAAATGGATTTTCTAGAATGGTACCAGCATCTTTGAAGGGTATATGTTGTCGATTCTTCTTTCTCAGGGGATTGATTGTTTCGTTATGTCTGTTTCGATGATCGTTGTCGAATATTTGATGACAAAGTAAACATTCTATTTTTCTTCGTTTTTTTGGAGGCATCATAAAATTCTCCGTGACTAAACAGTTGATTCTCCGCAATTTGAGTTAAAGCCAATGCAAATTTTCGATCGAAAGTATAATTTATAACCATGAAATGTTGATTCAAAACAAGATCACATCAACTGCGTCACTTAGAATAGCATCTAACACCCACCGACGTTCCTGAACATCCTCCTCACATCATTAGTAAGTGATATCTTTTGTTTTATTCGAAACTCTTACTCTCATTGCGTAATGATGTCACGAAGTTCGAGACCCACCACGTCTTCATGAAAAATAATCGAGGATGAAATAAAAGTATTCCACAAGCTGTGAACTGACTTCAAATTAATCAATTTTACGACTGCACGACAGAGAAATCTGCAAGATTCCATATTTTCACCAAAAAGCCGAACGGATCTCAAATTTCCGAAATTTTCCGAAAATCTGACGCTAACGGGGGCACGTGCCCCCCCTGCCCCCCCCCCACCCACGACGCTTCTGATGAAATTGGAAGAGCAACGGACTTTTTATTGGGTGCAAGATCCAGATTTGGAAGGGCCATAAGATTTAATAACGGACTGTTGTTTTAAAAAGTGAATTACCTATGTTTTGCTCGAGGGCACTATTGAATTTTACTAGAATTCGTCGCAAGTCTTAGGATATCTATTGTACGGTACAATATTAGGCGTTTGTGTTGATTGTTGGTAAAGAGATGAAGCCAGTGAAGTGAAATAACAAAGAATGATGTTACCAACCTTAGGCAACTAAATATTTTTTGTCAAAAGTATACTATTCGGGATTTTTGATTTTATACTTGCGGGTTTTCGGGTTTTTCTAAATTTTCGTCCGGGTTTTCGGGTTTTTCCAAATTTTCGTCCGGGATTGCGGGTTCTGGTACCCCCCAAAGCCCCCCTCTTTAATCTGGACATGGAAATGGTGTATTCTATAGATGTACTCTGTATTCTGTATACGCTTACAGTTAAAACATACGTGTAAGAACCTGGGTCTCAAGAGTCTATTAAGGTTTACAATTATCTCTATAGAATTCTCCTGGAAACTCATGTAAGCTCATCTTGGAATTCAATTAACTCGGGTAGAGAGTGCCTATTCTTATTGTAGTGCTTGATAATCTTGAGTGTAGAGCAATTTAATGGTAGAATCTACACTCATTAACAAAACAAAATGCAGACATGTTCTTCTGTGACTCCGATGTTTGTTCTTGCGCACTCTCTAGACAGACCTTACGATTTTTTCCTCATGAAACCGGTCCTGTTTTGGATTCTTGAGCTAGATTTTTTACCTTACCAACGAGGAATTATTTGATTTTCATATTTACATACATCGAAAGACAAGATCAGAGGAATCAGCTGAAAATGATTGACAATATTGATATTGCTAAAAGGCATGATCTAATACACAACGAATACATTCCTCCAGGAGGACTATAACAATTATAACTTTAGCCAGCCAGGACTTGGAACATGCCCATTATAGGCCAGCTTTATAGGCCAGCACCCAAATATTAAACCTGGATTCAAGACATAGTGAAGGCATATTACAATTATGTTAGCCCACCCAAGAGAAGGTAGAAACTATTCAGATACTGTTAAGATTGAGATTCTGCTTCTAATTTAGTCATAGAATTCGTTATTCTATGTTGAATGATAAGCTCTCTATGAGGTGGACACCTTTGGTATCTTTAAGTGTCCGTCTTAAGAAGTTGCCGGCTTTATAGAGTACCAATAAATAGCATTTCCCATAATGCTTAGCAGGGACTTGAAGAAAGATTTATCCGTCTTAAGGAAGTGTCAGCTTTATAGAGGTGTCTGCTTAAGGAGATGTTCAGATTCACATTCAAAAATAAAGTTTAAGGCTGAGTTAAGCAATAAACAGGACTGGTCACTACTGAACTGTTGGTTGATTTAAGCATGGTAAATCTGTATTGTGTTCTTCTTCTTCAGCGTCGACTATAGTCTCAGCAGCAGCAACAAATAAATAACGTCGGCCGTTCACCGAACAGGAGGAAATGTGGGTAGAAGAGGGGGTGAAATTATACGGTGTCGGAAATTGGCAACTAATTCTCCGGAAATATCCTTTCCGAGGAAGGACAACTGTCAACCTGAAAGACAATTGGAGGAACAAAATCAAAACAGAGAAAGAAGAAGAATGCACATCATGAAATAAGGTTTTTTGAATATCTGCTATTACTTTTGCAGGTAGATACTTTTATTAAATATTAGGGACAGTTTTATAGAGGGATACCATCAAGGTAAATGGCTTCCATTCACTTACTTATACGGTCCAACTCTGCAAAAGAAGATTCGTCTGAATCGGGGTATTCAGGTCTGATTGCAGTAGCATGCCGCTTTTGTCGCTTCCTTGTACCATAATCCGTAGTGGCATCTTGGTCCTGCACTGCATGAGACTTGGTCCCTAGCAACACAGCAGATTGGTCTGAATCGGATTTTTCCGAATCGGGGTTTTCAGGTCTGTTTGCAGAAGCTTGCCTCTTTTGTTGCTTACTTATGATTTTTTGCCTAGATTTGGCAGATAAACTTTTACCGAGATCTCCAGCATCTTGGTTTTGAGCCATGACACCTTCTGCTCTGTTTAGAAGATGCAAGCTCTGCTTTAGTGTGCTTTGGCTGTGATTGAACAGCTTCCGATATTTCTTTTCTCCTTTGGATTTCCTGAATAAAGGGTAAAAGTGCTTAAAAACTTACTCATAAGAAAAGGGGCTCACTATCAAAGGGTAAGGTTCTGGACCCCAAGTAGACCCCCCTTAACTTGCACTTGTGATATTGGTAAAATTCAAAACTCTATATCCTCCTTTGGAAGCCCCTGAATAATAAAACAAATAACATTCACTGATACCCCATTTGGATGTTACATGGCAAGCATAATTATTTGTTTAATTTACAAAATAAAGGCGGTAATAGTACAGAGACAGGAGTAAAAGAGAAGCGAGAATATGAAAGTAAATATGATACTTTTAGAGGAACAATAAACTTACCCATTAGCATCTAGCTGGAAGAAATCTTCAAGGACACTAATCATAGAACCCCTAACTCTTCCAAGTCTTGAGGTTTCTTTGGGATCATAATTGGGACAGACTTGAGCTATGTCATGGGAAGAATCATCTCCACCAGAGCTGAGAACAATTCTTCCAGCCCCTGACCTTTCGACTGTCTCATCTTTTTCTTTTTCGATTGCTTTGCTTGACGTTTTGAAAGTGTTTTTTGCAGCATTTGCAGCTTTGGCCTTGACAAGAGAAGTTGTTTTCCGTAACGGCACTGCAGACTTGTCTGAATCGGATCTGTCCGAATTAGGGTCTACAGACTTTGTTGGAGTAGCATCCATTCTTTGTTTGGACAAAGTCGGGGATCTCTGTTCTGATGCAAATAACTTTGGTTGTAATCCAGCAGCTTTCGAGATTTCGTCTTTCCTTTGGATTTCCTGCATAAAGGATGGCACTGCTCAAAAACTTACTCAGCCAAAGAGAGGCAACCTTACAACACGTTTAGTCCTGACGTTTTGCGATCTTTTGCTAAGGTCCGACCAAATGTTAAAACAGTTGAGGAAAACGGTTGGGTAAAACTGTTATGGAAATTGGATTTAATTTCTCAGGCAAAAAAATTTGAAAAGACGATTGCATCAAGGACCGTACAAACGCGTTATTGGTCCTTAGTTGTAAATATCAATTACCTAGGTCCAGAAACTTGTACAAACGTTTTCCATTGTCATATGATATTTCATTATCAAAATATTCCAAATTTCCTCTAAAATCCAATAAAATGATATACGGCAGGACCTCGGCCATTTTAAGCCATGGGTTAGACAAAGTACACCGCAAGTGTTGAGACTCAATGTGTTAAAGGGTACAGATGCAGGGATAAAGAAAAGCGAAAGTAGAAGAGAAAATATGATATTTGTAGAGGAACATAAAACTTACCCCATAGTATCTGGCTGAGAGGAAATCGTTAAGGCCAGTGAATATGGAGTCGCCAGCGTTTTGTTGTAGATGTTGTTTGAACAACTTGATAAATTCTTTTTGCTCAATTCTGAGAATGAAAATATGATATTGCTAAATATTTTTACAAAAGATTTTGTCTTTGAAACATCTTGTTTATTCTATTACTGGTGATTATTGGTCTTATACCTCCCTAAATAGAGTGTCTTTTGTTGCCAAAACTACAGCTCTGATTAGGTCTGAGCCAAAACCGTTCTAGCATCTATGAGTCACAGGCTCTTGTCCTACTAGAGCAATTAACATTCACACAAATTACTTTGATTGATCAAGTAATCTTAAAAATAACAGATATCAAAGTTACCTTGGATTTTCTTCTTCAATTCGAAGATAACTAATAGCAATCAAGGAAATAACAGAAATTATCAAAAAATTGCAATGAAAAACATCTTGAGAACATCTTTCTGACATGTTGTTATGTTGATGAGTTCAAGACTCAGAGAAAACAATAAATTTTTATCGAACCAAAGTGAGATTTCTTCAGAAACAGAACAAAAATATATTATAACAAATTGTTCTACCAATAGGTCGATTGAAATTGCCCAACTAGTAATGGGGTCAATGATTCGTGTATTGAAAAAGAACCAATCTAGAGTTAGATGCCAAGCTTCAGTAATTACTATTTTTTGCGATTTTTCTGATTTTCTCTCCGTCCAAAAGTTCTGTGACAATCAGACTGTAACATTTTTTTACTGCAAAGTTCAAATCAAATGTTACTAATGATATATGTTTGTTGTGTAAAGGATACCCTCTGGCATTCATGGATAGGCACCATCAGGATTCTTTCCCATGGATTTTGTCAGAGCCAAAGTCTCACACACAACCATTCAGCTAAATGCAGACTTCTGTTTCAATGCAAAGTTCAAATCAATTGTTACCAATGATATATGTTTGTTGTGTAAAGGATACCCCTTAGCATTCATGGATAGGCACCATCAGGATTCTTTCCAATGGATTTTGTCAGAGCCAAAGTCTCACACACAACCATTCAGCTAAATGCAGACTTCTGTTTCAATGCAAAGTTCAAATCAATTGTTACCAATGATATATGTTTGTTGTGTAAAGGATACCCCTCAGCATTCATGGATAGGCACCATCAGGATTCTTTCCCATGGATTTTGTCAGAGCCAAAGTCTCACACACAACCATTCAGCTAAATGCAGACTTCTGTTTCAATGCAAAGTTCAAATCAATTGTTACCAATGATATATGTTTGTTGTGTAAAGGATACCCCTCAGCATTCATGGATAGGCACCATCAAGACTCTTTCCCATAGATTTGATAAAGACCGACTGTCACACACAACCATTCAGCCAGATGCAGACTTCTGTTTTAATGCAAGGTCTCTGTTTTAGGCCTGATACCATTTCATTTCATTTCATTTTTTATTTAAAAAAGCAGGTTAATCCCTATCCCTTGACCCGTATCAGGAAGTTGGGCTTTTGTGCAATAGCCACCACGAGCAGCCTCCAAGGACCTGGACAGAGTATATGCCTCCCAAGGACAAAGGCCAGTGCCTGGAGAAGGGAAAAAGGATTTCCAGCCCCTATAACCACCACAAACAGGGAATGCCCCCAGGTCCCCGGCTCTCTAGCCATGCTGCCCATTACTGCCTGATCAAAACGAGCTTTTAAGGTTGGTGACAATGCACACGTCCCACCGCGAAAAGAGGTGCGGTGAGAAAAAGAGGGGACAGAGAAAACGTTACCAGAAGAAAAAAGGGACAAGAAAAGGTTAGGCAAAAATGACTAACTAGCTAACAGAGCTTCTGTTGCTACCTACTGGGAAAATAACCCTAGGGAAGGGAGGGAGGGTATTTTGGCAATTTCCGCATGCTGCTTGTCTGCAAATTTGAAGGTTGATTCAGTCTTGCATCTTGTCTTTATCTGCGTATGAGCCCACAGACCCCCAGCTGCTGACCAGAGCAACAACAGCAGCGAACTCACCCAACAATAGCAAGCAGCACGTGTACACGGGTGATTAACCTCGGTTCAAACTAAACGTTTAGCCGTCAATTAATCCCTATCCCTTGACCCGTATCAGGAAGTTGGGCTTTTGTGCAATAGCCACCACGAGCAGCCTCCAAGGACCTGGACAGAGCATATGCCTCCAAAGGACAAAGGCCAGTGCCTGGAGAAGGGAAAAAGGATTTCCAGCCCAAGGACACACCCTAGGTGTCCACCCAGCACTGGCCCTATTCCTATACCTCGATCCTACTAACTCTGACCTAATCTAGTCTACCTAATGCTGACTTGCTCCATCTCAGAACCTTGCGACTGAGCCAGAATATAATAATTCTCTTGTGAAATAGTGGTCATAGTGGATTCGCATGCTCGACTATGTCCTGACAGCACTACGCTCTGCAACACGGTGCAACCCATCAGCAAGGAAACTAACCACTTCTGGAAAAATTGAAAACCCTCTGTAGAAAAGATAATTAAGGGCCAAGAAGGACCCTAAGGGACAGCAAAGATTAGAGGCGAAGAAAGAAAGGGGTTGGTGAACTTTGTTGGAGCCTTTTTGGACGCTTGTCCGACCAACACGACACCAACCGCAGAGTGTTGGTTTTTTAAGGACGCTGCTTGTCCGACCAACACGACATCACGGCAAACTGTTGGGATTATTGGACGCTTGTCCGACCAACACGATATCACAGCAAACTGTTGGGATTATTGGACGCTGCTTGTCCGACCAACGTGATATCAGAAGCAACAAGTTGGGATTATTGGACGCTTGTCCGACCAACACGACATCACAGCAAACTGTTGGGATTATTGGACGCTGCTTGTCCGACCAACGTGATATCAGCGGCAATAAGTTGGGATTATTGGACGCTTGCCCGACCAACACGACATCACAGCAAACTGTTGGGATTATTGGACGCTGCTTGTCCGACCAACGTGATATCAGCAGCAACAAGTTGGGATCATTGGACGCTTGTCCGACCAACGCAACATGACCGCAAACTGTTGGGATTATTGGACGCTTGTCCGACCAGCACGATATCAGCAGTAGAATGGACATCACGGCAGAATGTTGGGATTATTGGACGCTTGTCTGACCAACACGACATCACGGCATAATATTGGAATTATTGGACGCTTGTCCGACCAACACGACATCACAGCAAACTGTTGGGATTATTGGACGCTGCTTGTCCGACCAACGTGATATCAGCGGCAATAAGTTGGGATTATTGGACGCTTGCCCGACCAACACGACATCACAGCAAACTGTTGGGATTATTGGACGCTGCTTGTCCGACCAACGTGATATCAGCAGCAACAAGTTGGGATCATTGGACGCTTGTCCGACCAGCACGATATCAGCAGTAGAATGGACATCACGGCAGAATGTTGGGATTATTGGACGCTTGTCTGACCAACACGACATCACGGCATAATATTGGAATTATTGGACGCTTGTCCGACCAACACGACATAGCAGTAAAAACTGTTGGAATTATTGGACGCTCGTCCGACGAACACGAAAATAAGCACAAAAAACTGTTGGAATTATTGGACGCTTGTCCGACCAACAAGAAATTAGCAGCAAAACTGTTAGAATTATTGGACGCTTGTCCGACCAACGCGAAAATTAGCAGCACAAAACTGTTGTATTTATTGGGCGCTTGTCCAACCAAAACCCCATCAGCAGCAAAACTGTTGGATTTATTGGATGCTCGTCCGACCAACACGACATCAGCAGCAAAAACTGTTGGAATTATTGGACGCTTGTCCGACCAACGCGACATCGGCAGTAAAAACTGTTGGAATTATTTGACGCTTGTCCAACCAACACGAAATTAGCAGCAAAAACTGTTGGAATTATTGGACACTTGTCCGACCAACAAGACGTTAGCAGCAAAACTGTTGGATTTATTGGACGCTTGTCCGACCAACACAACATCAGCAGCAAAACTGTTGGATTTATTGGACGCTTGTCCGACCAACACGAAAATTAGCAGCAAAAACTGTTGGAATTATCGGACGCTTGTCCGATCAACACGAAAATTAGCAGCAAAAAAAAACTGTTGGATTTATTGGATGCTTGTCCGACCATCACAACGTTAGCAGTAAAACTGATTGGACGCTTGTCAGACCAAAAATACATCAGCAGCAAAACTGTTGGATTTATTGGATGCTCGTCCGACCAACACGATATCAGCAGCAAAACTGTGGGACTTATTTGACGCTTGTCCGACCAACACGAAAATTCGCAGCGAAAAACTGTTGAAATTATGCTCGTTGTTTGTTTTAGAAAGTGGTGCTCGTCGGTTGTTTTTTGAAGCATCGCTGCAACTCTAACGAATTTCACTAAATGTGTACACTTCAATTATGGAAAACGATATAGATAAAGTTGTAGAGGTTACAGAAGGACTTAGAGCAAGTAATAAAGGAAGATATCTTGAAAACATCGCTAAAGCATGCCAAACAAAGCATGGCTGGACGGAGGACTCGACGAAGGCCATATTGGATGAGGCCATCGAAAAGCAACGAATACAAACTACGCTGATACACAATAAATTATCATATCGTAAATTTGAACAGAGGAAAATATGTATTGAGGATGACTGCGAAAATATTTCAACTCAAACAGACTCTATACCTTCAAATGATTTTGTCACCAAGAATCAGTTCGACCAAGTTCAAAATGATTTTATCGAATTCAAGCGTTACACTCACGGGGAAATTTTGTCAATGAAAGCTGAAGCTGCAAATAGAAGCCCTGGCCCAAAGGTGGTAAATACACAAGTTGATAAAGACCGTGAAGCCCTATTTAGATGTCTCCAAGAACGAATAATATCATTGGAGAGACAACTGCAAGATAAACAGTTTATCATTGAAAAATTATTAGGAGACCATCATAGGCCTGAAAATTCACGATGCAGTCAACAAACTCCCTTTGGGACTGATAAGAAAGCTATGCAAGCAAACAGAGAACAATCAGATATTCAATTAGTAGATTTAACAACAACAAAAGAAGCAAAGAAGACTACTCAAGCTGAACAATCGGGAGAAGAGGTTTTGAAACAAAGACCTGAAAAAACAACAACGAAATGCAAGAAGGCTGAAAATAAACATGCCGATGAGCAGAATAATAAAGATAGGCAAAAAGAAGCCGCAACGAAGAGTCGGAAGAGAATAACAATCGTTGGAGACTCGATGTTAAACGGGATCGTTGAAGAAGGTATGCAAAAAGACCACAACGTACAAGTAAAACGCCACCCTGGTGCAACATCAAGAGATATCGTTGATTACGTTAAGCCTGTAATCCGGAAAAAGCCTGACTGTATAATAATCCACACAGGAACAAACGACCTTACTTGTCAAGAGAAATCGAACACAATCAAAAATCTCAAGCAGATAGTAGAGGAAATAAGGCAAGAATCGCCAAATACGACCATCGTTCTCTCAGCAGTTGTCACGAGAAAAGACAAGCAGGCCTTGGATAAAGAGGTAGATGTAATGGCGCTGAATGGTGAGTTGAAAGGATTCGCAAAGACAATGAAGATTCCAGTAATTGATAACTCCAATATAGATCCCTCGTGTCTGAGCCGTAAAAAGTTGCATCTCAATGAAAAGGGTAGTGCCTATCTGGCAAGAAACTTTTTAAATTTCATTAAAACTTTTTGAACTGTGGCTCCTGCAATGATGACGCCAAACAGCCCCATAGAAAATAATAACTCAGAATACATTAGGGAAAGAAACAACCTTGAAATTATCAACGAAGTCGTAGAAAACGACACCCTCTTGGGTCAAAATGATAATTTCGATAACTACGATAATTTCGAAAATTTTGTTAACTCGGATAATTATGATAATTCTGAAAATGATAAGTATCATAATTTAAGTACAACAACCGTGACTGCAAACGAGGCTGACTGTTTTAGTGAACTAAAACTCCTCCGCCTTAAATACCCCAAAAACATCATAATTAGTTATATCAACATTAACTCCATAAGAAATAAATTTACTGGTTTTTCAGAGATGATAGGTGAAAACATCGATATCTTGGTAATATCCGAGACAAAGATCGATGCATCATTTCCGACAAGTCAGTTTTTGATAAATGGCTTCAAAAGTCCCTATAGACTTGATGTTTCTGGGAATAGCGGTGGAATTCTAGTTTATGTTAGAGATAGCATCCTTTCGAAATACGTTACACCAATTGGGACTCAACCTGATATCCAGGTTGTACCAATCGAGATTAACACTAGAAAACAAAAATGGTTGATATTACCAATCTATAGGCCTCCACAGCAGAATTCACAATATTTTGTTGAGGAAATATCAAAATTGATAGATAAATATTCAAGATATGATAATTTAATGGTCCTAGGGGACTTCAATCTAGTACCGGGTGACCCAGCCTTGTCACCAATAATACAAGATCATGCTCTATATAACATGATCAAGCATCCAACGTGTTTTAAGTCCTCTAAGGGCCGATGTATTGACTTAATCTTTACAAATCGCAAGCACTCCTTTATGCACTCAACGTCATTTGAGACTGGATTTAGCGATCATCATCATATGATTTACACCATTCTGAAGACCAAATTTAGTAAACTCCCTCCGAAAAAAGTAATCTATCGTGACTATAAAAATTGGTCTCAGTTGCGTTTTGATAATGAGCTAAGGCAAAATCTTAGATCTGCTCATCCATCTGCATACAGCAACTTTGAGCAAGTCTTTTTAAAAACGCTTGATTCACATGCTCCTACTAAAACGAAGATAGTAAGGGCAAATGACAAACCGCACATGAATAAAGAATTACGGAGGGCTATGACAAAAAGATCGACTTTGAAAAAAGTTGCTAACAATAGCAAGCGCGAGGAAGATATGCGAAAATATAAAGATCAAAGAAATCTTGTTGTAAAACTGAATATTCAGGCTAAAAAACAACATTTTAAGTCATTACAATTGAAGACCATTGATAATGATAGGAAATTTTGGAAAACTGTGAAACCCTTGTTTTCTAATAAGAATCCAATGAGTGACAAGATCACTTTAATAGAAGATGGTAGAATCCTCTCAAATGATATTGAAGTGGCTGAGTGCTTCAATGAATATTTTTCTACTATTACTGACAGTCTTGATATTGGACCCCTTTTTAAAGAGGTCCAAGAGCAACTGACTGTAGAACAAATGGTTCTGAGAGCAATTACCAAGTATGAAAATCACTCATCCATAAAGGTGATTAAACAACATGTACCACCAAATGGCCAATCCTTCAAATTCTCTCATGTAACCCCAAATCAGGTTTTAAAGCAAATTGATTTACTGAATAAGAATAAATCAAATAGCGGAAAAATCCCAACGGGCATGGTAAAGGAAACAGGTACAATTATATGTCCCTACCTAACGGACTGCATAAACACTGCTATTAATGATTTCCAGTTTCCAAATGAACTAAAAGAAGCTGACGTAACTCCTTTGTTTAAGAAGGGTGATCCAAATTATAAGGGAAATTTTAGACCGATAAGTGTTTTACCCGCATGTTCCAAAATCTTTGAAAGAATTCTAAAAGACCAAATATGCCCATACATTAATGATAAGCTCTCAGAAATCTTATGTGGTTTTAGAGAGGGGTTTAGTACGCAACATGCTTTGATAAGACTGATAGAAAAATGGAGGAAATGTCTTGACGAATCGGGCCTGGTGGGGACAATTTTAATGGACCTATCTAAAGCCTACGACTGTCTGCCACATGACCTCCTTATTGCAAAACTTGAAGCCTATGGTTTTGATTTCAACAGTCTTTGCCTAATGTACAGCTATTTGGATTGCCGCCATCAAAGGGTCAAGATTGGTTCACAGCGAAGTGCTGCTGCAAAAATAAAAATTGGGGTCCCACAAGGATCTGTCCTAGGTCCATTGCTTTTTAACATATTTATAAATGACCTTTGTCTGATGAGATTAGACTGCGAAATCTGTAACTTTGCAGATGATACAACCATATACTCATGTGGGCTAGATCTTCAAGAGGTAGTAACCAATTTGGAAAATGACCTCCGCAGAATAATCCACTGGTTTACCAACAATGGAATGGTTGCAAACCCTAAAAAATTCCAGCTAATGTTCCTTGGTCTAAAAGGAAATAGAAGACTGAGACTTAACATTCAAGAGAACAAAATATCTACAACAGATCATGTTAAATTGCTAGGGATCGAAATTGACAAGAAATTGAAATTTAACAAACATATTGAAACAGTTTGTTTTAAAGTAAACCAGAAAATTAATGCCTTCTCTAGACTAAATCATTACATTCCTAGAGAGCAGGCATTCACAATTTGCAAAGCAGTTATTTTATCGAACTTCAATTATTGTCCTTTGATTTGGCTATTCTGTAGTAAAAGTGCAAATAGCGAGATTAACCGCACACATAAACGTGCGCTCAGAATCCTCCACAAAGACTACGAAAGCTCGTTTGAAACATTGCTTGCCCAAAGTAACAGCTTTAATATACATGCACAAAACTTGCAGAGACTAATGATAGAAATATACAAGTCTCTGAATCATCTAAATCCATCGCTAGTGTGGGAATTTTACGAGACCAAGCATGTAACTTATAATCTAAGAATAAAGAATCTATGCAAATTACCACCAACAAAAACACAAGGATTTGGGCAAGAATCGTTGTCCTTTAGAGGGAGTTTCCTTTGGAACACGCTCGAAGACATTATGAAAAATGAAAAAACAGTAACAGCTTTCAAAAGGAGGATAAAAGAATGGGCCGGCGAAAAATGCACTTGTAAAATATGCCGCTAATCATAGTTTAACCAAGTAATTATTTATTTGTAGTTTAATTTTTTCTGTAAATAGTTGGTTTGAATTAGTATAAATTTTTACTATTGTTAGTACCAACTTTAAATATTATCGAAATGAAATGAATTATTGGACGCTTGTCCGACAAACACAAAAATTAGCAGTAAAAACTGTTGTAATTATTGGACGCTCGTCCGACCAACACGAAAATTAGCAACAACAAAAAAAACTGTGGTTTTATTGGATGCTCGTCCGACCAACACAACGTTAGCAGGATAACTGTTGGATTTATTGGATGCTCGTCCAACCAACACGACATCAGCAGCAAAACCGTCGGACTTATTGGACGCTTGTCCGACCAACACGAAAATTAGCAGTAAAAACTGTTGGAATTATTGGATGCTCGTCCGACCAACACGACATCAGCAGCAAAACTGTGGGACTTATTTGACGCTTGTCCGACCAACACGAAAATTAGCAGCAAAAAACTGTTGGTTTCATTGGATGCTCGTCCGACCAACACAACGTTAGCAGCAAAACTGTTTGGACGCTTGTCAGACCAAAAATACATCAGCAGCAAAACTGTTGGATTTATTGGATGCTCATCCGACCAACACGATATCAGCAGCAAAACTGTTGGACTTATTTGACGCTTGTCCGACCAACACGAAAATTCGCAGCGAAAAACTGTTGAAATTATTGGACGCTTGTCCGACAAACACGAAAATTAGCAGTAAAAACTGTTGTAATTATTGGACGCTCGTCCGACCAACGTGATATCAGCGGCAATAAGTTGGGATTATTGGACGCTTGCCCGACCAACACGACATCA
This sequence comes from Pelagia noctiluca, assembly GCA_963924455.1. Lineage (NCBI taxonomy): Eukaryota > Metazoa > Cnidaria > Scyphozoa > Semaeostomeae > Pelagiidae > Pelagia > Pelagia noctiluca. Next base: position 15,538,252 of record OZ004316.1, read on the forward strand.
CAGCAAACTGTTGGGATTATTGGACGCTGCTTGTCCGACCAACGTGATATCAGCAGCAACAAGTTGGGATCATTGGACGCTTGTCCGACCAACGCAACATGACCGCAAACTGTTGGGATTATTGGACGCTTGTCCGACCAGCACGATATCAGCAGTAGAATGGACATCACGGCAGAATGTTGGGATTATTGGACGCTTGTCTGACCAACACGACATCACGGCATAATATTGGAATTATTGGACGCTTGTCCGACCAACACGACATCACAGCAAACTGTTGGGATTATTGGACGCTGCTTGTCCGACCAACGTGATATCAGCGGCAATAAGTTGGGATTATTGGACGCTTGCCCGACCAACACGACATCACAGCAAACTGTTGGGATTATTGGACGCTGCTTGTCCGACCAACGTGATATCAGCAGCAACAAGTTGGGATCATTGGACGCTTGTCCGACCAGCACGATATCAGCAGTAGAATGGACATCACGGCAGAATGTTGGGATTATTGGACGCTTGTCTGACCAACACGACATCACGGCATAATATTGGAATTATTGGACGCTTGTCCGACCAACACGACATAGCAGTAAAAACTGTTGGAATTATTGGACGCTCATCCGACGAACACGAAAATAAGCACAAAAAACTGTTGGAATTATTGGACGCTTGTCCGACCAACAAGAAATTAGCAGCAAAACTGTTAGAATTATTGGACGCTTGTCCGACCAACGCGAAAATTAGCAGCACAAAACTGTTGTATTTATTGGGCGCTTGTCCAACCAAAACCCCATCAGCAGCAAAACTGTTGGATTTATTGGATGCTCGTCCGACCAACACGACATCAGCAGCAAAAACTGTTGGAATTATTGGACGCTTGTCCGACCAACGCGACATCGGCAGTAAAAACTGTTGGAATTATTTGACGCTTGTCCAACCAACACGAAATTAGCAGCAAAAACTGTTGGAATTATTGGACACTTGTCCGACCAACAAGACGTTAGCAGCAAAACTGTTGGATTTATTGGACGCTTGTCCGACCAACACAACATCAGCAGCAAAACTGTTGGATTTATTGGACGCTTGTCCGACCAACACGAAAATTAGCAGCAAAAACTGTTGGAATTATCGGACGCTTGTCCGATCAACACGAAAATTAGCAGCAAAAAAAAACTGTTGGATTTATTGGATGCTTGTCCGACCATCACAACGTTAGCAGCAAAACTGATTGGACGCTTGTCAGACCAAAAATACATCAGCAGCAAAACTGTTGGATTTATTGGATGCTCGTCCGACCAACACGATATCAGCAGCAAAACTGTGGGACATATTTGACGCTTGTCCGACCAACACGAAAATTCGCAGCGAAAAACTGTTGAAATTATTGGACGCTTGTCCGACAAACACAAAAATTAGCAGTAAAAACTGTTGTAATTATTGGACGCTCGTCCGACCAACACGAAAATTAGCAACAACAAAAAAAACTGTGGTTTTATTGGATGCTCGTCCGACCAACACAACGTTAGCAGGATAACTGTTGGATTTATTGGATGCTCGTCCAACCAACACGACATCAGCAGCAAAACCGTCGGACTTATTGGACGCTTGTCCGACCAACACGAAAATTAGCAGTAAAAACTGTTGGAATTATTGGATGCTCGTCCGACCAACACGACATCAGCAGCAAAACTGTGGGACTTATTTGACGCTTGTCCGACCAACACGAAAATTAGCAGCAAAAAACTGTTGGTTTCATTGGATGCTCGTCCGACCAACACAACGTTAGCAGCGAAACTGTTGGGACGCTTGTCAGACCAAAAATACATCAGCAGCAAAACTGTTGGATTTATTGGATGCTCGTCCGACCAACACGATATCAGCAGCAAAACTGTTGGACTTATTTGACGCTTGTCCGACCAACACGAAAATTCGCAGCGAAAAACTGTTGAAATTATTGGACGCTTGTCCGACAAACACGAAAATTAGCAGTAAAAACTGTTGTAATTATTGGACGCTCGTCCGACCAACACGAAAATTAGCAACAACAAAAAAAACTGTGGTTTTATTGGATGCTCGTCCGACCAACACAACGTTAGCAGGATAACTGTTGGATTTATTGGATGCTCGTCCAACCAACACGACATCAGCAGCAAAACCGTCGGACTTATTGGACGCTTGTCCGACCAACACGAAAATTAGCAGTAAAAACTGTTGGAATTATTGGATGCTCGTCCGACCAACACGACATCAGCAGCAACACTGTGGGACTTATTTGACGCTTGTCCGACCAATACGAAAATTAGCAGCAAAAAACTGTTGGTTTTATTGGATGCTCGTCCGACCAACACAACGTTAGCAGCAAAACTGTTGGATTTATTGGACGCTTGTCCGACCAAAACTACATCAGCAGCAAAACTGTTGGATTTATTGGATGCTCGTCCGACCAACAAGAAAATTAGCAATAAAAAACTGTTGGAACTATTGGACGCTTGTCCGACCAACGCGACATCAGCAGCAAAAACTGTTGGACTTATTGGACGCTTGTATGACCAACACGAAAATTAGCAGCAATAACTGTTGGCATTATTGGACGCTTGTCCGACCAACACGAAAATTAGCAGTAAAAACTGTTGGAATTATTGGACGTTTGTCCGACCAACACGAAAATTAGCAGCAAAAAACGGTTGGAATTATTGGACGCTTGTCCGACCAACGCCACATCAGCAGCAATAACTGTTGGACTTATTGGACGCTTGTCCGACCAACACAACGTTAGCGGCAAAACTGTTGGATTTATTGGACGCTTGTCCGACCAAAACTACATCAGCAGTAAAACTGTTGGATTTATTGGATGCTCGTCCGACCAACACGACATCAGCAGCAAAACCGTCGGACTTATTGGGCGCTTGTCCAACCGACACGAAAATTAGCAGTAAAAACTGTTGGAATTATTGGACGCTTGTCCGACCAACACGAAAATTAGCAGCAAAAAACTGTTGGTGTTATTGGATGCTCGTCCGACCAACACAACGTTAGCAGCAAAATTGTTTGATTTATTGGACGCCTGCCCGACCAAAACTACATCAGCAGCAAAACTGTTGGATTTATTGGATGCTTGTCCGACCAACACGAAAATTAGCAGCAAAAAACTGTTGGAATTATTGGACGCTTGTCCGACCAACGCGACATCAGCAGCAAAAACTGTTGGACTTATTGGACGCTTGTCCGACCAACACAACGTTAGCAGCAAAACTATGGGATTTATTGGACGCTTGTCCGACCAAAACTACATCAACGGCAAAACTGTTGGATTTATTGGAAGCTCGTTCGACCAACACGACATCAGCAGCAAAACTGTCTGATTTATTGGACGCTTGTCCGACCAACACGAAAATTAGCAGCAAAAAACTGTTGGAGTTATTGGACGCTTGTCCGACCAACACAACGCTAGCAGCAAAACTGTTGGGATTATTGGACGCTTGTCTGACCGACGCGATTTCACGGCAGAAAGTTTGAATTTTGGGACGCTTGACCACCCAACGTGACGCTGCACTTTAAAACAAGATCCCAGTGGGAAAGACGAATACCAAGCGGTTGCTGGGATGGAGGATACAAACACATGGCTCCGGACCTTGACGACAGGCTTGTTGACCTAACAACATAAAAATTTTCTTCGGATGAGGGTATCCATGCTATATCCCTACTAGCGACCCAGTATAGTCTTAAGTAGGACAATCAAAGAAAATTATTTAAGCTTGGTTGGCGGAATTTTGTATATCTAAGGGATACCCCTTGCTGCCTTGCTACATGGAAGGTTTTAACTATTAACCCCTGTTGTATGCCTGGCACCTACGGTAAGCAATGTTATCCAATCAGATAAGGCAGATCAATCTTTGTTCATAACTGAAATCCCTGTATGCTATGTGCTTCCCAAATTGATTAAAACTGCCAACGCAAAGCGCTGATACCTGTTCTTCATGATGGAAGTTCAAAGTGTGCCGCTATTGTAAATAGACAGGGATCAACCATACCTGAGAGTTTTACGACCCATATCGAGAACCCCCAAGAGAGGGTTACCTGCCACGGGCTAACATAAATAGCCATTGCCTATGTTATTTTGTCATTTTCCAGTAGTGACAATGAATTAAACTGATGGACAGCCAAGTTGCAGATGTAAGATACAGCAATCTATGATACCAACATAATGCCCTAGAACCTATGCCACCCCAACGGATAGAGTTTTCAGGAACGTTTGGCTTCTCAAGCTTATATCAGCCGTATCATTTATTTTGGCAATTACGGCGTTTTGCTTGTATATATGGAAAATATGTTTATGCTCGGAGAACAATGTGTCACTTACCACTGTAACCGCCATTTAGGTCAACAGGCATTTACAAAACTGCACGTTGTTGGGGCCTGTACGACTCTTGATTATCATACTGTTTTCTTTTATTTTGACTCTTACAAATACAAGCACTTGCGCTAGTCACATACTGATGGACAGGTGGGAGAAAAACAACGATCCCAATTTTGTAGCTTGGATTAGCACTCCTAGAAATCACGAACACCCCGCATTTTTCTTTGTATTGGCAACATGCAAATCAATGTGCAATAAAGGAACAACTAGTAGAAAAAACCGCCGATTCTGCGTGTAATGGGTGAACCATATTTGAGTCAATAAGGAAAGCTGTCGTAAGAGTGGGTTCAGGCTATGCCTTAGTACATCAGAGCAATTTGTTTTATTCCTTTGTTCTTGATAGGGATGCAGAATATTACTCCAGAAAAAAAAAAATCTAGCAAAGGCATCTTTTGCGTCTGTCAATTTGAATAACTTTTGAGATGGGTATCTATGTGCCATGCCAAATCAAGGCATCCCCCCTACTCCTCTTGTACTGATTAGCTACGCTCCAAAGGGCTGGTACTCTCAACCTTGACACTTACTTGACCTCAGCTAATAGTTGCGCATTTATTATTCATATAACTTGCACGCTATGAAAGCAAGCAGGTAGCTATGTCTACATTGTAACGCATAGCCAATGAAAATAAAGAGATTAAATTCTCAACCGCTGGAAGTTTTGTTACTGATTCTGTATATTCATCCCTAGCTTGAAACATTGTTTGCCAAATTGTCTTGGTAAGAATTTTTCAAGCCATGACCCTACGTAAGGCATTGTACTCAAAATAGCTAACTAGTTATTGAAAATTGAACAGTAAATAAGGTTAATATTTGACAGAGATTTAAGATAAATATTTGTAGATCCCTAATGAATAAGACCCTAGAAAACGGAAACAGCGTTTTCCTAGTTGATAAGTAAAAATCACAATGCCGCAAGTGAAAACACAGCACTGCATGTGGCAACGCTGCAAGGGAACCCATTTTGTGTATACCTCTCAAAAATTTTACCACACGAGGTTGACAGCACAATCTCAAAACTAGGCCCGTAAAATCCCCACAGCAGAGCAAAAAAAAAAAAGAGGTACAAAATAATTAGAAACTACATCACCGGGGAGTATCTTGAGATTTGCTGCAACCTCCTCGACCTGCAGCCTTCCGTGACAAACCAGTTATCAACTGAGTCGTTTTTGCCATTTACAACATTTAGGCCACAATACCACAAGAGAGGGAATGCACCGATTCAAGCTCATCCACGACGTTTATTTCATTTGCCTTAACTTGAGAAAACTAACTGCTGAGCTTGCTAGAAACTGTAAGCTATGTGAACGAGATTAAAGCTTCAAATTAAAGTATTTTGGCAATTTCCGCATGCTGCTTGTCTGCAAATTTGAAGGTTGATTCAGTCTTGCATGTTAGGGGTAATCAAGTCTTTTCAGACAAAAACGGGTGAAATATTCCAAAAACTCTAGCTTTTATCGCTATTTCGTCGATTTATGGAACCCCGCCCACACGGTCGGAATAAAGGGGTTCTCATTTTTACATTCGATTATTTGCGACCTCGGATAGCTGTAAAATTCGAGCACGCTAGTTAATGGATGGATTGGAAGCAAAAAACTCTCTTATTTATGAGAAAAGAGGTATGAATTTGAAGAATATTCTACAATGAATCGATATGTTGTGTTATTGAAGATCTTTGAGCTTTTAAAAGTAAGATTTTTTCAGATTTTGTTTCGAAGATACGGCAACGTGTCTTCGATTTTAGGCCCACTCGTAGTTGAAATTCAACGCGCTCACAAAATTAACATTTTTATTGAATATCAATAAGAACTAGTTCAAATTGTAGGGAATTTTACGTAGATTAAGAAGATGGTAAATTCTTTAAGTTTTGAACCTTATTTAATGGCTTTTTGCGTAGTTTTGTGTACTAGTCGAATCCAGAAATGAATAGAAAAATGAATTCAGCCCACTAGGGCCAATCCAGAAATGAATAGAGAAAGGAAAAATCGAATCCAGAAATAACTTCAACGCAGTTCTTGTCTTTATCTGCGTATGAGCCCACAGACCCCCAGCTGCTGACCAGAGCAACAACAGCAGCGAACTCACCCAACAATAGCAAGCAGCACGTGTACACGGGTGATTAACCTCGGTTCAAACTAAACGTTTAACCGTCAATTAATAGTCTGGCAACTCAAAGGAGCTGATGTGGACCTGCTATAAATCAAAGGCTAAAAGAGATAAAACTTAAAAAAAAAAAGAAAAAAAAAAATTGTAAGGATAAAAATTAAAAAATTACTTAATAGTCGTCTAATAATATATAAAATCTTTCTCTTTGTTTAAAAATCCAGTTAATCCTTTTTGAAAACTTAACTTGTTTATTGTTTGTCGCACACCTTTTAATTTTGTTTTAAAATTTTGTACCGTTTCTGCGTCCTTAATTCGGTCTGGGATAGAATTCCACATCATTGTTCCCTTATATGTAAAACTATTTCGCCCAGTCTTTGTATTATATCTTTTCACTTCAACCTGATAATGTTTTTCAATTGGTAAAGAACTTATAACGGATGTCAAGGAAATTCGCAAAAATACCAAAACATAATAATTACTAAAATTTCGCATCATTTGAAACTCATCACAGTAGTACGTCAGAAAAAGAACGAACACAAAGCCAAACAAATCATTATACTATTATCAAGATAGAAAAAACCACTACAACTAACTGCTGTGTTGAATAAATTTATCCTTACGGCGAAGGAATCAATAAAAAGCTAGAAGAGAAACACCGCAACGCAAAAAACAGACAAATATGTTCGTTTAAATAATTGTTACTAATATTTCGCCCTGCTAAGCAAGGCTTCCTCAGAGACTGATTAAATGTAATTGAAAAGTGAACTGTTGAATAGAATAATTTGAATTTGGTAGGTTAGATATCATTATTAGTTACTGGTAGATGGTTAAATATAAAATATAATTGGTTACTGGTAGATGGCCTGCTGTGCTATGATGGCTGTGATGCAAGATGCAAAACGTAACGTGATATCATTAGCGGCAGTTTATCTGGTGGGAACTTGATAAGGATAAGAATGTAGGAGAAGTGTGCGAAATTGGGCATGAATAATAATAGTAAGACGAGATAACGAGAATAAAATGATAATAATGATAATAATAATATTGATAAAACTGCATATAAAAAAGAAAATAAGAAATGAAGAAGAAATAAAAATGAAATAAAAATGACTAAACACAAAAAGGAAAAGCTGTGTAATAATGATAGAAATAATAATAATGATAGTAATAGCCATAATAATGATAAAATAACCATAATGGACAAGATGTTTACAGAGCAGGGTTAGAACGCAAAGAAAGTGTTAATGGTCATTAGTCCGGTTCATGCCTTGTGGTGCGAGGGTGTGCGTCAAGCCAATAAAGTATTGTTCCTTGGCTCGCTGAACACTCTCTCCGTTGCTGTACATTTGTAAAATTGGGGCTATCTGTAAGTCAGTAACTGTGTGTCCAGGTCTACAAAAGTGGTCTGCAGACCGGATATGTCCTGTTTTTTGTTAATTATGTCTCTGCGGTGTTCAAGTAGTCGGTCTCGTAGTCGTCTACCTGTTTGTACAATGTACTGACAGTTTGTGTTTCTGCTGTTTAAGCACCGCGTACACTATATGACGTAAATGACGTTGCTAGAGTTGCAGTCAAGTCCCTGTTTAATGTTAAATGTCTTGTTGGTGTTGGTAAATGTAATAGTGTTGGCCCCGTCAAGAATGTGGCTACAGGTGAGGCAGTTCCGCTGTGGGGTACATTTATGTATGCCTTTGGGGGTACTGGTGACGTTACTTTTAAGTTTGGCACGCACCAGATGATCCCTTAAGCTCAATGCACACTGGACGCGTCACGATGCGTTGCGTCACCTAGCGTCACGGTGCGTCGCGTCATAATTTTATTTTCCAATTCACACTGGAAGCGTCACCTTGCGTCGTTTTTCTATCTCTTGATATTTCTGTGGTTGGTTTTCTTTATTATGCAAATCTGTGGTGAGAGTTTTGGTCATATTTTTTGAGAAAGAAAAGAAGAAGTATCATGAAGTTTAAATTTCGAGCAGAAAAGACCAAGTTGAACGAGAATAAATGAGGTAGTTTTACCATAAATTAAACATATTCTCGCATGTTTGTTGCATACTTTTACGTTTGTTGTTTGTTGAATACTTATACACATTTTGATTTTTCTCTACAACTGCAATTCTTAACAGACAGAAATTAAACAAAACGAATGTAGGGAGTTAGATTTAGAATAAGATTTGAGTTACCACAACATTGAAAGCTTCTTCGTGTTGATACTGAAGGTTTTGTGAATTTTGGAGTCCTGTTTTCTCACTTTCTTTATTGTTCTGATGCGTCTCGTCGCGTCAAAGATGGATTTTTTCATCTTTAACGCGTCCTGACACATCGCTCAAAAAACGCGATGCGTGCGCAATGCGTCGAGTGACGCTGAGCTTATAAGAGAAGCGTGATGACGCGACGCATAATGACGCGTCCAGTGTGAATTGAGCTTTTTAAGCTTGAACCGGACCAACTATGGACAGTTTTCGGTGGGCCTGAGAGTACACTGTTATGTTAAATACTATTAGCATTTTTTAAAGCGTCTATCTTCTCAAATCACTTGTCGAGTTAATGGTCTTTATTTAGCACTTTATTTACTTCCCCTTCATAATTTATCAAAAACTGCTTGTCCACTATGGGTTGTAAATGATGGGGGCCATCATCCATTTTCATCAACACTACTGCTGTAATCAGCGCTCCTGGATTCATTATTTTTACGAGTAAACTCTTCTACTTCGTCCTCCATTTCGACAGTATATCTGTTATCTGTAATCTGAGTGACTCGAATCCGAAAAATTGTTTTCTGCAGACGAGGACATGTTGAAAAAGATGGGCCTATTATAAACAACAAAGCTTAAAAACGCAGTTGGTCAGTTGATTGATGTCGGCATGCACTATACTACCATGACATCAATAATCGCACGTTCCCATACAACTCTTTCATCACTACGTTGAGGTACAATACTGCCCTTAGCTCTGCAATTACAGCTCTAATTTCAAAGAGTTTTGCATACCCGAACTCAGCGCATTTAGATCTATTGAGTGATGTGAAGTCAAGAATAAGGTGAAAAGGCACTTAAAGAGATCTAATGTCTATTTTGAAACACCTTCTCAACTAGCTTTGTGTTCAACTATAGCTTCTTTTGAAAAGCCAAACCCAACCAACTGCAAATAGTGTATAAAAGGTGATGCAAATCTACAAAAAACTATCAAAGCATGCCACTAAAGCTCGCAAAATGTTTTACAATTCGCAGTAATTCATTTCCTTAACATTAGGTATGAGATATTTGCAGACAAGTTATAATTGAATAGCGACTGGCTCTCTGTGACCAGCATCATAAAGTTTGACAGGGTAGTAGCAATCTACCAAATGAGCAACGGTCAAGAACTTAACCAGGAGACTGGAGACTAGTTACTAGATCTCAAATTTCAAAAAAATCAACAAGAAATTATTCAGAATTTGCATAACTCAGGATGGAGCCTTGAGTTTTAAAAGTAATTTTTAATTTTCTAATGTAAAAAACGGGATTAAGCTCAATTGCCAATCAAAATGAGTTGACCGTGAAATAGCATCTCGACAAAACTAAATGAATTCATGTAATTTCTGGCAAAGCGTGAACTGTTGTTAATCTATATAAGTTGTTCAAGCCATACCCCCCATTTTTCTTTAAAAAAGAATAAAAACCTCCGATGAGGACGACAAGCAGCATTCTCTTGCCCATTGTTAAAAGTTTTCAATACCGCAGAGCCCTGTATCCACGGGAAAAAAAGACGTCCATGTATCTTTCCGCTTAGGATTTTCAACTTGTTAGAAATGTTCCAACTCGTGTGTAAAATTAAACTAGTCCCAGCTTCCTAAGAGTTTTCAACATGAAAACCAAGATTCCCCTGTCCAACTTCACTTGAAAAAGTTCAAAGCCTCAAAGTAGTCCATCAGCTGCTCCAAATGAATGCCCAGGTGCAAGAAAAGAAAACTTCCTCTCATGTCCCTTGTCTCAATACAGCTTACTTACAACTTGAGTGTTTCTTTTAAGTTTATGTTATAATCCGTTCAATAGAAAAATGTTAATGTATTTTGGTAGTTTTCAGATAAAAATGAGCGTATTTGTCGGGGATATGAGAAAGGGTAAGTTGTAGGACGAAGATGCAACCCCCGTCGTGATGTATGAGAGCATGCGTAGAAGAACGATGTAGCAGAGCATGCGTAATAGAGTGATGGAGCTGAGCATGCGTAATAGAGTGATGTAGCTGGGCATGCGTAATAGAGTGATGTAGCAAAGCATGCGCATTAGACGATCAATGCGCGTTCAGCAAGTTAGTGGAGCATGCGTAATAGTGTTTCTCAACGCATCATAAATAACATCAACAAGTTGGAGCTTGGAAAAAACAACAAACAAGATCGATGGAGATTTACATTTCCTTTGCTCCGTCTGGAAGACGACGTAAATATTTTGAAATTATATAGAGACAGGCATTTTGGCAGGATAAAGTAATTTAGTCAAGAACCAAATGATAAGTAGAAGGACGACCAACTTGATAAGTATTTCAGGGATGATTTGATTTCATTTAAGATTCCATTGTTATAAAAGAAATTTTAAGATTATTTGATTAAGCGACAAGTTACTAGGCCATTACTTTCCGTTTTTGAGTAAAGCAGAGCTATACTTCATCTTCAGAAGTGATACAAATACCGAAGCACGAGGCTAAATTTTATACTGATGAAGACCAAAGACTACAAGAATGTGAACTATATTTTATCATCATAAATGTATAGACCAATTAATAAAACTGAAAACGAAACCATGTCAATACTGATATTTCTACATATATTTGCAGGCTAGCATGTTAAACATAAACTCACTCAAGAAAATCCAGACTCCTGAGAGAGGCAGAGAAAGAGATGACAGTCAAAACCACGCAAAAGTATCAAAACTACATGGCTATGATACATGAAGTCCCAACTAAAAACAGAGCTAGGGTTAGAATGGGAAGAGGCCAAGAAACTTGCATGTGACAGCAACCTTCGGAAGGGTATGGTCAAGGAAGTTAGGCCTTGGTTGAGACAATGTTGTAAAGAGACTATGATGATATATAGGCCAGAGTGCATTTCATGTACTCAGGCCCGAAGATCTTTGGGGTACAACTTGCTTTATGTTAACAATATATTCCATTTTTTCAGCATATATATCACAGAATCCCCAGCATAGCCTTAAATGTGGACCGCATACTGGTATAAAGGGAAAGATTTTTGCAAACAGTTGTTTTCCCCTGATGCTTACAGTTGTTTTCCTTAGTTATTGGGAAAACGACAATTAGCATCAGGAGACATATTTGCCATTTCAATTTGCTTGAATTATGATAGCGTTTTTTACGTTTACTTTTTGTATTTAAGCAATGAAAGGCGAAAATTGAAGAAATTTAAAAAGAGGTATATTAGCTAGATTTGGAGGCTCTGCAAGAAACCAGTTTCAAAACATCATATGTACCAACAGACCACACACTTATACCCCCGTCTTCCTTCAAATAAAGGATTGAAATAAGCCCCCCTACTTTCATAAAGTAAAACTAAAGAGTAAGATAAAATAACTCATTGTGTATTTCATTGTTACATTACCAGCTATAGTTTCATATACAGAGTAGAGATTTTCAACTTCTCTTTCTACATTGAATATCTTTAGCATCCACCAAGACTTGTATTGCGCAGTGAAAGGTCCCAGAATAACCAATCCTGTCTCTAGCATGTACCCTGTTATGCACCCTGTCTCTTGAATATAAGAAATACAAGCTTGATTAGAATAATTTAATAGGCCTCTATGTTTGTGTCCTGAAAAAGAAATGAAATAAAATTGGACAACTAAAACTACAACAAGGATGATGCTGAACATGATGTCATTCAAAGTCAAGCATTGAATACAAATGACAAGCATGAAGATAAACATACAATTGACTAAAACTTCTATTGGGCTAAAAGCTCCAAGTATTTTCTGAAAATCTTTACTATCGTGCAATGAAAGATTTAATTCCTTCATTAGTTCAGGTGTAATTGTTGGATTGATTAGATCTTGGTCATTAAGAAGGTTGTTGCTTTCAAGGCAATACGACTGAATAGCTCTAAATGATTCATGATAAGTTTTTGCATTCGGTTTCTAATTACAAAGAAATACTCAATCAAAAGCCATGCCTAGATATCATCATTTTGAAGATATGTATTAATTTGCTGGTTCATGAATCTAGAATTCAGATACAGGGACATAAGTTCATTCAAATTCAGGTTATCAAAGATATGAATTTTCAATAGGCTGTCGTCCTCAAAATTATAGCCAGGGTGGCAAAATTTGCCAATTCTATGTGAGTGGGGATGCTATTACAATTATCTACAGGATTATCACAATGCAGGAGAAAGAAAATCAGAGTCAGAATTACTACTTTCACTAGAAAAAGTTTGCCTAGTATCACTATTATGAGAACTCTAAGCATCATTATCAGGTTTAGCTATGGCACTATCAAAATTTAGGAAAACTGAAAGGTGCTTTGATTCGGGAAGTTACCTTGCTATTCCTAGCTTTTCTTTAGGCTCAAGCATATAGGTAAAATTTACAATAACAATAATGGTTTTACATGTATTTGCAATCAGAGTACTTACATTTCTTTTCATTTCCTGTCTTTGTAACGGACTTGAAGTAATCCTAAACTCGGAGACTCTCCATGATGCAAGCTTTAGACCAAAAGACCAACGAAAGCTAACAAATTCAAGCCAGCTAAAGAACTACGTCCATGGCCTATGCCTCCATCACAGAAATTAAAGAGACGGGAATGCGCATGCCCATCTACATAACGAAATCTAATTGGTTTACAACAAAGCAATTAGCTGTTTGTTCAAAACAATAGAACCGAGAACTCATCTCCTCAACAAATATCTTAATATCTTAAGCCTGGTTTCCATATGATCGCAACAGTCGGGAAACTGTCGGCGATGCATCTGCGATGCTTTTGTCCAGACGCCTGCGATCATCGCTTGTTTGTTTGTTCATTTTATTTAAAATCGATTTCTACTACATACACATATACATTCTAAAAAAAGACTATGTGTACAGACAAGTGTTTCCATTTGAAAATCTTGCCTGGGGGCTGCAGGTGGAAGAGAAAGCACATGCTTACCTCTATTATTCACTGGCATAGCCAGAACTTGCAAGAGCCAGCAACCCTCACAAAAACGACACCCTGCTACTAACGACACTTCCAGAACCCAACATACTGTATGTAGTTTGTTAAAAAATTGTGTATCTTGAAACTTTTGTTTTATCATTGCGCAATCATTTGCATTTACCTTTCACTACGACCCTCGACTTTCAGATCCTTGCTTTAAAATGGCAGCAAAAAAGGCCTTTTTGATATGGCAGCAAATCTTACCTGGAGGGTTGCTGCAGGCTGTAGGCGAAGGGAAAAGCACATACTTTCCCCTGTCGCTCGCTAGCTCACCCAAAGCTTGCACAAATCAGCAATTCTCACAAAATGCTTGGTGGCGAGGTTTCAGTTTCGCTCGACTGTGCATTATTCAACATAACCCCCATGTACTGTATTCAGCCGTATGTAGCGAACATGTAGCTTGCGTATGTAGAGTATATAGATATGTTGATTGAGAATTACTCGATAATTTTGTTAATGTTGTAAAAAAGGCCGGTGCATCTTCTATGTAAACTTTGCCCTCATTTCAAAAACCTTGTTTGATTTGCAGTCTTGGGACATAAAAAAGGAAATTGAATGCATACGCCCTTTCAACTACGAGATTGATTTAAAATAGAGCATCGTTCTCCAACCAAGATCCTTTCGAGCACCAGCAAAGCTGTAGGTGTTTGATTGTTCATTAACTTCTTAAGTTTACATAAATATTATTTGACATCAAACATAGATGAAAGGGATTGGCACGTGATTGGTTGAAAAATAAAGCCGAAAGGAAGGACCAGGATAATATATTGAAGCTGAAAGCTTGCCCAGGTGACAATAACATTATTAACAGGTTGTAGTGCAATATTTTTAATTGTTGATAAGATCAAAGCAACCAAGTACTGAAGCAATGGAGGAGTCAGGCTAAAAAAAGGTTTGAGGCTTTATTTCTTCCAATAAGAAAGAAGATAGGTAACGAAAAAGGAGATAGCATTACGGTAGAGTATAAATTAGCAACAGAAACATAAGAATTGACATTTGATTCAAGTTAACCAAACAGAGCGGCATACTTTGAAAATATTCTTCAATATGGAATGCCCCTTGAACTTTCTCAAACCAATAACAAACAATCCAAACAAAGTCTTCTTCGTATTAATCAATACAACGACAATGATGACTTCTGTTATTGGGAATGGAATAGTCATGTTCGTTATAATAACACGGCACCGACTACATCAACCTACGTACTACTTAATTTTCAGTCTGGCACTTTCAGATTTCATAATAGCATTAATTGGACAGAGCACATATACCATTAAAACAGCTTCCGAGAAAAGTACCTCTTGCATTGAGAATAAGATTATTGCATTATTGCATGGAATAAGTGCCAGCACAAGTATGATGCTTCTGTGTATGATATCAAGAGATCGCTGGCTACACGTGGCAAAGGGGTTGAGGTACAACGAATATACGAGTAATAAACAGGTTAAAAAAATATCAGTGGCTTGCTGCTTCATTGGTATATGTACTGCACTTCCATATTGCTTCGAAGGAAAGTATATGAAGATTTTCGGCATTTTTGTGTTCACTGTAACTGCTACAACCTGCTTTATAGCTATATGCATCATGAATTTTAAGGTCCACAGACTTGTCAAAAGCCACTTTGATGAGATGGAAAACAGCAGACAGGATGATGGCCCAGGTGATGGCGCAAGATCAAAGCAAAGGCAAGAAAGAGTGAAAGTGGAACGGTCAGTCAATCGATCTATTATTGCTGTCATCATTGCCTACAGCTTAGCTTGGCTCCCTTTTCTCATGCTCTTGGTAGTAAGTGGTGTATATAACTCGCAAGATAGAGATAGACCTCCTTGGTATAAAAATGCTTTTGTATGGGCAGTGACCATGGCCTACTTGAATGGGGCTATTAACCCCTTTATTTACGCATATCGCTGTGATAATATTGGACGTGACATTTGTGCTTTTGTGTTGAGCATGAAGACTAAGGTATTCCCAGGGTTACGCATATAGCTCTGTTAAGAATTTGAGGTTGAAAAGTGTTTGGTCACTACTCATAATGGAGTAGCTGAGAATTCTGAAAAAGAGAAACAGACTCTGAACAACACTTACCCGATAATAAGAAGAGTAATAGGAGGAAAACAAAAATGAAATACTATGATATGAATTAAAAGAGCCCAGTGCGTCACTATCAAGGCTGTGCTCTTTTCGTAATTTCATATTGAATAAGACAATGTAGAGTCTTTCAAGACGTGCTCCATCTTATTTTGGTTCTCAGCTCTCAAATGAACAACAGTCAGCTATGATGAAAAAAAATCTAACAGTCAGTGCCTTGAAAATCAACCTTAACAAAGACGCTGCGACTGCCTCTGAATTTGAATTTGAAGGAGAATTGGAGATTTTAACTATTTTTGTAGAATTGATAGTAGAGAACAAAAAGAGACGGCGATAAAAAATTGGAAAAATACAATTTTTGGCAAAGGTGAATACTTTTTCTCAAAATCGCGTAGAAAATATGAAACACACGAGACTCAGCCCAAAGCCAAAGATCCTTATCAAAATTTATTTAACTCAAGAATCTGAGAACTCATGTGATCAATTTGAAATTTGAATTCAGGATTTAAAATTCATACTTCAGTTGTAGATAAACCCAAAATAACCGCACTTAAATCTTGATTGCAACTGCAAGCTAAGTTTTTTGTTGCTAAGCTAATAGAATAAAACATTGACTTTTGTCACAGTTATCATGACACCTTTTGTAAGTTGATGGACAATAAAGAGCTAATAAAAGAGCTGTATAAGTGGGGTAGTTTTAAAGCAAAAGAGAGGCAATCTCTCTCAATCATAAAGAAAAAGGAAGATATTGCAGAAGACTCAAATAACAAGGTAGAACTGAGATCTAGAAGGCATTTATCTAACTCTACCAGAGAGGTCGTCATTTGAAATATTTCTCACAATGCAATGCTTCTCAAAACTCATCGTCCCATTAACAGACACCACAGGCAAAGTTTTCTTCGTATTGATAAACAGAACAGTAATGGTAGCTTTAGTATTAGGAAATGTGATAGTCATGTTCGTTATCATCACTAGGCAACGACTGCATCAACCTACATAATACCTAATATTCGGCCTTGCACTATCAGATTCATAAAAAAAACGTTATTCGAACAGAGCATACACGCTGCAGAAATAGCATTTAAGGATTTTACATCTTGCACTGTCGATAGGATTGTTGCATTTAACGGAGTGAGTTGGAGCACAAGTCTAATGCTTCTGTGTAAGATATTGAAAGATCGCTAGATGCACGTGGCAAAGGGTTAAGGTACAACCAGTATACGAGTAATAAACAGGTTATGATAACATCAGTGGCCTGCTGTATCATCAGTATGAGCGTAGCACTTCCGTTTTGCTTTCACGTCAAAAATATGCAAGTCTTCAGCTCTGTAGGGGTTCGTTGTAAATGGTATAACCTGCTTTATAGCTATCTGCATCATTATCGTAAAGGTCCACATACAGGTCAAAAGCCACTTTGATGAGATGGAGAACAACCGACCAGATGATGGCCCAGTTGGTGGCACAAGATCCATGCAGAAGCAAAAGAGTGCCAACAGTCAATCGGTCATTTATTGCTGTAATAATGGTCTACAGCATTTCTTGGTTCCCTATGATTATTTTCTTGGCAACTGTCACCATACATAACTTATATGATAAAGATATAGCAACATATTTGCTTACAAACTCTGCATGGACAGTAACCATGTCCTACTTCATGGGGGTCATTAACTCTTTCATATACGCATATCGTTGCCATAATAGTAGACACGACACTCGTGCTTTTATTTCAAACAGGAAGACAAAGGTTTTTCCAACATGAATCAGCAAATCCTGCCGAACATTCGAATACCAAAAGCTCTTTACTGATTATTGATCATAGAATAACGAGATTCTCTTATCAGCCAGTTTATAAAAGAAGCCCCACCAAAGTAGACTGGTCAAATAGATTTTAGTAGAGTCCCAAACATATTTGTTTAAATACAAACTTAAATACGCTAAATTCACCTCTGACTATTACCACATTTCTCAATAAAAGAAAAGAGGCCCCTTTCTTTTGAACCCTATCCTCGTGCTTTTAATTTTTTTTTTGCACACCTTTACGCCTATTGCTGACACCTATATCATAAATTTGAGAACCAGCCGAGAAATACAGGGATTTCCTATTGAAAGTCAATTTTCAAAATGGTCATATCTTAGTCAATATTCAATATACAGAAGTGTTTTGCATCCCTACGATGCCATCTTCAAAGTTTTTTCAGATTACGGACCCAAACGCCTCTACATAACCATCCATTCCTACCAGTAGGCGCATAGCCATCTATTCTTGAAAATTCAATGAGAATGTGAAAAATCAATGATTTAAACTCTACGCAAATGAAACGCTGAAAGCTTTAAAAAATCCGAGCATGGCCTACTATGGCAATTGAAAAGTTGATAGGCACATACACTTGCTATCTTCGCAAGGCCTGGGTTTTTGTGCTAAGCACAAAGGGCCCACTGAATAGGTAAACTAATCTAGCAGTGCGACCCTGGTCCTTCCTCTCGATGTGACCACAACTCGTGATTCCTTTTGCCTTTTTGCCTGGAATTACAGAGAGCAAGCTAATTCTCTCCTCACACTTTATGGCAGGTCTGAAGGTGGTTTCGAACCCGGGTCCCTTGGATCAAGGGTCAAGTGATCTAACCACTCGGCAATCCCTGCACCTGCACCAAAAAATTTGCCGAGAACTATAGAAAACCATTTTAAAGATTGCTAAAAACAATTTACTTCATCAATGAACTTTATAATATTCTATAGAATATCAGCAATCGTATATTGTCATTTATTAATTAAAACCCCTATCCAAACACCATCTGTATTAAAAAACTATTCTGATTGATTCTTTAAATATTATTCTTTAATTCAGCTTCCTTTTTACCTTATCAATTATGAAAATACAGATCTTTGTTGTTTTTTCTTGACATGGGTGATTAGTACTAATTTTCAATTTACAATAAGTTTTCAGTTATATTTAGATTCAGGTGAATAAGAAATTATAATTTAAGATAACCTACAGCAATAGAATTTTATTAAAATGTATTTGATCCTCTCTTAAAACATTGAAAGAGAGAGCGTATTAGCTATTTCACACTCATTGCTTTAATTTGCAAGTAATTAGTGATCGTTAATTTCCTTACAAAGGCTTTTAATGTGATTAAATTCAATAAATAACAATAAAGTTTAATAAAGTTAGGGAATCACATTCATGATTTTTGAATGATTGAAATAGGTGAATCAAATTCCTCGAATTTAAAAACGAAATCCCTGACATATTTCTAAACGTAAAAATTCGATAGCGGAGTTACCTCAATTTCAGCATAAAATAAAATAAGCAATTAATGGCTAAATCAGCTATCATTAATTAGAATGATCTAAAGATAACGCAATACATATCAAATAATTTTTTTTAGAGCTCACCTGGACTTTAAATAGTGCTAAATCTTGAAAAAGCCTTCTATTTGCCTTTCAAGGTCTATTCATCCTGTTTGATGGAAAAGTTCTGATTAAAATATAGAACTAAAATATAACTTTAATCAAATCATAAATGCAAAGGAAGGGTCTAAATCGGGAAATATGATTATTGTCCAGGTGCAAGAAAAAGAGTTGGCATATTCACCTCTTAAAGGTAAAACCCTGGTTTAGGACCTTATGGTGACATATGGCAATCAGAGTAGCCTATTCTGGTGAAAGCATATTTTCTGTGCTAGACCATGTCTTAGGAATTAATGTCAATAATAGCTATTAGCATTGTCAAGTGAGTGCAGCGGGTCTTTAAGACTTCACAATTATGCGATTGAGCCAGAAAAAAAATACTTTTATGTGTGAGATTGAACTCAAAAGAATGGCAAAAAGAGATTTTATTTCATTTTCATTGATTATATTGCATCAAATTATAGAAAAAATGCTATGAATAAAAAAAACTTTTCAAAAACTTGCCGAAAACCTTGTCGTTCTTAGACCCAATCCGTGGTGAAAGCTAAAAATCTTGCATTCACCGAAACACACTTTTTTGGAAAAGGCCATATAAAAAGCTATTTGGTTTTGATGAATCCCTGCAAGTTCTTTTTCAGCCGAGTTGCTGCTGATTCTCAGCGTGTTTTAATTCACCGGTAAACAGATTTACCTGATGTTCTAGCGTTTACAAAGAAACCGGACACAAACACACATACACGATGCTAAATTGCAGTCTTGCTAAGCTGTATAGCTCAGTACGCAGGTGCTTCACGCCAGTTACGCCTGCAATAACATTCTACCGAGAAAGGATTTAATCCAAAGCAGGAATTAATGCTTCACTGTCAAATAAGCCTGGAGATAGACTCACCTTGAGGTTACTGGTAAACTTATTGATCGAGGGCCCTGTTAGAGGCGTTTCTCACAGTCCTGGTTTATGACAGTGGTTAGCGCGCTCAACATTAAGGGTTAAGCCTTGCCTCGAGACCCAATGGTAGCAAATATCAATTGCAGTAGCCTGCTCTGATAAAGTTTAATTTTCCTGTGTAATGCTATGCCTTTAGAATTAATCTTATCTTACGCATGACACTGAAGAAGGTTTTATTTTGAAACACGAAAAGATACCGGATGGCAGCACTTTGTAAGGCTCGTTCACACGAGAAAGTGAAGCAAAACATTTACCAATAGGTTGCAGCAGGAAATTTATTATTTGCAGCATCTACTCGGCTTTCCTTGACAAATGTGAGTCAAAAATGGAATAGTTTGAAACGTCTGAAACTCAACAAAGTAAAACATAAAACGGGAGACTGAATGAAATAAAACAAAAACATCATATAGATGTATGTCATAAAGATATCTACCCACTGAGCTAAGACTTTCGATAAAGCTGTCTGGTATAAGCTCAAAGAACATAGTGATTCAGTATCATTCCTCAATAGCCCAAGAGAATACCTTGAGTTCTCAAAATAGTAACTAATTACATAATGCAAAAAGATGGAATTAAAATCAATTGCCAATCAAAACGAGTTGCACGTGAAATAACATCAAGGCAAAACTAAATGAAGTCTTCAAAAAATTACATTGTTCTCAAAGCGCGATCTTTCCAAGCACCAGCAAAGCTGTGTTTTTTAATTGTACATTAATTTCTTATGTGAATTTATGTTCTAAAACATCAATCATAGCTGAAGGAGATCTTTTATTAAATATGATTAGATGAAAACATAAAGCCAAAAGGAACCTTTAGCATATTTGATTGCAGATGAAATCTAGGTTTTTGCTACTAGGGCAATTTTTACATCATTAACAGGTTGTTATGGCCTATTTTTAGGTCACTAAGATAATAACGAGGAAATAATGGACCCGTTGAGGAGTAAGACCAAAACAAGGTTTGAGACTTATTTTTCTCAATCATACAGAAGATAGGTAACGAAGGAATGGGATATAATCATGGAATAGCTCCAATAAGAAAGAGAAACATAAAGAATAGCATCTAGAAAGCTTTAATTCAACTTACTCAAAGAAAGCGTCGTAATTTGAAGTCTCTCTTCAAAATGGAATGCCATTTGAGAATTGTTGAATCATTAACAGACACCACAAGCAAAGTCTTCTTTGTATTGATAAACACAGCAGTAATGATAATTTCAGTGTTGGGAAATGGAATAGTTATGTTCGTTATCATCACGAGACAACGACTGCATCAACCAACTTATTACCTAATTTTCAGCTTGGCACTTTCAGATTTCATAAAAGCATTATTTGGACAAAGCACATACGCTACTGAAATATCAGTCAAGGACTATGCGTCTTGCATTGTCGATAGAATTATTGTATTTTTGAACCGTGCGAGTTGCAGCACAAGTCTAATTCTTCTGTGTATGATATTGAGAGATTGGTGGCTACACGTGGCAAAGGGATTGAGGTACAACGTGTACACTAGTCTCCATAAAGTCTAACGATAGGTTCGAGATTTTGCGCGACGTTTGTGCTAAAATGAAATATTTACAAATTTTAAGCGTGAATTTCTTCAATACCATTGGAAAAATTTTATTCAAAATTTCGAAAACTTTTATTCAAAATTTCAAAAACTTTTTTTCTCATTACTGAAATATATTTAGGACTTGAAAAATCAATTGCAAGTGTAAGAATAAAAATCTAATTAGTGTTTCTTGTCAAGGTGGTAGAAGCAAAGGTCGAAAAATATTGTTTGGAGCAAGGAATAAAAACTATTAGCTAAATCAAAAAACGCGATAGCTTGTGACCAACCTAAAACATCAAAATATTTATAGAATATTTCACTTTTGCAATTCACCAAGAAACTGAGAATCTGTTATACATAAAGTATCTAACAAGACAAGGAAGAAGAAGGAAATTCATCACAGGACTTTTATCGTTACGCAATTTCAACAGAAAAATGATTGAATAAGTTTAAATATTGAAAACAGTTTATGCATCAAAACACCTAAAGTGCCAAACACAGATAGAATTATACAAATATCATAAGGACAAACAGATCAGAATTATCCCAAAAATCTCCAGCATTTATGTTAATTGATATCAAAAATGGGCTTGTTATTTCAATCTTTCGATACATCGAAAAGTCTTACGATGCTGTGTTTGGCTCGAATTCAAGCATAATCAGTGACTTTTATTTACTGTTTTTATGGAAGTTGTTATCATGTCTTCCCAATCGAGTTTCCGGTCAAACAAAACTTTAAACATTTAAACTTACTACATTTGATTATGCAAAAATCTGTGTCACAAAAGAACGTTCAACACAAAAAGCTAGTTGTATTCATCGAGTTGAATAGAATTGTAAGTAATAGGTCTTTGCCCTTGTGATCACTACTGACCTCACTTGATTATCTAGGAGATAACAGTTGCCAGGTTTCAAATTTGATAAATAACTTTGAGAAATCATATATTTGAAAAGTTTTGAGCATCATGACACTTTTATTTTGTTTATTTTTCAACTCTCAAGGTTCAAAAGCTTGTTTAAAAAGATTTCAAATCTGTCCTAAGACTATATGGAGACCAGTGTGCACGAGTAATAAGCACGTTTTGATGATATCAGTGGCCTGCTGTATCATCAGTATGAGTGTTGCACTTCCGCTTTCCTTCAACGTCAAATATATGCAAATCTTCAGCTCTTTAGGGTTCCTTGTGAATGGTATAACCTGGTTCATAGCTATCTGCGTCTTCAACGTTAAGGTCCATAGACTGGTCAAAATCCACTATCATGAGATGGAGAACAACCGACCAGATGATGGCCCAGTTGGTGGCACAAGATCCATGCAACAGCAAGAAAGAGCAAAAGTAGAACGGTCTGTCAATCGGTCATTTATTGCTGTAATAATAGTCTACAGCATATCTTGGTTCCCTATGATCATTCTCTTGGTAACTGTCACCATACACAACTTATATGATAATGATATAGCACAAGAGTTGCGTACAGCCTTTGCGTGGACAGTAACCATATCCTACTTCAACAGGGCCATCAATCCCTTCATATACGCACATCTGCAATAATATTTGACAAGACATTCGTGCCTTTATTTCAAAATAGAAGACAAGGGTTGTTTTGTTCCAGGCTGAACCAGCAAATCCTGCCAAACATCCGAATAGTAAAAGTTCTTTACTGATTATTGATTATAGAATAGCGAGATTCTCTTATCAGCCAATGAATAAAAGAAGTCCCTCCGAAGAAGTCAAGTCAAAGAGATTTTAGTTGAAGCTCAAAAACCTTTCTCAAATTCCCTCTCAAATATGAAATATTTCACCTCAGACTAGTTCCACTTTTATGTTTTAATAAGAGAGAAGGCCCATACATTTCGAATTTATTTCTCGATGTGTCGAATGTCTTATTTTGAGCACCCTTGATTCTCCTATAGTAACATCGAGAATTTAGTTTTGGTTCAGATATAAGAATATGTAGTATTTTCTATTCATACATTTGTAGATAGGAGAGCTAAAACTACTATACTACCCCATGCACATTTTGCTAGAAATTACAGTTGAATAAAAAGTACACTACTCAGATCTTTCAAAACCACCGTTGGGGTGTATGGGGGCTGTGTAGAAGTAGTACCTTTTATGTCAGGGCACTCTTAGTCAAGGGTGGCTCTGACTTGACTGGTCTTCACACGGCCCTCAGCTCTAACTGATAGCTTCAAGCAGACGCGTCCTACTGCTTCTGCAACACCCTGGTATACCCCTTCGTTCGAGGGACTAAATTCACTGAGGGTAGCTGCCCAGTGAGCTCCGAGTAGTGAGTGGGGGCGCCTCCACCTTTTCTATGTGGGTGAAGAATAAGTTCCACTAACTTTGCAACGAATTCCACTTTGAATCAGTCAGTCTTGGATGCACCTGATGGCATCAACGATGAGGGGCGTAGCCAGAAGCTCTGAAAGGGGGGAGCCGTTGAGCACTCATTTGTGGAAAATAACCCTTAAAAATTGATAACAACACACAATATGTAAAGACTTTTCCTCAAAGGGGGGGAGCCGCGGCTCCCCCAGCTCCCCCCTCTGGCTACGTCCCTGTCAACGATAGAATCATGAAACTTAGTGGTCACTTACAAATAAAACGATTTACAACTATTCTCAGTGTCTACGTGCCTACAATGAGCAACTCAGAGGAAGCAAAAGATATGCTTTATGAAGATCTTGCTCGTGCAGTTATGTTCACTGCAATAACCGATAAACTTGTTATACTCGGCGATTTTAATGCACGTGTAGGCAGAGAAACTTCCCATTGGCCTGGAGTAATTAGTTCACATTGGTCTGAGATTGCTCTCCTTTTTTCCTGAATTCTAAGTTCTTGCGAAGCAAGAACTGTGGTTAATTGAAACTTGCTTCCCTCATCACCTCCAGGCCTTTAAGCCCTTAAGCCCATCGAGAAAGGGCACTGAATTTCTTATAAAAAAGAACGGGGCCTACTTCTTTCAATAATGCAGGCAAAAGCTTCACTAATAAAACGCAAACAACAGATCAGCAACTGTTTCCGGTTTTTCCTGCCGCCAGTCATAGATTCGCAGAGGATCAATACTATTCACAGCTATTTATTGACAAAGTTGATAGAGAACCCACACGACTCTGCAAATGTGTAAATTAGCATGTCTCGATACGGAAAAGGGCTTTGTCTCAACGCAGACAGTAGAAAAATTGCACGAGCGGTAATCTGTCGAA
Organism: Pelagia noctiluca; assembly: GCA_963924455.1. Taxonomy (NCBI): domain Eukaryota; kingdom Metazoa; phylum Cnidaria; class Scyphozoa; order Semaeostomeae; family Pelagiidae; genus Pelagia; species Pelagia noctiluca. Next base: position 15,563,155 of record OZ004316.1, read on the forward strand.
TGAATGAATTAACTTACGAGCTAGTGCCAATCCCCGTTCGGACTAGTTCTAGTCCCCGCATATCTCAGAGGTTACAAATAAGCGAGGAAAGACACTCTGATCCTCTTATGTAGTAAACCAAACCTGCTTTGCAAAGCTAAAAATTCCCGCCCACCCACACCATCTCAAATCTAATAGTGATATTGAATCCGTTCATTCACTTTGTCCGGTTTATACCACAACTTCTCTCCACCTTTTACGGTTAACAAGCGTACCGATTACATTATCAATTTCCCACTTTATTGATTCAGTTTGCGTAAAGTTATTGGACTCTTACAACTAGTATTCGTGTAGAGTATTAAAATTTCCTTCCACAGGTTGACATAACAATTTGAACATTTAACCGAAACGTAGCTACTCCTCTGTATTTAAATGGAAGTGTTTAAGGTGATACAGGATGCATGACCCTCAGTCAAATATTTCTTTTCCAAACACTTGCAGCACAACACACATTGCCAAACTCACAGCTCAGAACGAATGCGGAGACAAGGGTCACCATCACCCTCCTTCGTAGATCTGTATACTTTAGGCTGTTTCAAAATACGTAAGTAGGGTCGCCATAACCCTCTTACGTAGAACGAATGCGGAGGCATGGGTCACATCCCCACCTTCGTACTCCCCACGGGTAGTCCGCTGCACGGCAACTATCTAGGAGGGTAGACCGTACTCCGGTATCTATCTTCGTTCCCAGAAAGCTCATAGTCGTTTTCAAAACTCTTAGGCTGTTTCCAAATACGTAAGTAGGGTCGCCATAACCCTCTTACATAGAACGAATGCGGAGGAATGGGTCACATCCCCACCTTCGTACTCCCCACGGGTAGTCCGCTGCACAGCGACTGTCTAGGAGGGTAGACCGCACTCCGGTATCTATCTTCGTTCCCAAAAACTCATAGGCTATTTTCAATATACGTCAGTAGGGTCACCATAACCCTCCTGTGTAGAAGGGAGTTTGCAGCAACACTGCACAACTTTCCCCAAAAGTTCAGCTCAACAAATTATCTCAGCTACCATAAGCATATTTCAAACTACAGAGAGGGCGTCGCCAGCCCATAGTATTACCTCACTGGTTTTACTGGTAAGCTTCGTCCTCTCTCCTTGCAGCTTCCTGCCACTGGACGACACTTCCCAAGCCCCACAAATGTAGAATTTAATTAATGTATGAGTAAAGTATAGTCGTTAGTTAATATTTCTTAAGTTATGTTCAATTTCAATTATAAGATATCAAAACCCCATCAGTTTTCCTGTTCACGAATCTGAAAAATCTTGTTGTTGGCCTTCTCTCCTCATAAGAATACTACATTGAGCAAGTCAAGATATTCTTTGGCTTTATTCAAACCAACTCGTCCAAGCTGGTTTGGACCCTATGATCCTTAAATGCAAACCAACGAAATAGACATTAATCAAATTTTAGAGGTAGCATGTGGAAACTAACACCAGCTTGCGATTACTAACACTATGTTCTGGCTAGCTGACAAGAACAAGACCACCTGGATACATCCCCGCTCTAAGACCCGGCACCCGATCGATTACATCTGCATTCGACAGCGTGACGTTGCTGATGTATGTGTCATCAAACCTACGCAGGGAGGGGGGAGGGGGGCCGAATGTGATACTGGTCACCGCCTACTACGCACCCAGCTTCGTCTCAGAATAAGGCCTCCTGCTCGTAGGCGTGCATGGACCCCTAAGCCAGAGCACAATGTTGGAAAACTTTTTAAACGAATCTGTAAAAAGCAACTATCTGCGGATATTGATTCAGCCCTTACCCACTGCAACATCTTGGGAAATACGAGTGCAATGTAAGTGCATTTGTGATGCAATGTATGGTGCTGCACAGAAGTTGTCTGGTAAATTTACTGGTCGGCACCAAGATTGGTTTGATGAGAACGACCAAGAGCTCCGAACCCTAATCGATGAGAAGAATTTAGCCCATTTCGCTATGCTGCGTCAACACCATGTTACATGCTTCACTCGTAATCGCTTTACGGCTGCCCCGGCAGGCCCTTTTCTCATTCTTTTCATTTCATATTATCTATCCACGACATCCATTCAGTTTAAAATTTAAGTTACCGATAAGTACAAATAAAGTAAACAATTTAATGCAATAAACCTATATAAAACCAGTACTATTTTTCCATGGATTCGTGCGTAAAAATAGATTATATTTTTCAGCTTAGGAGATGATTTTTTAGCCCATTCTTAAACTGGGCAAGTGTTTCCGACCCTCTTATATGTGTTGGGGTCGTATTCCAGGCTTTTAGACTAGTATAATCAAAACTTTTTCTGCTGTAGTCTAAATTTAGCTTGGGAATTTGAAGATCGGTCTTATTTCTCCTATCATATTTGCTTAAGGACGATCTATAAAAGAATTTGTCATGTAGACTCTCTGGGCATAGTTGGTTAATTATCTTGAACATCTGTACCGACCCATCATATCGGATTATTTGATCAACACTAAACGTAGGTCTTTCCTAAGAGTCCTTTATTTTTGAGGCCTAAACAATTTCAAATGCAGGATTTTGCAATCTCTTAAGGGCTATAAGTTTAGTATTTGACAAGCTCCCCCAGATAATATTGGCATAGTGAAAATTGCTCTCGACAAGGGCTTTGCATGCCTGAAAAAGCAGTGATTGCGGTAGGATCCCAATAAGATCTTTCATTGCTGCTAGGCCCCCTGCCACCTTCTTCTTGACTGATTCATATTGTTTTTCTTAATCTAATATCTCGTCGACTATTACCCTGAGATATTTTGTTTTATTAACCTGTTTGATTTTTTCTCGGTTGATGAATAATTGCGATAGGGCCTCTTCTTTTTGTTTCCTACGAGGGTGGTCTATTACGATATACTCAGTTTTGGTGGGATGGAGACTTAGTTTGTTAATCCTCATCCACTCCGCGATGTTTGATAACTCGACTTGTGCTATCTCTAATACAGTTGCACGATTATTTGATGATATTTTGATCTCGGTATCATCAGCATACATATTGGCTTTTGAGTGCTGGATAACATGCTCAAAATAATTTAGATAGATTATAAAGAGCAGCGGTCCCAAACACGATCCTTGGGGAATCCAGCACTCTATTTCCAGAATATTAGATACTTAACCATCAATAGAACAGTAATGGTTTCTATTATTTAGATAAAAGCTGCTTACCTAACGTTAGCAATAAACTTTTGAAAATCTCCTTGCTTTTGATAAAGAGTATTCATTCAGATCAGATATTAGGAAATAAAAAGCAAGGAATTCGGTTTAGAAGGCTCGATCAATCTTGATTCGAGGAAAATACAATCAAATCATTTTTTAGATTAGACTTAGCAAAGAGGTGTGAAGAAATTGATCTCAGAAGATCTTAACAAAAGAAGCAAAAAAGATATTTGAGCAACAGAAGCTGAAGACCTAATGCACAGAGCAGAGCTAACTAAAAGATAACAAGTTCTAAAATTAGTCATTGATGACTTCAGTATTGGGAAATGGGATAGTCCTTTTCGTTATCATCACACGACAACGACTATATCAACCTACGTACTACCTGATATTCAGCCTTGCACTTTCAGATTTCATAATGGCATTATTTGGACAGAGCATGTATGCTACTGAAATAGCCTTCAAGGACTATACGTCTTTCATTTTCGATAGAATTATTTTATTTTTGAACGGTGCGAGTTGCAGCACAAGCATAATGCTTCTGCGCATGATATCGAGAGATCGCTGGTTACACGTGGCAAAGGGTTGAGGTACAACGAGTACAAGAGTAATAAACAGGTTATGAAAATATCCGTAGCCTGTTTGTTAACCAGTTTCAGTTTTTGCACTTCCGTTTTGCTTGAAAGTCAACTATTTGCGGGTTGCCGGTATTTTTGGATTCGTTATGATTGGTTTATCTAGCTTTATAGCTACTTGTATTAGTAACTTAAAGGTCCACAGACTGGTCAAAAGCCACTTTGATGAGATGGAGACCAATTGACAAGATGACGTCTCAGTTAATGGCATAAGATCGAAGCAGAAGAAAGAAAGAGCAAAGATGGAGCAATCAGTCAATCGATCCATCATTGCTGTAACAAAAATCTACTGTGTAGCTATCTTGATTTCCAGCTATCATCATTGTAACGACTTTAGCGATAAAAAACTTGCACAGTAAAGAGAAAACTTTAGAGCTGCGTAAAACGTTTTCATTGACAGCGACCATGTCCTATTTCAATAGGGCCATTAATCCCTTCATATACGCATATCGTTGCAATAATTTTGGACGTGGCACTCGTGCTTTCATGTTAAATATGAAGAGAAAGGTTTTCCTGGATCCTAGTAAAGCCCTATTTAACATTTAAAAGAATATTTTCCCTAATTCCCATGACCAGTGATAACAGATACCTGTCATGATGAAATTGTTTTGTGCAGTGATACTTGTAACAGGTCGCAGTGCTAATTTTCAATTGCAGAGAATCGTATTTTCACCACTCCGCACCTTCGAACAGATATTCAGACCTACTTATCCAAATATGTTCCTTAACATAATTTGGGAACTGACTTGTACTTTCCATTTAACGTTCTCTTTTCATTTTTAGAGTTGAGAGTCAATTGTCATAAAGTGCCTCTTTGCCTTATTTTTATGATCTTATTCAATAAAGCTCAATCCGTTGATTCTAAGGCATAAACAATTTTACGGTCAGAGTTATGGTTGCTGAGTTATTCAAATGTGTAAACTCTGGGATTTTTCGTTAAAATTATGCTGTATTTGAGGGTTGCCCGATAGTTGGAAAGTGACGTCATAGTTGGAACGAACATTTTTCCTATACTGAAGTCTTCAAAATAGAAAAAATAGTTAAGAAATAGTAAAGATAGTGGAATATGCATAAAAATTTGTGCACTTGCACAGTTTGATGCTTGCAAGACGACAGGGTACATTCTATTTCTAGAATGGGGTACAATGCTATTTTATACCATCTCTCTAAAGTTATTAGTGCAATAACTTTGCTCAGCATATTAACGCAGCAATGAAACATTGTATGTAGATGCAACGCAATGTGCAGAAATAGATGAACTGGAAGCCCCCTTCGAACTATGCCCCTATTGTTTTTTTAGAACTGGTTACTAGTTCCGAGATCCTGAAAGTAATTATTCGATAACTTTGCCCAGCAATGAGGTACAGCAGTAAAACTTGGTTTTCATAAGCAACGCAATACGCAGAAAATATGAGACTGAGAGCTCTCAAAGAATAATGTCCCCATCGCTATTTCTAGAATGAGTTACTAGTTCCCAGGTCCCTAAGGTGGTTATTCTAAAACTTTTTCCAGCAAAGAGATGCAATCATGAAATTTTATGTATCTATGCGCAACACGATGTGGATAAAAACATAGATTCCTTCGAAGTATTCCCTTACTGTCATTTTTAGAAAGGGGTTCATACGAGTCTCAATACCTCTAAAGTGATGACTCGGTAACTTTGCACAGCAATTAGATACAGTGGTGGAATGGCAGGAATGCTACGTTGCGATGGCAGCCTCGTCCTCTTCATTTTCAAGTATAATTCTTCATTCTCAAAATCAAAGACATTTGCTCTTCATATACCGTTGATTTGTTTACTTTATCTTGTCCTTGCACTTTGCTTTTAATCAACGAATCGTGCGATGTTTCTATGTGATGTTTATATACTCGATATTCAATGGATGCAGTAGAAAATAAAGGTGCCCCGATGGAGAAGAAGAAATATAAACATAAATTAGGTCACTTTAGTCAAAGAACGACGGATCTTTTCACTTGTCCCTTTGATGTATGGTAGGTTCATTGAACATATAGGCTCCTCTTTGTCAACCTCCGTATTTTGTCTGGGTTTTGACATTCTCTTAGTGACTTTACGAATGTGACCCTGTGTGAGTGGGTTTCCTATACACTGACACGCTTAGACTTTTATCGGCTTTCCGTTGGACTTCGGTGTCAAGAAAGGCCAGTTTATCTTCTTTTTCTGCCTCCGTAGTGAATTTTAGTTTCACATGGAGGGAGTTGATGTGATTGAAAGAAAATCTCAGCCCCAGTTTTTTTAAAAAATGCTTGCACGGGTAGCAGCAGTAAAGTAGTACATCCAGTTTAAAAAAGACCCTCTAGATGGACTGGATGCCCCTATTGCCATTTGCTGAATAAAGTTCTAATATCCCGAAAGTAATGATTCTATAACTTTACACGAGCAATGACATACAGCATGAGAGCTTGGTATTCAGAAGCACTGCAATGCACAAGAGAAGAAACTGAGAGCCCCAACCGAATTATATCTCCTACTGACCAAAATTCTCGCAAGTACTTCAGACTATTTAGTTTTGTGTAATGTATTAGTTACAAGATTTCTTAAAGTGGGGGTGCAATAAGGATATTATCAGCTGTGTTTACCTGAATTGAGTCAACTTCAAAACCCAATTTGTTCGGGTATCAAACAAGTTTGGAGGAAAGGCAAGAACTAGATATTTTTATTACGCCTTGCCTCCCCTCTCATTATTAATTAATTTAAGGTATATTGATTTTGTTCCAGTTTGCATTATCCTGACATTGATGGGTGGGGGGTTGATAGTCATGAAGAATTTCAAAGGTGATGGGGTCATAAAAATGTACACATTTTTGAAAAGAAGTATGTAACCCCAGGCTTTCAAAACGGAAACAATTCAAAGAAACTTCTCTGATTTTTTCAAATGTAAGAACCCAGGAGAAAGGAGCATAGCATAAAATTGTAGGTATATGCCACTTATTTATCAAAAGTTTTCCAAGCATTGGTAAGATTTTTTCTTTCAAATTGCATCTTAATTGGTATGAAACTATGAAATAGCTTTTTATAAAGTTTGGTCAAGATATTTTCCATAAATGATGAACATTCCGAAATAGGGTACCTTTTCCCTGTCTCATTCATAATGTTCATTTACCATAAAATGGCTACCATAAGTTGGTAAAAAGTTGCGTATTCATGGTGATTGTAATACTAATAAGTTGGTATGCTTTTCAGATTTAAGCAGCAAACCCTCGTGGCCTGTCAAGCTGTAGGTCATGCAGCCCCCCCTCAATCTTTGGTAAAATAGAATGGATTCTATTATTACTGGCATGTTGCATAAGGAATACAAAAATTTTTTCAAAACCATGGACCTAAGAAATTTGGCTGAAAAATCCCCCCCCCCAAAAAAAATGTTTTCTAAATTCAAATGAATAATCTAGTTTTCATGAGTGAATTTTCATTTCCTATTTTCTATCAGTGCAAAACATGAATTGGGTATAGAGAAACAAAAATTAAATGCAAATTTCATTGCCAAACAGCTAAAATATCTTATCAAATGTAACTAAATTGAACTAGGGATAAAAATCTGTGGAACAGACGTGTGGAAGCTATGGTTTCTTATCAACGGTCTCTAATAAAAAATGAGTGTTTTTAGATTTTGTTGTTTGTATTTTTCTGTTCTTTAAAGGTAATTAAGGCTGGTAATTTGATTCTTGAGCTTATAGAAATATCAATGAGTATAACTGCATTTTCTAGAATTAAATATTGTGAAACAGCCTGAAAAGCTAGTCAATTCCCCTCAAAATAAGGTTGGGAAATTGGAATGCTCAAGGCCAATAGCTAAGGTTCCTTATAAAAAACGTGTAAAAAAGATTCTTAGGAATTTATTTGTGCAAGTAGAAGAAAGTTAAAAATAGTCTTTGGATGGTACAGAACTTCAGTATAGCCAGAAAAATCGGAAACATAGTGAAACGAACACATGGATTACTTAAGCTTTTCGTCTGACACTCAACAGAGTAATACGTCAGAAAGAAAACGAAACGGAAACCTAACTGATTTATATACCCAGATGTGGATCGCAATAGGCCAATCAGAAAAGAGGTGAATGATTGGTATGGTGTAGGAAAACCAATCAACACCCGAGATACAGTGAGCTGACCAATAAGATTACTTCAAGAGTCCTAAGGCGAAAACGAACTCCTTTTGTCTACACAATAGGGGGTCCCTGGTTTTTATGTAGACTGATTCCAAAATAGCTAAGTGAAAGGTAGATCTTGCTCTGCCAATTATTCGAAAGCAATTCTCACTGTAGGCTTTAGCACACTCTGGGTTTTCAAGCAAATGTTGACCTATAGCAGAGTCATGTTTTAGTGATCTTTTAGGTTTTGAGGCGCGAGATGGTTGTTCTCGTTGCGGCACAGTTTTATTGCGTATGCTAGACGGCACGTGTTGTTTAACCCTATCACATAACCGCTGAGATATGCGACCTACGTACCTGGCATCACACCGACACGAGTATTCGTATACTACAAGGCTGTTTTGTGTGGTAGGCACACTATCTTTGCTGATAGATGGAATGATTTCCCCGTCTCGTCTTCTCCTCTAGAAAAATCATTCCATACACCGACTTTTCTAGTATTTGAGGACGTGGAATGAAAATTATATGTCATAAAACTCCATCTTTCTATAAATTGTAGAAACAATACACCATATATCAATAGTTTTCCTTTTTACAGATCAAGTTCTAGAAGCACTTCCTACTTTGATGGTCCAGGCAACCTAACTACGCCCGTAGTTTGTACCATTGCTTTGAGATGATAATTCGAATTGAATAGTTTCTGAAATAAGATATTTCTATTAAAGAATATTTGAAATTATTATAATCCTTTTATTTACACTAAAATACCTGTAGAAGATGTTTAATGACCGCGCAAAGTAAGTTGTTCCGAAGCCACTCCATAGGGATCTCAATGTGTTTTGAGAATCAATTGAGTTTCTTTACAACAACTGACGTCATTCGGCGCGTTGGACGAAAACAAACTTGTTTGCGCCGGGAGTGTTTGGGCTTATCACTTTTTCGTTCATAACTCAGAAACGGAAACTCAGATTTGAATCGGGTTTTTAGCTTCCTTAGTTAAATTACCATAGCAGACTACTGTGAAATTTAAAAAAAATCACGACAACCAAACCCGTATTTAATGGTGTTTCCTTTTCTCTCATTCGCTTCATTTATAAGATTTACTCACTCATTATCGTTTTACTCCGCTTATAGTCTATCACACTATGTTATGATAGCGTAAAAAATATAGATTTATAACTATTTACATATTTGAACCATGACCCTTGTATCTTCCTTACCTGTAAGATATTTTGGCTACCATAAAACGATTAAACTAATCAAAATAGTTTGAGTACGTGTGAGTATATGGAGCTTAAGTCACTCTGAATTCTGAACACCCATTAAGCAATTGATGGCTGAGATGAAAGAGACGGAGTGATATGGAGTAGAATTTGCGACCCCAATCATGTTTGCAAGTTGCTTGTTAATCAAAAAGAGAATGAACACAGAAAGAGGGCTAAAAAGTGATTTTGAAGAAGATTCTGAAGATGCATGAAAAATGATAAAGACTCTCCTATTTCTTCCTCCACTCCGAATCCGATCTGAACAAATTATGTTCTTTAGACGAGGACATGTCGAAGAAGATGGGCCTAACAAACAGCAAAGCAAAAATATGCAGTTGATCAGTTGTTTGATGTGGGCATGCGCTTTACTGCTATTACACAAGAGATCACTCGTTCCCATATACTGCTCTTTCATCACTACGAAGGGGTAGAATAGTGCCCCTACAATTACAATTTTGAAAAGTTTTGCATACCCGAATTCAGCTTATCTAGATCTATTAAATGATATGAACACCAAAATAAAAGGCACTTTAGGGGGCTAATGTCTAAGATGACCAATCTTCTCCAATTTATTAAACTATAGATTCTTTTTCCCAATTAAAATACAACCATCAACAGTTAGTGTATGAGAACTGATGTGACAATCAACGAAAAATATGCTTACAAAATTTGCAAAATTTATCATAATTTCCGGTGATACAATTCCTTAAAATCAGGTATGAGATTTTTGTAGACAAGTAATAAATGAATAGTGACTGGCTTTCAATAACCAACCTGATAAAGTTTGGGAGGCTGGTAACAATCTACCAAATGAGAAATGGTCGACAACTTAAATAGGACAGTTGAGACCAGTTACTAGATTTCAAAATTCAAAAAAAATCAACAAGGAATCATCCATACTTTGGATTACTCAAAACTACAACTTGAGTTCTAAAAGGAATATCTAATTTTCAAATGCAAAAATCTAATTATGCTCAATTGCCAACCAGATTGAGTTGAATGTGAAAAAAAACATTAAGCCAAAACTAAATGTAGTCTTGAAAACATAGCATTGTTCTTAAAACACGAAACTTCCGAGTACCAGCAAAGCTATAGTAATTTGATTATGAATTAATTTCCTATGTATATTTGATATTCTAAAACATCAATTAGAAATGAAAGGTATTTATGATTACGCATGATTAGTTGAATAAATAGAGCTTAAAAGAAGCGCTAAAAACTTTATTGCAGCTGCAATCAATGTTTTTGTTGCCATGGAGACATTGCATTCATAACATGTTGGAGTGCAATATTCTTAGGTTGATAAGATCATAACGATCAAGTAATGGAGCTGTTGAGGAGTCAGGCAGATAACAGGTTAAAACTTTATTTCTGCTAATCATATAGAAGATAGATAACAAATAAGGGGATATTATTATGGAATAGTTCAAATGATCAAGAGAAACATAAGAGTTGAAACGCGTTGGAGTGCAATATTTCTAGATTGATAAGATCATAACGTCCAAGTAATTGAGCTGTTGAGGAATCAGTGCAAGAAAATGTTGAAGACTTTTTCCTCTCACTCAAAAGGAAGATGCAGGGACGTAGGAAGCATTTCAAACTTGGGGGGCACGACACTTTAAAGGCACTTTTGCCGCTAGAAGGGCACTTTCAAATACCTTAAATTTGCGAAAATGGGGCAAAATACCTATGTGTTTGTTTTTTTATGAATGTCCCAAATTCAAATTCTGAAAACGTAGAAAAACACATTTTTAGCCTCAAATCTCACAAAAGTTGATATTTCAAGTCGAAGTCTGGTCACGTGGTAAATTTTTGGTTCATACACGAGTCTTCTTTCTTTCAGAGAGCATGTCAGGTGCAGTTATTGCATGAAATGTATATTTGAATATTTGCACCTGAGGGGCTCTCTATGGAAGCAATCTTGGTAAATGTTTCAAAATATATATCTTTAATGATGTAAATTTATGGAAATGCTTTGAAGAGCACTTTTTGGAGCATCTAAGGTGTCGTATATTCCAATTCAAAATTATGAAAAATTACTCTCTCTTATTACTTCGATTGGAAATCTCGGGATTCAAAGGCAAACATACAAGCTCTATAAGGCTGTTTTTGTATCTAATAAGAACGTTTGAGTCTTAAGGAGCAATTTATGTGCATAATATTCCATTTCCTATAGCCAAACTTGGACACTATATACAAGCCAATTCACACTTTAATTACAAACGATCTTCCTCACCGTAGAAACAATGGTACAAGTATAACAACAAACTTAAAGTCAATGGAGCATTTTATGTGTAACAAATTCCAAGCTTAACATGTTAATAATACAGTAGACAGAAGCTAATATCGAGCTTTACTTATTAGTCCATTGTAAACATTAATGTTCATCTGCAAATCATTGTTTATGTCTTTGTACATATCATTTTATCCGAATTCGAAATTTCGCAATAGAAGAATGTCAATGCCTCAGGCAAGCCTTTAAGTATATACATTAAAATTAGAATAGCCATACAAAGAGATAACATTGGTAGATTTTATATTTTCATATTTAAGATTTTAAGACCAACTCTGGGAAATGGAATATTTGCACCAAAAGTACTCCTAATGTTTGAAATTTGGTTCAGGGCACTATTTGTAAGAATCTGACATGCCCTGCATCTTAGTAAAGTTTCTATATTAATAGAAACTCGTTTCTTTGTCTTATCTAATTTAGTTTGTTTTAAATGCAACATTTAAAAACTTGCTGAATTCTTGTGGAATGAAATTCACTTGTAATGCTCCTGAATCAAACACCCCAAAAATAATCAAAAACAGTAAGCCATCAGGACAAAAATATCAAACATACAACTTTAGCATAAGAGTACTTTCTGTGCAACATTGCATTTTACTTTAGGCCCTTTTTTATCAAAATGGAATATTTGCACCTGAAGAGCTTTCTAAATTTTGAATATTTTGCCAAAAATCTACTCTTGGATGTTAAATGAAACTTTCCATTGATTTTTGCACCGGAATTCCACTTCAAACTGCATATTTCAACGGTGGAATATTTGTAGCATTTCTCAAATGGAATATTTTGCACATAAAGTGCTCCAGACTTTAATCACTTATAACTTCTTAACATCTTATGGTATTGATTTCAAAACAATTGAAAAAAAACCTTTAGTCTTTCGTACATATGTAAGTAAAAAAAGGTATAAGACGCTATTTCAAATATTAAAACTACTGTGGTATAATAAAGTCACTTAGTCAAAAATCACGGTTTGGGACAGTCATAAAAAAACAAACACCTATGGTAAAAAGGGCACTTTTTCTTTTTTTGCAAAATCTTGGGGGGCACGTGCCCCCAGTGCCCCCCGGTTCCTACGTGTCTGGAAGATAGGTAATGAAGAAGGCTATATCATTACAGAATAAGTAAAATAATCAAGAGAAACATAAGAATTGAAATCAAGAAAGTTTTGATTCAACTTAATGAAAGAGAGAGAGCCGTCTTTTGTAATCTTCCTTCAAAATAGAATGCCATTTGAGATTTGTCTAGCCATTAACAGACACCACAAGCAAAGTCTTCTTTGTATTGATAAACACAGCAGTAATGATAACTTCAGTATTAGGAAATGGGATAGTGATGTTTGTGATAATGACAAGACAACGACTACATCAACCTACGTACTACCTAATATCAAGCTTGGCACTCTCAGATTTCATAATAGCGTTATTGGGACAGAGCACATATACCATTGAAGCGACATTCAAGAAGAGAATATCTTGCATTGAGGATAGAATCATCGCATGTTTACATGGAGTAAGTTGCAGCACGAGTTTAATGCTTCTATGTATGATATCGAGAGATCGCTGGCTGCAAGTTGCGAAGGGGTTGAGGTACAACGAGTACACGAGTAATAAACAGGTTTTGAAAATATCAGTGGCCTGCTGCCTCATCAGTATGAGTGCAGTACTTCCTTATTGCTTCGGGGTCAGGAATATGAAGATTCTTGGCATTTTTGTGTTCAGTGTAATTGCATTAGCTTGTTTTATAGCTATATGCATCATGAATATTAAGGTGCAAAGACTTGTGAAACGTCACTTTGATGCAATGGAGAACAACAGGCAGGATGGTCCAGTTAATGGAACAAGATCAAGGCAGATGGAAGAGAGAGCAAAAGTGGAGCAGTCAGTCAATCGATCTATCATCATTGTAATAATGATCTACAGCATATTTTGGTTCCCTCTTCTTATACTCATGATTATAGGTGCTATATACACCGGGCAACATGATAAAATACCTTTGAAGTATAAAACTGCTTTTATATGGGCTGTGACCGTAGCTTACTTCAATGGAGCCATCAACCCCTTGATATACGCATATCGTTGCGATAATATTGGACGTGACATTCGTGCTTTTATTTCAAATATGAAGACAAAGGTTTTTCCAGCCTGAATCAGCGAATCCTGCCGAACATCTGAATAGCAAAATATATTTTCTGACTATCGATCATTGAATAACGAGACTCTCTTATCAGCCAGTTAAAAAGAAACCCAACCAAAGTAGTTTAATCAAAGAGATTTTAGAAGAGTCCCAAACATTTTTGTTCAAATACACACTCAAATACACTAAATTCATTTCTGACTTTTTCAACCTTTTTTTCAATATAAGAAAAAAAGTCCCTTTATTTTGAGCCCTATCCTGGTGCTCTGAAATATCTTATTTTGCAGACCTTTATGCCTTTTACAGACATCTCAAAGATTCGATTTGTTCCAGATGCCAGGAATTGCAAAAGCTTGATAAGTACCAGTGCATTGCTCAAATGTTTTGTGACAGTTCCTGTAACTGTTTGGAGCCCATGATCTTTAAAGCAAGTGCTTCGAGTGGTCGCATAACAACCCATTTCTACCAGTTTTCACATAATCATCTATTCTTGAACATTTAATGAGAATTCTCAAATCAATGATTTCAACTCAACTCAAATGAGACACTGAAAGCTTTAATAAGACCAAAACATGGCACACTATTGCAAAGAGCCGACAACTATAGAAAACCATTCTAAAGATTTCTACAAACAATTCATTTCACCAATAATGAACAGGCTATGTATCCATAATGGATCAAGCATATGTCGTACCTATCCTCGTACCTATCCTTTACCTATCAACTCCACCAGATTCTTAAGTTTACTACGCAAAATTTTACCCAAACCAACAACGCCCTTTCCCTAAAACCAACAGATCGGCCTAGAACCAGTTAGGTAAAAACAAAACAAGCAAAAAAACCCAGTAATACAGTCAAACTTGCAAACAACGAGTAAATGATGTAACAATAAACCTACAAACAATAATAAGATAATGCCTTTTTTATTGACTGCGTGAATTCTAACATTCTAAATACCTTCAATCTTATCTTTCTATACACGTGTAAAGTTAAGAATTTCAATATAGGTATGCGATAATATTCCAAAAGCATACAAGTATATGCAACTAAAAGGTGCGTAGAAAAAAAGAAGGGCTATTTTTATCGACTGCATAATATTCTATGGAACATCAACAATCGTATATTTTCAATTGCTAATTAAAGCCCTTATTCAAACACCATCTATACTAAAAAACTATACTGATTGATTTTGTAAATGTTATTCTTTAATTCAGCTTCCTTTTTACCTTATCAATTATGAACATACAGATCTTTGTTGTTTTCTCTTGACATGGGTGATTAGGACCAATTTTCAATTTACTACAAGTTTTTAGTAATATTCAGATTAGGTGAGTAAGGAATAATAATTGAAGATAACCTACAGCAATAAAGCGTTTTTAAAATGCATTTGATCTTCTCTCCATGTATGGAAAGAAAGAGCGTATTAGCTATTTCACACTCAGTGGATTAAATCTGTTCTTTGATTTGTAAGCATTAAGTGATGTTTGCTCTCCCTACAAAGGCTTTTTTATATGATTGCATTTTTCATGTGTTGATTTGTCAGTTAATGGTCAAAGGAGAAAGTAGGAGTATACGATTCTTGAAAGTTTTCCAAAAAAATTCTTAGAATCACATGTCTGGTTTTTGGTTGTTGATATAGGTGAATCATATTCCTCAAAGTTTAGAATGAAATCTATGGCATATTTTTAAACATGAAATTCGATAGTGAAGCTCCCTGAATTTCAGCTGAAGATGTATGCCTAATCTCTCGCTGGACTCAGATGAATTGCCCTGAAAAATGAAATGAACAATTGAATAATCTATTAGTAACTAAATCAGTTATTATTGATAGGAATGATCTAAAGATAACAACATTCCATATCGAATGAAATTATTTTTGTTCAAGCGTACCTAGAGCTCCGGTAAATATTTTGAATTTTGTAAAAAATGGCCTTGTATTAGCATTTAAAAGGTCATGTCATCCTGTTGAATCAAAAAGTTACAATTAGAATATAGTGCTAAAGTATGATTTCAATCAAAGCAGTAATTCATAAGGAATGGTCTAAAACGGGAAAAATAATCATTGTCCTTGTTTAGGAAAAAGGGTTGGCGCATTCACCTCTTGAAGGTAAAACCCTGGTTGAAGACCTAATGGTAACCATTTTGAAAACTGAACTTTTAACAACAACAACAATAAATGTAAAACAATAACAACAGCAGAATTTCGAGTCAAGATACTTAGCTATCGAGATTAGCTTGCGATATCTTCCTCCTTTCAAGGACAAGCACTATACTCGGTAAAATTGTAGATAAAAGGAAAGAAAAGAAGTTTGAACAAAGAATTGTAATCTTTAAAACATTGATTTCCGTTCTCTTTGCATAGGAGGTTGTTTTTATCACTGAGAGGTGTTTTTTTATCACAGCGATGTTACATTTGTGCACTCTAATATTAATTTACTACCATATAAACGAAATTGCATTGTGCCGAATGCTTTAAGGGCTAATAAAACTCAGGCAAGCTTTCCTATCCAGACATTTCAAAAGAAGGCAAAGAAGGTTTGGCCTAAAAAATAAATTGAATTTTAATGAATTGAAATAAGTAGCCTACTCTGGTGAAAGTACATTTTCTGTGCTAGACCATGCCTTATGAATAAATATTTTTATTAGCTATTAGCATTGTTAAGTGAGTGCAGTGGTTCTCTAAGACTTCAGAATAATGTGTTTGAGCCAGAAAAAAATACTTTTGCGTGTGAGATTGAACTCAAAAGAATGGAAAAAGATACTTAATTTCATTTTCATTGATTTTGTTGTATCAAATTATAGAAAAATGGTATAAATAAAATTATTGCGAATATAAGTCTTTAAAACTGTACAAAAAATAAAAACAAATCCCCTTATTTTTAGGTTTAAGAATATTGATACTTAAGATATTTCATCTTTTTTTGTTGATATTCAGTTGTGGACCTTGCTTGCTTAACAAAAAATCGAACTATTGTTACGGAATGCGGCGAACCCAAAAACACCTCCGTCTATAACGGCCACCGGGCACTAGCAGAGCTTATTTATATATCAATATTCTGAAACATCAATCATAGCAGAAAAATTTATCAATTTCCTAAGGCAGAATAAACGCGTTAAAAACAGACATGTTCTTCTGTGACTCCGAGTTAGATAACCAACCACTCTACATCAACACGAAGTCAAATCATCCAGCCAACATAATTAAACAGCTCCCTGCCGCCATCAACCGTAGAATCTCTGACATTTCCTGCAACGAAACTGAATTCAACAAAGCCAAGCCTATCCACGAACAGGCCCTGAAGTCCAGTGGATACGATCAGCCTTTGACATATATTGATAACAACAACAACAACAACAACCACCCTGCAGCCACACGAACAAAGAAAAACAGAAAACGAAACATCATCTGGTACAACCCTCCCTACAACAAAAACGTACAGACTAACATTGTCCAAACTTTTCTAAAACTCTTCAACAAACATTTCCCGAAGAATTACAAGTTCAATAAAATTTTCAATAAAAACAACCTGAAACTAAGCTATAGCTGCACGGAAAACATGGAAACGATAATCAGCAAACATAACAAGAAATTAACGAACGAAAGCCCCACTACCACCCCCGACAACACATGCAACTGCCGTAAAAAAGGAGAATGCCCGCTGAACAACAACTGCCTCACTACTAGTGTAATCTAAATCGCCCACGTAACAACCAACGAGGACATGACAGGGAAAGACTACATCGGACTGACAGAAGGAACTTTCAAGAAACGCTTTACGCAACAGAAACAATCATTTCGAAATCAAAAATACGCCAACAGCACAGAACTTTCTAAATACATATGGGAACTGAAAGACAAAAACAAAGACTACGACATACAATGGACCATCATCACCTCTGCCAAAGCCTACAACAACATCTCAAAACGGTGTGACTTATGTTTGACTGAAAAACTACACATTATAAAAGGGAACAATGACTCATTACTGAACAAAAGATCTGAGCTGATATCCAAATGCCAACATGAAAACAAGTTTTATCTAATGAACAATAGGGCGTTAAGTAGTTAAATAACAATAGGACGCTAAGTAATGGGATGCTAAACAAGTAATTAACCATGATGTAAAAATAGTATCTTTTATCTTAATTTCATCACCTCTTGTAAATAAGTACTTCTGTAATTAGCAAGGTGGAAAAATGTTCTGGCCAATCAGGGCATTTGTTCATTAATCATTCATCCAATCAGATCGCTGAAAAGACAATAGATTTCGAAGATTCAACCGGATTCAACAGCTCAAGAGCCCTGAAAATGGCGAAAAAACGCGAAAGCTGTGGCAAGAATAGCGTTCAGGGTTCTGTATTTCTGCCGTAAACACGCTAACTATTTGGCACCATTCTGATATTTCTCAAATCTATGATAGTTTATCTAAATTTTTACCGCTTACGAGATTAATATTTTACGTAATTGCTCTAAAAATCGACTCGACAACTCGCTCAAAAACCACTAGCTGAAACGGGGGTGTCCTCAGAATACAGGTAAATATGCGTATCTTCCTAGCACGATAGATTTTGTCTTTATGTAAGTAATTAGAAATCAATTTATGCATAAAATATGATTTTTTGAATTTGTTAATCAATTCTAAATAAATATAACAAAGAATATGAGCAAAATACAAGTCAATTTCAATTTTCAAATAATAATTTCGCAAATTTGCTTGACCCCGGTTTTTTGCTGTAGCTCAATTTCATTCATCGACGTGTCCGAGCTTTTCCATGACTTTTGACGTCGAATTCTTTTACGGCGGGAAACTCAAACTGAAATTTTCAAACAGCTGCAAGTAATAACTAATGGTTTGTAAAGATGGTGGAGTAGTTTTAAAACAAAAGTAAGGGCTCAGGCAAATTAAGTGTTAGTTTATTAGAAATATTAGTTACAGTTTATTAGTAAAAATATTAGTTTATTGTGCCGTAGTCGCGATTCAAAGCTAAGATTATTTTCGAGCGAGTTGTCGAGTGGATTTTTACAGCAACTACGTAAAATATTAACTTCGTAAGCGGTAAAAATTTAGATAAACTATCATGGATTTGAGATATATAAGAATGGTACCAAATAGTTAACGTGTTTACGGCAGAAATACAGAACCCGTAACGCTATTTTTGCCACAGCTTTCGCGTTTTTCCGCCATTTTCAGGGCACTTGAGCTGTTGAATCTTCGAAATCTATTGTCTTTTCGGTGATATGATTGGATGAATTCTTAGTCAAAGAATGCCCTGGTTCGTCAAAAACATTTTTCCACCTTGTTGCTGTAATTAGAAATTTTTTCATTGGTATAGTCTGTCTGATGAGTGCACAAGCACGAAACTTGGAGTCACAGAAGAACATGTCTGTTTTTAACGCGTTCATTCTGCCTTATAATTGCTCTATACTAATGTATATTGAGCACTTTAGCAAGGATAGGCACTCTCTTCTCGTGTTAGATGTAACCAAATTCCTATGTACATAGAATCAATCATAGCTGAAAGAGATTTGTGATTAAATATGATTAGAAAAAATTAAGCTGAAAGGAAGCACAGTCATATTTAATTGCAGCTGAAATCTGTTTCTGTTGCTATGGTAATGATTACATCATTTACATGTTGTAGTGGCCTATTCTAAGGTTAATAAGATAACAATGACCAATAATGGACCTGTTAAAGAGTCAAACCAAGACAGGGTTCGAGAATTATTTGCCTCAATCACAAAGAAGATAGGTAACGAAGAAAAGGATATCATTACGGAAAAGCTCTACTAAGCAAGAGAAACATAAGAATTGTCATCTAGAAAGCTTTGATTCAACATAACCAAAGAGAAAGTCGTAATTTGAAGTCAAATGGAATGCAATTTGAGATTTTTCGAACAAAAGTTCATTTTTCGAACAAAATTCGCAACAGACACCACAGCCAAAGTCTTCGTCCAGTAATGATAACTTTAATATTGGAAAATGGGATAGTCATGTTCGTTAGCATCACGAGACAACGACTATATCAACCTACATATTACTTAATATTAAGCCTTGCACTATCAGATTTCATTGCAGCATTATTCGGACAGAGCACATATACCAATGAAGCGGCATTCAAGGAAAGTAGGTCTTGCATTGACAATAAGATCATCTTGTTTCTAAATGGAATAAGTAGCAGCACAAGTCTAATGC
The DNA here is from genome assembly GCA_963924455.1 of Pelagia noctiluca. Classification (NCBI taxonomy): domain Eukaryota; kingdom Metazoa; phylum Cnidaria; class Scyphozoa; order Semaeostomeae; family Pelagiidae; genus Pelagia; species Pelagia noctiluca. The sequence continues at coordinate 15,582,963 of OZ004316.1, forward strand.
TTATGTGTATGATATCGAGAGATCGATGACTGCACGTGGCAAAGGAGTTAAGGTACAACGAGTATACTGGTCTCTATAAAGTCTGCAGACAGATTCGAACTTTTGAACGACGTTTGTGCAAAATGAAATATTTCTTAAAACCCTTTGACCGATTATCTTTCAAATTTTGGAAAACTTTTCCTCATTACTAAAATATATTTAGGGCTTCAAAAATAAATTGTAAGTGTAAGAATAAAAATATAATTAGTGTTTCTTGTCAACATCGTAGAAACAAAGGTCGAAAATTAAAGTTTGGAGCAAGGATTGAAAACTACTATTTAAATCAAAATATGAGATAGCTTTAGACAAAACTAATAATACATTAAAAGATTTTTCCACTTTTGAAATATACACAGAAATTGGAGATCCGTTTTTCGAGATAATCCTAAAGCTACCATTACTATTTCCAAATCCTGCTTCTCCTCAAGAAATCCGTTATGCATAAACTAATAAACAAGACAACGGAGAGGAAGAAAATTCATCACAGGATTTTTATCATAACGCAATTTCAACAGCAAAATGATCGAATAAGTTTGAATATCAAAAACAGTCTATTCATCAAAATATCTAAAGTGCCAAGCACAAATAATATTTAATAAGTATCATAAGAACTAGCAGATAAGAATTATCCCAAAAGTCTCCAGTAGCTATGTTAATTGTTATCAAAATTGAACTTGTAACTTCAACCTTTTGATACACTACAAAGTCTTACAATGCAGTGTCTGGGTCGAATTCAAGCGAAATCAGAAACTTTTGATATTGCTTGAAAAAAGCTGACTAATAAGATTACTTCAAGAGTTCTAAGGCGAAAAAGAACTATTCCACACGAGGTGGCCTCACTCAGTATTATAGCCAGTTGATCCAAACAGTTTACTTGTTACCAGAGATATTATTCGAACAAGGATTATTTTGATTATTCTTTTACCTAACCGATTAATTTAACTAAGCGTTGATATGAGAAAGCATGGTGGAAAACCTTCCCTTGGAGCACAAGGAGGCGTTGAATCACGTCGTATACCCAATTCTCGGATGGGCCTAGCCGTTTGGAAAGCCTTGCTTCGTGAAACTTTGTTGTTACGAGCTGCCGGGAACAGCCTCATCTGAACGGGATCGAAAGCTGCTCATGCCTAGTGTCCTGCAACCATTCTAAGTCTCTCCCAGCAACTCCTTTCCGCTCTTTCTCAATCATGCCGAAAGAAGAAGAAAGACCCTCAAGCCTACCGCAGCTAGGCCTAACAATGACAGGCCTGTTGAAACCGATATTATCTCTGTTAGCCTTGCGGATCTTCGATCCACTGTTGGGCAAGAAATGTCCTTTGCATCTACCACTTGGCAATATTATACGCCCTCTCTCTCCATCGTCAGTCTCTCAAGAAAAAGAAACAGTGCCTTCCATGCTCTCCCTCACCACCGATTCAAATCGATCACAAGACATCAAAAATCTCGATCCTACTTTCTCATGAACTATCGTTGGAGTATACTGAGAGACCTTGGAATATCTCTTTCTTGATATCTCTAATTTGCTGAAGTCTTTTCAAAGAAAGATGGTCACCTCAGGTACTTACAATTACCTATAAAATAAAACCTGTTTTCTCTATAAAAACAATAACTTCAGCGAGTCACCAATGCGGAGTTTGGATTTTGGAGCATCGTCAGGCAACTCAGTTCTGTGACATGCAGGCACCCCTGATAGCTTAACTGGCATCCCCCTGACAAGACAATCATTCCATGAAATCTGAGAATCAAGAATTGTCCAACATGATTGACATGATGAAAGTCAATTGAAAAGCCACGATAACACAGAAACCACACTAACACTGTATCAACATTTGCTGCAACAATGAAGGAAGAGCACAAGAGCCGTGTATGTGTGAATGCCTGGATATTTTCTGTCTGATAATCAATGGTAATGGAACGAGTATTGTGAACTCTCTTCGCTTAAAATGATGTTATGCTCACGAACTTATAAATGAATGGCCTGAAGCTGTCTTCCAAAACCATATTTACCTCACAACGACAAGAATATTCTGCAGTGATCCTTCTTCATGTCTGGTACATCTGGTACACACAGTGATAGTGTAAGTGCAAGTTATATCCCTCCTTTTTTCGCTCTATAATCAAACCAAATAAGTAAGAATCAATTCAATTGAACAACTATCTGAAACATTACGACTTTAAGTATACATCACACTACACTCCCATGACAACGGTGGAAAAATTTCTGAATTCACTATTGACTGGTCAGTACAAGGAGACGAACCATATATCGCTGCCCTGCATACAGGATTGTTGTTGGGCAAAGTTTGTTTGGATAATTATGAATGGCTTGAAAGAGTTGACAGTACTAACGATCAAAACGTACAGGTTTGGTGCGCTATTCCATCATTTGAAAAGGTTTATCTATTTCAATTAAATAGAATTCATATGAGCTTAACCAAACAACGACCTCAAATCACTTCTCTCAAGTAACCAAGCACCACCAATTTCCCATAGCATATTCTTAACACTTCTCTTCTCTAATAATTCTGGACTACAATGTTCTTTTTCATCCAATAACTCATATCAATAATGTTTCTTTGTGTTTATTTTATGCTGCGATGCCTTAGTTCCACCCGACATAACGAAACCAAATACAATCACCAAATGGTCCAATGCGAAGGATGTCCTCTTCCCAGACTGTATTCAAAGAATTCGAAGCGGCTCAAGTACAGTATGTCCGTCGTGTGTCACATTATCAACCAAGGAAATCCGCAAGACGTGCACCTGGCATTGGAAATACGAACGCAACTTTTGGCAACTACAAGGGAGTTGTATCCTGATAACACGGAATTAAGTTCTACGTAGTTTCCAGTAAGTAATGTATTGAGAAGTATTATGAAGAGAAAAGTGGTTAAGAAGTGAAGGATTGAACAAACTCATCAAGGTATTGGGATGTTGGTCTACAACTTGCTACCAGCAATATATTTGTACTCCTAACTAACTCTGGCATCCGTAAGATCCCGGGTTTGCTGGCCGCCCATACCCACTTATCCTCTCCTACATATATAGTCAATAGCGGCTGGGGTCCATAAGTTGGCACGATTTGTCAGTCTTTGGTCCATGTTAGCCACAGGTCTGTTTATTAGCTGTCAATATATGTATCACAATGAGAGTTTATTATCCGTTATTAGCGACCCTGGTCACAACATAGATTGATGATCCAGACCTCCGCTACGACTGTATTATCCGTTATTATAGCGACCCTGGTCAGAACAGAATTTGATGATCCAGATCACCGCTACAACTGTATTATCGATCATTATAGCGACCCTGGTCACAACTTAGCTTGATGATCCAGACCTCCGCTACGACTGTATTATCCGTTATTATAGCGACCCTGGTCACAACAGAATTTGATGATCCAGATCACCGCTACAACTTTATAATCGATCATTATAGCGACCCTGGTCACAACTTAGCTTGATGATCCAGACCACCGCTACGACTGTATTATCCGTTATTATAGCGACCCTGGTCACAAGCTTCATGATCCAGACCACCGCTACGACTGTATTATCGATTATTATAGCGACCCTGGTCACAACATGGCTTGATGATCCAGACCACCGCTACGACTATATTATCCGTTATTATAGCGACCCTGGTCACAACATTGCTTGATAAATCCAGACCACCGCTACGACTGTAATTACTATGTATATTCGCTTGTGTCTTATAAAGATATTGGTTATCTTATGTTATATGATACGACCCCACAGCCGCCAGTTACTTGTTTCCATTCCGTCTCACTCTTGCGGCTACTGCGCATTAATGTTAGTTTTGCTATGTTTCTGGTATTTCTGCACATTTGATTATGTTAAAAATCTGTAGCACATTTGAAGAAAAATGAAAAATGTTAGTTTCATTTACCGAGTTGAATAAAATTATTAGTCATGTAACTTCACCCATGCTCTCATAACTAACCTTACTTCATTATTTAGGAGATGGCAATTCTCAGGTTTCAAATTTGATAAATAGCTTTAAGAAAATAAATCTTTAGACATTTTGCGGCATCGTAAAGCTTTTATTTTGTTTATTTATCGAACTTTCAAGGTTCATAAGCTTTTTCAAAAAGATAAAAGATAAATTTTCCGTGGCCTAAAAGATTTTTTCCCAACACTTAACGGAAACCTGTGTACACGAGTAACAAACAGATTTTGATATTGTAAGTGCTATGTTTTATCATTAGTAAGAAGGCTACAATTGTATTTTGCCTTGAGGAAAGTATATGCAAATCTTTAGCTGTTTATGGCTCATTGTGAATAGTATAACCTGCTTCATAGCTATCTGCAAAATCAACTTTAAGGTCCATATAATCATCAAACACTACTTTGATCAGATGGAGAACAACAGACCAGGTGATGGCTAAGTGGATGGCACAAGATCCATTTACAAGCAACAAAGAGCCAAAGTAGAACGCTCTGTTAATCAAACAATTATCGCTGTAATAATGGTCTACAGCATATATCGGTTCCCTATAATCATTTTGCTGATAACTGTCACCATGCATGAGTTATATGAAAGAGGTATTATATGAAAGAGATTTCAGTCGAAGCCGAAACAAATTTCCTCAGTGGCACTCTGAAATACGGAGAAATTTTACATCTAAATAGTTCCACTTTTTTGTTTGAATAAAATAAAAACTCTTAGGTTTATAAAATCTCCCTCGTTGTGTCAAATGTCTGCTTTGCATACCCTTGATTCTTCCTTTGAAATATCGAAAATCTAATTTTGGTTCAGTTGGTAATTTAGAATTGAAATAAGTATTGTTTTCTTAGCACATATTTGTAGAAAGGAAACCTACAACTAATAGATGTGATGCAGTTTTTTGCTATAATATTCTATAATATTACAGTTGAATAAGATATACATTACTAAGATCTTTCGGGACTTCCCCAACCGCACAGGCTCAAAGCTTCGGTCCCTTGTGCAATGGCTTAAAAAATCCAGATATTGTATCCATTTCTACCGTAGTTAAATGTCCAATGATACGTCATTATCATAGTGTCAATTAACTTATTTCAAACAACGTTAAGTATATTATAAGCATTTCAAAGCTTCAATTTTGGTCCAGGTCTTGAAAGAAAGAAATTTCTTTGTATGTATTTGTAAAAAAAGCTGAGAAAAATCCAAGTATGCCATCTTTCTTGTTAGCAATTACTATTTGATAACAAGTACATTACTTTTCGAGACAAGCCTTGACACAAGTTGGAAGCTTCCTCTCATCAGATAGGATAGGGACTGTATGGTTAATCTGTCGTGAGACTTAATTGGTGGTGAGAACACTGACGTGATAAATAATGCTTCCAGTCCTATTAGGGCCCGATTATTGAACAAATATCTTTGGAATCTAATCTTAGTTGTCTGCCAATCAAAGACCATATAACAAAGAAAAAAAATGCAGCTTAAGTTTGATTTACCGTGTTTAAAGGACTCAAAAAGGCTAAACCTAACCCGTGCTGAATTAGACCCTTGATGTTACATTGAAACGGAGAAAGCAATGTGCTGGTGGTTGTTTGACCCAATCTAAATTACATTGCGATATATCAATATCTTTCCCCTTTCAAGGAAAAGCTCTATGCTCTATAAGATTATTGATAATAAGTAATACATTAGTGTGAATAGATTATTGTAATCTTTAGAAACTTTAATGTCATTGTTTTGGCGCATAGGAGATTGTCATCATCTGTGAGAGACGTGCACAGCGGCGTCACATTTTTACATTTCGATGTTTATCTAATAGTATCTCAAAGAGGATGCGTTGTTGATGAGTGCTTTTAGGGAAAACATAACTAAGGCTACCTTTCCTGTCCAATCATTTTTCTAAATGAAAGAGGAGGTTTGGCCTAAAAGATGAATTTAGTTATGGATTTCTTAAGCTGGAAAAGATCCCAAAACGAAGAAAAAATGCTCATTTAGACTTGGCAGTTAAAAGCTTGCTTTTTGATATAAATATTTTAAATCCATAATGTATCTTTTGGTATAAATCTATCCAAAAACAGCTGCCTCAATGCTAGCAATAAAACTTTTGAAAATCTCTTTACTTGCCAAAAGATCGAAACATAAAGAGTATTTATTCAGATCAAATATTAGGAAATAAAAAGCAAGCCATTCGGTTAAGGCTCGATCAATTTTGTGTCGAAGCAAAATCAATCAAATCATAATTTGCATAGGACTTAACAAAGAGGTGTGAGTATATTGATCTTAAAAGATCTTCACAAAGAAGTAAAAAATATTCTGGGCATCAGAAGCAAAAACCTTACGCACAGAGTAGTGCTAACTACAAAGATAACCATCCATATCATTAGTCCTTGGTAACCACTCACTCCAAAATAACACCATCACAGTAATTTAAAGAAATTATGAAGATAGAAAGGACATTAATAAAGAGTTTCTGTGACAAAAATAATCTATTAACATATCTTGCAGGATCTTGAAAAATAAAGAGATATATATTTTGGTCATCAGAGGCTGAAAACATCAGACGGAGGGCAGAGCGAACTAAAAAGCGCATCAGTTTTAACAACAATTCATTGGTAACCAACCACTCTCTTCGAGGGAAAACAGCTGCATGCTATTGCAACAAGCTCTACAAGAAGTTGTATGAATTTTTTTAGTCATCAGAGTATCAGAGAATATATCTCCGCATACAAAGCATATCATCACAACTGAATCAGGCTTCTCAAGATCTGTTTATTGGCTTCCAAGAGGGAAGTGTGGAAATATAGCGTCAGAGACTCTTCTTTTTGAAAAAATGCGATGTGGAAAATCTACAAATTTCTAGAGTGAGACTGGGATGTTCTCGGTTTTCAAAAGATCAAAAGAGTGAAAATGAAACAAAGGTTTCCCGGTAAATGAAATTACTAATTTCAGAGCAAATAGTAAGGGGAGATAATTAAAAAGATTTTATCAATTTTCATACACTTGCAGTAACATTGCAACACTTGAGAATAAAATCAAGATTCCCGAGAACAAAAACTACATGAAATAAAAGGCTTAGCAGAATTTATTCCTACTAGGTTATAGGCTTTCAGCGTCTTGATTATAGAGAATTAATTTATCAATAAAAAAGAAGAAGAAAGTTTTACGGATATAAGAAGCAAAAGAAAAAGAATTAACTTCTAAAAAGTTTTTTTCCCTTTTAACAAAAGTGAGAGGTATCATATTCCTTCAACATGGAATGCCCCTTTAGATTTGTCGACCAATTAACAGACACTACAAGCAAAGTGTTCTTTGTATTAATAAATACAATAGTAATGATGACTTCAGTATTGGGAAATGGGATTGTCATGTTCGTTATAATCACACGTCATCGACTGCATCAACCTACGTACTTCTTAATATTCAGCTTGGCACTTTCAGATTTCATAATAGCATTATTCGGACAGAACATATATGCTACTGAAATAGCATTCAAGGAGTATACATCTTGCATTGTCGATAGAATTATCGTATTTTTGAACGGTGCCAGTTGTACCACAAGTCTAATGCTTACGTGCATGATATCGAGAGATCGCTGGCTACACGTGGCAAAGGGGTTGAGATACAACGAGTACACAAACAATAAACAGGTTATAAAAATATCTGTAGCCTGTTTGTTAACCAGTTTGAGTGCTGCACTACCGTTTTGCTTCAAAGTCAGCTATTTGCGGGTTATTGGTATTTTTGGATTCGTTATGATTGGTTTATCTAGCTTTATAGCTATTTGCATTATCAACATAAAGGTCCACAAATTGATTAAAAGCCACTTTGATGAGATGGAGACCCATAGCCAGAATGAAGGCTCAGTTAATGACACAAGATCGAAGCAGAACAAAGAAAGAGCAATAGTGGAGCGATCAGTCAATCGATCAATTATCGCTGTAATTGTAGTCTACTGTGTATCTTGGTTTCCTGGTATCATTATGATAACGGCTGTAACTATACAAACATTGCACAGTAAAGAGGAAGCTTTGGAGCTGCGTAAAACCTTTGTTTGGACAGCAACCGTGTCATATTTTAACGGGGCTATTAACCCCTTCATATACGCATATCGTTGCGATAATATTGGACGTGACATTCGTGTCTTTGGGCTAAATATGAAGAGAAAGATTTTCCCAAGATCCTCCTAAAGCTCTGTTGAAGATTTGAAAGATTTTTCTTACCTAATTCCAATGACCAGCGATAGAAGATACGTACCATGATGAAATTGTTTTGTGTGTTGGTACTGGTAATAGGTCGCAATGATGATTTTCAATTGCAGAGAATCGTATCTTTGCCACTCCGAACCTTCAAACAAATATTGTGTCCGACATTCTTATCCAAATATGTTTCCCAACAGATACAAAAAAATCACTTGAGACCCAACTTGTACTTTTCACCTAACATTATGTTTCCATCTTTAGGGTTGAGAGTAAAGTGTCTGAAATTGCCTCTTCACCTTTTTTTCATGATCTTATTTGGTAGAGTTCAATGTGTTAATTTTAAGGCAAAAAAACTTCCGATCAGATTGGTGGTTGCTGAGTTATGATCATACAAAGTCGTGAATCTTAGAACTTCTCGCAAAATGTTATGTTACATTTTGGTGTTGACCGATAGTTTGGAACCAAACATGTTTCCTATACTGAAGCCTTTTAATTAAAGAATGCTTGAAAAGTAATGGTATATGCATAACATTTGTTCAGGGGCGTCGTGAGACCTCAATTTTAGGCTGGGCCAAACACAAAAAATTTCCGAAAAGGGGATCAAAGGCTTAACAATCTCTGAAAACGTGAAAAACCACAAAATTTCCGAAAAATCTACAGATTTTGCTCTGATAGGGGGGCCATGGCCCCTTCTGTCCCCCCTGGCCACGACGCCCCTGCATTTGTTCACATCAATAGTGTAAGGCTAACAAGAAACAGGGTTCTTTTCATTTCCGAATATGCCCAGATTCTATTTCTAGATTGGGATGCAATACTGTATAGCTTCATATCTTTAAAATTCTCAGTGCAATAACTTTGCTCAGCATATTGTCACAGCAATTTTACTTCGTTTTTTTAAAAAAGAGAAGAGTTTCTAGTATAGTCTTTAGTTTGTATGTTAAATCGACAAATCACTTCAAAAATGATAGATTGAACTATTACTCATTGGTTCATTTATCGCAGTGGTTAGGCGCTATCATTTAATTTGGACTTCTCCGTTATCACGAAATTGGGAGAGAGCGTATTACAAGCATCATGTCTAAATCGTATCTCATAGAGCTATTGGGCAGAACATGGAGAAGGACAAAAGGACTAAGCAAAGGAGCTAGTGCAAAGAAAGCTAGTGAAGATTTCTAACGCAAATGGCTACCTTGATACTCAAATAAACCTCCTATAAAAGACTCAAATACATGGTATATATTGTTGATACAATACTTAAACCATTTTGATTATAAACATTGATTGGAGCTCGAAAACTTAAGTTTATATGCGGAAAATAGACATATAATAAGATAAATAAATAATGCAACGTACGGCAATAGCTGTAGTAATATGGTAAATATTTCAATTATCATGAGCTTAATAGTTAGACTATGAAAAACTAAACGTACCAGGTAGAGCCCTTCCCCGAAAGTGAAAAAGAATAAAAAACATATGGCAGTCAAGGAAAAGAAATCGAAAATTGAAAAATGGAGAACACTAGAACGTCTATTAGAATTAGACGTCGCAAGGAAACGAGTAGCATAGAGAAAAGTGTGAAAGGGAAATAGATGAAATAACAATAAAGATTAAACGTTTGTCTAATGTTTTCCTTTGCTTATTATATGTATTATATGTATTATATTAATGATGGCGACGCGATTAAATCCAACATTGACATGTCATGTTTTGAATGGTCCGGAAAGTTGAAATACCTGGACACGTTGCTATCAGCATGGTTGGTCCGGTCCTCATTCTCGTGGATCTTGTTTTCAACATTTCTTAAATGTTCCCCGAACCAAAGTGTATAGAAAAAGATGGTGTGGAAACCTATTGTTGTATCTTTTTGTGCAAGTTTTTTAAAATTGAGAGTGCACAGTCTTTTGTTTCGCCATTGTTTAGTCAACAGGGTCATGGTTGAGCGAATAGACCAAAACGCTTCTTTTGGTTCCCCAGCCCGAAATATTCGTCATTTAGAAAATATTTTATGATATTCAGCATCATATTTACGTAGGCAATATTCACATCTGAAATTATAAAAGGAAAGAGAAAGGATAAGACATACGTTGTGCACGTTCAAGTACTGCTCAACATCAACTATGAAACAAAGACGTACAACAATAGGTTTCTAAACCATATTTCTCTATGAACTATGCCCGAACCGATTGTTGATCTGGTGGCAAGATTCACCGATGTAGAGTTAATCGCATCTGGTGCATTTGATACAATATACTAGACAGGTAGGCGTGCAAGAAGCATCCTGACGTATTTGAAAGGATGAGCGGGTAGTTGTTACAACGGTGTCTGTGTTAATGTGATGACAATTACGTCAATATGAACGGTAGCATGCGGATGTACCTGGAGTTCCACTTTCATCAGTAAGACAAGACTTCACAAGTATCCGGCGGAGATTGGTATTTAACTGCCATCTGTTTTTCCTTCATTTTCACTACTGAGGAAGGGCTATGCCCGATAAGTTTAGTGTTTTATAATCTGGCTATTTAGCTCATTAAAATGGAAAATAGACATCTTTATGTTTTTCAATAACAACAACGACCCAATTTTTGAGACCGTTAACTTCCTTAAGTTTAAGAGAGAAGTAGTTAGTATTGTATCATTTCTTTCTTTACATGTGGTACTCTATACTTTAGTGGAAAATTCAAACAAAACAGATATTTTCACACCGTGGGTAGGTGTGGTCATCAATGAAGTGAATATCGGCCCACTCCCAAAATGGCGCCTTGCAGTTTTTGAAACTCTTAAATATGGAGAAACCAAATCTGAAATAAAAATTAGGGCTAGGCAGTTTTCTAGATGGTGGCGGTAATTACTTTGCCTAATCCGACAGTCGCCTAGAAACGTTTCCTCAAGGAGCCAGGACTAGTTTCTTTCAATTTAGGTTTCTGTAAAAGAGATTTTTCGCAAAGAAAAGGCAGCATTTCAGGTGATGTACCCGGCATACTTTGGTATATTCTGTCAACATCAAAAAGAATAAATCTGGTTTCTTCCTCTGAAAATCAATCAAAACTTTTCAGCCGCACGTGTTTCTTCAGATCGCATGCTACAACAACAACGATTGCTAGACGATTATGAGTGCGGGCCCGCCATTTTTTCGGGAGGGTGGGTCGAAAGCTTTCTTAGGCAGGGCCTCGTTTTACATTTTTTTCCAATGCTACCTTTTCATAAACTTGATATAAAGCCTCCTTATTTGATTTTCAAGACCCTGGCCATTTTATATTGTCTTTATCATGGCTAACTCTTGTCAATTTGAAAGCTGAGCTTACAAGGCAAGATTGGGTTCAAGTCATCAAAGGCTTAAATTACCTTATTCAATATCAAATAGTGAAAACAGCACAAAACTAATAATGATACACTCGCCTCTTTCAATTCATATTATGATATTTCATGTTTCCTTGTCTCTTTTTTAATGTTTACTCTTGCAATTATGCATTAAGAGTCTTTTATTTTATTTTTCTTTTTCAAAACTCTTAGCTAATCTATTGTCACTCACAAATGATCAACAAGGCTCTACGTGTGATCCCTGGAAAACCTTTCTCTTCATATTTAACACAAAAGCGCGAATGTCACGTCCAATATTATCGCAACGATATGCGTATATGAAGGGGTTAATGGCCCCGTTGAAGTAAGCTATGGTCACTGCCCATAGAAAAGCAGTTTTATGACTTTCAGTTATTTCATTACTTAGCATGTTGTGAATAGTACCACTTATCAGGAGTATCAAAATAGGGAACCAGGATATGATGTAGATCATTATCACAGCGATGATAGATCGATTGACGGACTGTTCCACTTTGGCTCTTTCTTGCCTCTGCTTCGATCTTGGACCATCATTCAGCCTGTTGTCCACCTCATCAACGTGCCTTCTGACAAGTCCGTGGATCTTAAAATTCATGATGCATATAGCGATAAAGCAGGCTACAGCAATTACAGTGAACACACAATTTGCAATAGTCTTTACATAAGAAACTTCGAAGCAAAATGGAAGTGAAACGCTCATGCTGATGAAGCCACAGGCCACTGATATTTTAACAACCTGCTTGTTACTCGTGTACTCGTTGTACCTCAACCCCTTTGCCACGTGTAACCAGCGATCTCTCGATATCATACACAGAAGCATTAGACTTGTGCTGCAACTTGCTCCGTTCAAAAATGCAGTAATTCTATCGACGATGCAAGGCGTATAGTCCTTGAATGCTTCAGTAGCATATATGCTTTGTCCGAATAATGCTATTATGAAATCTGAAAGTGCCAAGCTGAATATTAGGAAGTACGTAGGTTGATGTAGTCTTTGTCTCGTGATTATAACGAACATCACTATACCATTTCCCGATACTGAAGTTACCATTACTGTAGTGTTTATCAATACGAAGAAGACTTTGCTCATAGTGTTAGATACTGGGACGACGAATCTAAAGGGACATTCCATTTTGAAGGAAGATTTCAAATTATTTCTCACTATTTGGTTAAATTAAAAAAAAGCTTTCTAGATATGAATCTTTATGTTTCTCTTGGTGATTGAAAGTGTATCCGTGAAAACGTCTTCTTATTCATGATAAAGAATTGTATTCTCTATAATCAAGAAGCTTAAATTCTATAACCTATTAGGAATAAGTTTTGTTTGAGACTTTTGATTGATGAACTTTTTTATTCTCTAAAATGTTAATCTTTTATCAGTGTTATAATGTTAGGGTAAGTGAAAATCTACAAAACCTTTTTATTCATATTCATTTACTATTTGTTTCATTCTCCTGGAAGCCTCAGCATTTGTTCTTTCTTCTGATCTTTCTAAAACAGAGAGCCTCTTAGACTTTCTCGAGAAATCGACAATTTAGTAGTTCCTTCAGATCACCGCCTCCTAGAAGCCAATACAAAGATTTTAAAGTAGCCTTATTCAGTTTTTGCGATATTCTCTGTTTGCTGCGTTGTGTTCTAATTCAGTTTTTAAAATTTCATACTCTGATGATTACCAGATATTCATTCCAATTCCTGTAAGGAATGTTGAGATAAAAAAGTGATTATTTTTCTTGAAGTGAGTCGTCACCAATGAATAATGGTTATCTTCGTAGTCAGCTCTGCCCTCTGCTTAATGTTTTCATCTTGTGATGACCAGAATATCATTGTGCTTTCTTTGTTAAGATCTTCTAAGATCAATTTGCTCACATGTCTTTGCTGAGACGTATCCAAATAATGATTTGATTATTTTATCCTCGAACAAAGATTGATCGTGTCGTCTAAACCCATTTCCCTGCTTTTTATTTCCTTCATATTTGATCTGAGTAAATATCTTTATATTTTTATCTATCAGTAAGTAAAGTGTTTTGCAAAAGTTTTATTGCCAACGTTAAGGCAACAGCTTTTTGCTAGATTTATTTCAAAGGACACGTCATAGATTTACAAAATTGATGTTAAAAAGCAAGCTTTCATCTGCCTAAAGAAAAGTAAAAAGATGTTCTTGACGAATCAGCGCATTTGTTCACTGACAATTCGTTCAATCAAATCGCTCGTAAAACAATAGAATTGAGAATCCAACAACTCAAGTGTCGTGAAAATGGCCGTAAAAACAACGCAAGAGCTGTGGAAAAATAACGTTCAGGGTTTCGTTTTTATGCCATAGACGCTTAAAGTATTTAGTACGATTCTTATATTTTTCAAATCTATAATAGTTTATCTAAATGATATTCATTAATCACAATGATGCATTAAATAATGGAACCAAATAATTGAAAGTCTGAAATAAAGTCTGAAAGTGCAAGGCTGAATATCAGACAGAAGGTCGGTTGATGTAGTCGATCTTGTGTAATTATAAATAGCATGACTATCCCATTTCCCAAAACTGAATCCATCAGTACTGCTGTGTTTATTAATACGAAGAAAACTTTGCTGGTAGTGTCTGTTAATTGGTCGATAAATCTAAAGAGGCATTCCATGTTGAAGGAATATGATACCTCTCTCTTTTGTTAAAGTGGATTATTTGTTTCTCAAGAAACTGGGCTATTTGGCGAATCAGCCAACCCATATTGCTTGAGCAAGGGGTAATTTTATGATTGGTAATGCAGAATTACAACGTAAATTCCGGCTGGTTCACCTGGGTCGAGGACCAAATGATCAACTACCTAATTGTCGTAATCACGATTAGGTCTTCAACTAGGGTTTTACCTTCAAAATGCAGGGCGTTCCGTGAGTTCAAAGACAGGGTATTCTGTGGATAATCTTTTTGACCACACCCAAAATATCAAGCAAGGGCTTGGCAACGCCCTAATAAAATGAAACGGATATCAAATAAGTTGATATTCGCTGCTTTAATTTAGCTTAAATGTTACAAAATTAGGAGTAGTAAATTCATGCAAATAAAACTTCATTTCAAACATAATATCACTATAATATCACACAAAAAGTAGGATCAATATCCCAAACATTACACATACACATCAGAGTGATAATGTGAGGACTATCTAAACAGAAAACATGATATTCTGATCAAACTACAAATTAGGAACTATCACCTATAGAACGGATGCCTTGAGAAAGAGTGAAAAAGATTCAGGCCTCTCAGTGTGGCCTTTTATAGGCCCATATAGCTTACAACAACAAGAGTAAGATATAAAATATTCTTTACTTAACTTCAAGCTAGTTGTCTTCTGTCTTTTGCAACATCAACATTAAGATTCTAAAAGCTTCCTTTCTTTCTTGCTAAGACTATTTGACAAATTTTTATCTTCCCTTTGTTTGATTTGATTATGTCGTTCAATCGATATGGAAAACGCGCCTCGTAAACTTGGAGGTATTTGCCAACACAGTATCAGAGTTAAATAACAATGTGCGTGTACGGGTCTTACCGCGCCAATTTCAAAAATGAAATTCGACCTGATGGACGCAGGACCTCAATGTGTGTCTTTTTCTAGTGGGAACCTGTAGGACTTGCTGCTTCAATGATTTTGCCAAAATGGATTTTGATTTGCTAAAGCTGCTTCAAGGTTCTTGTCGGGGAACTTTGGTCAAAGGCTTAGAAAGTATCTGCCCACTGTAAAAGCAGGTTCAAGGAGTGAGGTCAACAAATATTTCCACTGGGGCTGCAATATCAATCGCAATACATTGTCAAACAGACATACAGACAACCAACAATCAAACGCCGCCTACTGGCCGTAACCTAAAGCCCTTTGTTTGCAGTGTAGCTGCGAAACACGAGAAGACGAGATGGGTTTGTGAGTGCGAAAAGAAAACTTATTTGAAGGCAATGACTTCATAGATTTCATGAATATGGTTTTTTTACAGAATGAAAAGCAATAATGTTTTTAGTAGATCAATAAAACGAAATGATCTACATAAGAAATTTAATGCATAAAAATTATTTTTTGTGTGGAAACGCTAGGGTATTCTCTGAATACCCTGAATATCCAGACAAAATGCCATTGTCAAAAATGTGAAAACGCCAACTCTTTTTTTTGAGATAGGACAATGATAATATTTCCCGTTGTAGACCATACCTTTTGTATTAATAATTTGATGAAAGTAATATTTCAGTTCATTATCTTTATTGGAGCTTTTCCATCAAACAGTATGACTAGACCTTGGAAAGGTTAGTAAAAGGCCTTTTCAAGATTTAGCACTTTTCAACTCCAGGTGAGCTCTAAAAAGATGAATTCATTTGATATGTAATGCTGTTAACTTTAGATCATTCTAATTAATGATAGCCGATTTAGCCATTAATTGCTTCAATTATTTTTATGCTGAAATTCAGGTAACTTTGCTATTGAATTTTTACGTTTAGAAATATGTCAGGGATTTCGTTTTTAAATTCGAGGAATTGGATTCACCTATTTCAATTATTCAAAAATCATGAATGTGATTCCCTAACTTTATAAAACTTTATTTTAAAAAAGTAATTTCACATACTCCCACCTTTTCATTTGACCATTCACCTAAAAATTATCATGTCCAAAATGTAATCACTTAAAATGCCTTTGTAGGGAAAGCAACAATCACTTAACCCTATTATGGCCGGGGGGGGGCACAAAGTGCCGGCGGCAAATTAAAAATGCTGTATCTCCCAGGAAACACGTAATATTGTACTGAAACCTGTTCGACTTTTCCTCAAATTTATCAGAAAACCTTAAAAAAATTATTTTTGTTACTATCACACCTTTGCTGATCACGTGACACCTCTTTTGTCAACAAGTGGTCAGGTGTTAAAATGTTTTAGGGCCTATATTTCTGCAACTATAACTCATAGAGACTTGTTTTAAGTACCATTGGCTTTTTTTGACAAGGGCTTTTGAATGATATATAATTTATTAGTATTTTCTGACGTATGCAAAATTTAAAATCTATGATGTCATCAATGTTTATGACGTCATATCTATAAAAATCAATTATTTTTTTCATTTGAAATTTCTTTTTTGGCGTTCCTGAATAGAGATAAACTAGAAAAAATCCTATTTTTCAATCTGAATAGCTATTTTATCTTATTTTCTTTCATTGTAAAATTCATCGACTTGAACATTTATGGAAAAAATGGTAAAAATATAAAAAAATATAAAATAATGTCCAAAAAATTCATAGATTATGATTTGAAATTGGTTTTTGTTCATAAATAGACCATTTGAGAGGCAAAAATACAATAAGGATAGCTTCAATAACAAGCTAAATGCCTATAAGTAGTTATCATGGTTTTTCAGACTTATGACGTCACTGTCACGTCATTGGTAGCCATTATGGTTTTAAAAACACCATCAATCGATAGACCAAGTAAAGTTCTATAGTTCTACCACATTTCAAGCTTTTATCACGATCCTAACAGGAATTATAGGGGGCGGGCACAATGTGCCCCCCCGGTAGTACAAGGGTCCAAAAGGCCCGGTAGTAATAGGGTTAAAGCTTGCAAGTTTAAGTAAGGATTTACTTTCACGGAGTATGAAATAACTAATACGCTCTCTCTTTCCATATTTGAAGAGAGGACCAGTTGCATTTTAGTAAAACTCCATATCTGTAGGTTATCTTTAATTATTAATCCTTACTCACCTAATCTGAATATTACTAAAAACTTAAAGTAAATTCAGAATTGGTCCTAATCACACATGTCAAGAGAAAACAACAAAGATCTGTATTTTCATAATTGATAAGGTAAAAAGGAAGCTGAATTAAAGAGCAACATTTACAACATCAATCAGAATAGTTTTTTAATATAGACGGTGCTTGGATAAGGGTTTTAATTAATAACTAAAAATATACGATTACTCTTCAACAGAATAATATGAAGTCGATAAAAGTAGCCCTTCATATTTCTACATATTCTCCAGTTGCATATCTGTATGCTTGATCTATCATGGAAAAATAGCATGTTCATTAATGAAGTAAATTATTTTTAGCAATCTTTAGAATGGTTTTCTATAGTTGTTTGCACTCTTCAACTGCCGTAGTAGGCTATGCTTGGATTCTTTTAAAGCTTTCAGCCTCTCATTTGCGTTGAGTTTAAATCATTGATTTTTCACATTCTTATTCAATGTTCGAGAATGGATGGTTATGCGACTACTGATAGGAATGGGTAGTTATGCAGGGGTGGATTTAGAGGGCTGCTAAGTGCTTTTTACAAATTGTTTTGATGACTCTGTGTTTTTGTTTTTAATCATCTGCATGTAAAGTTTTGCCTTATTTCCGATTTTCCTTGCAATCGATCGAATTCTCGCAAAACAAATTCAACGTCTATTATTGTCGCTGTTTCTGAGTCCGATTTTTTTTAAGTCCAAAGCTCCAGACTTTTGGTCCGTGATTTACTCTTACATCTTGCTTTAATGTAAGATTTTAAGGGGAGCAACTCTTTGATTACAAAAAGTTCTATTAGCCAATAAGAATCGCTTATTAAGGTTCGAAACAGTTTCTCAAAAAGTGCGGGAACACTATGGTTTTAAAATAAGCTCTTAACTAATCATATTGCTCATAAAGAGTTGCTCAAATTCCTTCTGAACCCCTCGAAGATCGAGGAAGAGTTGCTCGAGCAACTTACTGACCATCTTCTACTGTCTTCGGCTCTATCGAGTGCCCTTGAATCGTTGCTGCTATAGAGTTAATTAGTGATAACGTCAACAAAAAATATTTTTAGAATTTTGGAAGTTTGGGTCCGTAATCTGAAATAGCTTCAAAGATAACATCGCATGGATGCAAAATCACCTCTGTATATTGAATATTGACTGAGCTATGACCATTTTCAAATTCGACTTTCAATAGGAAATCCCTGTATTTTTCGGGTGGTTCTAAACTTTATGATTTAGGTGTAAGCAATAGGCATAAAAGTGTGCAAAATAACATATATAACAGCACCAGGATAGGATTCAAAAGAAAGGGGCTTTTTTTATTTATTGGAAAAAGTTGAAATTGTCAGAAGTGAATTTAGCGTATTTGAGTGTCTACCGGAGCAAATATGCTTGGGACTCTACTAAAATCTCTTTGACTGGAATACTTTGGTTGAGCTTCTTTCATACACTGGCTGACAAGAGAGTCTCGTTATTCTTTGATCAATAATCAGTAAAAAACTTTTGCTATTCGGATGTTCGGCAGGATTTGCTGATTCAGGCTGGAAAAACCTTTGTCTTAATGTTTGAAATAAAAGCACGAATGTCTTGTCTAACATTATCGCAGCGATATTCGTATACGAAGGGGTTAATGGCTTCATTGAAGTAAGTCCTGGTCGCTGTCCATGCAAAGGCTGTTCGTAACTCTTGTGCTATATGTTAATCATATAAGTTACGTATGGTGACAGTTGCCAAGAGAATAATCATAGGGAACCAAGATATTCCATAGACCATTGTTACTGCGATAATTGATCGATTGACTGAGCGTTCTACTTTGGCTTTTTTTGCTTCTGCATGGATCTGGTGCAACCAACTGGGCTATCATTCTGTCTGTTAATCTCCATCTCATTAAAGTTGTTTCTCACAAGTCTGTTGACCTTTACGACGGATGGTACAGATAGCTATGAAGCAGGTTATAAAATTTACAACGAGCCTTTAAGAGCTGAAGATTTGCATAGTTTTGACGTCGAAGCAAAACAAACCCTTTGCCATTTGCAGCCAGCCATTTCTCGATATCATACACAAAAGCATTAGACTTATGCTCCAACTCGTTCAGTTAAAATGCGACAATCCTATCGATAGTGCAAGATTGAAAATCTTTAAATGCTATTTCTGTAGCATGTATGCTCTGTTCGAATAATGCTATTATGAAATCTGATAGTGCAAGGATGAATATTTGGTAATGTGTAGGTTGATGTAGTAGTTGTCTCGTGATGATAAGGAACATGACTATCCCATTTCCCAATACTAAAGCTACCTCTACTGTTGTGTTTATAAATACGAAAAAGACTTTCTCTGTGGTGCTGGTTAGTGGGACAATGAGTTTTGAGGAGCATTGTATTGTGAGAAGTTTTTCAAATGACGCCTCTCTCTGATAGAGTAAAATAAATTCCTTCTAGATTTTAGTTCTTCCTTGTTATTTGAGTTTTCTGCAATATCTTCTTCTTCTTTATGATTAAGAGACATTAGGTCTCTTTTACTTAATAACTAATCCACATTTTGTAAAACATTTTGATAGGGATCTTTAGCTTCGGGCTGAGTCTCGTGTGTTTCATATTTCATATTTCATATTCACAATTTTGAGAGAAAGTAGTCACCTTTGCCCAAAATTGTGTTTTCAAATCTTTTTATCTCCATCTTTTCTTGTTCTCTACTATTGATTCTACAAATATAGTTAAAATCTCCGATTTTCCTTCAAATTCACAGGAAGTCGGCGCGTTGAGTCTCTATAAAGGTTCATTTTCAAGGCACTGACTGTTGGATATCGGTACATCATGGCTTACTGTTGTTGATTTAAGAGCTGAGAACCCAAAACAAGATGGGACATGTATTGAAAGACTCTACCTTGTCTTATTCAATATGAAATTACGAGAACAGCACAGCCTTGATACTGACGCACTGGGCTCTATTCATATCATAGTATTTCATTTCTGTTTTCCTCCTATTACTCTTCTTATTATCAGGTGAGTGTTGTTCAGAGTCTGTTTCTCTTTTTCAGAATTCTCAGCTATTTCCTTATCAGTAGTGACCGATAACATTTCAATCTCAAATGCTTAATATAACTATTCGCGTAACCCTGGGAAAACCTTAGTCTTCATGCTCGACACAAAAGCACAAATGTCACGTCCAATATTATCACAGCGATATGCGTAAATAAAGGGGTTAATAGACCCATTAAAGTAGGCCATTGTCACTGCCCATACAAAAGCAATTTTAAACCAAGGAGGTTTATCTTTATCTTGCGAGTTATATACACCACTTACAGCCATGAGAATGAGAAACGGGAGCCAAGCTAAGCTGTAGGCCATGATAACAGCAATAATAGATCGATTGACTGACCGTTCTACTTTCGCTCTTTCTTGCCTTTGCTTTGATCTTGTGCCATCACCTTGGCAATCATCCTATCTGCTGTTTTCCATCTCATCAAAGTGGCTTTTGACAATTCTATGGACCTTAAAATTCATGATGCATATAGCTATAAAGCAGGTTGTAGCAGTTACAGTGAACACAAAAATTCCGAAAATCTTCATATACTTTTCTTCGAAGCAATATGGAAGTGCAGTACATATACCAATGAAGCAGCAAGCCACTGATATTTTAATAACCTGTTTATAACTCGTATATTCGTTGTACCTCAACCCCTTTGCCACGTGTAGCCAGCGATCTCTTGATATCATACACAGAAGCATCATACTTGTGCTGGCACTTATTCCATGCAATGATGCAATAATCTTATTCTCAATGCAAGAGGTACTTTTCTCGGAAGCTGTTTTAATGGTATATGTGCTCTGTCCAATTAATGCTATTATGAAATCTGAAAGTGTCAGACTGAATATCAAGTAGTACGTAGGTTGATGTAGTCGTTGCCGTGTTATTATAACGAACATGACTATTCCATTCCCAATAACAGAAGTCATCATTGTCGTTGTATTGATTAATACGAAGAAGACTTTGTTTGGATTGTTTGTTATTGGTTTGAGGAAGTTCAAGGGGCATTCCATATTGAAGAATATTTTCAAAGTATGCCTCTCTGATTGGTTAACTTGAATCAAATGTCAATTCTTATGCTTCTGTTGCTAATTTATACTCTACCAAAATACTATCTCCTTCTTCGTTACCTATCTTCTTTCTTATTGGAAGAAATAAAGCCTCAAACCTTTTCTTGGCCTGACTCCTCAATTGCTTCCGTACTTGGTCGCTTTGATCTTATCAACAATTAAACATATTGCACTACAACCTGTTAATAATGTAATTGTCACCCGGTTAACAAAAAGCATAGTTTTTAGCTTCAATATATGTTGCTAGTCCTTCCTTTCAGCTTAATTTTTCAACCAATCACGTGCCAATCCCTTTCATCTATGTATGATTTCAAATAATACTTATGTAAACCTAAGAAATTAATGAACAATCAAACACCTACAGCTTTGCTGGTGCTCGAAAAGATCTTAGTAGGAGAAGGATGCTCTATTTTCAATTAATCTCCATTGTGGAGTTCAAAGGGCGTAGGTATTCAATTTCCTATTTTATGTCCAAAGACTTGTGGATGATCATATAAAACCAGGTTTTTGAAATGAGGACAAAGTTTATACAGAAGATGCACTTCTCAATTTACATATCTATATGATCTACATACGCAAGGTACATGTTCGCTACATACGGCTAACTACAGTGCATGGGGTTTATAATGAGTAATGCACAGGTGAGAGATAGTGAGACCTCGCAACTCAGCATTTTGTGAGAATTGCTAATTTGTGTAAGTTTTGGATGAGCTAATGAGGGACAGAGAAAGTATGTGCTTTCCCCTTCGCCAACAGCCTTTAGCAACCCTCCAGGTAGGCTTTGCTGCCATATCAAAAAGGCATTTTTTTGTTGCCATTTTAAAGCGAGGATCTGAAAGTCTAGGGTCGTGGTGAAAGGTAAATGCAAACGATTACACAATGATAAAACAAATGTTTCGAGATACACAATTTTTTAACAAACTACATGCAGTATGTTGGGTTCTGGAAGTGTCATTAGTATGCAGGGTGTAGTTTTTGTCAGGGATACTTGTTCTTGTAAGTTCTGGGTGAGCCAGTTAACAATAGAGGTAAGCATGTGCTTCCTCTTCCACCTGCAGCCTGAAACCTTCTAGATTGCGCTGCTCGCTTTGTGCAATTAAAGCACTTAATTCCTACCAAGACGCCACCCTCAACCAATCGGCTAACACCCAAGTGTAACATTATCTTTTACCGGAAAAACCCTTAAGTCATGACTTTGAGTGATCATAACTCAACAGCAAAAACACTGATCGGAAATTTTTGCCTTAGAATGAACGCATCGAGCTCTATCGAATGAGATCATAAGAAAGTAAGGCAAGAGGAACTTTATAACACTTTACTCTCAACTCTAAAAATGAAAAGATAATGTTGAGTGAAAAGAACAAATTTGTTCCCAAGTTATATTGTCTTGTATCTGTGGAGAAAAATGTTTCAGTAGGTCTAAAATAATTTTTTTTTTAAGGTTTGGAGTGGCAAATGTATGATTCTCTGCAATTGAAAATCATCATTCCGACCTATCACAAGTATCACTGCACAAGACAAGTTTATCATGGCACGTATCTATTATTACTGGTCATTGGAAAAAGGTAAGAAAACTCTTTGATGGCTGCATTTGATTAGAGAATTACATTATCCTATTAAATATCAAATGTTAGAATAGTACAGCATTATAACTGATGAACCAGGCTCTTTTAGTTCATATCATGATTTTTCATAGTTGTTTCTCTTCTTTATACTTTTTTCCTTTTCCGAATGTCAGTTTTTCAGTATCTGTTCCTCTATTTCCGAATTCTATGCTGCTTGATTGTCACTAGCCGTTAAAGGTTTTTAACTCTTTAATATTCAACAGGGCTCTACGTCTGACCTAGGGAAAACCTTTCTCTTCATATTTAGCACAAAGGCACGAATGTCTCGACCTATATTATCACAACGATATGCGTATATGAAGGGGTTAATGGCACCGTTAAAATAGGCCATAGTCATTGCCCACACAAAAGCGGTTTTAAAACTCCGAGTTGTTTTAATATTTTGCAATTTGTGTATAGCACCATATATAATGAGTATGAGGATAGAAAACCAAGATATGCTGTAGATCACGATTACAGCGATAATAGATCGATTGACAGACTGCTCCACTTTGACTCTCTCTTGCTTCTGCTTAGATCTTGCGCCATCTACAGGGCCATCATCCTGTCTGTTGTTCTCAATTTCATTAAAGTGGTTTTTGACCAAAAAGTGGATCTTAACATTCAAGATGCATATAGCTATAAAGCAAATTATAGCAAGTACAACGAATAGAAAACCACCGAGAAGAGCTATATAGCTCACTTCGAAGAAAAAAAGCATTGCTATGCTCATACTAATGAACCAGCAGGCCACTGATATTACTATAATCTGCTTTTTACTCGTGTACTCATTGTACCTCAATCCCTTTGCCACGTGCAGCCAGCGATCTCTCGATATCATACACAGAAGCATTATACTTGTGCTGCAACTCACGCCGTTCAAATATACAATCATTTTATCGATAATGCAAGAAGTATAGTCCTTGAATGCTATTTCAGTAGCATATATGCTCTGTCCGAATAATGCTATTATGAAATCTGAAAGTGCTAAACTGAATATCAGGTAGTACGTAGGTTGATGTAGTCGTTGTCTTGTGATGATAACGAACATGACTATCCCATTTCCCAATACTGAAGTCATCATTACTGCTGTGTTTATTGATACGAAGAAGACTTTGTTTGTGGTGTCTGTTAATTGGTCGACAAATGTAAAGGAACATCTCATTTTGAAGGATTACGATACCTCTCTCTTTCATCAACACGGAAAAAAGCTTGTACATCTCAATGCTTATGTCTTTAGCTTCTTCTATCCGTGAAGCTTTCTTCTTATTTAATATATATATATCAATTCCCTATAATCAAGAAGCAAAAAGCCTACATCCTGTAGGAATGAACTCTGTTAAGCCTTTAATTCATGCAGTTTTCAATTCACTGGAATCTTTTATTCATAAATGTTGTAATGTTGCTGAGAGTCTATTAAAATCACCCAGAGCTTTCTACTAATCTTTATTTTTCATCTGATCTTGAATGAGTAATTCTAATTATCCAGCATTCTCCAAATACCCAAAAGGTCAACATCTCTTCTTGCCACCTCTTCTGAGATCATTGGAAGTTATGCAAAAAGTTTCTTTGCGTTGAATCTCTTTCACTATCTCTTATTCAAATATATCTATTTTACCTGAAATATTTTCCTATAAACTGTAAAAAGAACTTTGAAATAAATATTTGTTGAATTTATCCTTAGTTAACTACTAAAAACCAAAATTTAATTTTTTAAATGATCTTAAAGACTGAATCGTCTTTTCGCCTTACTCTTCTTGTCAACTAACTAAAAACGTTAAATCAATTTCACCCAAATCATTTTTGGCTCGATTCTTCTAAACCACTTAACTTGTGGTTTCATTCTTTTTGTTTTACATCTTGATAAATACTCTTTATGTTTCTAGTACTTTTAAAGGAAGGCTTTTTTAAAAGTTTAATTGCAAACGTTCTTACTAGTTTCTAAATCCATTTCCTATCAGATTGTTACAATTGATGCTCCAGGCACCTGTTTTTTATAATGGATTTATATTCTCTTTTGGTGAAGGGCGGGCTGGCAGCAAAAACCCAGGGTTGCTGATTTGAAAACGGGGCCCGCCAAAGGCAATAGCAACGTAATTCATTGCCTAAAATAGTCTATGAATATACCTTAGCCTGGTAAGCAAAACAATAGCTAATCAAAAAATCCAACAAAGCACAGTAATTGATATTTGAATTCATATAAACATTAGATAATTAGTTCTCTTTTGACTGTTGGCAACAAACATGCATACCTATTGATAATTTCCTGATGAGCTATTGGGAAGTTTTTCTCCTCTCTTGAAATAATCATCAGTGATCCGAGGTGTGGTTGTCTAACGGTCGCTCTAAGTCCAATCTTTATTATTTTCAGTTTGCTGAAAAGTCGTTTGTATGATACTTGTGTACTGCTCAGCGTCGTAACTATTTTATAGGCAACGTAGAGACCTGAATACGACAAGACGTGCATGTGATACATATTCAAAGTTTTGAAAATTGGTAGAAAAAAGGGCCTTGAAACTCTTAAACAGCACACTAAGGCCTTTCGGACTTGTGTCCTCCTCAGAGTGTGCCTTATGAAATTTACTTTTGAAATCCATACAAGTTCCAAGTGCTAAGTCCAAATTCAAAAACGCCAAACCAACCCTTACACTGAGGCAGCCACCTAACCTCTCCTCCATCCTTACACGAGCTAAATTTACATCGAAAACTTCTCTATCACCTAAATCTTTACCTGGAGTTTTCTTATGCAACAATACCCGCTGTAAACTTTGCAAACTTTACTTAAGACCCGTTAACCATTTTACAACAGCTAATGGAATAGATTGGCGAATAAAAGCACACGTAGCCTGCAAAAGTACAAATGTTGTATATTTTCTGTCTTGTAATATGTGCAGTGGAAATATGAACTATATTGGCCAAACAACAAATCTACAAAAAATACTCAATAACCATATTTCGGAATCAAGGACATCAAGGACATCATATTGCATCTTTCCGTAACACATTTATGAATGTAAAATGAAAGACAATAGTCTAGAGGAACCTTTTTTCAAAGCTTACGTATTTTTTCAATTAAATGACCCAAGAATGCTCTTACGTCATTAAGTGCAAACTTTTTAAAGCTGGACACAGCCTTCTTAACAATTAATGAATACTTAGTCTATCGATAATAACCATTCAGGAAATAGTTAATCTTTTCAATAATTTTTAGTGTTATATATAAATCTTAAGATAGTTTCCATTTTAGAAAATCATAAGACACACTCTGAGGAGAGCATAAGTCCAAAATGCCTAAGTGTATTGTATAAGAATTGTGTTTCACTGCCTCTTTTTTCTACAAATTTTTAGTACCAAGTTTTAAATGCACATTGAACACAGACTTGGCAAGGCTTGCTTTCTTCAAGGCAGGTGGTAGCTGCTTTGATGGATGTGGTTCTGGTTCCTGATGAAATTCCTGTATTGCCTTCCTCTTCTGACTGTTCAGAAATTTTCATATCAATTTGAACTTGAACTCTGGCATTTTCCTCATCGAAAATACCTCCTGATACCTTTCAATCACTGTTGTTGAACTTATTTTTTTATACAATTGAGCAAACGACTGTAATTCTCGCCGTTACTGAGCTAAGTTTACTTCTTACATATTTGCAATCTTGCTGAAAAGCTTCGGGTCATATCGTAGCTACTCTTCTACTTCTTGGAATCTCCATGGTTCAAGAAGGGCCATGGCTTTGTAAGGATCTTCGTTGTTTGAAGATCATTGTTCAATCTCTGTAGCTACTATAACTAGCGCTGTTTTGTAGAGATCAATTTCGAAGCGCACTATGGCTGTGCCAAGTGATTCAACTTCTTCCTAGCCTTTATCAATCGTTAACCTCTCTCGCTTACTTAATCTTTTTTCGTTTAGCTCTACTGCAACCACGTATCCTTAATTTATGACACTGAGAGCAAACTCCTTGGCCTTCTTATGGGTATCAACGAATGTCTTTCTGATATTACATAGGCTTGTCCCAAGAATCTATGTCATTCGATAAGAGGTCATAACATCTAGACCTTTTATTGGAAGGTATTTCGAAATTGGAGTAGAATACTGAAACAGTCTTATGAAGACAAATGCGGTCAGTATTGTTTCAAATTTGATCCAGTTTTCATAAAGTGCTTATGCCTCGTAATTAGCTTTATGGTTTAAACTCTTTGCATGATGTCATTTTCTTGAGGGTCTGTAGCAGAACAATGAATTGCTCTGGCACTGGGCTGTCATATGCGCCAAAAATGTTTCTCAACGCTCTATCTTTGGACCAGCATCTTGTCTCACCAATCTTTTGAAGCTTGTTACGTATTTATTGTGGACATTCTCTCCAGATATCCATTCGTTTATGTGAGAACTCATGAAGGTAGCAGTAGAGTTCAAGATGCCAAAAACAATTCTGGTCTGCTCTGAATCAGATGTGCACCTGGCCATTACAAAATACAGAACGTGGGCAAAACAATTGATGTAGACAGAATTGGGTTATGCTTGCCTGATTTCAGCCTAGGGACCCCCATAGGCACCTGACATGTCGGAAGATCCGTCAAAGGAATCACCAATCATGGTTGCCATTGTTGAGCCATCGCTTTCAGGCTGTTTCTTCAGTATTTCATAAAGTGTTGCAGCAGTGGAAGATCCCTCGACACGTAAAACAGTATAGATGCTTATGCACAACACCAGACTTTACGTAACGAAGTACAACGGCGTGTTAGTCTTGAAATGTGAAATCCTATGTAGCTACTATCAATTTAAACGCTAAATTTGCCTGCTTCAAGAATATCACCAACTATCTTTTCTCGTATAAATATGGAGCATATTTTAAAAAGCTTTGCCACAGTGTTCTTTGAGAGGAACGATACAAATGATCCTCTGCCCCTTTGTCCCGATTTACCGGCCTTTTTGTTCGATTTCTCTTCCTAATAATCTTCTCTACAAGACGTTTTAGGATATCGTCGTACTTGCTCAAAAGTAATACCGATTCCAGATAAATTTCTATGGTTAGCCTCAGTATCTTCAAGAAGAGCAGCACCCTTACTTTGATAGAATCTCAATACAGCATTTGGCTTTACCAAAAACAATATTATGTCAATCAACTGATCAATTACTTTCCTTTTATTCAAAACGTCTGGTTACCTGTGTAACTCCAGTCTAGCTACAGAGTACACTCTCAAACGTGTCTCGACCATGCAGCAAAACAACGCAGATAAAACATCGGCTGTTGAATGAACTACGGTTTGCTAAATAAATAAATGAATAACAAATTAGATAAGTACGTATATATACAACTACTTAAATGAAACAAAACACAGAATTATCAAAAATATAAACGAAGTAATGAACGAAACATAAAAAAGAAACTTAAATAAAACTACTTAAAATTTGTTTCCCACGTAGCTATAATTAGCTGCAAACAGGCCTAACTGGCCAGGCGAACGCCCCAAAAGACACGGTTGTCTTTTGTGCATTGGTCTTCAATGGTCTTGCAACTGCCCCGAGACACGGGTGCACAAAGCTTTTATAGCCACGTGTTTCCCATTTTTAACAAAGAAACTACACAAAAAAAAATAATAACAAGTGGTATAATGTAATATAATGAAACACTGGAAAACAGTAGAGCAATGCAAACATATAATAGAACAAAGACAACAGCATGGCAACATGAACAAAAAAAAGGCAAAGGTTCATTGCGCACGTAACAGCCTGTTTTTAGAATGCTTCTTTTTCCAAGATGCAAGGGAGATCTTTTTATGAATCCAACGCAGCAGGTCTTGTAAAGTAAGATTCCTCTTTATATATTTCCTCGTCTGCTGATACCTTTGATGATATATCGGGAGCATGGTTTACACTCTCATAGTTGACTATATCAGTTGATTCGTCAAGGCTTTAGTGCCATTTGAAGAAGTATCAGCTTCAGTTTGGTTGGAAATTGCTTGTTCAACTGTTCCTTTTTCATCTTACTGTTCTGTTTCGAATGACATCTATGCAAAACTTTCATCGTCGTCCATGCCAGCAGATGAATATTTGGAAGGCTCACACTCGGCTTTTTCACTAGACTTAAGTTTTCTGACCGATGACTCAATGGTGAATGATGCATCTCCTGTAGTTGCCGCTGTTGCTTCTCCATCGTGGACTCTTCAAAAATATACGAAAACAATTTAATGATTTGAAGGAGCAATAAACGTTGTGATTTAGTACTGTTATTGGTACTGTTTGCCTTGCTACTGGGTATACAGCGTAACTCTTGGGGGATGGTATATTTTTGTGTTTGAAAGAAAAGTAAACGTACAACAGCTTACCTTTTTGATTATCATGTCCTGATTTATGTCTTTATTTTTTCTTTCTCAACGGGGCACTTTTATTTTCTACTGCATCCATTGAATATCAATTATGCAATAGAAATAGAACATAATTCGTAGATTAAAAGTAAAGCACAAGGAAGAGATAAATTAAATAAATCTACGCTATTTGAAGAGTAAAGGTCTTTGATTTTGAGAATGAAGAATTAGAATTGAAAATGAAGAGGCCCGGGTCGCAATTGCAACTTAGCATCCCTGCCAGTCCGCTACTGTATCTTATGTCTGTGCAAAGTTACCGAGTCGTAACTTTAGAGGTATGGAGACTAGTAGTACCACTTTCTAAAAATGACAGTAAGGGAATACTTGGAATGTGTTGCGCATAGAAGTAAAGTTTCGTGGTTACATCTCTTTGCTGGACAAAGTTATAGAATAATCACCTTAGGGACCTGGGAACTAGTTACCCGTTCTATAAATAGCAACGGAGGAATCATTCTTTGAGAGCTCTCAGTCTCTTGTTTTCTGCGCAATTGCATTGCTTATGAATACCAATTTCTATCGCAGTACCTCATTGTTGAGCAAAGTTATTGAATGGAATTACTTTCAGGAACCCGGAACTAGTAACCAGTTCTAAAAAAACAATAGGGACATAATTTGAAGGGGACTTCTAGTCCATCTATTTCTACACATTGCGTTGCATCTACATACAATGTTTCATTGCTGAGTCAATATGCTGAGCAAAGTCTTTGCACTGAGAACTTACGGGAAATGGAGCAAAAGGGCATTGTACTCCATTCTTGAATTAGAATCTGGTGCGTTTGGAAAATAGAATGCACCCTGTCGTCTTGTTCGCTTTAATCTGGGCATGTAAACAAATTTTTATGCATATACCACTATTTTTGCTATTTTTCCATTATTTCTTTACTATAAGGCTTCAGCATAATTTTTTCCAACAAATTTCGAAATTAACGACTTTGAGTGATCATAACTCATAATCAAAACTTTAATCGTATATTTCTTGCCTTGGAATCAACAAATTTTGCACTATCGAAAAATATCATTAGAATATAAGGTCAAAACGCACTTTATTACACTTAACTCTAAACTCTAAAAATACAAGGATAATATTTTAATGAAAAGTACAAGTTGGTTTCCAAATGATATTGTTTTGTATCTGCTGAAAAATATATCTGGATACGTAGGCGTGAAATAGTATATGTTTGAAGGTTCTGAGAGTGGCAAAGATTAAATATTATCGCTGCGACTTGTACAAAACGTTTTGATCATGCCACGTATCTGCTATCACTGGTCATGGGAATAAGGTATGAAAAATTTTTCAAATGTTCAAAAGGGCTTTACAAGGTTCCTGGGAAAATATTTCTCTTCATATTTAACACAAAGGCACGAATGTCACGTCCAATATTATCGCAACGATATGCGTATATGAAGGGGTTAATGGCCCCATTGAAGTAGGATAGGGTCACTGTCCATACAAAAGTTGTACGCAACTCTGTTGCTATATCTTTATCATACAACTTAGATATGGTGACAGTTACTAAGAGTATGAACATAGGAAACCAAGCAATACTGTAGACCATTATTACAGCGATGATTGATCGATCGACTGAGCGTTCTACTTTGGCTCTTTCTTGATTCTGCATTGATCTTGTGCCCTCAATTTGGCCATCATCCTACCTGTTGTTCTCCATTTCATCAAAGTGGCTTTTGACCAGTCTATGGACCTTTACGTTGATGATGCAGATAGCTATAAAGCAGGCTATACCATTAACAACGAACCCTACAGAGCTAAAGATTTGCATATATTTGACGTTGAAGCAAAAAGAAATGCAATACCCATGCTGATGATACAACAGGCAACTAATATTATCATAACCTGTTTATTACTCGTATACTCATTGTACCTCAACCTCCTTACCACGTGCAGCCAACGATATCTTGATATCATACATAGAAGCATCAAACTTGTGCTGCAACTTGCTCCGTTCAAAAATGCAACAATTTTGTCTACAGTACAAGAGGTAGAGCTTTTTAATGCCATTTCAGTAGCGTACATGCTCTGTCCGAATAATGCTATAATGAAATCTGATAGCGCCAAGCTGAATATTAGATAGTATGTAGGTCGATGTAATTGTTGTCGTGTGATGATTACGAAAATGACTATCCCATTTCCAAATACTGAGGTTATCATTACTGTTGTGTTGATCAATACGAAGAAGATTTTACTTGGTACGTCTGTTAATGGGTTGATCAATCTCAAGTAACATCCCATTTTGAAGGCATAAAAAGGACACGGAGGGTTATACTAAGAGTGGGGGGAGTTAGAAAAATTTTCAAATAATAGTTAGAGGGGGGGACACGATTAGGCACCCAAGAGTAGGTTGATGCAGTCGTTGTCTTGAAATTATAATATCCCGAGAGACTTTTGAAAAATTATAGACTAATACAAGCCATTTTTGAAGCAAGATTTCAAATTAGACCGCTATTTTTGGTGGATTTAAGGCTTTAAGTGGATTCAAAGCTTTCTTGACATCAGTTCCTAGATCTCTTTGGGTTAGAGAAACTCTTCCATAATGTCTTCTCTTTCTTTATTACAGAAATATCAATTCTTTATAGGAAAAAGTCTTATAGCCTTTGACCTCTTACTTAGAAGCACACTTTGCTCAGCCTTTTCATTCAAAACTTATTATTCTCTGGAGACATGATTTTATTTATGAGTGTCGTAATGTTACGGCAAATCTGCGAAGATCCCCAAAACTACTTTACTTATTTACATTTATCATTTGCTCTCGAATGAGTTATTCATTGTCCGGGAATCTTGTGCTGAAGTTCTTACTCTCTGTTAGAAGCCAATAAAAAGATCTCAAAGTTACCTTATTCATTTTTTGTGCTTTTCTCTGTTTGTTGAAATATATTCTAATGCAGTCTTTGAAATTTAATACTCTCATTGCTTTCAGATATTCATTCCATTTTTACAAGATCTGTTAAGGTAAAAGAAGTTTTTTCTTGAAACAAGTTGTCATTAATAAATAATTGTTGTATTCGATGTCAGGTCTGCTTTCTGAATTATTATTCCATCTTCTGATGATCAGAGTATCTTTTCTGCTTCTTTTTTTGATATCTTCTAAGAACAATTCGTCCACACCTCTTTGCTAAAACGTATCCAAATAATGATTTGATTAATTTTACCTCGAATCGAGATGGATCGAGCCTTCTAACTCGAATTTCTCGCCCTATATTTGATTTGAATAAATAGTCTTTATCTTTTGATCTATCAGCAAGTAAACCGTTTTTGAAAAGTTCTATTGCCAATATAGAGCCAGCAGCTTTTTATTGGATTTATATCAAAAGACACGTCATGGTTTTACAAGATTGATATTGAAAAGCAAGCTTTCATCTGCCTAATGAAAGTTAAAAAGATGTTATTGACAAAGCAGGACATTTGTTCACTAACAATTCGTTCAATCAAATCGCTGGTAATACAAAATATTTGAAAATTCAACTATTCAAATGCCGTGAAAATGGCCGTCAAAACGACGCAAGAGCTGTGGAAAAAATAACGTTTCGGGTTTTGTATTTATACTGTAGACGCTTAAATTATTTAGTACGATTCTTACATTTTTCAAATCTAGAATAGTGTATCTGAACGATATACATTAATCACAATGATGCATTCAACACTGTCCTTGAAAGTGGAAAGATATTGATATATTGACAAGCTGCTTTAAGTAAGGTAAAGAAACACACACAGACCCATTGTTTCCATCACCATACAATGGGGCAACATGCCTCAAATTGTTAAATGCAATGGAATAATTAAGCGCGAGTTAGCGTTATCCTTCTAAATTCTGTTTTACATGGGAAATCAAACATTTGCAGCATTTTGTTTCTGTGATACGGTTTTGGTCGGCACACCAAGATTAGATTGTGATGATTTTTTTGGAATAAAAGATCTGGCCCAAGTATACTTGAAAGCATGACAAATAACGCTAGTATTCTCACCACCTATTATCCTGATTATCACCGATAACCCTATATTTTTTATCACAACAAATGCAAATCAGGATTGGGGAACAGCAGTGGGGAACACAAGAAATGTAAGTCAAGATTTCGAACGAAGGAAAGATGCAAGGAATCAACAACCTGAAAGCAACTTTGGTCAGAAAAAGAAAGTTACGATAATTAGGGACTCGATGCTTAAACAAATACAAAGAAAAGATATTAACTATAACTTACAAGACAACGTCACCTACGTAAAAACCTTCCAAGGTGCCTCCAGCAAAGATATGTCGTCCTACATCGAGCCAACCCTCAAGTGAAAACCAGATGAAGTAATCCTTCACTGCGGAACGGCCGATTTAAGATATGAGGAGTCGAAGGAGATTGCTGAAAGAATTGTAGGAATCCCTAAAGAGATTGAATGACGTGGACAAAATCAATTGTATCAGGACTTATCAGAAGAACAGAGATTCACCCGAATTGGAGACTAAAAGAAGAGCAGTAAATTTGTTTCTTGGGGAAATGCTGCTAGGAAGTCCAACAAGATTCATTAAGATTTTGTATCGAAATATTTGTGCTTTGACAGTGTTGCTTTTCTATTATCATTATTATTAATGCTCTTAACGACATGAAAGCAAACTTTTTAAAGCAGGACACAGCTTACTTAACAATTAATAAATACTTAGTCTATCGATAATAACAATTCAGGAAATAGTTAATCTTTTCAATAATTTTTAGTGTGTTATATAAATCTTTGAGATAGTTTCCACTTTAGAATATCATAAGTCACACTCTGAGGAGGACATAAGTCAGAAAGGCCCAAGTGTGCTGTATAAGAATTGTGTTTCATTGCCTCTTTTTTCTACCAATCTTTAGTACCAATTTTCAAACGCACATGGAACACAGAGTTAGCAAGGCTTGCTTCCTTCAAGGCAGGTGGTAGCTGCTTCAAGGGATGTGGTTGCGGGTGGAATTCCTGTATTGGCTTCCTCTTCTGACTGTTCAGAAATTTCAATATCGACTTAAAATTGAACTCTGGCATTTTCCTCATCGAAAATACCTCCTGATACCATTTCAATCACTGTTGTTGAACTTATTGCTTTATACACTTGAGCAAACGACTGAAACTCTTTCCGTAACTGAGCTAAGTTTACTTCTGACTTATTTGCAATCTTGCTTAAAAGCTTTGGATCATATCGTAGCTACTCTTCTACTTCTTGGAATCTCCGTGGTTCAAGAAGGGCCATGGCTTTGTAAGGATCTTCATTCTTTGAAAATCATTGGTCAATCTCTGTAGCTACTATAACTAGCGCTGTTTTGTAGAGATCAATTTCGAAGCGTGCTATGGCTGTGCCAAGTGATTCAACTTCTTCCTGGCCTTTATCAATCGTTAACCTCTCTCGCTTACTTAATCTTTTTTCGTTTAGCTCTACTGCAACCACGTATCCTTAATTTATGACACTGAGAGCAAACTCCTTGGCCTTCTTATGGGTATCAACGAATGTCTTTCTGATATTACATAGGCTTGTCCCAAGAATCTATGTCATTCGATAAGAGGTCATAACATCTAGACCTTTTATTGGAAGGTATTTCGAAATTGGAGTAGAATACTGAAACAGTCTTATGAAGACAAATGCGGTCAGTATTGTTTCAAATTTGATCCAGTTTTCATAAAGTGCTTATGCCTCGTAATTAGCTTTATGGTTTAAACTCTTTGCATGATGTCATTTTCTTGAGGGTCTGTAGCAGAACAATGAATTGCTCTGGCACTGGGCTGTCATATGCGCCAAAAATGTTTCTCAACGCTCTATCTTTGGACCAGCATCTTGTCTCAGCAATCTTTTGAAGCTTGTGACGTATTTATTGTGGACATTCTCTCCAGATGTCCATTCGTTTATGTGAGAACTCGTGAAGGTAGCAGTAGAGTTCAAGATGCCAAAAACAATTCTGGTCTGCTCTGAATCAAATATGCAACTGGCCATTACAACATACAGCACGTGGGCAAAACAATTGATATAATCAGATTTGGGTTATGCTTGCCTAATTTCAGCCTAAAGACCCCCATGGGCACCTGACATGTTGGAAGCTCCGTCAAAGGAATCACAAATCACGTTTGCCATTGTTGAGCCATCGTTCTTGGGCTGTTGGAAGATGATTGTAAACAGAGCTTGGTTGGGTATGATGTTTATCTAAGAACATCAACTTCTTCTTAGTTGAATCCAACGCAGCAGGTCTATTAAAGCTAGATTCCTCTTTATATATTTCCTCTTCTGCTGATACTCTTGATGATACATCGGGAGCATGCTGTACATTCTCATAGTTGACTTTATCAGCAGATTCGTCAAGGTTTCAGTGCTATTTGAAGTGGTTTCAGCTTCAGTTTGGTTTGAAATTGCTTGCTCAACTGTTCCTACTGTAGTTTAATCTTGCTGCTCTGTTTTGAATGACAGCTCTGCAAAACTTTCATCGTCGTCCATGTCAGCAGATGCATATTTAGAAGGCTAACACTCGCCTTCTTCGCCAGACAGTGGTATTTGGACCGATGACTCAATGGTGAATGATGCGTCTCCTGTAGTTGCCGTTGCTGCTTCTCCATCATGGACTCTTAAGAAAATAATTTAATGATGGGAAAGAGCGACAAACGTTGTGATTTACTATTGTAATTGAAACTGTTTGCCTTGCTACCGGTTATACAGCGTAACTTTTGCAGAAATTGTGACTTTTGGGTTTGAAAGAAAAGAGACGTACAGGAGCTTACCTTTTTGTGTTAGGGTGTTTAAACCAAGTGATTCTCTTTTGACCTGGATCTGAGGTAATCTTCTCAAGTTTTTCTTTTGCAGCTTTCAATCTCTGGTCATGACCTGATTTATGTTTATATTTCTTCTTTTCCATCGGGACACTTTTATTTTCTACTGCATCCATTCAATATCGAGTTTATAAACATCACATAGAAACATGATATAATTCGTTGTTTAAAAGTAAAGTGCAAGGACAAAATAGGTTAAAAAATCTGCGCTATTTGAAGGGCAAAGGTCTTTGAGTTTGAGAATGAAGAATTAGACTTGAAAATGAAGAGGCCCGGGCTTCGATCGCAACGTAGCATCCCTACCAGTCCGCCACTTTAATCCAATTGATGTGCAAATTTACCGACTCATCCCTTTGGAGGCATGGAGACTAGTATTACCCCATTCTAAAAATGATACTAAAGGAATACTTCGAAGGGGTCTATATTTTTTCGCACATCGTGTTGCACACAAATACAAAGTTTTGTGATTGCATCTCTTTGCTGGAAAAAGTTATAAAACAATCACCTTAGAGACCTGGTAACTAGTAAGCTGTTCTAGAGAAAGTAATGGGGTCATTATTGTTTGAGATCTCTCAGTCTCTTCCTTTCTGCGCATTGCATTGCTTATGAATACCAAGTTCTATTGCTGTACCTCATTACTGAGCAAGGGTATCGAATCATTACTTTCAGGATCTTGGAACTAGTAACAAGTTCTGAAAAAAACAATAGGGGCATAGTTCGAAGGGAGCTTCCAGTCTATCTATTTCTGTGCATCGCGTTGCATATACATACAATGTTTCATTGCTGCGTCAATATGCTGAGCAAAGTTATTGCACTAAGAACTTAAGAGAAATGGAACAGATAAAACATTGTACCCAATTCCAGAAATGTAACTGGGGGCAACCTTGAACATGTAAAGTACCCCATGGTGTTGTGCGCCTTAGAATAAGCATATAAACAAATTTTTATGCATATAACAATATATTTGCTATTTTCAAAGATTTCTTTATTATAAGGCTTCAGTATATGAAAAAACACTATAATGTAACACTGTAACACTAAACACTGGCCAACACTATAATGTAACATAACATTTTACGAGAAATTCAGAAATTCACGACTTTGAGTGATCATAACTCAGCAACCACAAATCTGATCAGAAATGCTTTTGTCTTTGAATAAACACTTTGAACAACTATCGAATAAGATCATAAAAAAATAAGGCAAAGAGGCACTTTATGACACTTTACTCTCTAAAAATGGAAAGATAATATTTAGTGAAAAGTACAAGTTGGTTTCCAAATGATATTTTTTTGTATCTGTTGAGAAACAAATTTGGATAAGGCATAAGTGGCAAAGATAGGATACTCTGCAATTGAAAATTATCACTGCAACCTGTTACAAGTATCACTGCACAAAACAATTCCATCGCGGCGCCTATCTGCTATTACTGGTCATGGGAATGGGGTAGGAAAAATCTTTCAAATGTTCAACAAGGCTTTACAAGGAACTTGGAGAAACCTTTTTCCTCACATTTAACACAGAGGCACGAATGTCACGTCCAATATTATCGCATCGATACGCGTATATGAAGGGGTTAATGGGCCAATTGAAATATGACATGGTTGCTGTCCATGCAAAGGTTCTAAGCAACTCTGGTACTATATCTTTATCATATAAGTTATATATGGTGACAGTAACAAAGAGAATAATAATAGGGAACCAAGATATGCTGTAGACAATTATCACACGGAGAATGGATCGATTGACTGAGCGTTCTACTTTGGCTCTTTCTTGTATCTACATGGATCTTGTGCCACCAATTGGGCCATCATCCTGTCTGTTGTTCTCTATCTCATTAAAGTGGCTTTTGACAAGTCTGTGGACCTTTACGTTGATGATGCAGATAGCTATAAAGCAGGTTATACCATTCACAACGAACTTTTAAGAGCTGAAGAATCGCATATATTTGGCGTCAAAGCAAAACGGAAGTGCTACGCTCATACTGATGATACAGCAGGCCACTGATGTTATCATAACCTGTTTATTACTCGTATACTGGTTGTACCATAACCCTTTGCCACGTGCAGTAAGTGATCTCTCAATATCATACACAGAATTATTTTGTGCTGCAATTCATTCCATGTAGAAATGTAACAATCCTATCGAAAGTGCAAGATAGACCTTGAATGCTATTTCAGTAGCGTATGTGCTCTGTCCAAATAATGCTATCATGAAATCTGATCGTGCCAAGCTGACTATTAGGTAGTACGTAGGTTGGTGTAGACGTTGTCTTGTGATTATTACATACATGACTATCCCATTACCCAATACTGAAGTCATCATTACTGTTGCTGTGTAATACGAAGAAGACTTTGCCTCTCTGTTGATTGGAAGATGAATTTCGAGGGGTGTTCCATTGTGAGAAATATTTCAAGTGACGTCTCCCCAAGTAGAATATAAATGTTCCATGTCAGTTCTTTTTGCTTATTTGATTTTTCTGAAATATCTTCTTCTTCCTTTAGATTAAGAGACATTACCCCTTCTTTTCTTTACAGCAAACCCATCCCTAAAGTGTGAATTTTAGACTTTGATTTAAAAGTCTGGGATCCAAATCGATCACAAGGAATCTCCAATATTTTTGCACTTTTTGCGTTTTATGAGGATCCTTTGCTTTGGCTCAGCCTCGAACGTTCCTTATTTCTAACGCGATTTGGAGAGCAATTATTTTCACTACCTCTGAAAAGACATAACAAAAACTCTCTCTCGTTGTGCTCTCTTATTCTCTACAGTTAATTCTACGACTGAGTTATAATTCTCGATTTTTTTTAAAATTCAGAGGCAATCTCAGCCTCAGGTTCTTATAAAGTCTTTTCATTATTACCCTGATGTCAACCCAACTTGTTTGATTTCCAAGGCACAAACCATTTTATGTTTTTTTATCATGCCTAGCTTTTGTCAATTGAAAAGCTGATCTCACAGCAACATGAGTTCATTTGATTAAAGACTTCGATTCCCTATCTAATATTAACTGAATAGAAAAGCGCAAAACTAATACTTTTGCAACTGGCTTTTTTGAATCGGTAACATTTTTAAAGAAAAATCAGCATCAAAACTAGTTGGGTTCACCTTTAGACGGAAAAATACGTCAAAACCCTTCAATTTTTTCAATTTTTTCAAAGCTTGCACCGCCACTGGTATCTGTTTCTCATTTTCCAAGTTTTCATTTATACCATTCTCACTATCTTGCAAACGTCGTTTATTTTCAAATCATCAAGACGGCTCTACACGTGATCCCGAGAAAACCTTTGCCTTTATGTTGAACACAAAAGCATGAATGTCACGTCCAATATTATCACAACGATATGCGTATATGAAGGGGTTAATGGCCCCATTGAAGTAAGCTATGGTCACAGCCCATATAAAAGCAGTTTTATACTTCAAAGGTATTTCATTATGTTGTCCAGCGTATATACCACCTATATTCATGAGTATTAGAAGAGGCAACCAGGATATGCTGTAGATCATTATTACAGCGATAATAGATCGATTGACTGACCGCTCCACTTTGGCTCTTTCTTCCTTCTGCTTTGATCTTGTGCCATTAACTGGGCCATCATCCTGCCTGTTGTTTTCCATCGCATCAAAGTGCCGTTTGACAAGTCTTTGCACTTTAACATTCATGATGCATATAGCTATAAAGCAGACTATAGCAATTACAGTGAACATAAAAATGCCAAGAATCTTCATGTACCTGATTCCAAAGCAATAAGGGAGTGCTACACTCATACTGATAAAGTAGAAGGCCACTGATATTTTCATAACCTGTTTATTACTCGTGTACTGGTTGTACCTCAACCCCTTCGCCACATGTAGCCAGCGATCTCTCGATATCATACACAGAAGCATTAAACTTGTGCTGCAACTTACTCCATGTAAACATGCAATGAATCTATCCTCAATGCAAGATATTCCCTTCTTGAATGTCGCTTCAATGGTATATGTGCTCTGTCCCAATAATGCTATTATGAAATCTGAGAGTGCCAAGCTGAATATTAGGTAGTACGTGGGTTGATGTAGTCGTTGTCGTGTGATTATCACAAACATCACTATCCCATTTCCCAATACTGAAGCTATCATTACTGCTGTGTTTATCAATACAAAGAAGACTTTGCTCGTGGTGTCTGTTAATGGCTCGACAAATCGCAAATTGCATTCCATTTTGAAGGAAGATTACAAAAGACGGCTCTCTCTTTCATTAAGTTGAATCAAAATTTTCTGGATTTCAATTCTTATGTTTTTCTTGATCATTTGAACTATTCCATAATAATATCCCCTTATTTGTTATCTATCTTCTATATAATTAGCAGAAATAAAGTTTTAACCTGTTATCTGCCTGACTCCTCAAAAGCTCCATTACTTGATCGTTATGATCTTATCAACCTAAAAATATTGCACTCCAACATGTTATGAATGCAATGTCTCCATGGCAACAAAAACATTGATTGCAGCTGCAATAAAGTTTTTAGCGCTTCTTTTAAGCTCTATTTATTCAACTAATCATGCGTAATCATAAATACCTTTCATTTCTAATTGATGTTTTAGAATATTAAATATACATAGGAAATTAATTCATAATCAAAATACTATAGCTTTGCTGGTACTCGGAAGTTTCGTGTTTTAAGAAAAATGTTATGTTTTCAAGACTACATTTAGTTTTGGCTTAATGTTTCTTTTCACATCCAACTCAATCTGGTTGGCAATTGAGCATAATTAGTTTTTTGCATTAGAAAATTAGATATTCCTTTTAGAACTCAAGTTGTAGTTTTGAGTAATCCAAAGTCTGGATGATTCCTTGTTGATTTTTTTTGAATTTTGAAATCTAGTAACTGGTCTCAAGTGTCCTATTTAAGTTGTCGACCATTTCTCATTTGGTAGATTGTTACTACCCACTTAAACTTTATCAGGTTGGTTTATTAAAAGCCAGTTGCTATCAATTTATCACTTGTCTACAAAATTTCATACCTGATTTTAAGGAAATGTATCACTGAAAATCACGATATATTTTGCAAACTTTGTAAGGATATTTTTCGTTGATTGTCATCAGGTCTCATACACTAACTGCAGTTGATTGAGTTTTACTTGGGAAAAAGAATCTATAGTTTAATAAATTGGAGAAGATTGGTCATTATAGATATTAGCTCCTTAAAGTGCCTTTTTGCCTTATTTATTTTTTCATATCATTTAATAGATCTAAATAAGCTGAATTCGGGTATGCAAAACTTTTTAGAATTAGAGGTGTAATTGTAGGGGCACTATTCTACCCCATTATAGTGATGAAAGAGCAGTATATTGGAACGATTGATGTCTGGTGCAATAGCAGTAAAGCGCATGCCCACATCAAACAACTGATCAACTGCGTATTTTTGCTTTGTTGTTTGTTAGGCCCATCTTCTTCGACATGTCTTCGTCTGAAGAAAATACTCTTTTCAGATCGGATTCGAAGTGGAGGAAGAAATAGAAGAGTCTTCATCATTTTTCATGCATCTTCAGAATCTCCTTCAAAATCACTTTGCAGCCCTCTTTCTGTGTTCATTCTCTTTGTAATTAACAAGTAACTTGCAAACATGATTGGAGTCGCAAATTCTACTCCATATCACTCCGCCTCTCCAATCTCAGCCATCCATTGCTTGATGGGTGTTAAGAATTCAGAGTGACTTAAAGAGCCACTCCAGTTAACTTTTTTTATTTGAAGAATAGACCAATTCTGGCCTGAAACGAACGAATCCGCAATTATTGTTTGTATATCTCCTACCGTTTTCTCGCAATAAGCATTTGTATAACTCTTATTGAATTGCATTGTTTTTGAAAAAGTTTTCGGTGCTTTTCGGATTGACGTCACATGGATTTTCGACACTCGAGAAATTTCTCGTTGTCAACTCTCGCCCCTGTCGTTTTTAATGTGCGAAAGTGAACAGCTCTGACTGCTACAAAACTTCATCACCTCAAAAAATGCAATATACTCACACGCACTCAAACTATCTTGATTAGTTTAATCGTTTTATGGAAACCAAAATATCTTACAGGTAAGGAAGTTACAAGGGTTATGGTTCAAATATGTAAATAGTTATAAATCTATATCTTTTACGCTATTATAATATAGTGTGATAAACTATAAGTGGAGTAAAACCATAATGAATGATTAAATCTTATAAATGAAGCGAATGAGAGAAAAGGAAACAGCATTAAATACTTAACGTGGGGGTGTCGTTTTTTTTTTTAGATTTCACAGTAGTCTGCTATGGTAATTTAACTAAGGAAGCTAAAAACCCGAATCAAATAATCTGGGTTTCCGTTTCTGAGTTATGAACGAAAAAGTGATAAGCCCAAACACTCCCGGCGCAAACAAGTTCATTTTTGTCCAACGTACCGCGTGACGTCAGTTGTTGTAAAAAAACTCAGCTGATTCTCAAAACACATTGAAATCCCTATGGAGTGGCTTCGGAGAAACTTACTTCGCGCGGTCATTAAACTTCTTCTACAGGTATTTTAGTGTAAATAAAAGGATTATGATAATTTCAAATATTCTTTAATAGAAATATCTTATTCCAGAAACTATTCAATCCGAATTATCATCTGAAAAGGATGGTACAAACTACGAGGGTATTTCGGTTGCATAGACCATCAAAGTAGGAAGTGCTTCCAGATCTCGATCTGTAAAAAGGAAAGCTATTTACATATGGTGTATTGTTTCGACAATTTATAGAGAGATGGAGTTTTATGACTTATAATTTTCATTTCACGTCCTCAAATACTAGAAAAGTCGGTGTATTGATTTATTGATTAGAAAATGTGCAGATAAGAAAGGGCCGAAATAAGTTGAAAGCAAAAGAGGAAACAAATAGTCAAGGAACATAGTATCAATACGGTAATGCTGCTCTTCCTTGAAAAAGTGGCTTGTGCACACGGGTTTTTGCATCTTAGATATTCCTTTGAAAGATTTCTAACTTTCTTGTACTTGTACAAATAAATCCTAAATATCTTTTTTAAATGTTTTTTATAAGGAACCTTAGCTATTGGCCTTGAGCATTCCGATTTCCCAACCTTATTTTGAGGGGAATTGACTAGTTTTTCAGGCTGTTTCACAATATTTAATTCTAGAAAATGCAGTTATACCCATTGATATTTCTATAAGCTCAAGAATCGAATAACCAGCCTTAGTTACCTTTAAATAACTGAAAAATAAAATCAAACTAAATCTAAATACACTCATTTTTTATCCGAGACCGTTGATAAGAAACCGTAGCTTCCACACGTCTGTCCAACAGATTTTTATCCCTAGTTCAATCTAGTTACATTTGATAAGATATTTTAGCTGTTTGGCCAATTCATGTTTGGCAATTCATGTTTGGCACTGATAGAAAATAGGAAATAAAAATTGAGTCATGAAAACTAAATTATTCATTTGAATTTAGAAAACATTTACGAGGGGGATTTTTCAGCCAAATTTCTTCGGTCCATGGTTTTGAAAAAATATTTGTTGAAATATTTGATAATAATAAAATCCATTCTATTTTACCAGATCTAAAAAGTATACCTACTTATTAGTATTATAATTACCATGAAAACACAACTTTTTACCATCTTATGGTAGCCATTTTATGGTAAATGAACATTATGAATGAGATAGTGAAAAGGTACCCTATTTCTTGTGAATTTTTATCATTTATGGACAATATTTCGACCAACCTTTACAAAAAGCTATTTCATAGTTTCATAGCAATTAAGATGCAATTTGAAAGAAAAAATC
This sequence comes from Pelagia noctiluca, assembly GCA_963924455.1. Classification (NCBI taxonomy): domain Eukaryota; kingdom Metazoa; phylum Cnidaria; class Scyphozoa; order Semaeostomeae; family Pelagiidae; genus Pelagia; species Pelagia noctiluca. Next base: position 15,626,860 of record OZ004316.1, read on the forward strand.
TTACCAATGCTTGGAAAATTTTTGATAAATGAGTGGCATATACCTACAATTTTATGCTATGCTCCTTTCTCCTGGGCTCTTACATTTAAAAAAATCAGAGAAGTTTTTTAGAATTTTTTTCCGTTTTGAAAGCCTGGGGTTACATACTTCTTTTCAAAAATATGTATATTTTCCTTTTATATATCATTTCCTTTTATATATTTTCCTGTATATTTTATATATCATATTCAGCACTTTACTGCATACTTCCAGCTTTACTTTCTTACCTAGGATTCTACACCCCTTCCTTCTTAGCAATCCTCTAATAACCAGAAGCTGCGTCATTTCATGTATCGATTTACTTTCATTCCTGTATATAAACTGTAGATATTGTAATGTTATTTAGACCAGTTAGTTCAGTAGACGTATAGAAGTTATGAAGACAACGTGTCTCGCTTCTCTCTGGCTCTCTGTTCTCCGTGTGACCCGTTGTTGCACGTTAAACACTTTGGCGTTGGATAAGTTCATCCTGAAGGGTAGACATGCAATTTATTAGTTGAGGGACAAGTCACACACAGCTTGCCCCTCGCTAAACTCTTTAAAAACTCCTTGTTGTTACTTGCAACCGTTTGAAATTTCAGTTTTAGCTTCCCGCCGTACAAAAAGCAACATCACAAGTTATTCACAAGCTGATGAATGAAAGTGAGCAACAGCAAAGAACGGGGGTCGAGTAAATTCAAAAGATTTGTATTTTTAAATTGTAAATTTAACTGTATTCTTAGTACACTTCCGTTTTAGATAAAGAGACCATTGTTATTTAACGATAATTACATAAAACATTAACTCGCAGGCGGTAAAAAGTTAGATAAACTCTTATAGATTTGAGAAAATACATTATATGATATATATATTATAATGACTGGCACTAAATAGTGCAAGTGTTAACGGCAAAAAACAGATACTCAAATGCTATTTTTTCTTCAATCTATTGCGTCTTTCTACCATTTCACGGTATTTTATTTGTTGAATCCTCAAAATTCAATGTCTTTCAACGATTTGATTAAACGAATTATCATTAAACAAATGCCCTGATTGTTCGAAAATATTTCCCACCTTGCTATTGCCTAACATAAATTGAGAATTGTTTTTCGTTTTGGGACCCATTTCAACTTTAAATATGGATTATTTTATTCCATGTGTTAGACGAAAGCACCTTATTCATTTTTTGAATGACTTGATAGCCTCTGTTTAATCATCTCTAGAGGCACTAAGCATAATACAGCCTCTTTAAGAGGGGTAGGGGTAGTAAATTAATACTAGAGTGCATCAATGTGATATCAATGTGAACATTTCTCATATATGTATTCAAATACCCTATTTTGCACAGAAAAGAGATAATAAGGTTGAAAAGAACCACATGTTAGTCAAAATGTTGTATATCTTTATCTTATCAACAATTTTATCGACACTGTCGTTGAAAGGGGAAAGATATTGATTTATTGTCAAGCTCCTATAAGTAAGTTCAAGAGATCGCTACATAATTCGATTGTTTCCATCACCATACAATGAAGTAACAGGCATCAAATTGGGAACAACCCGCATTTGCTCCTGTTAAGCTCCCACTGCTACGACCAAGTTAGTGTATTGCAAGGAAGATACACCCAAAAACCAAGTGCACATCAGTACGTGTCTAGCAAAGTCCATAACGGCTCGTTCTCCTTCGCTCACAACACAATTTATGCAATTATCAGGTTTTTTACAAATTATTTTCCCGTGCTTAATAGATATTTTTTCCTCTTTGCATACAATTTATGTGTTCCTTATCCCCAACAAGATGTCTTCAGGCAGTATGGAAAATGCATACCCAAAGTGTCAAAAGCTAAAACCTCTCCTTTGAATTTGTTTTTCCGATACCCTTCTTTCCCAAACGGTATTAGTAACAGTACAACAGTAATGAAATGAATTGAGAAATATTATGAAGCATTCAATAGCAATAATTTGTTTATTTTTGCTATTCTGTTGTCACTTGTCCACTAAGATCTTCCTCTTTGCAATTTTCAATAGGGTTCTACTTGTGCCAAGAGGGAAACCTTTCTTTTTAAATTAAACACAAAAGCGTGAATGTTGCTTCCAATATTATCGCAACGATTTTGGTGTATGTAGGGTTTCATGACTTTGTTGAAGCAAGACATGGTAGTTGTCCGTTAAAAAAACTTGATAAAACTCTGGGGCAGAATCATATTCCTGTAAACTTCTCGGTAAATGAGAATAATTTGTAATCCTTATCTATCCTGTCCGCTCAAAGAATTACATATTTGACAATGAAGAAAAGGGAACTCAAACACTTTAGTCCCTATGCTCACGTTTTTCATCTCATTTCATTTATACAGGAAATATCTTTTAATCCAATCTTTTCTTTTTGTAAAAGCATTGCTATTTTGTCGAACATACCGCTGTCTCCTGATCATTAAAGAGAGCCAACAACACTACAATGTTTTTGATCTCCAAGGGTTCTCATAGGCTTTCTATATATTAAACCAAACACATTTGGATCTGTGCACTCGCTAGCATTTCATCTGCAAAGTTATCCATGGAAATTCATGAGGCTAAATGGGTTTTATTATAAATGCACATATCAGCAGTCATAGAATTTTTAGTCTAATCCTTTCATCCATTTCTAGATCCCCCTGATAGAAATATTCAGTAAAATCTCTGTCAGAATATTTTCAACTTTGTCTGAAATCTATCATCCTCGCCCTCCAACAAAGTAAGTCCAACCACTCCCTATAACTTTGGTCTCCCACGCACTTCCTTTATTGTTGCCGCCATTTCTTGACACGAGCCTATACTAACCAAGTCTGCATTCACTAAATTTTCCCTGATGCTAACAAACCCTGACGTAGTCTAAACAATGATTTCTCTCTTTCTCCTTCAACCTGATTCCTGCCATTCATATTAAAATTTCTCCTGGTATGAATATAAATTCATTTTTCCTTCTTGACATTTCAGTATATGTTTGATTATGACTCGATGTATCGGCTATTCTATTGTCACTACTCGATAAAACCATTTTGATATCAACTTTTTATTGGGGATCTTCGTGTTATCCCTGGAAAACCTTTCTCTTCATATCCAACACAAAAGAACGAGTCTCACACGTTCTTTACTATCACACCGATATACGTATATGAAGGGGTTAATGACCCCATGGAAGTATGACATGGTCGCCGCCCATACAAAAGCTGTATGCAGCCTCGGATATAAATCTTTACTGTGCGAATTGTGTACAGGTACAGCCGTCATTATGATGATACCAGAAAACCAAGATAAACAATACACCATGATTACAGCGATAATTGATCGATTGACTGATTTTTCCACTTTCGCCTTTCCTCCTTCTTCGGCTGCATACTTGTGCCATCAACTTGGCCATCATTTTGTCTGTTGTTCTCAATTTCATCAACGTGGCTTTGAACAAGTTAGTGGACCTTTACAGTAATGATGCAGATAGCTATGAAGCAGGCTATAGCAATTAAAACAAGCCCAAAAATTTAGAGAGCCTGCATATAACTGAGCTCAAAGCAAAAAGGAATTGCAACACCCAAACTGAATAACAAGCAGACCACTGACATTTTCATAACCTGCTCATTACTCGTGTTCTCGCTGTAACTCAACCCCATTGCCATGTGTAGCAAGCGATCTATCGATATTATAAATATAAGCATTAGACTTGTGCTGCAAAACGCTCCGTTCAAAAGTGCAATAATTTTGTCTGCAGTACAAGAGGTATAGTCTTTGAATGCCATTTCAGTAGTGTACGTGCATTGTCCGAATAATGCTATTATGAATTCTGAAAGCACAAGGCTGAATATGAGATAGTAAGTCGGTTCATGTAGTCGTTGTCGTGCTATTATAACGAACATGACTATCCCATTTCCCAATACTGAAGTTATTATTACTATTTTGTTGATCAATACAAAAAAAGACTTTCCTTGCTTTTTCTGATGATAGGTCGACGAATCTCAAGTTGCATCGCATTTTGGAAGCATACAAAGTTTATCCCTTTTTTTAGTTCGGATGGATGTCTTCTTAGGTGCCAATTCTTATATCAATTTTGATTATTGACGCTCTTCCATTATAATATCTCTTATATGATTGGGTAAAATAAAGTCCCAAACCTTACATTGCTTGATTACTCAACAGCTCCCCATTACTTAGTGCTTATGATCTTGGTAAGTGATCGATAGTCAGTAAAGAACTTTAACTCTTTGGATTCTCGACAGGTCTCACTGATTCAGCCTGGGAAAACTTTTGTCTTCATGTTTGAAATAAAAGCACGAATGTCACGTCCAATATTATCACAACGATATGCGTATATGAAGGGGTTAATGGCTCCATTGAAGTATGACATGGTTACTGCCCATGCAGAAGCTGTTTGCAACTCTGGTGCTATGTCTTTATCATAAAAGCTGTGTATAGTGACAGTTAGTAAGAGAATGATCGTAGGGAACCAAGATATGCTGTACAACAATATTACAGCAATAATGGATCGATTGACTGAGCGTTCTATTTTGGCTCTTTCTTGCTTCTGCATTGATCTTGTGCCCTCAATTTGGCCATCATCCTGCCTGTTATTATCCATCTCATCAAAGTGGCTTTTGACCAGTCTATGGACCTTTACGTTGATGATGCATATAGCTATGAAGCAGGCTATACCATTTACAACGAACCCCAAAGAGCTGAAGATTTGCATATACTTAACGTCAAAGCAAAACGGAAGTGAAATACTCATGCTGATGATAAAACAAGCCACTGATATTTTCATAACCTGTTTATTACTCGTATACTCGTTGTACCTCAACCCCTTTGCCACGTGCAGCCACCGATCTCTCGATATCATACACAGAAGCATTAGACTTGTGCTGCAACTTGCTCCGTTCAAAAATGCAACAATTTTGTCTACAGTACAAGAGGCAGAGTCTTTTAATGCCATTTCAGTAGCATATATGCTCTGTCCGAATAATGCTATAATGAAATCTGATAGCGCCAAGCTGAATAATAGGTAGTACGTAGGTTGATGTAATTGTTGTCGTGTAATGATTACGAAAATGACTATCCCATTTCCAAATACTGAGGTCATCATTACTGCTGTGTTGATCAATACGAAGAAGACTTTACTTGGTATGTCTGTTAATGTGTCGATAAATCTCAAGTAACATCTCATTTTGAAGGCATTAAAAGGACGCAGAGGTCCTAATAAGAGCGGGAGAGTTGGAAATATTTTCAAAAAACAGTTAGCTGGGGGCAGTTATGCACCTAACAGTAGGTTGATGCAGTTGTTGTCTTAAAACTTTAAAAAACTGAGAGACATTATGAAAAATTAAAGACTAATACAAGCCATTTTGTAAGCAAGATTTCAAATTAGACGGCTCTTTTTGATGGATCTAATACTCCCATTGGATTCAAAGCTTTATTGATATCAGTTCTTAGATAACTTTAGGTTAGAGAACTCTTCCGTAATGACTTCTCTCACTTTATAACAGAAATATCAATTCTCTATAAGAAAAATGTATCATAGACTTTAACCTCTTACGTAGGAGTACACTTTGTTTAGCCTTTCAATATATAACTTTTTATTCTCTGAAGACATGATTTTATTTACGAGTGTCGTAGTGTTACGGCAAGTCTGTGAAAATTACCCAACGCGCTTTATTTATCTTTATTTACTATTTCCTCTCGAATGAGTTATTTCATCTCAAGGAATCTTCTGCTGAAGTTCTAGGAGAGCCTCCTAGATTCTCCTTATCTATGGAAATTTTGAAAGTTTCTTCCCAGCACTTCCTGTTAGAAGTCAATAAAAAGATCTCAAAGTTACCTATTTCAGTTTTTGTGATATTATCTGTTTGTTGAGATGTCTTTTAATTCATTTTTTCAAATTTCATACTCTGATGGCTGCTAGATATTCATACCCTTTTCATTAGATTTATGAGGTAAAAGAAGTTTTTCTTTAAACGAGTTGTCATCAATGAATAACTGTTGTCTTCGTAGTCAGCTCTGCTCTCTGCATTATGTTTTCATCTTCTGATCAAGATATTATTTTTTTGGTTCTTTTGTTGATATATTCTAAGAACAATTTGTTCACACCTCTTTGCTAAGACGAATTCAAATAAAGCTTTGACTAAGTTTGCCTCGAATCAAGATTGATCGAACATTCTGAACCGAGTTCCTTGCTCTATATTTGATCTGAATAAATATTTTTTATCATCAGTTAGCAAAGCGTTTTTGAAAAGTTTTATTGCCAACGTTTAGACAGCAGCTTCTTGCTAGATTTATATCAAAGGACACGTCATGGTTTTACAAGATATAAGTTAAATAGCAAGCTTATCAACTGCCTAAATAAAGGTAAAAAGATTTTTTTGACCAATCAGGTTCTTTAAGGATCATAGGGTCCAAATCAGCTTGGACTAGCGGGCTTGAATAAAAAAACCAAGGAATATCCTGTCTGCATAATGTAATATAATCATGAGGAGAAAGGGCCAATAATAAGTTTCTTCAGATTCATGAACAGGAAAACTGATGGGGTTTTGTTATCTTATAATTGAAATTGAACAAAACTTAAGAAATATTAATTAATAACTACATTTTAATCATACATTGATTAAACCCAACATTGGTGGGGCTTTGGAAGTGTCGTTCAGTGGAAAGAAGCAGCAAGAAGACAGGACAGTCTGACCCTAAGGGGTTTTGGAAGGCGGTTAAAAAATGCCTCCCTGATAAAAAGGCATGTCAGCAAAGGCCAAAATCTTTGGAGGTAAATTCAACCCTTACAAAAGATAAACGAGAGATCGCCAACGGTTTCAATAGCTTTTTCACAAAGGTGGCAGTGACTCTTCGAGCTACCTTACCAAGGGTGTATCAAACCATCCTAAATGAAACCCCCTACAACAGAAATCGCATGAACCCAAGAGATACAAAGTTTCTCTTTAGATCAGTCACAAAGGGAGAAGTCTTAAAGGTACTTTCCTCCCTAAAAAGATCGAAATCTCCTGGTCTGGATAATATCCCCCCAGGAACTGTAAAGGATGCGGCTCATGCAATTTCTCAGCCTCTCCTTCACATCCTCAACCTGTCTTTATCAACATCCAAGGTTCCCTCAGAGTGGAAAATCGCTCGATGTGTACCTATCTTCAAGGGAGGAGATGCAAAAAACTTGGACAACTATAGGCCAATATCCGTCTTGCCAGTTTTCTCAAAAATTCTTGAAAGAGTTGTGCATTACCAACTGTACGCATATTTCGAAAACGAAAAACTCTTGTCTCCATACCAGTTCGAATTTAGGAAAAATCGCTCAACGTCGTCGGCAGTTGTTCACCTCACCGACACTATCAGGAAAAACATGGACGCAGGCCGACTTACAGGGGCTCTTTTCATCGATTTCCGGAAAGCATTCGATACCGTAGACCATCAATGCCTGACTTCAAAGCTCCCTCATTATGGCGTCGAAAATACTGAGTTAAAATGGATTGAAGATTACCTCTCAAATCGATCTCAAATTGTCAGTTTCGAAGGGGAAAATTCAAGAGAAGAAAAAATCTCGTTCGGAGTTCCACAGGGGTCTATCTTAGGTCCCTTACTATTTCTTATTCATGTCAACGATCTCCACCATCAGATAGAGAAATCAAGTATCATAATGTATGCAGATGACACTGTACTTTTGTTTTCAGATAAAAACGAGGCTGAGATAGAAGAGGCAATAAATCATGATGCAAAAATGTTACATAACTGGTTATGCAAAAATGGACTGATATTGAATCCCAAGCAGGGCAAAACCGAGTTCATGATGTTTGGAACGGCGGCAAAAAAGAGCAAAATAACACATCAAACAAAAATAACTGTTGATTCGAATGAGATCAGTAACACCAAGAGCTATAAGTACCTTGGAATCCAACTAGATACGTCACTAACTCTGAACGACCACATCCAGAAGGTCTGTAAGAAAGCTTCTAGCAGACTCGGTCTCCTTCACCGAATAAGGCCAATACTAACCACCCATGCCGCTGTGGACCTGTACAAAGCTATGGTTCAGCCGGTTATGACTTACTGCAGCATTGCGTTCTTGACCTTGTCAGAGACAAATGAAACGAGGTTCAAGAAAATTGAAGAGAGAGCTCTTAAGATCATATTTGGAGCAAAGCATAAAAAGCACCGCGTTTGGCGATCATTTGCCTCCATGAGATCAATACAGTGTGTAGATTTCATCTTCAAATGCTTACATGGAACAGCTCCTGATGTCTTTCATAACTATTTTATGAAACTTGAACATGGAAAATCAACAAGACGTAACCGAACGGACCTGCGATTGCCAAAAGTGAGAACAGAAAGTGGAAAAAAAGGAATTTACTACAGCGGAACTAAAATATTCAACGCTTTACCATTACATTTGAAAACTGAGAAGTACTATATTTATTTCAAAAACGCAATAAAGGAACATTTTATCGATTGAACTTGTATAATTTTATCAGGAAGGAATTTAAAGAAATGTGGTTTTATACTGGACATTGACAACTTTGAACGTTCCTTTTTTAAGATAAATTATTTGTATTCTCCCACTTAAGTTCGATAGTTATTATTTATATTTAATTGAAACAGGGCTTCTCTTGATAGCAGCTAGATTTATAGCTGATTGAATCACCCTGTGTAAATAAAGTGTTATTATTATTATTATTATTATAGGACGAGCTTACCAGTAAAATCTGTGAAGTAATAGTATGGGCTGGCGACACCCTCTCTGTAGTTTGAATTATGCTAATGGTAGTTGACATAATTTGTCAAGCTGAGTTTTTTGGAAAGTTTTGCAGTGAACCTGCAAACTCTCTGCCCATCCGTATTTGAAAAGGCCTAGGCAATGTCTAAATTTAAAAGTTACATGCTCAATTTTGATAACAACTAACATTGATATCGGAGATTTTTGGGTAATTCTTATCTGCTTGTTTTTATGATACTTGTAGAATTCAAAATGATATGAAATCGGAGAGTGCAAAGTTTAATATAAGGTAGCACGTAGGTTGATACAGTCATTGTCATGTGATTATAGCGATTATGAAATTCCCATTTCCCAATACTGAAGTCATAATTACTGTTGTGTTGATTAATACAAAAAATACTTTGTACTGTTTGTTAATGGAAGGATGAATCTAAAGGGGTATTCCACTGTGAGCAGTGGCGTTCCGTGACTTCAAAGCCTGGGTATTCTATGGATATTTTTTTCTGACTACGCCCAACAATCTAATGGGACACGCCCTAATAAGATATTCTGGAAATTAATCAAGCAGATTTTTCCTGTTTTTACACTTTAGCTTCAACTTCAGAAACTATAGGTTTTTAATTCGAAAACAAACATAAAATAAGTAAAACATGAATATCTATCATTTTTGCGGCCTAGCCACTAGGACTCAACGTGTTGTTAGAAACGAGTAGAAACTGTAAATGAGGAGGGAGGCCTAACATTAATCTTTGCTATACTTAAGTTATCAAATAAATACAGCACAAAACAATACAATAGTAAACTATATTATCGAAGGGTTGTTTCAATTCAACGAAAACTGCAAAAGATTTTAGGCCTTTCGTGTAGGCCTGTATAGCTTAAAACCAATTGATAAAGTATATGAAATGTTTTTTACTTAGCTTCCACCAAGTTGCTTTCTGTCTTTTTGTAATGCTGAAATTCTTTAAACCTACGTTCTTTCTTTTTAAGGCTATTGACAAGTTTGTTTCTCTCCTTTATTCTATTTGTTCATGTCATTAAATCGATACAAAAAAGTGCCTCGTGAACTTGAGGGCATTTACAAACACAGTGTGAGAGTTAAATAGCAATGGAAAGGAAATAGCGGGTTTCAGTTTTTACCGCTGAACAACAACTGCGAAACACGCGATGGGTAGACGAGCGCAGAAAGAAAAGTTACTTGATGGCAATGTCTTTTACAAAATTAGGACTTAGCCTTAGTAGATTTTATGAATATGGTTTTTAACAGAATGATAAGCAATAAGATTATTGATTGCAACTATAAAAAGAAAATATTCTGGATTAGAAATTTCGTGCATAAAAATCATTCTTTCTGTGGAAACGCTGGGGTATTCTCTGAATACCATAAAAACCTGAACGGAACGCCACTGACTGTGAAAAATATTTCAAATAATTCCTCTCTTTGATAAAGTAAAACAAAAACCTTCTAGATTTCAGTTCTTTTTTGTTATTTGAGATTTGCAATATCTTCTTCTTCCTTATAAGCAAAAGACATTACCTCTTCTTTCCTTGACAGTTAATTCCTCTCAAAAGCTATATTACTAGCTCGTTATGACCCATCAACTTAAAAAAGGTGTAATTGATACATGTTACAAACGTCAATATTGTTTTTTATCACCCTAGCAGAAATAGTTTACCTTTCAATTGCAATGTAGAGTGGCTTGCAGTTGTTCTTTTTTTCAACTAAAGTGTGATTTCTAAATCTTGAATTAAAAATTCAAAATTCAAATGATGATTTTTCCTAGCTCTTTGGCTTCTTTATTATCTTTTCCTCTACACAATGTCAGGCAAGATTTTTTCAGCATGTGTTTCTCTTTTTCCGAATTCGAAGTTGCTTCATTTTCACTAGCCGGTGAATGTTTCTAACTCGTTAAAATTCAATAGGATCTACATGTGACCTTGAGAAAACCTGTGTCTTCATATCAAACACGAAAACACGAATGTTAAGTCAAATATTATCACAACGATATGCGTATATGAAGAGGTTAATGGCACCATTTAAGTAGGCAATGGTCATTTTCCACGCAAAAGCAGTTTTATAGATTGGACTTAAATCATTTATTTGCCATTTCTCTATAGCACCATCTATTATGAGTATAAGAAAAGGAAACCAAGATATGCTGTACATCATTATTACAACGATAATAGAGCGATTGACTGACTGTTGCACTATGGCTCTCTCTTGCTTCTGCTTTGATCTTGTGTCATCAACTGTCCCATCATCCTGTCTTTTGTTCTCAGCCTCATTAAAGTAGTATTTGACATGTGTGTGGATTTTAACATTCGGGATGCATATAGCTATAAAGCATATTATATCTAGTACAACAAATATTGAACCACCGAGAAGAGCTATATAGCTCACTTCAAAGAAAAATGGAATTGCTATGCTCATACTAATGAGCCAGCAAGCCACTGATAAAACTATAATCTGCTCTCTGCTCGTGTACTCATTGTACCTCAATCCCTTTGCCACGTGCAGCCAGTGTTCTCTCGATATCATACATATAAGCATTGGACTTGTGCTGCTACTTATTACGTGTAGAAACAAGATGATCTTATTGTCAATGCAAGACCTACTTTCCTTGAATGCCGCTTCAGTGGTATATGTTCTCTGTCCGATCAATGCTGTAATGAATTCTGTTGGTGCAAGACTGAATATTAGGGAACATGCAGGTTGATGCAGTCGTGCTCTCGTGATGATAATGAGCATGGCTATCACATTTCCTAAAGTTGAAGTTATTATTGCTGCTGTGTTTATCAATATAATGAAGACATTGCTTGTGGTGTCTGTTAATGGTTCGACAAATCTAAAATGGCATTTCATTTTGAAGAGAGACTTCAAATTACGACTCTCTCTTCGGTTAAGTTGAATCAAAGCTTTCTAGATGTCAATTCTTATGTTTCTCTTGCTTACTGAAGCTTTTCCGTAATGATATCCCCTTCTTCGTTACCTAACTCCTTTGTGATTGAGGCAAATAATTCTCGAACCCTGTCTTGGTCTGACTCTTTAACAGGTCCATCATTTGGTCGTTTTTATCTTATCAACCTTATAATAGGCCCTACTAAGACCTGTTAATTATCTGATCATTACCATAGCAACATAAACAGATTTCAGCTGCAATCAAATATGACTGTGCTTCCTTTAGGCTTTATTTTTTCATTTAATCATATTTAATCATAACTCTCCTTTAGCTTTGATTGATGCTATATACATAGGAAATTAATTAGTTTTTCAGCTATGATTGATGTTGAAGGATATTGATATATACCTAAGAAATTAATGTACAATGAAAATACTACAGCTTTGCTGGTACCCGGGAGGATCTTGCTTGGAGAACAATATACTATTTTCAAGACTCAATTTAGTTTTGCCTTGATGTTATTTCACGTGCAAATTGTTTTGATTGGCAATAGAGTTTAATTTCATATTTTTGCATTATGAAATCAGTTAACTTGTTCGAGAACTCAAGGTTCACTCTTGGGCTATTGAGGAATGATACTGACTCATTATGTTCTTTGAGCTGATACCAGACAGCTTTATCCAAATTCTTAGCTCAGTGGTTACATATCTTTATGGTAGATGTCTATATGATATTTCTATGGTGTTTCATTCAGTTTCCCGTTTTATGTTATATTTTGTTGATTTTCATTTGGATTTTTCAAGTTATTATATTCTGGACTTGCAGTTGCCAAGCAAGGCCCTATAGATACTGTAGATAAAAAATTTCGTTTTTCACCTTATTGGTGATTCTTTTGCTTCACTTTCTCGTGTGAACGAGGCTTCAAATAGCGCTGCCATCTGGTACTTATACGTGTTTTAGAATAAGTCGTTCTTCTGTGCCATCTTTATAATAACATTAATTCATAAGGCATAGCGTAATACAGGATATTGATTTTCATCAGAGCAGGCAACTGCAATTGCTATTTTCCATCATAAGGTCTCAAGCCCAGGTTTCAACCACCAAAGGTAGAGAATGCTTACTACTTTCCTAAACTAGGATAATAAGTTAGCATATTAACCTCAAAGGTGCATCTGATTCCAGACTAATTCCACAGAGAGGCATTAATTTGTGTTGCGCACTAAATACTTCTTCAGTGTCATGTTAACGTTAATTGATAAGGCATAGTCTATCACAGGAGTTCTAATTTCGCCATAGAATGCTACTTTACTCGTCGTATGCAATTACTCGGTCTCGAAACTGTGTTTTAGTGACCAGAAGTGAGTGCGCTTAAAACATTTTTCTTAAACCTTGACAGTAATTTTACTTCCCATGTTAGATCATGCCTTACGAATTGATGATTTCATTTTGGTTATATCTTTAGTTCTACCGTAGCTTTTTTATTTGACAGGATGACTAGACCATAAAATGACCTTTGATATTTGGTATAATTTAATTTGGTATAATTTATCGAATTCATTGTTTTTTTCCTGTTTTTAACATATTTTTACCATTGGTTTCATAACTGCTCAAGTCAACAAAGTTTAAAATGAAGAAAAATAAGAGAAAATCGCTAATCAGCTTTAGAAATAAATTTTTTTCCGTTATATTTGCCGATAATACAGTAGATGCTGAGAAAAGCTACACCTTCTGCAAAAAACTGCTGCAACAATTGAGCTACATGTGAATTCCAAAAAACACAAAAGTCCTGAAGCTGAGCGATACCGGTAAAGACATACAAACTATTGATGGACACCTACTCAAAAACGTGGCTAACTATGAATATCTCAGTAGTGAGGCATCATCTTCTGAAAAAGATCTGAACATAAGAATAGCTAAAGTCTGGGCAGCACTCAACAAACTTCACACAATCTGGAAACCTTTCTCACTGATGCTTGAAAGTGACGCTTCTTTATAGCTGTGGTGGAATCTATTCTTCTGTATGGATCAACTACGTGGACTCTAATCAAAATGCTCGAAAAAACGCTTGATTGAACATACACACGGATGTTTAAAGCTATATTAAATAAATCGTGGGAACAACAACAAACTAGAAACTTTGATGGAAGTATATCAACTATATCAACACTGGTTAGGGAAAGGCGGTTACGTTTTGCTGGACATTGCCATAAAAACAAGTCTGAGCTTGCTAGTGAAGTAATCCTCTGGCAACCAAGACATGGTTAGTTGGCCGACCTCCTATAACTTATCTAGACCAGATTGCTAATGACGTTGGTCTCCATGTTAATGACCTTGCAAATGTTATGTCGGATAGGGATGATTGAAGAAAAAGAGTGGAAGTGTCCCAGGCTATCCACCCGATCTGATGACGATTTGATGATTATCTATATTCAAAAAGAAAAAGAAAATGATTTTCAAATCAAAAAAATAATTTTCTTATATAGATATGATATTATGAATTTTAAATTTTGCTAACGTCAGCAAATACTAATAGATTATACATTTATTTTGAAACAGGTCATAAGGCACCAGCAATGGAAAATTTTACAATAATGAATAAACACAATTAATAGGGAACGAAAAACCTGTGCTCAATTGCCAAGAGAAATCGACTCCTCTACAACTTTTTAATTGACGTTCTTTTTTCGGATTTATCGTTCTTTTAATAATCATTGCTATCATTTTATCATTTCGTTAATATTTCTAGCTTTTAACTTATATCATTGTATGTTTACTTTACTCTGAAGATGGTCGTTTCTTTGTACGGCCGAATATATAGTATTGGAAAATATCAACCTCGTCTTTTTCCTAACATGAAGCTTCTGGTGATATTATTCATAAATTTCTTTAGCTATATTTGAAGATATTAGGCATATAAAAATGTTTAAACCTGACTGCTTGTTGAAAAAACACATATCACGTGATCAAGAAAGTGATGGTAGCAACAAAAATGATTTTTTAGGTGCTCTGATAATATTGAGCAAAGTCGAACAGGTTCCAGTAAAACATCATGTCTTTACTGGGAGGTAGAGCATTTTTAATTTACAGCGGGTACTTTGTGCTCCCCTACTTGTAATAGGGTTGAGAATATATGCTGATTAATACAGACCTAAGGAAATTAGAAACACAGTATTTATCAGGAGACAGCAGTACGTTTTACACAATAGCCATGTTTTTACAAGTAGAAAAGATTGAATCAATCAGTTATAAAAGTGACTTCCTCTGAATAAAAAAGATGAAAAACGGAAAACAAGCGAAGTGGGCAAAATGTTTGAGTTCACGTTTCCTTAATATCAGGGTGTTAAAGTTAAATCTAACAGAATAGACAAGAGGAAGAATATCTATTCTCATTTGCCGAGAAGTTCAGGCATGACATTCTTAAAAAATCTTCCTACGGATGTTTTCCTGTGCAGTATGGTAGCAGAAATTTGAGCAAAATACTTTTGAACAGTTTTTCGAAATTTCTATCCAAATTTTCAACCCTTCCCCAATGAACAATTTCAAACAAAATCAAGAATTTTCCGATCAATCTGACAGGTATTTTTCCCTCCTTGCCCCAAAGCCACTACGCCCCCCAGCAAAGTTACATTTGCTAGGCTTTTTTAAAGAGGACATGTAGGCTGGAAACGTGACAATCAACAGCAATCGTATATTGTTATTTATCAATTAAAAAATCTATCCAGACACCTACTTTATCAAAAATTCACCAGAGCAGGATTCTGCCATCACCATATGCTACATTGGAGTCTCGAACGCGGCTTGTTGCTGACACAGGCAAGCAAATTAACCACTGCTTTCAACCCATGACAATAAATATGAATAGTGAACTGGATGTATTCATAGCTCAAGGCTTATCGACCATGAGGCGTTGATTCGTGTTTCGGATTAAATCCATCGAGCCATGGAGCCTTTTTTCTTATATTGAAAAGTGGATATAGTCAGAAGAGAATTTTGCGTATTTGAGTGTTTATTTGAGCAAAAATGTTTGGCGCTCACCTAAAATATCTTTTGCTAGGCTACTTTAGTAGAAGTTCTTTTTTACACTGCCTTACAAGAGAGCGTCGTTATTCTCTGATCGATAGTCAGAAAAAACTTTTACTCTTTGGATATTTAGCAGGACCCTCTCTTTCAGCCTGAAAAATTTTCTCTTCATGTTTAAGATAAATGCACAAATGTCACGCCCAATGTTATCGCAAAAATATGCGTATATGAAGGGGTTGATGGCCCCATTGAAGTATGACATGATGGCTGTCCATGCAAAGGCTGTACGCAACTGTGATGCTATCTTTATCATATAAGTTGTGTATTGTGACAGTTACCAAGAGAATGATCATAGGAAACCAAGCAATACTGTAGACCATTATTACAGCGATAATTGATCGATTGACTGACCGTTCCATTTGGCTCATTTTTGCTTCTGCATGGATCCTGTGCCAACTTCCCTTTTTCCAAAACTGAAGTCATCATCACTGCTGTGTTGATTAGTACGAGGAAGACTTTGCTTGTAGTGTTTCTTAATTGGTCGACGAATCTAAAGGGGCATTCCATTTTGATGGAATATGATACCTCTCTCTTTTGTTAAAGTGGAAAAAATCTTTCTAGATGTCAATTCATATATTACTTTTGTTTATCAAAATCTTCCATAATGTCTTTTCTTTCTTTATGAAAATCTATCCATTTTTTTTAACAAAGAGACTTAAAGTTTTCAACGTCTTAGTTAGGAACGCCCTCTTTTGATCCTTTTTATCAATGCAGTTTTTTTATTATCCGGAAAGTTTATTCGCAGGTTTTGCAATGTTGCTGCAAGTGTATGAAAATTACCTAAATATCTTTTACTTATCTTCATTTACTACTTACTCTTAAATGGTTTGTTTCTTTTTCCAGGAAACCTTTGCTTTAGTGACAAATAGTATATAGTAGTTTTTCAGAGCCTTCCCTCTTAGAAGCTAATCAAAAGATGTCGAGTAGCCTGATTGATTTGCTTTAATGTTCTTATTTTTCTGATCATAATTCAGATTTCAAAATTTGACACTTTGATAGCTATTCATACCAGTTCATGCAAGATCTGTTGAATTATGAAATGATTGTCTTTCTTGAAGTGAATAGTTATCAATGAATATTTGTTTAAATGTTTGTCTTCGTAGTTAGTTCTGCTCTCTGCACTAGGTTTCTCATCTTCTGGTGGCCAGAATATATTTTCTGCTTCTTTAGTTAAGATCATCTAAGATCAATTCGTTCACATCTCTTTGCGAAGTCTAATCCAAATTACGCTTTGATTGCTTTTGCTTCAAATCGAAATTGATCCAGCTTTTCTAACCAGATTCCATGCTTTTTATTTCCTTACATTTGATCTGAATAAATACGCTTTATTTTTTATCTATCAGTAAGCAAAACGTTTTTCCAAATCTTAATGCTAACGTTAAGGCAACAGCTTTTTGCTAGACTTATATCAAAGGACAAGTCGTGGGTCTGAAAAATTTATATTAAAAAGCAAGCTTTCATCTGTCTTTTACTAATTGAGAGTTCTTTCATTCTATTGAGATCCTTTCCAGCTTAAGATATGCATAATACAATTAGTTTTTTAGGCCAATACTGGTCTGCTATTTTTTAAATGGCTCGACAGGAAAGCTAGCTTCAGTTTCATTATTTCTAAAAGCATTCAGCAAAATGTGGCCTCGTTGAGATGGTAGTAAATTAATATCAGAATGCATAAATGTAACCTCGCTGTGCACAACTGTACGAGATGAAAACAACATGTTATGCACAGAAATAGGACATTAAAGTTTTTATAGATAACCATACTTTATTCACAATTATATATCACTATTCATTTATCGGCAATTTTACCATACGAGGAGCTTGTCCTTAAAAGGGGAAGGATATTGATATATCGCAAGCCAATTTAGAAAGGGTTAAGAAATATTCACAAGCCCATTTCTTTCTCGATTTAAAATGAAACAACAAGAATCAAATTGGGTGCGGGTCAGCTTTAACCTTGTCGACCCTTTCTTCAAACCCAAATACTATCTAATAGCAGGAGCCTTCGAACTTGTGTCAATGCTTGTCTCAAAAAAGGGTGATGTACTTGTTATTCAATGGTAATTACTAGCAAGAAAGATGCCATGCTTCGCTTATTCTCAGCTTTTCTACAGATAAATGCAAAGAAATATCTACTTCTTCAAGATCTGGAACAGAATGTAATCTTTGAGGTGTCTATGATATACTTACGAGTGTTTCAAATAAGTAATTTGAAACCATGATAATGACGTATCATTGGACGTTTAACTGCGGTAGGAAGGATGCGTTATCGGACTTCTTGAAGCCATTGCACAAAGGATCGTAATTATCTAGCAAAAACTGCACTACTTCTAGTAGTTTTAGCTTTCCTATCTACAAATGTGTATAAGAAAATGCTACTTATTCCTATACCTGAACCAAAAAATTCTCGCTGTTCTAATAATAAAATCAAGGTTGTGAAAATTATAGGGGTGTTTTCTTTTATAAATAAAAATGCAACTAGTCATAAAAAGTAATTTGCGTATTTGAGTATGTATTTGAGCAAATATTTTGGGGCTCAACTAAAATCTCTTTTATTAGGCTACTTTTGAGGGGCTTATTTTATACACTGGCTGATAATAGACTATGGATTCTATGATCGATTGTAAGAAAAGAACTTTTACTCATCGGATGTTTAGTAGGACTCACTATTTCAGCCTGGAAAAACCTTTATCTTCATATTTGGAATAAAAGCACGAGTGTCGCGTCCAATATTATCGCAACGATATGCGTATATGAAGGGATTGATGGCCCCGTTTAAGTAGGCCATGGTTGCTGTCCAAGCAAAAGTAGTTTTATAACTCTGAGTTATTTCATTATGTTGTAAGCTGTGTATAGCACCATTTATCATGAGTATGAGAAGAGGGAACCAAGATATGGTGTAGATCATGATGACAGCGATGATAGATCGATTTACAGACCACTCCACTTTGGCTCTCTCTCGCATCTGCTTCGATCTTGTGCCATTAACTGGGCCATCAACCTGCCTGTTGTTCTCCATCTCATCTAAATGGCTTCTCACCAATCTGTGGATCTTAACATTCATGATGCATATAGCTATGAAGCAAGTTATACCAGTCATAATAAACACGAATGAACCGATAATCTTTATAAACTTGACTTCAAAGCAAGACGGAAGTGAAATACACATACCGATTAACCAGCAGGCCACTGATACTATTATAATCTGCTTTTTACTCGTGTACTCATTGTACCTCAACCCCTTCGCTACGTGCAACCACCGATCTCTAGATATCATACACATAAGCATTAGACTTGTGCTGCCACATACTCCATTCAGGAATGCAATAATTCTATCAACAATGCAAGATGTATAGTCCTTGAATGCTATTTCAGTAGCATATATGCTCTGTCCAAATAATGCTGTTATGAAATCTGCAAGGGCAAGGCTGAATATCAGGTAGTACGTAGGTTGATGCAGTCGTTGTCGTGTGATTATAACAAACATTACTATCCCATTTCCCAATACTGAAGATATCATTACTGCTGTGTTGATTAATACGAAGAAGACTTTGCTTGTAGTGTCTGTTAATTGGTAGACAAATCTGAAGGGGCATTCCATTTTGAAGAAAGACTTTACGCCCGTCTCCCTTGCTTAAGTTGAATAAAAGCTTTGTATATGGTAATTCTTATATTCCTTCTGATTATTGTCTCTCTTCTGTAGTGATATTTTGTTCTTCGTTACATATCCTCTTTTCAATTGGGAGAGGTAAATTTTCTAATCGTTACTTTGCCTGACTCCTCAACAGCTCCATTACTTGGTCGTTATGATCTTATCATCAACTTGGAAATTTGCCACTACAACCTGTTAGTAATGCAATGATTACCATAGCAACAAAAACATAGATTTCAGCTGCGAAATGTATGATAACACTTCCTTTCGGCTTTATTTTCTAAACTAACCATATGTTATCACCAATCCATTTTAGCAATGATTGATGTCTTAGAATATTAAATATACATAAGAAATTAATTTATAATCAAAATACTACAGCTTTGATGGTCTTCCGAAGAGTCTTTCTTCAACAACGATTAAGTTTTCAAGAATTGATTTAGTTTTATCTTGTAGGTATTTCACTTGCAGCTCATTCCGAATGGCACTTTAGTTTGATTCAATTTTTGCACTAGAAAATTGAAAATTCCTTTTAAAAACTCAAAGTTTAGTCTTTGGCTATCCGCAGTCTATTTGATTTCTTGTTGATTTATTTGAAATTTGAGATCTGGTAACTAGTCTCCAGTCTCTAGTTAAGTTTTCGACAATTTATTATTTAGTAGATCATTGCTGCCTTGTTAAACTTTATTAGGTGTGGGATATATATATAAGAAATTAATGAACAATTAAAGTACTGGAGCTTTGCTACTTTTTGGGAGGATCTTGCTTTGAGGACGTTGTAATGTTTTTAAGAATTAATCTAGTTTTGTCTTGAAGGTATCCCACATGCAACTCATCCCGATTAGCAACAGAATTTCTATTTTTTTACACTAGAAATTTAAAATTTTCTTTAGGCCACTCCAGGTTTAGTCTTGGCCTATTCAACTATACTGATTCACTAAATTCTTTACGTTTATTCCGGGCAGCTTCAAGCCAGTTCTTAATCCTGGCTTCCATATGCTTGTTCAACATGCTTTTACATTCTCATCAATTCTATTTTTGTTTTGAAATACATAATTCTTATAATTCTCCTTTTTTAGGTTTTCATACAGTCAATACAAGATAATGATGCCAGAGAAAGTAGTTTTGATTTCATGATGTACTTCAAACAAATATGAACTAGAGATGGTAGAATTCTGGATGATTGCAGTCACTGGATTCATGTTTATGTTTGTTGTTGACTTTATCCCCTAAAAGAAATTGAAATATTTTGGCTATTGAGCACCATTACAATAAAAATACAATTGTTTATTGTTTCCTGGTGTTTTTTAGATATTTTAGAAAACCATAAACAAGTAATTGAGGTGTATTGACTTCATTGTGCAGGACTTTCTATGCAGACACAAGCAAAGGAAAATAAGCAAGGGAAAATATGGCAAGAGGGAAACAGCTTAACAACAGTCAATAACACCAGATTAGATTCACCTTCCCCCAGGAGTACAAAATGGAGGGGGCATTAAACCTGGTTGGGGTTTCTGTTGGCATCCTTACGCATTACAATGCTGAATTCATAAAAATATAGTGAGGTCTCCCTCACTGAAGTGGCATAAGCACCAAGCCCCCAACTTTCAAGCCAGATATTATGCCCCTGTCATATGTCTTAGAAATTTTGCTACTTTTCTTTCTGGATGTCTGATTTATCGCTAAATTCTTGTTGAATAGAGGCCATGAGAGCCAAGCTAGCTGCTTCTTTCAAAGTCTAAAACCCTCCTTGAAATTATGAATTTTGACCCCTGCATCTAAAAGCTTCCTTTAAAAGATTTCTCTTTTTTTATACTCCTCCATTTTTAACACGCTCCTGGCCTTCACTTTCGGGTAAATTCTAAGTGGGGAATTACATTTAAGTCAACAGAATGAGACTAGATAAACTTAGACCTACTCACCCATCTTCCCATTCTGAATGTGTTTCGGCTGTGAATGGCTCAATCAAACAACGCGTGAAATCTTGTAGCTTTTAAATCATTTGCAACCAAATTATTGCAGTAACTGTGAACACCAGCATAGCTCGACTTCAAACAACTAAATTTTGCAACTTTTACAGCGATACTGACAGACACGAAGAAAAGAGTTCATCTGTTCATCGCTTCCACTGCTTCTTCGACTCGCAAATCAAAACCTGGTGCAAGTTCTGCCAAACATCGAATCACACAACGAAAAAAGTCGTTCTGCTAAAAACAGCCGAACCATGGAAAAATGGGCGAGTTTTACGGCGAGAGTTCAATCTAAATTTGCCATACAAAATATGGGGTCCGTGTGACGTTACACGGACCCCATCTAACGAAAACTATTTTTCGATTTTTCTCGGCAAGTTTCAACTTTGGAGGCTTATTGTGAGAAAACGGTTAGAGATATCAAAAAAATTATTGCGAATTCGTTCGTTTCAGGTCAGAATTGGTCTATTCATCAAATAAAAATATTTCACTTGAGTGGCTCTTTAAACACAAGAAAACATTACATTTTGTACATGCAAATCTACCTCTGCCTTGACACCCTTCTTTCTTGCATCGTTGACCAAGATGCTCGAGCAAATGGTTGAATCCATCATATCTAATATCGTGTATTGGCTAAAGCATTGGCAAGGTGCGCTTCTCTCTCGGTTTTGACACGTCTGGTGACCTAGAATTCCTTGGCCTTCCTGCTCCTATCCTTTGATTTGTTTCAGCATTGATCAATGTTTCAGCTACCATGTTGCAAAACTGAAGAGGGTCGCAAATCTTTCTTTGTGGAGTTCCAAGTTTTCCCTGCGCTTCACGGTACTCAAACCAGGAGTTGGCAAGAGAAAGATCAATAAAATATAAAATTATACGAACTGGCCACTTCTTAGTTTTCGCATGGATTCTGTAAAGGGCAATCAGAAAATCAAGCTTGCCGACTCCCCCCATAAACTCGTTGTAAATTTTTACAATTTCTGGTCGTTCAACTTCTATGTGAGACTTTGTACTCTCGCTCCAGCGCTTTACTGTATCACATACCCCAATACCAACAAAGGTGGAGGCCAGTTGCACAATTCCATTGTCACGCCAACGAACAACAGTTAGATCACCTTCCAAAGTAACACGACTGCCCATTGACTCACGTCCTTTCAGCTCTTTCTATGATTTAATGGTGCAACCATGCAAACGGTCACCCTTTATTACACAAAGACCAAGAATGCCAAGAAGTTTGAGTTCCCTGATCAGTGGAAGGCTTGTGCAGTAGTTATCGAAACAAATTCTATGGTTTTAAAATCTGGGTATGTTCTCTGCCAATCTTAGTACCACTGATGCTCCAAGGCCAAGGCTTTTGTATTCATCAGAGATATCAGTTCCTTTCCTTTGGTAGAACTCTAAATCATTGGCTTTTCCTGACTTACCACAAATCACAAAATTTTTCATACCAACTGGGTTTAGTTTGCTTTTGATGAACTGTTTAGCAGGTACGCGACCAGTAAATGGGATCATCTGTTCCACAACACTGCTGAGTTCTTCAAATGGAAGCTCCAAGCAAAGCCTTCTCACAGAAGCAATAATTGGGGCCACTTTCCAGAATTTGTTAGTGTTCCCTGCCAAGAGTTCTCTCCTTGACACAGCGTGGATGTTGTTTTTCAACTTAAAAAACCTACAATTCTAAAAATAAATAAATTAATAATGCATTTAAGTTATATTTGATTTATTATTCTTAATAAAAATTGGAAAAGTGACAAGTGACAGAATTTAAGATAAAAACTGTGCATATGTTCCTGTTAACTGGCATAACAAATTCAGGCTTCTTAGTTCTTTTACTGGCACTGGCTGAGGCTTGATTTTCTGCACAAGGTGTTTCTGTGTCATTTAGATCAGCAGGATCAATTTCTTCAGGAGCATGGTCATTGTCAGGATTGTATTCTTCTACATACTCATCATCATCATTTAATTCGTCATCAGATATGTCCTCAATATCTGAATTATCAAGCATCTCAATACACTGATCAATAGTTAGTCTCGTCTTACCTAGGAATAGAAAACACAAATAAACAAAAAAGTACGCTAATAAATTTGCTGCAAAAATAATTTTTGGAGGGTCAAAATAGATTTTAGTGGGTTAAAAGGCTGCATTGAAACCTTTTTTATGATGCTTATCACATTTCATATGCATCTGGCATTTATGCACCAAGTTTTTATCAACCATAGAAAGGAGAAATAGGTTTAGCAACAATAAAAAACAATGAGCCTTGGTGCATTTGAGTCACGCTGTGTACAATTGTACACATCAAGTTTTCAAAAATTATTTTATGCGTAATAGCAACGAAGATATGGGAAATTAGTCATAATTAAATAGTTTAGATATAAATAAGAAGAAATCTTAAGTATTTGGTAAAAGTTAGACAAGGAAGAGTAAAAAAATTGACAAAACTTTTAGTCACTTACCTCGCACACTGCTTGTCCGTCGTTTGGCAATCTTGCTAAATGTGTAAAACTGGAAAGAAGGCTACAACAAAAATCCAACATGTTTCAGTTGCTTGACAACAGTGTCACAAAGAAAATGAAGGGTGATTTCTGCGTAAATGTTTGTTTCGTTGCTCAGGGGGGCTTTTAACTGTAGTGTGTGCAATTGTACACACAGTGACTGAAGGGGTATAATACAGGCTAAAAATAAGGATAAAAAGATGCGAAAAAAGCTGCCCTGTTAGGAAACTGATCTTTGGAGAATATGTCTTGCAGAACCTAAAGTTTCATCTATCACCTCCCCAATATTGAGTATGTTCTTTAAAATTATGTAGGCTGCTGGAAAGTTTTATTTCTTTGGGCAACATCTGTCACAGTTTATTTCCAAGGTGGGCTATGGTCTTAATTCTATAAATGACGTTGTACGAACTTTCAAAATTTGAGCATTATTGCCATGCCTTAGTCTATGACTGATATTTCGTTCCCTAAAAATATTTTTCATAAAAGCAGTGGCGTAGCATGACTTTCAGTATTGGGTATTTAGTCTCGATAAAAGCAATGACCTAAGGTCATTGCACAAACTGCTGGGGGGTCTTAGGGCGCTGTGAGCTTACCAGTAGGTCAAGTGCAGCGCCCTGGTTTGGGCCGAGGGGGCGAAGCCCTCCGAAGCTCCAGAGGTGTGGTCATGCACTGTGTTGGAAACACTGTCAAATCACTGTGTTTCAAGGCGGCAGAGAAGAATCCACGATCCTTGTAGGCATTCCTAATTTTTGGACTGAAATGAGTTTATAAGTTTGTAAACAGGCTGAAAAATACAGGGATTTCCTATTGCAAGTCAATTTTTCAAATGGTTATATCTCAGTTTAATATTCAATATACAGAGGTGATTTTGCATCCATTTGATGTAATTTTGGAAGCTCTTTTACATTATGGAGTACAACTTCCAAAATTCTAAAAATAGATTTTTTGTGACGTCACACTTTAGTACTCTATTGACAAAAAGACCCAAACAGTGCATACTTGAATGAAATCAAGCACCAAAAGTTGTGTAGTTACTTCAGAAATTTTATTGTCAGCTCCTCCGCAGAAATCATCTTAGAACCTAGCTTTGACCCCCATATTTCCTACACCCACCTTCAGATCGTCAGATCGAGGGGCTTATCACTCGAAAAAATCTCGTACGGTTTTTGAAAAAATCACAGAAAAAACACACAAAAATCACAGAAAAATCACATAAATCACAGAAAAAAGAATAAAAATCACACAAAAATCACACAAAATCTCAAAAATCATTACAAAATCATTGTGATTTTTGAAATCACAAAAATATCGTACACTTTTTTATGAGTGGTATGCCCCTCGCCTCAGATCACCGTCTACCATCATAAATCTTAATCACCTACACATACACGGAAATCATAGCGGGATAAATTCCAAACACACAGAAGTTGTACTTACCTCCAATACAGTCTGGTCTATAGAAGGATGAACATCAAGAAGTACCATTAAGGTAAAAACTACGCTCCACTCTGCGCCCCATACAGGCCCACAACAATGTCTATTGTCAAAACAATTCCCACTTGACAGCTAAGCATCGCGTGCTCTTGAGGGGGTATAAAAGTTGGCGCCTAAAAAGTTTGCACATCTTTGAAAAAGAGGTTCTTGAGCACAGGCGTATAGGATTCATGCGTTCACACGAGCCCAAAAGCAATCCGATATGAAAAGCGATCCAGAACGTTTCACTTTCAGAGCGGAGTGATTTGACTCCGAAAAAATGATGCGAAGCGTTCCGGATTGGCATGGTGTCGTGTGAACAGAAAGGCTATCGAAAGTGAAAACGATATGGATAGAATAAACTGGGCATGGAAGAACACCAACGAGAAGATATTACAGATAACAAAATCGCTCTCGACGAAGGACTATATAAGACAACAGAACATTAAATGGGTCGCGCATATTGCACGAGCATCAAATGATAAGTTGACGAAAAGACTCTTGTTCGTTGACGAAAAATATACGAAAAGAGGCAAACACAAAAACACCGTGCTGGAAAACGTGATAGTACGAATTGAAGAAGAGGGAAAGTCGTTAGAGACATTTCTTAGGGAATGCAAAAAGAGAAAGGTTGGATTTGTCAAACTGACGTAAAAGTCAGTGCCCTAGAGTCCAGCATCGTGTGAACGGGGCCTTAGTATGCATTAAATCGAAAATTAGCATTAAACCTTAAGCCTCACTGAACCCACACAAACTCCAAGCATTAACCGCCATATAGTCTGATAGCTCCATGATCGAGATAATGCCAATTCACAATTGTGTCTCAAGACTTTTTGGCGAGGATTGTCTGCAGCAAAAGACTGAATGGTCGTGCAACTATGGTTAACAAAGAATAAAGTAAATATAACTTCTGTGGTAGCCGCATTTGGATGCAAAGGGTAAGACGAGGCAATAGGCAAAATACATTTGGCCCCAGAAACAACAGATTGATCGATCCAGCTTTTATTTTGAGATCAGTGGTATAAACATTTGGTGAGCATAACTATTCCACCACCTTAATGTAAATGATACATAAAGAGTATGGATTCGGTAGAGGCCCTAGTTCTCTTATTGTGCATTTACATAAGATTTAAACTCAAAGACATTTTTAGATTTGATACTGATATCGATATAGCCGATGCTATATCATTGATGTGATACATAAACTCGAGTTTTTGGTTTGTAATAAACATGTTTGATGCTGAAACTCCTGCAACAGGTCAGTCTCGATTACAAGGTATATTACCTTTAATTTTTTCGTCAATCCTTTTGGTTTTTTCTACTTTAACGATATGCAGCTTGACTTGGAGCAGGAAAGACAAGAGATTGGAAAGATAGAATCAAACTGCAGAATTAATGATTTCGAGAAAGAAAACGAAGAGCTCAAAGCCAAAGTCAGAGTCCTCGAAAACGAGCTCGTAAGCCAGAAATTTACAAATAAATCAATGAAGAACGATCTGGGAACGAGTTTCCAGCAGGATATGCTGCAGAAGAAGTATGAGTTACTGCAAGAAGAGAATGAAGCACTGAACGCAGAGCTTGGTAAGATGCTGAAAGTCAACAATGATTTGATTGCTAATGATAAGAATTCCTCAGAGAGTGGAGGGAAAAGATTCCACATAGATATGCTCGAAAAAGAGAACGAATTATTGCTAGAAGAAACGGAATCTTTGATTGCTGAACTGGCACAGTGGAAAAAGAGATCTTCTAATGATATACTAGAGAAAACCAGCGAAGTGAAATATAATTGGAATCAGCAAAAGGAGAACACAGCTTGTGAATCTGATGCTGAAGAAAAAAATTATGATAATAGTTCAAAGGGGTGTTAATACCCAGAGAGTTAGGCAAGACAAAGCTAATTGGCTTACAGATGACCCTGGTAAAAATAGCAGTTATACACAAGCTTTGCCAGCCAATCGAGTACAAGAAGTGACCCCAAAACCAATAAACCCATTTGGTTGTTAGACAGTTCAAATGACACGAAGAAAAACGATAATTCCAAACAGCAAGGCTCGAAGCAAGTCGATAAGGATTCCTTGGACTTGTTTGGGCTTGAGAGTAAGAACAGAGGAAATAGTTTATCATCTGAGAACGCTAGAAACCAGACTGGTAGACAAAATGGTACCCCAAATCGTAGACGAGGCTTATCTACACAAAAGACGTCGTTTGGTGATACTATGCAACAAGGGTCGAACCAAGCTGATAATGATTCATTGGACTTCTTTGGGCTGGAGAGTAAAAGGAGAGGCAATAGTGCATTGCCAGACAATGCTAGAAACCAAGTGGTAGACTAAATAGAGCTCCAAATGGTAGAAGAAACACTGCCCAAAGGGTGACATTTGTTGATGAAAATTTAAGAAAAAACAAACTTTCGATGATGGATGAGGAAGAAGATTCTCTTAATTCGTTCTGTTTGGAGAAGACTTCCAGAAGAGGAAGATCCAGAGGAATGCGAAGCCATAAAGACGCTGCAGAGGAACTAAAGCGCCTCGTTGGCTACTGAGACCAGCACATACTCACGTAAATAACACTATTTACATTTTGAAAACGCGAAAACGTTAAATATTTCATAAACTTTGGCATTGTACGTAGATTTTTTTATTGATGTTTATTCTGAAATTATTTATTTTTGTGGCTCCTGAGCTTCTGGATTTACACCGAGTGAGTTAGAAAAAGCAAAGCACATGTCGTGAAAATCAGTCTCTGCTGGTATCGAACTGGAATATGAAACCAAAAGCAGGAAGGCTTAAAACAATATGAGCAGAAAAATACCACAATATTTAGGATATGATACAATGCCGAACATAGCATTTTATTTATCCTTAATTTTAGAGTCTTGCTCTGTTTGTATTGTTTTGTATTGTTACTTTTGAATCTTTAGTTTGGTAGTTTCGAGATGCTTCGAGGCATGAATGTTTTTGAAATTGTCCTTGAATTTTAGAAATCTCATTGGAAATGAGAGCTATCCTCAACTTAGAAAACTTAAAGAAAATCTGATTATTTGCTCAGTTTTCTCCGAGTCATCTGTTTTCGCACCATAAAGGACTTCACTGTGAAATTAAACCTTGCAAATAAAACTACTGAGAATTTGTATTTTCGCATCTGAATGAATAAGCAGTTTTAGAATAATTTTTTTAAATGATTCATACCACCATCCTAGTTGAAATAAACGGGTTAATAAAAGTAGCATGTGCGTTAAAGCCATCATCTAGAAACGTGAAGTCAGCGTCAGTTGCTTATTCTATAGTTTCTTTCCTGTCTGTGAATCTCAGCTGCTAGGCTGGTGCAACGTAGCAGCTTCTAATGTCTCTACGGTGGAGCAAGCTGCAAATTGAAAGCAAATAATTAGTTAATGTTGGCGTGACATGAAGTATTCGTGTTCACCGATTTGGATGAAGATGTGTTGCTGGTACCAGGAACAAGCTGGAGTAAGGGGGCATCAGGATGGGAAGGGGTCGAGCTAAATACGTACCGGTTGGTACAAAGGTATTATGAATTTCATTATTTAAGTTTAAAACTACTCTTGGAGTTTTACGATGTTTTACTATTTGGCAATTTATAGTTAAAATAAGGCTTCTTTATTTTTTTGCCTGTATCATAAGTTTTCATTAATTTTTCCTTCTCGAAACTTGAACGGCTTTTTCTTAAACTATAAGACTATTATTTCGATACAAGCAGTTAACTGTGTTAATCGTGGAGAATTTAGTGCTTAAGCATTAAAAGTTTACCGTTCACCGTGTTAACTTTGTTATCCAATATAACATGTAAAAATACAACATACGAAGTATTTATGCCGGAAGTCAAAAGCAGCCTCTTTTTCACTATAAATCGGTCATTAAACGAGGCTATTTGGCCTAGGCATAAACAGAAGAAATTAAAGTCAGAGAAACATCGTTGTGAAATGAACTGCTGCTCCTACAGCAGCGATCGTAGCTCGGTTATGGATTTAGAATCAGTGATAGTTTTGTTCGTAGGATTTATCACATTGTCAGTTTTACTTTTGGCGACAAGAATGTTTTGGGTAATTTTCAATTGCAGGAATGAAGCGTGTCCTGATAGAAACGGTTCTGTGAAAACTTTGATTGTGATTGGCTCAGGTAATCGAATCAGTCTTTGGGTGGTACAAAACTTCAAAAAGCCAGGAAAATCGGGAGCATAGCGAAACGAAAACATAGATTACTTAAGCTTTTCGTCTGACACTCAACAGAGTAATACGTCAGAAAGAGAACGAAACAGAAACCTAACTGATTATATACCCAGATGTGGATCGAAATAGGCCAATCAGAAAAGAGGTGAATGATTGGTATAGTGTAGGAAAACCAATCAACACCCACGATACAGTGAGCTGACCAATAAGATTACTTTAAGAGTCCCAAGGCGAAAACGAACTCTTTCTGTCTACACAATAGGGGATCCCTGGTTTTTACGAGACTGATTCCATTTAATGTGTAATAAGATTTAAAGATGTAGAAATAAAATCTACCCTCATCAACAATGGATATCCAGAAGATCTAATTTCAGCTTGCTTTCGTAATAAAATCGTCGGTTTCTCGGCTGACAAAAAGATTGGTCCACAAAAGTGCCATGTTTATCTAAAACTGCCTTACATTGGCAACGTCTCCTTGCGATTCGAAAGACATATTAAAACAGCCATAACTAAGTGCTACGCTACGGTCAGCCCCCGTCTCGTCTTTTCCTCTAAGAAGATTATTCCATCAATCCGCAAAGATAGTGTGCCTACCACACAAAACAGCCTTGTAGTTTATGAATACTCGTGCCGGTGTGATGCCAGGTACGTAGGTGGCACATCCCAGCGGTTATGTGATAGAATAAAACAACACGTGCCGTCTAGCATTCGCCAAAACACTGTGCAGCAACGAGAACAACCATCTCGCGCCTCAAAAACTAAAAGATCGCTCAAACATGACTCTGCTATAGGTCAACATTTGCTCGACAATCCAGAGTGTGCTAAAGCCTACAGTGAGAATTGCTTTCGAATTATTGGCAGAGCAAGATCTACATTTCACCTAGGTATTTTGGAATCAGTCTACATAAAAACCAGGGATCCCCTATTGTGTAGACAGAAAGAGTTCGTTTTTGCCTTAGGACTCTTAAAAGAATCTTATTGGTTAGCTCACTGTATCGTGGGTGTTGATTGGTTTTCCTACACTATACCAATCATTCACCTCTTTTCTGATTGGCCTATTTCGATCCACATCTGGGTATATAATCAGTTAGGCTTCTGTTTCGTTCTCTTTCTGACGTATTACTCTGTTGAGTGTCAGACGAAAAGCTTAAGTAATCTATGTTTTCGTTTCGCTATGCTCCTGATTTTCCTGGTAATCGAATCAGTAAACCCCCCTCCCTCACAGTGTAACAGGACTATGTCGTTACTTCCTTAATTCATGTTAATTATTCTGTTACGTACTTCCGTGTCTGTTTATATTCGTGTTGTGAATAAATTATGATTAGTCAGTTTTACTTCTCTACACCAGTAGCATGTCTTTTATTGCGCTCTTCGATACGCTTTGACCTACTCATAAATAACGGCAAGCACTGTTATAACAGGATGCCAATATCTTAGGGGGCTTTACCATACTTGACAAGACAGGATGTGCCGCTCTGCCAGCAGGATGTCCTATTGCCATAGAAGTTATACAGCAGGGTGCCCTTTATCAAAACTGATGCGAAAGGTTGTCACAAGCCAAAAATGGCTCTTGAAAAAAGAGGGTCTTCACACTGACGTTTTGACATCACACCGTTACTTCCCTAGTCAAGTACATTTTTCCCTGGGTCTAATATAGTGCTAGTTTCTTTCCCTTGAGGGGGCTTTTTACTGCAGTTGTGCGTAATACCCAATTTTTTGGGTTTTGCACATTATCAGATAGATTGAGGTAAACAGAATGCCTTAATTTCTGTACAGGGTCAGGTGAGACCAGTATGAGTATGGATCACCATGCCTGTAGCTAAGAAAATACTTGCATAGTCTATTTGATGATTATGTATGAAACTTTGAGTAGCATAGAGCTTGTCTCCTTTCTTGTTTCTATTCTGTATTGCTCTGTACCTTTGTGCATTGAGTACTACAATGCAGTCTTAGACAATGCAATAGCTATAGAGATAACTATTATATCATTTTATTTTCTGTTTTTTTATTGAATGTTATATCATGCACCTATGTGGAAAGCATGATTTCCTTTCTAACTATGCGGCAACTTTTATGTTGCTATTTTATTTAGAAATCCTATGTTCTGATCATTTTATTTGCAACTACAAGTAGATAAAAACTTGTATTCTGTGGTTAATCCGATTCCACCATTCATTTACGCCATGTTTTGCTATTTCATCAATCATAAAAGTGCATGATATAATCTATTTTGTTGCTATTTTATCAAGGTGGCCATACGATGGAAATGGTAGAGCTAGTCAAAGGCCTTTCCACGTCATTTGCACCAAGGATTTATGTAATTGCCGATTCAGATGAAAGAAGTGAGCACAAAGTGTTGGAGTTAGAGAAACAAGAAGTCAATACTAGCACTAAAGAAAACCAGGTTAGACAACATTCTCTTACTTTTAACATTTGAAGTAAAAAATTTTAGTTCTTCAACAAATGAATAGCCGGAAAAGTCGGAATCATTGTGAAACTTGATTTAATTAATTTTTTTGTTTGTTTGATGCTCATGGGTGTCATACCTTGGATCACGGCTGAGTGGAAATAAATCAAACAGTCATTCTTACTGGCAATGTACCAAAAATCATCAATCCTAAGATAATTAGGATTAATGATTATCTTTGTGGGTAATGGATAGGACATTCAAGTTTTAGAGCATTCCTGAAAGCTTGTGACACCATTCATAGGACATATTCAAATAAGGCTCTCAAAAGTGTGGTTGAGCCTCTACCTAGGGTACCAGTACCTCAAGGAGGGGGGCATAAGAGATGGAATTTAAAATAGCGCTGCAATGGCGCCACGTTTTCTCCTGCAAGGGGGCTTATACTTTCAAGAGAGGCTATTACCCATAAAAAATTGAGACATCCTGTCAGAGACAATGAATATCTAGTATCATCAATGTTGAGACTAGGGGGCTAACCTCCTTCAACAGGAAGCGATATTTCCCTACCCTCCTCCCTCTAGCGCCACCACTGAATGAGAGTGAAAGTAAAATCAAAGTGGGGGAAACAGACAATCTCAATCTTTCCCACTCTTATTTTGACTTCAATATCATTTCAACCCTCCTTGCTTAAGGCCCTAGTAGGCAGAGTACTGAACCTCTTAGCCCTTTTACCTGACTTCTTGGTGATGATGTCAGAATGCCTTTATTTTCATTTTGATTGATATCAAAACTTTCTATTCAGTTTGAAATCAGAAGAATCCCAAGAAGTAGAGAAGTCGGTCAATCCTACATCTCTTCAGTATTTACAACACTGAGGTCGTCGTTATTCTCTTTTCCTCTTATCAACCAAGAAAGACCAGATCTGGTAAGTTTTCTTTGCAAAAACATTATTGATTCTTAATAATTTTTTAATAGATAAGTTCTGTTACATTGATTCAAAATTTATACAGTGTAGTAGTGATACCTATGATGGCACCAAACCCTGGTTTGTTAGCACCACGATATTCGTTCTTTTTTGGACCATGGAAAAAGGTGCGGGTGGAAGAACTCAAAGGAGCAAACCCTTGGCCAGAGGCTAAATGCTTCAGCGATCGGAGATTGAGCTATATCTGGAAGAAGTCTGGCTGAAAAAAAACTGTTCTAAAGGGGTTTCTAATGGAAATGTTTAGATATGCACATTTTTCCTATTTGGAAAAATATGTGAAGAAGATTGATAGAACGTGTATTAAATGTTCCTTGATGATTACAAATGGAAACGAACGACCCCCTTTTAATTTAATTGCAAAGAAAACTGTAAGATGTATGTTTTAACTTGTAGGTTCTTTGCAATGGACCTGGTACGTGTATTCCCATCTGTTTGGTGGCATTTCTGTACAAGGTAAATAAGTTACTTTGAACTTTTTTAGGGTTAGAATTAGGGTTAGGGTTGGTTAGCATTGGGCTGTAGCTTAGAGTTTGTGTTTCTCTAGGTTTAGTGTTAGAGTAAGTGTTAGGGTGAGTACGAAATCTTACCGGTCAGGATCACAGCACAGCAGGACCCACTATCCAATATCAAATACTTGAAAAATATTACCGACTTTGCAACTAGATATTGCTTCGAGAGAGCCTATACTATCACCTCCTTGACGAGTAGATTATCTGTTTTAACAAACGGATGACTATTCTATGGTTGAACCTAAATTTTGCTTTTTCCAGTTTTTACTTTTTTTCATTTGTTAAACTTTTACCAATACGCATGCGTAGAATCGCTTTGGAAAGTGGGTGTGATCCTGACCGGTGGGATTTCGTGCTCTCCAAGGGTTAACTAACATTTTGGGAAAGTAGTGAAATGTACTTTAAATGATATGGAACTCGAGTCATAAAGCAGTATATACTGGAACAACAAATGTATTCGACTGGACAAGAGCCTAGTAGCTACTTTATTGCAAAATAGAATTGTATATGCGACGAGCATTGTATTTTAGTAAACAATACGACGTTCCCTTTTTCCTTGTTTCTCTAATATGATGATGTCTCTTGACCAATAAGACAATTTATAATGTTCTCTTCTTTTAGGTGTTTGGTGTTAGGGATATAAAGATTGTTTACGTAGAGAGCGTATGTCGAGTTCAAACGCTATCATTATCGGCAAAAATGCTGTACTACATTGCAGATAGACTTATTGTACAATGGCCGCAGCTGCAGGAAAAGTACCCAAGAACTGTTTTTATGGG
Organism: Pelagia noctiluca; assembly: GCA_963924455.1. Classification (NCBI taxonomy): domain Eukaryota; kingdom Metazoa; phylum Cnidaria; class Scyphozoa; order Semaeostomeae; family Pelagiidae; genus Pelagia; species Pelagia noctiluca. The sequence continues at coordinate 15,661,034 of OZ004316.1, forward strand.
TAGGATTGTATGAAATAGATACGGTCTTTTTTACTTTGATTATTGTTTTATTTATAGATTATTTATTAAGATACATTTTTCAATTTCTTCTTTGCTTTTTCAACGCTTATTTCAGCAAAGAGCAGCTAACTAGAGATAGTTAGAGTCCCTTCCTCGATTGATAGGGATCGCCGAGCGGTTATATAACTTGACCAAAGGGTTGCGGGCTCGAAACCACCTTAAGACCTTTCACAAATTGTAAGGAGAGAATTTGCCAGCTCTCTGTAATTCCTGGCAAAAAGGTGAAAGGATGACGAGGTATGGTGACATCAAATGGGAGGACCAGGGTTGCACTGCCCGATTAGTCTATGTATTCAGTGGGCCTAGTATCTGCTTAGGACATAAACTAATATCTTATGAAATTTGTAAGCATGTATTTGCCTATCAACAACTACACTCTTTTTTAATAAGAACCAGTAAATTTGATTTGAAGCTGGCTGTTCTTAAATATTCCTTTATTTTCAGCCTGAATGCTCTCAAATTGCTCTTACTTGGAAGCCTGTTTAACTAAAAGTTTTGTTAATTGGTACAAATGTGGACTCTCTTGGCCAACTGATATGTCTGTGTGCTGTCAATCTGCTTGTTTTGTAATTACTTGTCAGTCTCATGGTTATTTCGTATGATTCTTAAATTGACCCTAGATTTGTCAGCCTCGGTTTGTTTTAGCTTGTTCTTAAGTTTTGGCAAAATTTGAGGCTGGAGTTCTTATAAAATTGTTCTTATAAAAAAAGAGTGTATAAACTCGAAGTTTAACTTATCTTCGCATTAGGAGCAGCTGCTATATTTTACACAAATTTCCTTACATTTTGGTCCATTTGCTTCTATATAAATATTTTATAAACGAAACGATTGATTCACGTATAGGCTGTGATTCACGCATTCACGCAAAAAAATTGACTTTTCACGCATTGCAATTTCATTTTCACTTCTAATTCAGCAATTTTTCATTTTGATTCACGATATTACGCATTATAATTTATAGAATCAGATTTTATGTTTTCATGCAGCATAAAGTGGCCAAAACGAATCACGCAAAAGTATGGGGGGCCCCACAAAATGTTCCTATCTTTCCATACGAATTTTTTTGATGAGTTCTTGTCGAAAAGATGCCTTTAGACTTTAGTCAAAATAGCTGTTTTTATATGCACAATTTCTCGGAACTGCCTGCACTGGGCAAAAGTGCTCCATTTTCATTGGAGATACTGTAGAAGAGCCCTGGGTAGAAGTGCCCCTTCACTTCGTTGTATAGATGCTATGGCCTACCTTACACGCTTTTTTTATAAAAGACCTTTTATAAGGAACGTACATGTCGAAGGTCGAAAAACTTAAGGAACTCTTAAAACTAAAGGTCAAATCACTAAGGAACTTTATAATCTTGCATATATTCATTTGGTGTAGATATGCAACTTCTCTAATGACTATGCAACTAACTTTTACGCTTTCTAGGCCTAGCCTAAGCTTCCTTTGTGATCTAATATGTTTTATGTCCTTATCACCACGAGTTTATTGCAAAATGTTGGAAAATAATGCTTTTCTTGCGTCAATACTTATTCCTATCTACTAAGTAAACACTTAAGATTAAGGAACTACTAAAGAACTTTTAGAACTACAATGTGGCCAAAAAGGTCTCAAAATAAGGAACTTAAAGAACTAGGCCCTGAGCTAGGTTCCTTATAAAAAAAGTGTACTATGCACCTTCCTAGTTGAATAGGGTAGGATTGAATAGGATTAAAGAAATCCATTCAACTCAGCTTTAACAGCGGAAACGTTGATTGACAGCTAACTGCCGCAGCTGTCAATCATGACAGGAAACAGGCACGGCTTTGTGTTTTGCCATTCTACTCGTTTCGGGCCTAACCAAAAATGCAGCAAGCTCACGCGCCCGAAAGCATGGCTACCGCTCAGCAGTCTTCAACTGGTCTTCAGCAAGGCGTGCCAAACATGCTTCAGCAACAGCAAATCGATCAGCAACACATTGGAAACGGCCAGGAGGATCTCTCAGAGTTTAGGAAACAAGAAATCGGAGATATCCTACAGCAAATCATGAACATAACGGATCAATCGCTTGACGAGGCTCAGGCGAGGTGGGTTTGTTGTCAGTCTGTCATCTTTTCAAAAGAGATCGTGAAATCCTTTATGTTATTATGATCAACATGTTTCACTGTTTGCACACAGTTATCTCTGTTGAATTACTGACATGGTTTACAGTTATTCGGACAGCTTTTTCGATATAAACCTCACAGTTTTGTAAATCGTGATTGGAAAATTGGGAGACATTTGTGCTGAATTAATTAATTACAGTCTACCTATTTCAGTGATTTCTTCTCACGCCACTGGAAGTCTGTAAATTATGCGACTTTCTATAATAATGGCAATCTTTAGAATAACTGTTCATTGTGAAACAGGCATTAGGATGAGGGATAGTAGGGGAGCACATGCCCCTCAATTATTCCTATATATTTTTAGCAGTGCTAAGTGTATCTATTGTTTTTGAACAATGGTTGCACCTTTTCCCAATAATTTTTTCCAAACTTTACTGCTGTTGGGGGAAAGAAGGAATTAAGATGGATAATACATGTAATGAAAATTGGTGTTGTAATAAAAATTTTTTATAAAGCCAAAATCCCCAGATAAACTCAAACTCAAACTCAAAATATTTTTTCAACATAAAATTAGTTAATTACAATATACTGGTTAATATGCAATAATTTGAAAGTTTACAATATCATAATTAATTTGGCTACTAAGAAATGCAATGTTCTAAATACAATCAATACAATGAAGGAAGTAATTAAAAAATTCTAAGCTGATGGACACATGGAAAAAACTTTGGGCAAGCTATCGAGCCATGTGTCCAATTTGATGTGATTAATGTACAATTTTAAGTTTGATTAACAGCAACAGTAACAGTAAGATATAATCAAGAATGAAGGAAAAAAGAAAGTAATAAAATAGGAAAGAAAAAGAAATTAATTAGAAATGAAAAAAAAAATAAATAATAATAATAATAATAAGAATAAATGGAAAGAAAAAAAAAATGTTCTGAAAGTTTTGCAGATTTTTAAAGATTGTTCATAAGAAAGTATTTCATCTGTTTCACAAAGTGATGTTTATTATACATTTTCTTCAGTTCTATCGGTAGGGAGTTCCAAAATTTAATACCATCAAAAGTGAGAAAGTTTTTCTTGTAGTTTGTAGTAATTGATGGAAGGGAAAAACCTTCAGAAGAAGATTGCCTTGTATTATATTTATGTAAGTTTTTTGTTTTAACAAACTTGCCTTCGAGAATCGTTTTGTCAGTGTTAATCTGAAACATCATTTTTGCTGTCTCAAGCATGTATAGTTTGTCGAAGTTAAATATTTTTAGGCGTTTGAAAATAGGTTCACTGTGTGCAGTGTAGTTGGCAAAGTCGATTACCCTTACAGCTTTGCGCAAGTTACGTTTTAGAGGTTCTAAAGTAGTTTTTTTAGCACATCCCCAGTTTAATATGCCATATAGTACGTGCGACTGGATGAAGGAAGAGTATAAAGTCTTAAGAGATTGTTTTGGTACTAGATGCCTTAACTTATATAATACTCCAATGCCTTTGGATAACTTAAGGTTTATTTGCTTTATATGTAATTTCCAATTAAGATTATTATCAATTATTACTCCAAGATACTTTGTATAGTTTTCTTGTTTAAGATCCTTGCTATTTATTTTTAATTTTATACTTTTATCAGTTTTACGAGAGCTTATAAGCAAGAAATTTGATTTAGATATATTAAGTGACAGCTTGTTAGCCAAAAGCCATGCAGATACCTTTTGTAACTCAGTGTTCATGATTTGCTCCAAGATGTCAAGTTTTTTATTAGCTAATAAAATACTGGTGTCGTCTGCAAATAGTCGAAATTGGAGAATTTGGGAGGATTCATAGATGTCATTTATATAAATCAAGAACAACAGTGGCCCAAGCACACTACCCTGTGGGACACCACAATTGATAGTGAGCTCACTTGCATTTACACCATTAATTGCAACTATTTGAGTTCTTTTACTTAAGTATGACTTAAACCATGAGTATGCAATACCTCTGAAACCATAATGTTGTAATTTCTCTAGCAAGATATTATGATTAACTGTATCAAAGGCCTTTGAGAAGTCAAGAAATACGCTGCAGGAATACAGTTTATTTTCAATATTATTGATTAGTTCTGATTGAAGGTCTAAAATTGCTAAAGATGTAGATTTGTTTTCTTGAAATCCATATTGATGCTCAAAAATTATTCTATTTTGATTTAAAAATTTTACCATACGAGCGTTCATTAATTTCTCTAGTATTTTACTGAAAATAGGTAAAATTGAGATGGGTCGATAGTTTCCTAGTTCTAACTTGGATTTACCTTTATGAATAGGCGTAATTTTTGCAAATTTTAACTTTTCTGGAAAGGTGCCTAGAGAAAAAGATGAATTGGCAATTAGTGCAAAAGGCCCTGAAATAGTCATACGGGCCATTTTTATAAGTTTAGGTGGAATATCATATGAATCATTTGCTTTACTTTCGTTTAGATTGGCAATAATATCATTTACTTCCTGTGGAGTTACAGGGTCAAGAAAGAAGCTTTGTGGATTTGGGCTTGATAGATAGTCTTTAAAGTGTTTTGATGATGGTCCAAGTTTATCTATTAGCTTTTGTGCTATGGTTGTAAAATATTTATTAAAAGAGTTAGCAACAGTTTTGTTATCCGATTCAACCTTACCATTAATGTTTAAACTTATTCCCTCGTTTCTTTTCTTTGCTTGAGTATTTATTATTTCTTTTACACCACACCAGAGTTTCTTGGAATTGTTTTGAAATTTTTCAAAATATGAGGCATAATAGTTTTTTTTACTTTTCCTTAAAAGATGATTTATCAAGTCTCGATAGTATTTGTACTTTTGATACCAGGCTGTTTTTTTTGTTTTTAAAAATTTCTTATATAATTTGTTTTTAATTGAGATTGATTTCAAAATTCCTTTAGTTATCCAGGGTTTTAGTTTCTGCTTATGCATTTTTCGTGAAACTGGTTTTAATGGAGCATGTTTTTGCATATTACTAATTAGTATATCATGAAAAAGTTTATATTGCTCATCTGCACCATGAACTGAGTTCAATTTTTCATCTAAATTTGATTTCCTTAAATCATATATATAAGAATCTAGCTTGAAATTGCTATAGTCACGATAGAATCCCCTGTTTTCACTCTTTGATTTGAAGTTCATACTTTTACAAAAGATAAAATTTGGTAAGTGATCTGAGATTTTTGTAATTAAATTACCACTTACTGCCTCATGTTCTATTGAATTGAGAAATACATTATCAATTAATGATGGTCTATTATTGTCAAGAATTCTGGTAGGCTGGAGTATATGTGATAAAAGACAGCAGGGTGTCCTCGAACATCCTTGGTTAATATTTGGACCAAACAAATGTTGTGGTTTGGGTAGAGGTACGCATATTTTTATAAGCTACTGCTTTATAAGCAAGGGAGTACTCGACAAGACAAAAACTTAGCAATTCTAGTACTCAGGGGCGGTGCGCAGCATTTTAAAAGTGTTATTACCATTTTTGCCACGCCTTATTTGGGTGTGGTCTTCTTTAGATATTTAAAGAAGACCACACCCTAAAAATGCGTAGCAAAATGGTATAGTCCATATTTGTGATTAGTAGCATTGACAAGGCTATAAACAATTATATTTGAGAATCTAACCAGCATGTAGCTTATACCATTTAATCCTATATTATTTCTCGTTTGCCTGTTGCCCCTGTTAATCAACTTGATAAACTAGGGATTGAAAGATTACCTTCATAGTTCATATAATTTCGTACTGCTGTACTGTGCGTTCAGTGTTCGAGAAAAAGGGCTGTTGCCGTGAAGGTGCCTTCGCAGGTGAAAAAGATTGGAAACCGCTGAGAGCCGTCTACTTCTAGCCTAAAGCCACGTTATTAGAATCGCGATTCTAATAACGTACGGCGAGACTGTCACTACAGTGGTTCCTTCAATAACTCAAGCATAAGAAACTAAAAATGAATTTTGAAATATTTTGACTTTGGTGGACAGATCACCAACTACCAAACTAACAGTTAAGAGTTTTCTTTTCTTCGTTTCTACATATCCAGGTAAATGATTCATATAAAGAGTCAATTGACCTGTTTTTTAAAGTAACTTTAAGGACACGGTCTGCCATCATTTTCAGGTAAAGACTGTGTGCGTAAGTGAGTTTTTTAGATCGAATTCCAAGTAATATGCTTTTTTATCGTTCCGTTGGTGCTCATTTCCATCATTGACAACCACCAGATTCATCTCCACTCTTTCAAAAACTCATACACGGAGAGTAAAGATACAATCTACCATGAACGTTATTACTTTTCGAAAACTAATAACGTGGCTGCTTGGTCTCATTTTTCAGCCGCAGGGAGGGATATAAATACTTCACATGCCTCCACAAAGGTGATTCCCTCATGCAAAACAAAACATCTGAAACCACATTGGGATAATTGATACAGGGGTTAAAACAGCAATATCGTCTTTCACCAGTCTCTCTCTTAAGCAAATATTATTCGCAGGCTATTTCACAGAACATGAATCATGCTGAAACGGGAACTTCTAAGAATCACAAATTTCTTTTTGGGGACAGAAAAAATAGAAAACTCCTGGAAATTAAACTTTTGCTCTGGAAAAAAATGGTATTAGACTAATAACGTTAATACCACTGCGCGCCGCCCCTGCTAGTACTGGATAGAGGAATGCTAAGTAATTCAAAAATTTTGGTTCTGATCCAATTGGCAATGAAAAGTGTGCAGCAGCAATAGAGAAGTAGGTTACTGTGGATATTAGTACCCTTTCACACTTTGATATGCAAGATACAGTAAATGTTTGTTGTACAAAAACTTGTGATATAGTATTCTCAAGAAACAAATTATTAGGTAAAAAAAGCTAAGCAATTGTTGAGCAATTTTGAGTACTCAAATTCGCCCTCCAGCAAAGCAGTTTTTAGTGCTGGGGTTAAGTTAAAATTGATTATAAAAATGCATGTAAGTGATTTGCTATAAGCAGAGCCGTACCTGCATTTAGCAATGACGCTAGACTACTTGCTCCTAAGAGGCCGTTTTTAGTTCACGCAAATGCCACCTATTGGCAACATCATTCTGACAATTTCCTTGCTATGCACTTTTTAGGAAATTTCTTTTATTTGCTAACAAATTGTTGATAATGAAAAGAAAAATAGCCTTGGACTGTAGAACTGAGCCATAAAGTCATTCAGCTTGTCTTTTAACCTAGGCAAAAAACAATGGCAGATGCCTACAACAACGTGAACAATGTATGCAATGCTGGAAGATATTTAGGTGCAGACAGATGCCTACATCATTTCACAGAACACCATTAAAAAGTCCAGGTCATATGTCCCCTGTGCAGCATTTTCCAAATTTATAAAAATCTGATTAGACCAAATGTCAGACAAGTGAATGTTTTATGAAAATGGTGGTTTAGTCAAACCAGCCCCTATCGCTCACAATCAAAATTCTTTCAAACATCAGTGGTCCAAAAATGCAACATTCATTGAAAAATATCTCTCATCGGGAATCTTAGCATACATTTGATCTAGACAAGAAGGCTTAAGCTTCTATTGTTTGATGAGGTTTTGAATTGTGAGCCCTTAACAGAATTGCTAGATAGCTATTTATCTGCAATGTCATTGACTTGATTAAAAAAAATTATTTTTGCAAGACAAACCATTCATCAGTTTTTTCTCTTATCCTTTTCAGGAAGCATGCATTAAACTGTCATAGAATGAGACCTGCCTTATTCAGTGTGCTTTGTGAAATCAAAGAAAAGACGGGTAACAAATTTTCTTTTGTAATTTGCAATTCTTTGTACAGGGGCATTGGTATTTGAGAGTAGTACAAGATCATTTTGCATGCTCCCAGCATCCAAATATATATGAGAATGATCATGGATGAACTGACTTTGGCTGTCTTTGTGGAGGGTTGTTAAAGAGTATATTGTGAAAGGTGATTAGGAATATTCATTTTTCGTGAGAAATGAAAAGAACCGTGAAATTTCTTTCTTTACACCTGATTTGTGTTCAATTTCAACTTGAATTTGAAAAGAACTGTAAACATGAATATTTCCATTAAGTTTATTTCCATGATTCCTGATTCTGACAACCCCATTTCAACCTCTTTGTGCTTGCTCAAATGAAATTAATGTAGCTTTAGGGGTGCTTGATGTATTTTTCGACTATTGATTGCTTTAAAGCTCATGCTCTACCAACTCTTCAAGAATATTTGCTAATTCATTTTCAGTATTCAGTATCCGAGGCTCTCAAGAAGATGACCAAACGGACCCTCAACTGATGCGTTTAGATAACATGTTACTTGCTGAAGGCGTGGCAGGGCCAGATAAGGCAGGTTCCGCAGCTGTTGCAGCGGCTGCCGTGCATGACTCACAGATCGAAAACACAGAATATAAACAGAAACTGGCTCAAATACGACAAATTTATCACACTGAATTGGAAAAATATGAACAGGTATATCTTTAATTTATATCTTAACCCTTTCGCTACCGCCAACACGTTCTCGTGTTTTTCGTTGTGTTGCTGTGTGGACTGCCAACACGTTTTGGTGTTTTGAAGATACCCTTAGAAATTTCTAATGTTTCCAAATATGGTAGCTAGAAACAATAGAGTCTTTGTTATCCAACAATAGCTTAAGAATTCTGCAATCCTGTTGGCTATTTATTTCAATAGGGTTCCATACTTGCTTTGTTTGTAAAAGATGGTTGAAATTCTTACTTGTGAAGGCAATAAAAATTGCCATTCCTATGTTGACGCGAATAGAAAATGGCCGCATGTGAAATTGAAATCGATTCCAGCCTAAGCTGTGATTCAGTGAGCGATGAAAGTGATGTTTCAAGTGACGGAAAAGAAGCTGAAGAGCCTCAGGAATTGATCAATGAAATCTTTGGAGATTCAGACGAAGATGAAGAAGAATTGGAGGGGTTTCTTTTTTAAGTCGATGGAAACATTGACTGGCAACGGGAGACCAAACAGAGGCCGAGGCCAAGGAGACACGAAATCGTGCCCAGGGATCAGCAAAAGAAAAAAAGGAGCCCTAGTTCCTTTACAGCAGATGACAGCCTTTCAACTCTTCAAGTTGTTTATGACTGTGGAGTTTGTCGAACAAATTTTTTTGTTCACCAATTCAAATGCCGAGATGAAGCGAAGAGGAGGGGATAAAGGTCTGTGGTATGACACAAACATTGAAGAAATTTTTGCGTTCATCTCATGCTTGTTGTTAATGAACGATTTTGTGGCTCTGCCTTCAATCCACCGATATTTAAGACGGATAAGAAACTCTGGTTCCTCCACTGTAACAGTATTGGCAAGATATTCAGCAGGCATAGATTTACTCAGCTGAAAATATATTTTCACGTATCTGATCCAAGAAAACAGAAATCGCAGAAGGAAGAGTAAGGCTATGAGGCCCTGCACAAGGTTAGGCCCCTGGTTGATTTGCTGACAAGAACATTCCAGGAGTGTTACTACCCTTGCAAAAATATTTCAATTGATGAAACTATGGTACCGTTTAAAAGTAGATTTTCATACAAGCAGAGGATTGCTTAAACCAGTTTGGGATGGCATAAAAGTGTTCCAGTTGATTGACTCCCATTCTGGTTATACTTACAAGTTTGAAGTTTACACTGGAAAGCGGCAAGGCGAAGATCAAATTGTGGGGAATTACAGGACTCCTTGTTGCAAGGCTTGTGTCAGGAATGGAGTACCAAGGACATGTCCTGTATACAGATAATTTCTACACTAGTGTTCCTTTGGCCTTTTATCTAAATGGACAAGGAATAGATATCTGCGGAACAATTAGGGTCTCGTGAAAACATTTACCTGGAGCAGTGGTTGGCGAAAAGGTAAAAGGCTCAAGAATCCCAGAGAATTCCTACATGCATCCTTCGAAAACTTGCTGTTCGTGATTTGGAAATTTCCAAAGCCTGTTTCCCTGCTCTCAAGTAAACACAAAGCTAACTTGGGAGCACAAATAGAGGGAAACACGCGAGACAAGGAGAGGGGCCATCGAAAAATAAAAGTTAACTGTCCAGTCCTGTTGCATGATTACAACGAAAACATGGGTGGTGTCGATAAGAATGATCAAATGACGAGAATGAGGAAATATCAAAAACTGTTAAAATGGTATATGCAAATCGTCATAAAACTTATACTTGAAGCTGCATAATGCCTACATCCTGGATGAGGGAGGGCCTCATGTGAAGGCCAACGGGAAAATTATCCGCTCGTTGTTGAAATTCAAGGAGAACCTGATCGCGGACATGATTGGCGACATACGAACACCTCCTGACTCGTTGAAGCCTCAAAGATCTGCTGGGGCAGCTCAAGCTCACGAGCAAATAAGGCTGACTAATGTTGGAATTCACCTTCCAGAGAAGGGTGAAGGACATCATCACACATGCCTTGTTTGCCATGAGAAAATCAAGAGATGGAGAAAGTTTCACGCCAGGCTCGACAAACCTTGACCTCACGGAAACTGCGCGCCAAAAACATCATTCCGCTGCATGGCATGCGAGGAGTATTTTTGCATCACGATGGAAATAAATTGTTTTGTGGACTTCCACACCATCGTGGATTATCGGAGATGATTTATATATATTTGACTATAATTTATTCATGATTAGAACTGGTAAATTCTTATGTTTGGCGTGAAAATCTTACTTTCATCAGTTAAAAAAACATTTTTATTTTTCTTCCGTTGATATTGCATTTTTAAAAAAATTGAAAAATTCTAAAAAAATTTTCTGCTAGTCCAACTCTTTCTCTATCTTGAATTTTTATAGAGAAATGTTTTTGATTTGGGGCTATTTTCACTCTGAAATTGGGCTTGGAATTTTGGTACCATTGGCTTCAGGTTAGGCCCCAGGACAGCGGTTTTCTCACGACTTACACAGGGATTTCGGTCGCAAAAGGGTTATATTTCAAGAAAAGCTTTTTTCTCTGTGTGTCTTTAACACTGCACTAATTACATAGTATATTGAATGCCTATGGCATGATAGAGAAACATGCTGAATTCTATTTCCAGCCCCAATTCTAAAGCCAATGTAGGAAATTTAATGGGAGAGCATTTGGTAAAAGCAGAGAATCAATGAAGAAAAATGCCTAAGTCCACCATGAGCATTGTCTATAATTCAGAAAATTTATTGACTTCCATCCTATCATGTGAGTCCTAACACACACACACAACAACAGAATTTATATTTTGACCGTTTTTCTGCTAGCAGGGGCTGACCGGTCCATGGATTTATCTCCAGACAAATCCATGATCTTGGTTTGGAGTTTGATTGCTGGGTGCCCTCCCTGATGCCAACCCTTTAAGTCGCCTCTTATGACACGCAAGAATACAGTGGATAAATACTGACCACCAACCACAGGGGAGCAATGATGTAAGCACTAACAGGGCTTAATTTATGGTTTCAGGTTGCCATATTTAGCAAGATTGAAAAGATATAGCTCTTTATACTTTACAATAGTCCACATCATATTTCCCTTTCGTCCCAAGTTTTGTCATAGTTCAGCATTGATTTCATATTTTTGTTTATACAGGTAGAATTGAATTGAACTGAATTTTATCTTGGTTTTATTGTATTTTAGGCATGCACTGAATTTACTACTCATGTGATGAACCTCTTACGTGAGCAATCTCGAACAAGACCAATTTCAGCTAAAGAGATAGAGAGGATGGTCAACATTATTCATAAGAAATTCAGCTCAATTCAGATGCAATTGAAGCAGAGCACTTGTGAAGCTGTCATGATTCTAAGATCTAGATTTCTAGATGCAAGGTTTGTTAGAAGCTTTGGTTTTCAGTTGTTTGTTGTTTATACAGGTTGATAGGTTAATGGTTATCTTTGCCAGTTATTATTGGTATATGTGCTTGGTGTTGGGAACTATCTAACTGGACAATGTTGGTTATTTCTCATGTCAATAGAATAGATAGAATCCAAGATATGGGAAATTCAGCTCTTGCAAATTAGTGGTGCAGATGGCAAAGTGATTAGACCACTCAGCCCTTGTTCAAAGGGTAATGGGCTCGAATTCACCTTCAGACTTGTCACATGAAGGGCAAGGATAGAATTTGCTGGCTCTCTGTAGCTTCAGGCAAAAGGAGTCACAAGGTTTGGCCACATCGAGAGGAAGGACATGGTCGTGTTGATTGAATAATTTACCTATTCAAACCAATATCTTAGGAAAATAGTGAGGTATTGTGACCATATCATCCCCAATTTTAACTGTCCGACTATTGTTGATATCCCAAATTAAACGTTTTTTCTCTTTTCAGACGCAAAAGACGAAATTTCAGCAAGCAAGCAACAGAGATTTTGAATGAATATTTCTACTCGCATTTAAGTAATCCTTATCCCAGTGAAGAAGCAAAAGAAGAACTTGCAAGAAAATGCAATATTACTGTCGCTCAGGTAACTCCCTGAAATATTGTTTGATTTATCCACTGTGTTGGTAAATATTCATGACTTGTTTTGAAATGCAGAACCAACTGTAGGTGCTATCGTTACTTTCAGCGTTATGGAAGCAGAGTAGCCTACATTTTAGCATTTATAATCCACACAGTTTTGTAATTTGGTTATCATCAATGTAATTCTTAACTATCAACTGAATTTGATAAAATTTAGTGATGGTGATTAAACCTTCCAGTTAACTATTTAGAAAAGATTGCCTGTATTTGATGTGTATTGTTTGGTTTTCAATATATTTAAGGTACCTTCAATTACCTTTTTTTAGGTCTCGAATTGGTTTGGCAACAAGCGTATTCGATATAAGAAGAATATTGGTAAAGCACAGGAAGAAGCAAGCTTATACGCAGCGAAAGCACAACACGCTTCTTCAGCAACAACAACAACATCAGCTGGAACTAGCTCTGCATCAGGTGGTGGGTCGGCAGAAGGTTCACTTTATTTCTGCTTCTCTTCATTTACCTATCCATCCAGCTCTATTTATCTCATTGAAGTAGCAGGCCTTTTCTTTTGACACTGATCACCCTCTTCAGACTCTTGTAAAATAATCACTAGAACTTGTAAACCAAATAACTAGAGCAATTAGCCACTCTGGTGAAATACTTTCCTCAAAAAAGCCTATATGCCTGCTTTATATAATTGTAATGATATGTCTAACGAGGACATTTTTCGCTTCACTTCGGTAGCTACATCAGTGAGATCCCACTGCTACATCATCTCACTGATGTAGCTACCGAAGGGAAGCGAAAAATTTTTGAGGAATAAAATGAAATGTAAGTACATGTTATGTGTGTTTAATTAAGGTGCCAAAATGAATTAACCAAAATATAAGGAAATAATCATTTTCCCAATTTATTTTTAATGAAGTTCTATGTAGGTTTGACATGATTGACAAATCAAAAATAACATATTAGATGATTCGACAATGACATACATATATAGATGAAAAAAACTAGTAGATGTTTGTTAGAGCCCGCATTCAGCTTTAAAAAGAAATTATAAGATTTTAATGACTTGTATTGGTAATTTCCACTAACGGGAAATAATAGAATAGTTCTCCTATGAGTGGTAGATTTATTAATCTCCTGCACCCTAGGATTTGGTTTTGTTTAATCCACCCACATTGAAATTCTCCTATGAGTGGTAGCCATCAATAGGCTGATTTGTGGTGGCTTTGAAGTCATTTGGTATTTTTATTTACAACAACGAATTTTCCATGTGATTTGATCTCGGACGACACATACTACACAGGATGCATTTCTCCCACACTAAAGCATAGACTCTTGCACCGACTGCAAGTCAAAAACAGAACGATTTAATGCTGAAGAAAAATTGCATTCAGGTGTTTACAAAGCAATTGTGGATTGCAAAAAAGGATTGATATGCTTGATCTTTTTAAAGCTCCTTTTCTCATTTGCAGGACAACGAATCACTGCTAAGGACGAGGAGGGATATGAACAACCTCTCAATGGAGCTGAATACCATGGTCAAAATGCGGCTGCATTAAATGCCCACTCCCAGGTGAGCAGAAAAGCTTTTTGTGTTAAAAAGACTAGCTTGAATAACGGACGCTTTAAAGAGAGCATGAATCTTATGCATTAACTTGGGGTGGTAAGAATATTGCTTTCTTGGACCATAAGTTATTTTTCTAATATCTGCGAGCACATTGAAGAAATTCTAAAAAAAAAGGCATATGGTGGTAAATACAATTTCTATAAGGTCTGTCAATACAGAAAGATGTAGTTTCTGCCTGTGATCTACTATCAACATGCAATCTGTCAGATGTAAAAGGCTCATGATATTCTAATATATGTAGCTGAAAAGTTCCAATCATAATGGGCCTAAATAGCTCTGTAATGCAAGCAGATCTCTTTAAAGATAATTGAGCAACAACAAGTGGGGAATGTCGGGAGAGGGGTTGGACCACCGTGGCCAAAGCCATGATGAAACACTTAACCCAAATGACAGTTCCTAGGTGAAATATAGATCCTTCTTTCTTCCCGAAGACCTAGAAATTTTCTACGGCCATTATGCTTTAGTCCAATTTATTTCCCAGCCCTGGCATTGATTCCCTGTTCACTAGATGCTACGTCAAATATGCCCAGATTTATGAATTGTTGAAATTGACTCTTGTCTTTTAGCCATCGAGTTTCAGCAGTCTTTTTGATTCCATTAATGCCTGGGCCGGAAAGACAGACGAGGTGAGTTTGTTTCCAATGTTATAAAATTCATTTCACTAGTAATTCATTTTTACTCGTATTGAGTAACTCTCAGAATTGTATTCCAACATTTGAGGGAATGCACATATAGCTTCAGTAAACTATTCTGTGAATAATGGCAGATCTAATTTCACTTATCCAATGATAGGCACGCGTTGCATGATTGGAATATGCTTCTTTGCAAAACATTGCTACCAAAGTTTTAAAGGCCTAGATCTATTGCTGCTGCAGTCAAGCCATTGTCCTTGTTTATGTTTTGCTGAGGGGCATATTCTTACATTGCATTGACATTTCTCGAAATTCTGTTTTTCTGGACTGGAAAATTCTCGAGCCATTTCTCTTTATATCTTTTAATTGATGATTTACAGCTATTCACCTAGGTATTCTTTGGCAGTGGGCATCTCGGTTAATTCTACTTCTTCAGTTTTGCTTCTGAAGAATTTCAGGTAATTTTTTTGGGGTCGAGTCTAAAAACATTTTTCGGTAGCTGAAGCTTGTTCTCGGATGTGCATCCCTTTCCAAAAAATGCTGGAGTGGCCCGCATGGGCGTCATACTTTACAGAAGAACCTCTCTGTGCTCACATGTTAAACAGAATTTTCTGTTTGTTGTCTTAGGTAAAAGGTGAAGAAAATGATCTGGAAAGTGACCAGGATGATGAACCTGAAAATGGTAAGTTGTTTAATTTCAATTCCCTTAATCAACAAAATTGTTCTTTTTTCCTGGTGAATTGTTGAATGGCTTATCTTCTTGGTGTAAAACCTTTTAAATAATAGTTGGGAATTTGGGTTTGTTTATTTTAGATCAGTCGATTGCCATATGGGATTTTGCACAGAAGAACGAAATTTCGCTGACTCTCTAAAGTTCTCCGTTCTCTGTTTTCCCGTCCTTCTCGGTTCTCTGGTTTGGTTTCTTTAAACTTCCTGTTCTTCATCCGCCCTATAAATCCTAACTAGGGCTCTACCATATAATTGCTTGATGCCTTACAACGGCTTCCAGACCAGACCTTGCTGCTTAGGCAATGACTTGCGCTATGCTGTTTGTTTCCTGTGAGGCAAAAAAACTACTGGCAGCAATTTCTTTAGGCAAAAAACTACTGGCAGCAATTTCTTTACAAAAAGAGAAATAGAGCCCTCCTGGTATTTTTTCAGCTCTTCATCGCTTAATATTCTCATAATAAAACCAATTTCCATGGTAATGAAGTTTTACTTTGACTTTTTCTAGAGTCGTAGATGAGGGACAAGACTGAAACTGATAGATGTAAAAAAGACATCGAAACCAGCAGACTTCCGTTCATTTTATTCTTCTGTTGCAGAACAACCCATCATTTTATTATTTCACAAACATTGAACATATATTAATATCAATACTCAATCAAAAATAATAAGAAATTAATTTCATTTAAGAATTGTAAAGACGTAGAATACCCAGGCAATGCTGAGGGGCACTTGATAAGTGGAGGGAGGAAATCCCAATACTTTCTAGCCATGCTCGCTCACTTTTATCTTGTTCGTACCTCTTGTTCGTAGCTTTATAAGAAAAGTGTAGTATCCGATTCAGCATGTAGGGACACGTCCCCCCTCTGGCAACGCATAGCTACCAAAATTAGAAACAAAGCCTTTAACTTGAATTGACGTTACGAAATATTTAGGCCATTGTAATTCAGCGTTACTAGGAGGCATACCCCCTATTTTGTAGAATCGCCTCTTGTACATACCAAGCAAAATTCTGATATTTCTTTGCGATTCACTCTGAGCCGAGGCTAATTGAAGATGGCAGACGACCGTGATTATTGCATCACGGTTAATTATTCCTAATCATGGGATCAATATTGGTTTCAAATTTGTTATAAATGAATTTTTGAATAGTTTCTTCTACCGATAAAGTATTAATAGAATTAATAGAATTTTAGCTGAATTTAATATATATTTGAGAATGTACATTGTTTATCTTAGTTCATTTATTACACATTGATCTTCAGCGAATTTAGTGTCAGTACTATGGACTATATGATTGCTTTAACTATCCTCATTTTTTTGCAACCACCAGTTAATTAAAATCCTGTCTTTTAGAAAAGGTTTTTAAACCCCCTTAAGTTCTGAAACCTAATTCTTCATGTACGCCCTTGTATACGCGTAATACATATTTATCTAGTGTTTCTTAATGCTAGACAATCGTCAAATAGGAACACTAGGATTTGGGCTGACCATGTAATTGGATCACCTATCCTTGTTTAGTAGTTTGGGAGCTCGAACCAATCAGTATAATTTCTCCAAAGTTTTCCATCCCGAGCGATTTATCTTAGTTGGTTCAGGTCAGTCCTTGCGCTTAGTTATTTAGCGAGTTGTTTGTTTGTTACGGGTGTTTAGAAGCATAGTTGTGATGATGGGTGGACAGTAACAATAGTTGAGTGTAGTTGTGATGAATCCCGATATTCTCCATTCCTAGTTTTAAGGAAAATTCACCACTGCACATTTTGAAGAATTTAGTAAGTTTGAGAAGTGTCTAAGGAAATTTTTGTGCTGTGAAGAAAGGGGATTTTCGTGAATTATTTTGTAATAGATGTTTTAAAAAGGCAAGCGTGGGTAAGGAGATCCGAGAAGAATGTCTGTCATTTCTAATTGTGTAGAGACGCACATTGCTCTTAAGCACATTGCACTGCACAAAACCATTTTATCACTGCACTCTAAAATTACTAGCAAGAGAACACTTTCACAATGACGTCAAATCTTTTGAAATTATTCTAGGAACATCACTATCCTCGATATCATCTGCATCCGAATCCCAAAGGCGTGCATTGCTCTTAGCAACGTATAGATTTGTTTTTTAATTGTACTGTTAGCATAATGATATGATGAAGGACCCTTGCTCCGCAGGGAATCACATCACTTGCCTCGCTTTGAAACATAGTCTACGTCATTGTGAAAGGGGTCTATTGTGTTCTCCCGTGTTTTCGCTTGTGTCAACTAAAAAGTAAAAGCACAAGCACACATCTGTCACTGAAATTCAACTAGTCTAATTTCAAGAATTTGGAAGTCTTACTTTCTGATTTCTTATTAACAAGAGCTTAAAAATTTGCTTAAAATAACCGTATTTTACCTAATATTGAATTCCGAAATGATTTTTATGCGAGTTGAAATCAGTGGCGGTTTTAGAGACTGCAGAGCTGGGACTAAACGCCTTGATTCGACCCAATTCGATGTTTTCTATACTTTTATTTTGCATTTTCGTTATCATTTCGTGGGCCTTCCTTGCTATATGAAGCACATGCCCCCTGACCCCTATCCAAGACTGCCAGCAATAGCATGGCTGGTTGTTTAACCCTTAAATACATAAGGCCCTTAAAGTTATCAAAACTTCCTAAAATTCATCACAACTACTTGATACTCATATTGAAACAATAATTCAATGATAGATTAAAAGTTCACACTTAAATATAACAGAAAATTTTGGTCATCTAAATCGCTATCAGGCACTAGAGGAAAATATTTTTTTGAATTTTTCTTTGAATTTTTTTTATATAATTGAGCTTTTGCTATCATTTTTTGTTTCCAATTTAACCGAAAGCCCTCTAAACTGGCATTTTTGTGATTTGTTGATTGTTTCTTATTTTTCTTTCGAATTTCTTCATATTTCCCTTTTTTCTATTTTTTCCGTGGCGTTTTAACCTGAAATTGAAAAGAGATTGATGAAAAAAGTGTTGAGTAATACAAAAAATAGAATTTTATTCAACTTTATTGCTATATTTGGAATAATATGGTATCAATAAATGCTTTCCAATACTCAAAACTCTAGAAAAACATCCTAGACAATATATAAGAATGTAAAAAAACATATTGCAAAATTTTCCTCGAATACCTGATGTCCATTTAAAATGGACATTTGGTTAAGGTCTTGAAATATCATAAAAAATTATGTTTCTTCTGTAAAGAATTATCTCTTATAGTTTTTTTAGGTTCCATTCTTAATAATCAATCAGTTTCATCTATATTTTTAAGGAAATTTAAAAGAATTCAATAAAATAGAAAATTTAGGCCACCAAACTCACCTAACTGCAACTTCACCCACAGTCGCCATCGTGAAAAAGAAAATGTTTGCTAGTTGTTGTTGCTGCTGTGGGGTCCATGAAAAGACCCAAGGATCCAGAAAGACATGTCAACCAGTTGCATTGTAATATATGGAAGAAGTTTGACGTCAGACTCAAATTTATAAATGTCAATTTGAATGGACGCGAGGTATTAAAAGGTTAAAGCATTGATGATAGATTCAACAGGCTTAGGTAGATCAGTGCTTTATGTGCAATGTCTTTTAATGGTTAACTTCTTCCTTACTTTCTCCTTTACCTTCCTCTTTATATTTTTAATTAACTTCTTCTTTATCTTCTTCTTTAACTTCTTCTTTTATTTATTTTTGAAATTTTTAGTCAATCTAGTTTGAGCATTAGCCATAGACCCTTTTTCTCGCCTTCTGTTTCGTAGGTTAATAACCCTTGGATATCATCTTATAAAGAGCAAACAAGAATAGAAATAGATACTGTTGATCCCCTTCAAAAATTTGTAAACAAAAATGAAATTTTGAGTTTAAACTTTCTATCAAATATCATTACTTGTACAAGTTGATACTCAACGAGGATTTTAACTCAAACATAGTTTTCAATGATAAAGATTTCCAAATTACTATACCTGTTTTCAAACTCGTTTGCTCTTCAACTATGGTTTTGACTTTCAAGAGCTCGAGAGCCAGTAGCAAACAAGGAATTCGTTTTTGAAATCATTTAATTGAAAAATACTTACAAACTGTCATGATATATACAATATAACACAATCACTAAACTTTGTTAATTTGCAGAATTTAACCCTTCCCTGTTCATCTTCTTTAAACTTCTTTTTTAGTTTACTTCTTTCATCTCTCTTGCATAATCTTGAGCCATCATTAGAATCTTTTCCTGTTGATTCATTTTTTGTTTGATTTCTTCATTTGCAATGTCCTATAGAATTTTCTTCTGCTCGATTCTAGAAGGAGAGACTTTTCGACTATGATACGAGACAGTGTAGCTTCTACTAAAAAACTGGAACTATTAACACCATGTATATGTACACTCTTTTTTTATATAAGAACCAGTAAAATTAATTTGAAGCTGGCCGTTCTTAAATATTCCTCTATGTTCAGGCTGAAATGTTCTTGAATTGTTCTTACTTTTACAATGGTTAGGAAGCCTTTTTTGCTATCAGTAGTGTTGATTGTTGCAAAGTTTGACTCTCTTGACCATCTGACAATATCTGAGTGCTGCCAATTTACGTAATTTTTATACTGACCTTGAAATGGTCAGCCTCGGTTTGTTCTTAAATTGTTCTTAAGATTTTGCAAAATCTGAGGCTTGTGTTCTTATAAAATTGTCTACAACCAATACTCAGAACATACTGTATACTAAAAAGCTATTTCCTTTTTTTAAACTATTTACTTAGCGTAAGAAACATAAAAACAAGAGTCCCTGTGAGTGAGTTTAGATTGTCTAATCGTCGACTAACAATAGAAAATAGGATATACATATACAACCTAAAGTCGATCCAAAAGATCGATTTGCCCAGTATGTTTATGAGATGTTTTTTTATATATGTTATGATTCTTTTCATTAATTACGGTGTAGTTTAGAATTCTGCATAGATGTATAGCCTGAGTGTTATTCTAGGCGTTTGAGAATAAATTTGCAATTGAAAAATTGGAACCGCTGAAATGCGAAAGAGGCTAGATCAACATGACTTCATAAATTTTAAAATTCTGAATTGGATTGCTGCTCTACGAGTATACAAGTAACGGCCAGGTCTAAACCGCGGACCTCGCGGACTTCGCGGACTTCGCGGACCTAATCATCGAGGTCCGCGAAGTCCGCGTTTTAGTAATTGCCCTATAGCCGATTACTAAAGCGCGGACCTGACTTCGCGGACCTCACCTAAATGCTGAAAAAGCCAGTATAGACCACTGAATGAACTTTCTACAGTGTTTCTGTCAAAGATAGACCTGGTAGCTAGCACATTAAGGCTGGAAACCATTTAATACGAACGCCACATTGACTTACGAAATTTAGGCCCATCTTGGCCTAGCCTGTTTTTAGGTCCTCGCCTAAAATTGTTTCCTGGTGAAATTTATTTATCAAAAGTATTGATTATGCATAGTTATACGCTAAAAAGCACATTATAGGGCATTTTTCATAAAGGGCATCGTTTTTTATCAAGGTCCGCGAAGTCCGCGTTTTAGTAATTGCCCTATAGCCGATTACTAAAGTGCGGACCTGACTTCGCGGACCTCACCTAAATTCTGAAAAAGCCAGTATAGACCACTGAATGAACTTTCTACAGTGTTTCTGTCAAAGATAGACCTGTTAGCTAGTACATTAAAGCTGGAAAACAATTTATTCATGGACTTGATTTGCATACTGCGAAGACTAAAATAAAAAAAATACCATTAATATAGTGTATAGATCAAAGATAAACCTATGAGACAGAAAATATACACTCTTTTTTATTCATGTATTTTATTATTATATTATACAATTTTTATTTCAAATTATTATAAAAGTAAGAACAATTTAAGTACATTTCATACTGAAAATGGAGGAATATTTGAAAACAGCCAGCTTCAAACCGATTATACTGGTTTTTCAAAAAAAGAATGTAATCTTGGGAACAAACGCAACGCACACTTTTCACAAAAAACCCTCTCTATGAACCCCTAGGTAACCAATATCGTTAAGTAATCTTTCTGCCTAACTGATAAAATTCTACAAAGGACTAAACTATTGAAATCAAATATGATAATTTTCGAAAAAATAAGTTATTTTTGAAACCTTAGTGATGCTTCTTAAATTCATAAGTTTCTTGATATTTATTGATTCAGATCTAGAATATGAACCAAAAGCATGCTTTTATGCTGTAACTATTAGTTTCATGCTTCGTCTTCAGACAGCAATCTTATATTCTATAAACGCTCTGCTTTGAAAGCATTGAGCACTCTCGTTGTCAGCAGACTACACGTCTAATGATTTAACTCAGTTGTAAACGTTTCTTAACTTTTTGGGATTCTAAAAGGTTTCTTACAAAAAAGATCAGTTTCAAAATTTGATACTTTTCATATTTCTTATAGAACATCAAGTACATACACTTTTTTTTTTAATAAAGAACCTAACTCCGGGCCTTGTTCTTAAAGCTCCTTATTTGACCTCTTCTGACAACTTTGTAGTTCAAAAAGTTTCTTATTAGGTCCTTAATTTTGAATACTCATTTAGTGGAAAGGAATTAGTACCGACGCAAAAAAGCATTAAAATTCAACATTTTGCAATAACCTCTGATAAGAAAACACGTTACAACGAAAAGAAGGTTAGGCCAGGCCTATATAACTTAGAAATAGATAGGAGTCATTAAAAGAGGTTGTTAATCTACACCAATGATGATAAAATTACAACTATAAATTTCCTTATTGATTAGACCTCTAGTAGTAGAAGTACCTTGAGTTTTTCAACCTTCTACATTTAGGTTCTTTATAAAAGGTTCTTAAAAAAGGCGTGTATATAAGTGGTAGACATTATGTTGTGGTTCTTGCTGTTTGGTTGTTAATCTCACTTACATAACTTGCTTTTATGTATTTTCATATTATATTGATTAAAACTTCATATAATAAATTTTGAAAATGAGTATCAGTTGCTTTGTGGTATCTATTCATGATTGTTCTATATATTTGGAAGATGATATAAACGAAGGCCTAACTTGCGCCTAAACTTCATTATCAATGTCGCGTTCGAGTGGAATATTTTACAGAATTTATGTGCTAACTAATACAGCTATTCTCTTTTTCTATAAGAACAATTTTATAAGAACATGAGCCTCAAATTTTGCCAAAACTTAAGAACAACCTATAAACAAGCTGAAGCTGGCAATTTCTAGATCAATATATAATGATAAAGAATAATCATTAGACTAAGAAATAAACAAAAAACATGTAAGTTGGTGATAGCATTGTGTGTTAGACAGCACGAAAAGTAAAAGATATTTACAATTCAAAACAAATGACAGCAATACAAGCTTACAAAGCCTGGTAAAAGTATGAACAATGCAAGAACATTTCAGCCTGAAAATGGAAGAACATTCAAGAACAGCCAGGTTTAATTCATATTTACTGGTTCCTTTATAAAAAAAGAGTGTAAACAATGTAGAAGGTTCATTTAGTAGTCTATACTGGCTTTTTCAGCATTTAGGTGAGGTCCGCGAAGTCAGGTCCGCGCTTTAGTAATCGGCTATAGGGCAATTACTAAAACGCGGACTTCGCGGACCTTGATAAAAAACGATGCCCTTTATGAAAAATGCCCTATAATGTGCTTTTTAGCGTATAACTATGCATAATCAATACTTTTGATAAATAAATTTCACCAGGAAACAATTTTAGGCGAGGACCTAAAAACAGGCTAGGCCAAGATGGGCCTAAATTTCGTAAGTCAATGTGGCGTTCGTATTAAATGGTTTCCAGCCTTAATGTGCTAGCTACCAGGTCTATCTTTGACAGAAACACTGTAGAAAGTTCATTCAGTGGTCGCTATTGGCTTTTTCAGCATTTAGGTGAGGTCCGCGAAGTCAGGTCCGCGCTTTAGTAATCGGCTATAGGGCAATTACTAAAACGCGGACTTCGCGGACCTTCATAAAAAACCATGCCCTTTATGAAAAATGCCCTATAATGTGCTTTTTAGTGTATAACTATGCATAATCAATACTTTTGATAAATAAATTTCACCAGGAAACAATTTTAGGCGAGGGCCTAAAAACAGGCTAGGCCAAGAAGGGCCTAAATTTCGTAAGTCAATGTGGCGTTTGTATTAAATGGTTTCCAGCCTTAATGTGCTAGCTACCAGATCTATCTTTGAGAGAAACACTGTAGAAAGTTCATTCAGTGGTCGCTATTGGCTTTTTCAGCATTTAGGTGAGGTCCGCGAAGTCAGGTCCGCGCTTTAGTAATCGGCTATAGGGCAATTACTAAAACGCGGACTTCGCGGACCTTGATAAAAAACGATGCCCTTTATGAAAAATGCCCTATAATGTGCTTTTTAGCGTATAACTATGCATAATCAATACTTTTGATAAATAAATTTCACCAGGAAACAATTTTAGGCGAGGGCCTAAAAACAGGCTAGGCCAAGAAGGGCCTAAATTTCGTAAGTCAATGTGGCGTTTGTATTAAATGGTTTCCAGCCTTAATGTGCTAGCTACCAGATCTATCTTTGACAGAAACACTGTAGAAAGTTTATTTAGTGGTCTATACTGGCTTTTTCAGCATTTAGGTGAGGTCCGCGAAGTCAGGTCCGCGCTTTAGTAATCGGCTATAGGGCAATTACTAAAACGCGGACTTCGCGGACCTCGATGATTAGGTCCGCGAAGTCCGCGAAGTCCGCGAGGTCCGCGGTTTAGACCTGGCCTACAAGTAACACTTAACTTTATAGGTTTAAGATGGCTGAGCACTCTTCTGGAAAGTTGAAGGCTTTCGATACTCGAAATTTGGTTTGCATTGAGTACCCAGGCTACATCAAGAATGTAGACAACATGCTGCAGACACTGGGAGGTGAAGAAAAAATCTCAGATACATATTTTAACACAAAACGAAGAATCGAACTGCATTTTAGGCCCAATGACCCTTACTGCCACAGCGTCTGTGGAGACATGCACTCTGCAAGAGCAGTTTTGCTGAAAGTGAAAAGGAAACGTAGGAAGAAGAAAGGCTCTAATTCTGTTGAAAATGAGTGGATCTATGAACAGGAAGTTGCCGGAATTGTCAATTCAACTTATAGGTATGATGTCCTTCTAAAAATTAAAACAATTCAACTAATGTGCCCCCTATTACAGACTATAAAGAACAATAGAATCGTGTAAAAAAAGACATCATAAAATGAAATTCCAAAAAACGCGCACGAGGAACCCCGTAATTTTTCGTAGCCAAAAGTAATCGTGTCTAAAATAGACCCACTGATGTCTGTTTAACCTGATCAAGTACTATAAAAATTTGAAAATGTTTGCAGAAATTCAACTTGGTGGAATATTCAACTTAGTATCCCTAGCTGTATAAATTTTTGGTTTAGAATCAATGAGTAAAAATTTCTTCCACAGCCTACTTTATCCGCTAATTGCTGATGAGTGGATCTGTAGTTTTTTTAATTCCGGCAGAATTGTGGATAAGATTTCAGTTGCCTTGGATAGCACATGTGTGAAAAGACTGCTAAATAGATATTTTAAAAAGGGTTGCGGACTATTAGTCAAATAGTCACCACCTTATGATTATGATTTTAACCCCTTCAAATAGATTCCCTTTATAATTTTCCTTTAGTTTACAATTACTTTGTTTCACCAAGAATCTCTCACTTTGTTTTAGTTGTTTTAGGTTAATACGTTGTACATACCAATTTCCCTCCAGATTCACATCCCTGGTTGACTATCAATACTTGGCTCCTAAAGAGCTACAGAATGCATTTTCGCATGTTTCTACAAGTAGTTTAATGGAAGAAAAACAACCTCTGCACATCATTCCGCCAATATTCTCACGAATTGATGCACAAGGGTCATACAATTACCAACCAGAAACAGCAAAGCGAGCAGGCTCTAGAAATAACCCACTTCATGTGGTAAACCCTGTTGAAGAAGACTGGAAAAAGTGAGTACTACCTCTAGTTCATGTGAAATTTTTTTTGGTCAGAAATATTGCAAGCGCTTTTTAAACCGTTGTGAATCGTTTTTGTTGGAAATCATCTCTGATTTTGGGAAAATTCTTTGAAAAACATTCCTGAATTTTTGGAAATTGTTTCAAAAAGTCTCAAACTTTTTTCGATAGTAATAACAACTTGTGAACAGTCTCTTTTCCAAGTGGGGCTATTACAGAAATTCATTCTGAAAAAGGGGGTACTAATCAGTGGGGGATATTAGGCATTTTGAGTGGAGGAGCAAGAATTATGAATTTTCCGAGTCAATTTTTCTGCATGGCAACGCAAAAGCTGCGTGCCTAAGGCACGCACGCAATGACAAAGTAATTGCCTAGAAAGCAGGGTATCTGGGGGTGGTGGAGGCCTCCCAGTGATTTCAAGGCAGAGCCCTGATGGCAGGGATTGAGGGGGAGAAGCTCTTGAGATTGTGCCTTTTCTGAGGGCTTAAACTGAATTAGAATCCTCCATATGTTAGAACTATATAAATACAAACCACGTAGAAATAGTACAAATACAAACCATGAACAATGAATTACTAAGATAATATATTTGATATTGACTTTAATAGACTTAAGAGAGTTAAGTGTTAAAGAAATTGATTCGGCTCTTTCAAAATGAATTGTTAAATCACAGGTATCAAAATTTTCGAGTTGGATACCTCATTCAACTTCCAGAACC
The DNA here is from genome assembly GCA_963924455.1 of Pelagia noctiluca. Lineage (NCBI taxonomy): Eukaryota > Metazoa > Cnidaria > Scyphozoa > Semaeostomeae > Pelagiidae > Pelagia > Pelagia noctiluca. The sequence continues at coordinate 15,687,267 of OZ004316.1, forward strand.
AAATTTTCCGACTTTTCAGAAAAATTTCCGACTCATTTTGAATTGGGGGGGGTAACTACCCCCCAAAACCCCATAATTTCCGCCATTGGTACTAATTCAATTAAAAGGGAGCTCATTCAAAGAAAGGTTTTGATTGAGTTATTACTGTAACCTTATTCATTTAGCTATTTAGCCTAAAATCTATGATGGGCTGAAGCTTACATCAAGCAGTTCCTTTTTCAGCTCTTTATACTCCGCTGTATTAGTTTGAAGTGGGTCAGAGTGCCATATTCACTGTTTACGCTAGAGTTTATTTTGTGCCGTTTTCAATTTATTACTGTGCTGGTATAGTGAAGACAAAAGGCCAAAAACGGCATAGTTCTATAAACCGTGTTCACCCTTTTAACGGTATAGTGTAAACGTAGCCTAAATGAAAAGATTCATGAAGGACTCAAACCTACACCCTGTGACTTTGTCCGTCAACACTCTACCACTGAGCAATTGGGGCACTCGAGTCATAGGAATCAAACAGCCCAATCAGGAAATGTAAGGGGTCGTAGGTTTGATACACACAAATAATTTCGATTGATTTTCTAAATTCTGCTTCTTTTTGAGTTAACTTTATTCTGTTTGCATTTCAGGGAGCCAATTTCTCGTATAAGAAAAAAGAGGCCCAGCGAAGCCTTAGCTGCAGTTTTCACGTCAACAGAAGTGCCAAAAGAGCCTGGTGCCAAAAGCAGAGAGGTCCTTGAGGGAATGCGCAAGAGATTCACATGGATAGATGTAGAGATGGAAACTCTCAATAAACTGTTCGAAGAGAGACCCCTTTGGTCTCGCTCTGCTCTTTACGCTCATTTAAACTCTAAATTCAAGAGAGAAAGATTGAAGCAGTTTTTGTCGAATGTTGCATTCTATTGGCTCAATGGACCATGGAGGGCGCTTTGGAATAGATTTGGGTATGATCCTAGGAAGCATCCTGAAGCTAAAATGTGAGACAAAATTTTGATTAGTATTTTCTTGTCTTCTGGGGAATCATTTTTGCTGATTCAATTTTGCAGATTCGATTTCTTCTATGTTGTAAGAAATAATAGTTGATCGCTCTTTCACAATTTTTTTCTGAAAAAGGAAAACCACTGAACCTGATCCAGATAGTTTTTTCAGAGTACAATATTTTATTTTCTTTCAGTTATCAAATTTGTGACTTCAGAGTGAAAGATCGTCATAAGAAAGGAAACCCAAAAACGTTTCCAGTGCTTCCATTGAGGTCATTGAAGCTTCGCACTTTGCCTTTTCAACTACAGCGCAATAAGGTATGTTTACATATTTGAAATTTTGATGGTCCTTTGGGAGATAAAATATGATTGCAGAAAGAAAAACTGAACTATGGCAAACCTGGATGTTTGTAATAAATCAAGATAATTTGTGAGAACGAAAATGGCCCAAGTAGTACTGAAACACACACCCCCTAGATTGATGCGCTAGTTTGCTATACCACTGCATCAGCAGAGTCTCGAAAAACCGAAGCAAATTTCACTCAAACACATTTCATGCTCCGGTCATTTTCTTTCCCCCAAAATGATTTGCTTCATCCTACTTCTTCTAATGGGTCGCAATCATTAGGGGTCGTCCGAATTGATTTCTGAAAACCCTTACTTCCAAATACCTATTGGATTTAATATGATGTAAAGTTTTAATATCAAACTAAGCAATCAAAGGCCCAAAAAGTGATTGATTTGTTCGACTTTCTGTAATTTCATGTCAGATTTTATCATTATCATCGCCAGGTCCTATTCAGAGGCCTTATTCAGGTCATGAATAGGGCCTGGTAGGGCTGAATTTCGAAAATCTTCGACTTAATCTAATATGCAGTCTTTCAAAGGAATTATACTTACGTGATTTTTTTGATTCCTGTTCTCTAACCTCAAGTTTGCTAATATTTTCATGGTCTCATCAAAAATTATTTGCAATAGGACTTTCTGCCATCAATCCTCAGCACTTAAAACAAACTCGCATAAAAGTTTGCAATGCATTGGGACGACCCCTTATATCATCTGTTGATCATTGTAAAGGTTACGTTTTGGCCTCAATATTTGCAATGATTTAGATGAAGAAAGGTATCAAACATGAAGGTACCTGATCAAGAACATCCCTTTAAAATAGAAGTAATCTTTCTTTAACTCTATTTACTTGTTTCAGTCATTACAAAACCCTAAAGATAGCTGTCAGTCTTTCGCAAAGCTCCGAGAAAGGAAGATAGAAATTTAGTTTGAAATCTAGTTGATATTCTAATTAGACGCTTTTATCTAGCTTTTTTACTCTTTTATTTTTGTAATGATTAAAACAATGTTTTAGGATTTGTTATGGTGAATATCTGTACGGGCCAATTTAGAGTTACTCAGACTTCTTTTCCTAAAACATCTGTCATCATTCAAAGAATTAGCCAAAGTGTTATCCTGTTTATAATCATATAATCTAATTGGTTTATGTAATGTAATTTGTCTTATAAACGACAACAGATGCTTTATCCTAGGCCATATTCACATTATTTTGGGCTTTATGCCAAAAGTGGTTAAGCAATAGAACAGTTCAGCACTTCTTTCCGCTTCGTGGTACTACTAATTCATAATTCACTAAGGAAACTACATATGATTCTCCCAGAGCTGACACCTCTATAAAGCAGAAACCTCTTTAAGGGCCTGTTTGTATGATTGAAAATACCTCATCCCCGGGGCTGACAAGTAAAGTACATTTCAAGCACTGTTTATATGGGATTTTTATGCTGGGTCTGAAAGGCGAGGTAAATCCCTAAACGTGATTAATCTTCAGCGCATTATAGATTTTCCATTGAAGAATGGTCGAGTGTACTTCACCTCAGTGGTTTATTTGCGTTTAAATTGAAAAACTTCACTTCCCCTGAGTGAAGTTTCACCACATCGGTAGTGTGAAGTTAAGTTTTATTTGCCATATACACGCATTTTTTTTTATAAGCAAGTCAGTACTGGGAAAGCCAAAAAGCTAAGCAATTTTCAGTACTGGATTGAAGACTGCTAAGCATTTTGAAACTTTTGGTGGATTTTGGGAACGGAGCTTTGGGCAGATCGCTAAATAACAGATAACTTTAGAAAGAGCTAATATCTTGAATAAAGAAATTATATTTGGTTGAGTTGTTGTTCATGAATAAAAAGCGCTGACAACATCAATCATGAATTTGTTTCTACATCTTCATTTGATTGTGCCTTCTGACATGTATATGGCCCTATATTTACCTTTTTATAATCTATTTCCAAAAAACACGAACAAATAGTTAAGCAATTGCTAAGCAATTTTGAGTACTCAAATTGGCATCTAAGCTAAGCAATTTTGAGTACTGAGCCCAAGCTGAAATTGCTTATAAAAAAGATGCGTGTAAACGCAAAATGAGATGTCAATGGTTTTCTATAGGAGGGTGAAATATCACTTGCCAGTCCCGGGTCTGGCAGGTGAAATATTTTTGCCCATATAAGTGAAATGTTGTATGCTGGTACTCTATAAAACGGACACCTTCTTAAGATGGAATTCAGAGAGAGTTGACAGTATACCATCGGTAGAGCGTTGAAAGACGTTTTCCAAAGGCAAGAAGGTGCAGCAACTAACTTTTCCAGATGTTATAAGTTATACATCGGAATATCTCATTTTTCATTTCATTTTCTATTTATCGTTATTCTCACACGATGATCTATCAGAAAAATAGGCAAATTCATTTAAAACTTATATACTATACAAAATATATTCTAAAAACGCCTAAGGATTTTGGTGGTCTTCTAAGGGGTTGTGTATTTTTTTGGATGCTCAGAAGAAACTATTTGAATCCTAGTTTGAAGCCAGTTAAGGAAATATTTCCTGTTACGCTGACTGGGATGTCATTCCAAAATTTAGTAGCAGAATAATCGTATCATAGCTATATACATATTAGGATGTTAGTGGTCTTTCCAGGGGTCGTGTTTTATTGTTAAGTCTTCAGGAGAAAGTGTCTCAGACCTAGTTCGAAGCCTACTACTACTACTACTACTACTGCATCGAGCTTGCTCGGACTGGCACAAGAAGTGTTCGAAACCAGTTAGGGAAATATTTCCTTAAATACTGACGGAGATCTCTTTCCCAACTTTAGCAGAATGATGGAATCATCAAGCCTAAAAGCAGCAATGAAAGAACTTGAAATCGGGTGATATTAAAAAAGCTTGAAATGCTGAATAGTTTAAAAGATTTGGTCAAAACGTTTCTCCTTTAAAATAGATTTGCTTGCTCATTTTGTAGCAAATAATGTCTCTAATACTCTTTAAGTTATTTGTTTAAAGAATTGCTTACTAATTTAGACTATTTCAAGCTAACAATAAAGAATATTCAATAGAAAAAAATTGATTTGCAGAAGAATACCGTCACAATTGATCAGGAGGATGAGGCAGCCAAGGAAGAAGAAGAAGAGACATCAGATCGGCCTAAAGATCTTTCATACACTTTCCATGCAAGTAGGCTACCGACTGCCAGACAAGTGATGTACCAGCTCTGTGATATTTATGATGATGATGTGAAGAGAATAGTCGCCGAAAATGATGGAAAGGTATTTTCCAAATTTTTCATATTGTCTCAAAATCTTCAACGTCTTCTTTGCAATAGAAGTAACACACCAAGAACACTACATATATGGTATAGATTACTCTTACCAATGAAAACACTTCACTGCAATCATTTGACATCTTCCTTATGAGAGAGTCATTGTACCTTCCTTCAGTAATTTAATAAGAGAATCGTTTTATATTTGCATCATTCTTTCAGAGAAAGTCATCTTTACACCTTCATTGGCATCCTCATCTTCTTCATCTCCCATTCCATTCCTCGCTCTCATCCTCCACTCTCAGATGGTAGTAATGATAATTATTATCGTCAATTTGTTTATAGTTGGTAGTATACAAAAGTGTACACCAACAGACGTGTACTTATTGACGCCAACTATTCGAATACTTCATATACTATTACAAATATTATGAATTCACACTATTTCCTACATCTTAGTTCATGGAGATGTCAAACACGGTTCCAAGAGCTACAATCTCGGACAATCATTAACACAAAAATAGCAAAAGTAGGAAGAACTATAAAATCAAGAAGGGATTCTGAACCATTCAGCCTTATAGTGAAAGGGGTTGTCCTAGATAGGAAGAATACCTAGAGGTCGTCCGAGTTGATTGCTAAAATTAATTATCCACTTTGGTTTATTTGTATGGATTCTTAAGAAACAAAGCAAGGACAGACCTTAAAAGAGGAATCGCTTTTTATTGAAAAATGAAATAACCTATTGTTTCCAACGACTTAAAGCGACGGTATTTCAGTGATTAAAAACACCATTGCTTAAAGATAACGACCAATTTTGACGGCCCCTCGGGGACAGACAGTATCAAAAAGTTATTACTGGTTCTTAAGAAGTTAACGGTTGACTCGGAAAAACCTAGACGTTCTATTCTAGTCAAAATAGACTTACTACTATAGTATGATGCAAAAGTGCAATTTGATATCAAGAGCATCTAAAGTGCAATGAATTGGAAGCACCCCCTGGTATAGCCCTTTCAGAAAACACACGTTGTTGACTGTGCATGTTCTGTTTACAAACAATTAATAGCTTTCAAGCAGGAGATGGTACACAATGGATTACTCGATCAAATACTACCTGTTACAGCAATAGTTGATAAGTTCTGATGTATTTTTTATTGGTACTCGATTGGGTCGGTTTCAATACGCCATTTAGACTCATTAAAACCATAATCAAACACGGAATCGATCATAATCCATCATGCAATAAATCTAACAGGTTAAAGAATTGGAAACGTGTGGCTATATGGTTTTGTCTTGATTGAGTCCACGAGGTATGGTACAAAATATTGACCGAGTTATTCTATCACCTAATCATTTTACCGTGTCTAAAATTCGGAAGTAGGCTTTTCCCAGCTCTACCAAGTCTATTGCAGCCACCATAATGTTTTAATAACATTTTTCAGAATGTAATTCAATATGCAATTATAGTATTTCACTAAAAGGAACTAATCTCTTCCCTCTCTAATTAAAGGATATGTGCTCGAGTGCATTGATCTTCTATCTAATGTTCACGTCGTCAATGATTTGGCACCGTATTCACGAAAAACGAACTGAAACTGATGATGTTATTAAACAATTTTCACTAAGTGACAAATTGTAGGAAAACATTCAGCTACATCATCATCATCATTCTCAGGACGAGAAACGTATCTCGAACACTAATGACAATTTCTCTCCCTCCGTCTCTGTCATGCATGAACACAGGTAGATCCTCCTTGCTCCAGCCTACCTCTTAGGCCAATTGGTCTGTATATGTTCGTATCGGTCTTCCAGCACCTGCTTTTCCATGAGTTGGTTTTCATTCAGGACATCACTAACTAACTAACTCACGTTTGCTTCTCCACGAGTGACCAGCTAATCTGAGTCTCCTCTCACGTAACACTTTACTAATCCTGGGTAGGTTTCCATTCAATTCTTTTAGTGTAGGATGTTTTTCCCTGTGTATGTTAAGAGCAGCCCTGAGCATTCGAGGATGTGTGCCATCTATTCTATTTCCCGTCTGCTTTGTAAGCGTCCATGTGGTTTATACAAACAGTAGAAAAGACTCTTTAACTCCACAGAAGCCTCTTTAAGATTATCTGGAAGATGTGAATTCCAAACAGTACTTAGTTTTTCTATAGGCTCCCAGCCTTCTGCTATGGGAGTTTTCGGCCATAAAGTAGCTACCAATTGAAAAGTCTTTGATTCATAACTCTACCAGAATTGAACCCACGACCTTCCAACACAAAGGCTACCACTAGATTGAAGCAGTGAAATATAGAATTTAATGTTTCTACACTATAATGCATATACTAATTTCATTTCTAAGTCAGTTTATGTTAAACGCGCCAATCTACCAAAGACCCCAAGAGGCCCTGTTCTCAGAAGCGGCACGTTAGTATTTACTACACCACAACATATGGTAAAGCTTGGTTTCCATATAACCAGAAATGGCTGTGCTGATAGTCAAATATTTGAGTTCTAATGGAAAAACTCACCTCGTTTCTACCATGTGTCTGCAAAATGGTTCCTCCAATTTTCAAATGGCGCCATTACTTTTTTCAGATGGCGCAAAATTCAGTTTATATGATTGATTAAGATGAGTTATGTGGCCAATGATAACAAAGGCGTGGCACAGACACGCCCCCAATGGATACGCAATTTGATCCAATAAAACTTTATCGTGGCAAAAGCGTGGAGGAAGCCAAGAGTTGAAATCAATTGTCCGACATTGCAGCCATGGTACAGCTGTATCTCAGCACTGGTGCAACCATCTTTGGATATATGGAAACCGGGCGTAATAAGTAAGGTTTTAGTAGGTATAATGCTCAGTTGTACAACAGATATTCATATTTGAAACAACTACCCACTAGACTGCCTCTGACTCACGCCACCCAGAATCTGTAGCACCATAAAGATTGTCTTTAATTTGTTTCTAGGAAAAAACCTGCACAGAAAAAGATGGCTGGCTTGCTCCAGGCGTTATTGTTCGTATTCGAGCCGTTATGGTACAAAAGATTGATGTTTTGGTCAAAGAGGAGATGGAGAAACAGAATCAGGCGAAAAGTGACGATGCGAATCAGGAAACTGGCGATGGAGTCGATGAAGGAGAGACTGAAGGTTTTGAACAGGATTTAATAGACGATGCAGGGATTGAGTCAGATTTTGATGATGATGGCGATGCTGATGGCGATGAAGACGATGATATGGGTGACGGGGATGGGGATGACTAGCTTGGCAGTTGAATTTACCCATTACATTTTATGCGATAGCATGATGATTTTGGAGTATGTTTGTTTTGACAGTGAGTTCTCGGCAAGGGATCCCCATCAACTGGATTCATAAGATAGTTCCTTTGAGTAAGTAGCACTCTTAGCTCATCAAGCTGCAGAGCTTGTCGAACCATTCTGAAATTCAGACAATTTGTGTTTTTATAAATCGATCGTTGCGTTGTCGGCGTATTTAATTGAAATTATTTGTTCAAGACAGCAGGAATGCAATATTTAAACTGGGTTAGCAATTTAAGTCGCTGCATCAAGCTGTTTTATTTTGATAGTTACCGGTGAATATTTTCAAAACATGACAGAAAACAAAGCGATTTGAGAAAATTCTAATTGATGGTTAATAATTATATTAAAACCCCAAATGGAATTAATGGAATAATCGATTTTTTTATTGATGAAATCCATTAATTTCCGTGGAAACTTACCTTTGCAGGTTCTATTTTTCTGACTTTTCAGCCCGTCTAAGGTGAAAGTTCTCTGAAAACTCTCATGTAAGCAGTTCTAAAAAGCTATTGATATTGCATGGGCGGAACTACTCATTCTTCTTCAGTATTTGATCGGTGCAGAACTTTAGGATGACCAGGAACATTAAAAACATTGCGAAACACGATGTACTTCTAAAGCTTAATGTGTCTAAAACGTATGAAATTTCTCTAGAAGCTCTCATTTAAACAACTTCTAAGTAGCCTTTGTTATCACTTGTGCAGAAAAACCCATTCTTCTTTAGTATATGATCGATACAGAACTTTTAGGATGACCAGAAACATTGAAAACATTGCGAGACATGATTAACTACTAAAGCTTAATGTGTCTAAAACTTTTGAAATTTCTCTGGAAACTCTGATGTAAACAGCTTCTAAGTAGCCTTTGTTATCACTTGTGCAGAAAAACCCATTCTTGATCGATGCAGAACTTTTAGGATGACCAGAAACATTGAAAACATTGCGAGACATGATTAACTACTAAAGCTTAATGTGTCTAAAACTTTTGAAATTTCTCTGGAAACTCTAATGTAAACAGCTCCTAAGTAGCGTTTGTTATCGCTTGTGCAGAATGACTCATTCTTTAGAGCCCAGGACCTTTCCAATGCTACCTTACCACTAAAATTAGGGGTGTTATTTTAGATAGTTAATTCATACTTGTCTTTGAATTTTCAATTTGGATGACTACATGGTATATTTTTTGTTTCCTTTGTTTTAATTTGATCAATTTAAAAAGTTTTTAATGAAGTAGTAATATACATGAATACATAATTGACTTTAAGATGACCAGAAACATAGTGAGACATGATTAGCAACGGAGTCTTTGTGCGTCTGATGCTACCAAAGTAGTATGTAAGAGAGAGAACTAAAATGAAATCTAACGAATAGTCCTACTTACAGTCTAAATTGTACAACCCGAAAAGTGATGAATGATTGGTACTGTGCATAAGCAGCCAATCATCACCGGTGCGCTAGGAAGACGTACAATTCATTACTGAAAAGCCCTAGTGAGGAAACGAACTCCTTTGGTCTACACCATGATCCAAATGAGATCAATCATTTTGATTATTCTTTATCATTTACATTAGAAAGAGGAAAGAAATCATAAATCGTAGCATTGATGTTTTTATATTACTTGACATATTATATAATAACATATATACCACATTATAAACTATCCACAAGGATAACTTCCATAATTTTATAAAAAAAAATTAATCTACAGTATTATCAAACTTTTTATAGATACGTTACATGTAATTTTGAGAATAAGTTCTCTTTGGTGTTTGACGGGGAAGCTCTGCCCTCGGACAACTATTATAGTTGCAAATTCGTTTCAAAAATCGTCGAGGGAAACGAATTGAAATTATTGCTATATCGTTTCGAGAATTCAAATTGTTGCCATATCGTATTTAGTCGTTTCATGATAGCTGAAGAGCGTTTGAAACTCGCTGCAAAACGTTTCAGATCGCTTTGAAATTCATGCGAGTCATTTCTGTGGTGTAGAAATTGACATTAAGTCAAATACTTGGGAATTGGTTCTCGTTAGAGTGTATGTTGCTCTATCATTGTTTGCAAAATTGATCACGATCCTAAAAGTATTGTGTTCCAGTAATCAAAAGGACGTTTATGATTTTTGCTAAACGTGCTAGCTCCAAAAATGAACACATGAACAGATATATTCACAGCTCTGCGCTTCATCCTAAAACCTTCAACTCTAATTCTTATCTTAACCCAGGGCTTGTTGTAAAGTCAATTTGGCACTTCTCCATGGAGCTGATATTTAAGGAGATCAGTTTAGATCACTGTTTTCAACTTATTGGTATTGACTTATTTTGATTGTTATGATAAAAATGACAATATCTCTTAAAGTCCTTTCAAAATCCTCCAAAGTCATCTCAAATATTTTTCCCAATAGTCAAAAATTGTTTCCATTCAAAATTGTTATTTTTCGACCGTCTTAAACATAACCCCAACTCTAACCTCTATATCATCATCTCTATGTCTGCACTATCCCCAAACTTGGGTTGATTCCAGATCATGGTAGAGATAAGAAACTCCTTATCTCGCACATACGCCCCATATTATGGATTCAGTTTATCTCATTTCTTACGCCCTCCTAAAAGAGGTATTTCAAATGTTGGTTGGACATATCAGGAAGCGTCTGAAAGCATGGTTCATTCTTGACTTATCATGAAAGTGATTATAGTTCATACGCGACTGGTCCATACTCTAGGGAAGTGAAAGTTTTGTGTTCAATAATGGAAATGTTTTCTTGGTGGAAGAATTTTTGATCGGTGCAAAACTTCGATATAGCTAGTAAATCGGAAGCATAGTGAAAGCATAGCGAAAGCATAGTTTACTTTGTTTTTCTCTTTTTCTGGCTATAATGTTTGGAGTCGAGATGACTGATGGGAGGGAGATGACTTCATGCCCTTTTCTCAATCATGATCTCGAATCAACCCCAAACTTGCCATATTCTTGGCCTTGAGGCTATTCATAACCTCGAATTTCTGACTCATACCATTCCCATATTGATGGTCAGTCCGTTGTTTGACAACCACCAAAGCCTTACTCTGTGTACTATAAACTATCACCAACACAGATAGACATTGTTTAAGCCACGCTATGTCAGACAAAAGTAACTTGCTTATACATTTTCTCTGACCCGTTTGGCGAAGAGTAAGTTCTTTTCTTTCTTTCCGTGTACTTTCTCTCGCTACTTCTGTCTGGCAAACTTTCAGCTTTCTTGATAATATCGTTGTTATTTTTCTTCCGCACGGGATAATTATCGAATTCATTTTGCACCTCCTCTGATTCTTTGAGGGGCGAGGTTAGGCCCTCAGTTCCCACACTTGTGTTGTTGCTGACGACATCCACAAAGTTTTGAGAACACTTCCTCTCTTCTTCGGGGAGTGACTTTATTTCTTGATGGCTTCTGAAGCACAGGTATCCAACAAACATCATCATTATCGACACGCAGGCCAGCGGCAGGGTTATCAGAATAATTATCTTTGTGTTGTTTTCGACTGGAACGCTTTTACTCACAGCTGAAAAGTAGGGAAATGAAAGTAAATATCTAACTTCGATTCGATTTTTGGCTTGAAGCATAAGTAGGCCTATCCCACAAACAGCATCATTTAACAAAAACATAAACATCACAGCAATTTCTGATTCTTGAAGTTTTATGAATATTATCCATCATTATCGATATGCAGGCCAGCGGCAGGGTTATTAGGATGAATGATAACAAAAATTTATTTTTGCGTCAATTTAGGTTTGAGCGCTTTTACTCACAGCTGAAAAATAGAGAAATGAAAAAATATCCGACTTCGATGTTCTTTGTTTCCCAAATTACTGGTTTAACTGCTCAAAATATGTGCATAAGGTTAGGAAACTTCGATATCTAGAGGCCGTTCAATTTTATTTGGACTTTTATCAAAATCGCAATGAGATCTTACAAATATCTCTCTAGAATCACTTCAACTTGCCAAACAGTTTGATATGAATTTATTTGCGGCCAAAAGTGCTATTCATTGATATTTTTTCTTTAACAAAGCATAAAAAACACATCAATCACTTTTTGCAGGATCGTGCATAACCCGGAATGGAAACTCTATAGACACGTATTGCAATAATACTCTACTTTGAACGAACATTAGATCAAAGACAACCAAGAGTACCCATGTAAGGCCTCGTTCATACTGCTCTGTATCTATTTGTCTCCGTATTCGAAGTTGAAAAGTGTCTGTTCACACTGTCCCATTCTCAAGAAAATACGTTAGGAATACGATAAAGTATTCAAATTGCTCCGCGCAAATACGGTGCTCATAATGCCATTTCCAGACAAATATTTTCATTGAAAGAATACCGTCGTATTCGAATGTCTCTGTAATAGTTGTTGACACTGAAAACGGAGCGTATTCAGTCACACCGTATTCGAAAGTGTGCTTATTTCATTTGCGTATTTGAAAAGCCCCTATTTGCAGCGTAAAGGTTTTAATGCAAGACCGAAACCGACAGTTTTTGCTACGTTTTCATTCAAATACGGAGCAGTGTGAACGGGGCCTAAGATCATATGCAACCCCCTTAGTAACATGTCCTCTTCAAGTCCCCTGTATAGTGGTAAGCGAATAGGTTTGCTAAAGCGTTATCCATACGAAGTATCATGAAAGAATTTCATCTGCCTAAAAGCTGTGGTACATTAGTAAAGTAAATATAACAATCGGGCTCCCTTTTACGAAACACCTTGTGTACTATGCAACTTTTAATCAGCTTTTTTGCGCAATGGTAAACAGATTAAATATTTCCAATGGTCAAATACAAACGTTGCTGACAAGTCTCTAGCTTCTATTATCATTTGCACTTTAAGACTAGAGCTTAGATTTAATCTCATCGCCTCTTATGAAGAAACTTGCGATTGCAGCGCAAAAGCCGTACACAAATGAGAAATTCTGTTAATGTATGGTGTTTCTTTTGAATAATTCATTGTGGCAGCCAAGTTTTATCGTCTTTTTTTTAGATAACAAGTATTTCCGACGTGCGATTCTCGTTTTGTTTGCCTGAGCATTCTCGCAACCTTTAACATGCTTTATGTAAGAAATATAAAAGACTCTAGAGTTGTGGGCGTATTCAATTGAATCTGAGGAGTATCGTGAAGCGATATTGCTGTGTTGTGTTGTTATGTATACTGCGTCCTATCAATTCGTAATTGCCACTTTAGTACAGCAAATTGTCGGAAAACATTACTCTGTTGTCAGAAATTTTAATGATATCTCGTCCATATTTGTTTGACAATATCGGAAAATACTTTTTAATTGGGAATTCTAGATTGTTTGCCCCCTATTAATGATGGGCTGTTATCGGCCCTGACCATATCAGCTGCTTACTGTAATGGTTTGTCCCATAGTATATCATCTGGGTTCTGGTAGAGTTCGTTACAACAGATGTCTACACAGATCCATTAACAGAATTTATGTTCTTTATGTGAAAGGAAAACAAAATCAATAAATATAAATCTTGGCAACTGAGAGATTCAATATCCGACATGATAGTCACCACTTATCATGACAAGTCTTTGGTATTTGATAGGAGAACGTTTCAGGAGAGACAAGTCTCCTATCATGTGTCAGAAATAGTCTTGATAAGACCAAATGTATCTACTCAACTGAGGGATTCGTTGAACCCTTTTTAAGTAATTCTCAAGAGGTACTCGTGCGATCTAATTGTGATGAAACTTTACTAATTCTATATCAGCAGATTAACCTTGATATAATTTTTTTCTTATTTTCTTCTTCATCTTACAACTATTTTCATTCTTTATTACCCAGTTCTAAATGTTTTAACGATGCAACTTGCAGAAAAGATGCTTCGGCAGCACATGTACTTCAAGTAAAGCGATAGAAAGAATATTTCAAAACCTTCCATGGGCTGATGTCACGCATCACGTGAAACGATCTAGAAAGCGATAAGTTAGTTTCTTTTTGATTTGCTAGCCTCGCTAAGGCCATACACTATATATTGATGCACCAGAAAAAGTAGACACTTAAAAAAGCCTTGAATCAAATATTATCGTATTGTACAATAAATGTTTTTAGAACCTTCTTTTTTTGGTACAAAACTTGAATATAGCCAGAAAAATCGGAAGCATAACGAAAACATGGATTACTTAGGTTTTTCATCTGCTACTCATTAGAGTTAGAGAACATCAAAAAGAGAATGAAACAAAAACCAAACGAATTATTATACTGAGATGAGGATCAAAATAGACCAATCAGAAAAGAGATGAATGATTGGTGTAGTGCAAAAGCTGTTGATTGTCAGACGAAAAGCTTAATTCATCTATGTTTGAGCTATGCTTCCGATCTTTCTGGCTATATTAAACATTTCCTTTATCGATGCAAATGATATACAGGAATAGATACCTCCCCCTTTTAAGCGTATTAGTAAGCGTATAAATTTGCTGGTGTAGGAAATAAAATGGTAATAAACAGCGTTAGCTGATTTTTTATGATATATGAAACACAAAAACTTACCTTTCTTGCATACAAACTGCAACTTGCTATAACAAAGAATATTGCTCCACGTACCACCAGGAATCAATTGCGCACACTTCCCATCGCTCCTGTAACTGTCATACAACCAGTTTTCATAACTGAGACGGGTTTTATCTGTCCATTCGTATTTGTTATTTACTGTATTAAGTCTCAGGCCTATCCACGCCTCCTTATATCGAGTATTTTTTGCGACTAGCCGTTGAATGAATCTATTCTCCTCCGCATCGCTTATTGATACTAATGTTGCCTTGCTATCTTGGCAAATTTTCTGTGCTGTTGTGAAGTAGTTGAATGTTTTGTAGACTCTGTAGCAACTGGCTCGGAACTGCGTCCAATTTCGATCTTTACAATCTCCTATAGGAATGATATAATATATAATACAGGAACAATGACATCTAGTCAGATGATATTTGCAGTAGTGACAAGAAAGGTTAGCTGAATGTCAGAATTAGCTGGGGGAGGATTGTGAAAAATGATGAAAGTTTTGAAATGAAATATGGGAGCAAATGAGACAGTACGTGTTGGTTTCTACACAGCAGTAGCCTCCTCATAGTCCTAGCATAAAATATTATTCTACGAAATGTGATTCTGGACGTTGAGATTTCGTGATCATCCAAACGAGGCAGATTAACTAAAAACTTTTTTCGTTGCCACAGCAGCAACACTAACAACAATAGCAACAAACAACAGCAACAAACAAAAGTAACGACAGCAACACATGACAGATGGAAGAACTGCTACAAAACATAATCCGCTTAAGCAGCGGAGGAGTGAGACGACGACAATCAATCAAAAGGTACATACATTTGGAAGATTAAGGCCATACCTAGGAGAACAAAAATCAAAGTTGCTTTTGAACTCCGTAGTTTTGTCAAATTTTACATACTGTCCACTAATATGGCTAATCTGTAGCAAAGTAGCAGATACGGCAATCAATAAGACCCATAAACGTGCACTGAGAACATTATATGATGACTACGAATCTACATTTCAGGAACTTCTGAATAGGGGAGAAACAAATACAACGCATACAAAAACCTACAAAAACTTATGGTTGAGATATATAAATCAGTAAACCATCTCAATCCTGAGTACATGTGGGATTTTTTCGTAAAGAAAGAAGTTCCATATGACCTTCGTATTAAAGAATTATGTCATCTCCCCTCAACCAGTCTCGGCGATACGGTACGCCCTGTGTTTTCGCGGGAGTCTATTATGGAATAGTCTAAGTGATGAATTAAAACTATCAAATTCTCTGGCGATATTCAAAAGAGAAATACGAAGTTGGGATGGCAATAGCTGCACTTGTCACATTTGCAATTGATTTAACTTCTTATTAGTTTTGCCTTTACCTTATTTCATTTTTAGTAGATTGTAAATAGTTGGTCTTAATTAGTTATTTTAAACTAGCAGTTAACCAATTTTAAATAAGTTAATGATTATGATTATGATTATGATGATTATGATTAGGTGAATAGTTTCCGTGGCATTGCAGCGATCTGTTAAAAATGGCTACGAGCAGGTTTCGCATTCGTTGCGAATTGAAAAGATTCAAAATCACAGTCAGCCTCTGATTTCTTCTAATGAACGTGTTTGCCGACTACTCATCAACAGCATTAATCTACTTTTCACATCGTTGTCGTTATCGTTGGCTATCTCCATGTTTAATACTGCAGCTGTAAAGTCCTCACTAGTGGCTGTATTATTGAGTTTTCCTCGCCATCCTCAACTTCTGTACCGATCAAAGACTGTCGTATTATTGACTAACTTGTTTTCTTATCAAAAAGTATACTTCCTATTACGTAAAGTTATATGAAAAGTATATTTGACTCTTTGTTTGGCTTCATCAATGAGCTCAGATAAAGATAAAAACTCGAGAATTATCTGGTTTGATTAGAATTTGAGGGATTTCTAAAATGTCAAAGAAATATTCATGGCATTCTAAGGTGTAGCTACTATATTTCGAGTCGTAATTCATCCATTAAAGGTCATAATATCAAAAATTGAAGATTGAAAGGCTATTTCCTATAAACATAAGCACAATTAATAATGACAGTACTTAGGTGTAAATACAGCAGCACATCGTTTTAAGTCACCCAGTACATTTACATGAAGTAATACCACATCAAGCATAATAATCATTTTTGATTATAGGCTAGAATACCGGGTATCACCACTTCGTTAAATGATTACTACTGTAGTTACATAATTACTGTAGTTTCATTTATTTCATTATAATCCCATCACAGTAGTAATCATCCACCACAGGAGTGCAAAGTAACCACCAAATAACGACGATAGACTATGTCAGTATACGCATTATAATCCATCAAGGTAGTAAAAGTCCTATTTTGGCACCAGCCACAGCAGTGTGAAATTAACACTACCTATGCATAATAAACCACCGCAAAATATATTATAATCAACCACATATCTTATTATGGCCCACACCAGTGGTGCTAATCAACCATAGAACTGCAAAATAACCACCACAGAAGGGGAAATACAAGCTACCTATGCATGATAAACCACCACGATATGCATAGTAATCAGCCGCAGCTCTCATTATGATCCACAACAGTGGTTATAATCCACCACATTAGCAAAATAGCCACCACAGAAGTCTACTAACGTGGATTTCCATATCTTTCACAGTGTTATTAAAAGCTGAAATTTACAATAAACATACCTGTATCGAGAATAGAAGGAGTCGACGGACTAATATTGTTCTGTTTTGAAACCACCGAGGTGAAATTGGTTTGAGTCGCTGCTCCATCTACTAATATGATGTCAACTACGAAATTCACGGTCTGTAGCAGCATCAGGACATAAGATAAATTTACAGCAAAATTCAGTCTCATTTCAGCAACCCAAAAGGGCTTTTTCAGCATGTAGTAACTGTGCAAATTTCTCCGATGTTGTACTATAGGTTTTACGCTCTATATCAGCAGACAATATGATATTATGCTGATCTGTAGTTTAGAATGCATAGGCATAAGGCTCTTTGCCATCCAATTACCTCCAGTAGACCGACAGGTTATTGCTCCATGTACCCGTGCCACTTCTTCGTATCTGCTTGCATATGTAAAGTTGGTGTGGTTATTTTTTAGTTTCTCATACAGCATCACATTTTCCAAAGTTCAATTATTTTCAGCAGCAGAGATACGGTTTCATCATAGCTCGCTATATTCGTGTGACTTCTTGTTATCTGCTTTAAAGATAAATTTGTTTTGATACTTTTATACGTTAGCGTATACAAACGGCATCATTTTCTTCAAAACTTCAATTATTCTCAGTAGCCAAGAACGGCCTTATTATAGCTCGATGTATTGGTGCAACTTCTTGTTATCTGCGTGCATATGTAAAGTTGATGTGATTATTTTATAGTTTCTTCTATACAGACAGCATCACATTTTCCAAAATCCCATTATTCTCCTCTTTGGACAGCTTGTCTGCCATATGTAATAATATAAACATTCAAAGTTTGCTTTTGTTTCGGCTATAATAGTGTAATGCAGCGAACCAGGTTGTTTCGCTTCTAATTTATTAGTCTTCTGTCTGTTTCCTTGTTGTATGCGCAGTTTTGTTTATAAATATGTCAGCTTTCCACCCTCTGCCTGCTTGAAGCATGTGCATCGTCTTTCCTAGAAGAAAATTTCACAATTCTAACAGATGCTGCAGGATCTTAGTGATATAGCATAACGAGTGCTGCCACTATGTTACGGGATACCTTCCCTACTGTACATGCAAAATACGACCAGTATATCCTTTTGCAAATCCCTTGCAAATGTTCCTAGTGTTCTCTTATTTCAATCTTGCAAATATAATTGCTTTAACATAAAAGCAGCTTTAATGAAATCATTGGTTTAAGGAGGAGGACATTCTGTAGATGTTCTTTCAGATATACTGATCGTAACAATACTTTGTAAGAGAGCTTAGACAGTAAAATTTGGGATATAAAGAAGAATCGGAAGTAATAGCGAAACATAGAAATTACGTAGCCTCGTTATCTTATCTTATGTATCTGCAAATGCAGTAAGGTCTTACGCTGAGGATACCTATACATTCACTTTATTCACTATCTAGGGATATTATCTCGATGGTTTACATTATTATTGTAATATAATATAATATACATCATATTGTTATTATAGGTTCTAGACCCGAGAGCCTATTATCAGAGCATGATCTCCTATTGTTTGCACTAGTTGAGCCATATTCTAACATTTACAGTATGATACATGACAACTAAACGCTGTCTTATGAAAAGAAACATACAGGAAGTGTTATGGTAGTCTAAGCGTGATTTATCTCTGTTTCCTCTTGCCTAATATTTGTGTCGTTTTTTGTTTGTCATGTCTCAAGTTTAAATCCAAATATTTGGCTTCTTAATGTGCGTTTTACTAAGCAACCTGCTAAACGTACCTTTTTATAAGAAATTAAAAATCTGCTCGATATTCAAAGTTTCTCAATTAATTCGAATTTGATTACAAGTTGCAGAAGCGCATTCTTTTCATAAAAAGATTCTAAAATCTGCCCGAAACTGAATGTTTCTTCTTACTATCGAATTTTGAGTTCTGGATGTTTTTTAACCGTACCTCTTTATCAGAAACTAAAATTCTACCCGGAGCTAAATATTTCTTATTTTCATCTAATTTTGAGTACTTCAGTTTTTAGCACTATCTTTTCTATAAGAAACTGAGAATCTGCCCGTAACAGAATATTTCTTATTTTCATCAAATTTTGAGTACTGGAAGTTTCTTAAACGTATCTTTTTTATAAGGAACTGAAAATCTGTCCAATAATGAAAGTTCCTTGAATTTTCACTAAATAGAGTAAAAAAATCAGCTCTAATTATCTAACAAACAACATAGATGTTTTATAAGAAATATTTTCCATTACTGTAGTTTATTGAATATTTTACCAGTTCAAGGGTAGATACTCTATTTCTAGGTTTCTTATCAAAAGTTTCTTATAAAAAATCTGCATACTCAACCATTCCCCTACTGTAGGGATCTCACCTACGATTGCCAGCACTTCATCAGTAAAAGACTGTCTATTCACGGCGTTTTTGTTGTTCAGTATTCTCGTTTGGTCATAAGAAATATCTTATCAAATTAATTACGAGCATGTACATTTGAAAGGCTGGTCGATTTCTTTTCAATAAGTCTACTATCTGGTGAAATAGAAACGTGAGTTTTGAGATGATATCCTTCTGTAAAGAAAATTAATGCAAACCATTTCTAACCAAAGATACAGATAATGGAACAATCACATCATTTGAAGAGAAATATCATCAAGCAAAGATATTTGTATACATCGTTCTTTCGTTCAGACCAAAACCCAAAAATCGAAAAAGTTTTACTTCACCGTGAGATATTGTTAGATTAGATGTACGCAAAAAAATTGAAGTAAGCAATATCAGTCTACGAAGTGGAGTTTTCTTTGGACTCATTGGCATCAACTCCCAAAATGATCGAGCTGAAAGTGCTGCTTTAGTTTTTATTATAATGCTAGGAACAACAGGTTTTCATGTCAGAAAAGGTAAATATTTTGGGAATCTCTTGATTTTCGGAATTTTCCAAAAAATTTCCTACTTGTATATATTGGCCTGATTGCAAACAGATGATATATTGTTGATATTGCCCACTGATCTCAAAATAAAAACTGGATAGAGCATTCTGTAATTTCTGGATTGAGATATTGAAGCCAATTGCTTCGGCTTGCGCATGGCCTCCTAATATGGCCACCAAAGAAATTATATTGCCTGTATTCTTTGCCAACAATAGCTGCACAATTACTCAGTCTTGCACTGGGTATTCATAACATTCCAACTATTGTTAAATAGCAAAGCAGCCCCTAGTGCTATTTAATTGGGCCTACCAATATGGCCGCTAATGACTTCATTTCAGAACGGAAGATGCTCGATCCAGTCTTTATTTTAAGATCAGTGATATTGCCAAAAATAGGATTTTTCAGCAGGTGGCAACTCACACCCCTTTTTACTAATAATACTTCCTGTAGAAACCCATCTTATCAATAATAGAAACTGAATTTTGAACGTTTAGAATTTCTCCCCAATTCTGCGACTGGTAGAAAAAGGCAATTAAAACTCGATTTAGACCAATTAGGCCATAGGATAAGGCGAAACAGCCTCATAGAAGCTTCTGAAAATTTCATAGGAACGAGGAAGATTTAAACATAAGGGTTTAAGGAAGTTCAAGGCATTTTTGCAACCATGCATTCCACTTTGTAGACCTCGTGCTTTTAAGTTGTCAAATTTCATAAGGAATATGACGCGCAGATGACTTTTATAGATATATATATTTTTTAGTTATTTGTAGTATAAGGTCTTTTCTCAGTTGAGCGTCGCTGAAGTAAACCAAAACGAGACGACGCCAGATAAAACTGGCAAATCATTCATTATTGATATTGGATGAATAATTCAAAGAGAGTATTTTAATGGTGCGACCACCAGCCCCAAGGCCTTTTTAACATGCGTACTAGGGTCAGCTAGGAAAAGCACATCAGCATTTACACAAGGGAATTTGAGAAAATATGTTTGACGTTGAGGAAAAACACCAAAAATATCTCATAACTTTTTTCAGGATAGTATATTTAAGGATAGACATTTGATTTTTGCTTGAAACTACAGAGATTTGGCAGGTTGTCTCCTCGCATTCGAGCCTACGACCTCTATAGAACATTTTATAGGGTTCTAGCCATCAGATAAGGCTGGCTTATGAAAAAATCTTTCCATATGAAAAATTTTCAAATGAGCTCAAATTGAGCTTATCAACAAGAGCATAAATGAAATGGTCGTTTAAACATTCGTCATTGAGAACGTCATTAAACATTCCTCGTGCCATGCCTGAACAAATACAAGAAATTCGATGACCAGAGTTTTTTATCCTATGCAGGCACAAGTTTTCCAGGTTTGTATGCATGGAAATATTTTATCGTGGCCTGCCGTATGTATGTTTTTACATGATGCTATATTTAGGGACGTTGTCGGAAGTGATGAAAGAGGTAATGGGGTGGATTGAATACTTAAAGCATTCACTTTTGGATAATAATAGATAAAAATCATATCTACACAAAATATGTAAAAACTTTCATGGCTCCCCCTCCTCCCCTCTTTGGCTACGGCCCTGATTACATTTCATTTGCATTCAAATTGAAGACTTACATCTAGCTACTAATAAGTATGTCGTCATACAAATGAAATAGGCTAAACTAAACTACTAAACAAAGAGATGAACGCAAATATTAAAGTATACGAATATCAATACACGTATATGAACAGACTCATCAACTACACAAAGCTACACGCTTTCAAACTAACACCCTTAGGCCATCTTAGACTCTATGAAATTAAAACTTGCTTACATTACCATGAAACTTGATTGGGAGTTATGAAATAAGATATCCAGATCTTTTGCTCGCTTGCCGAACTTTCTCCCAGGTCATCAACAACGCAACAAATAAATTTGGCAAATGCTGCTTTAACAAAGAGCTTTGCATAAATATTTAATGTCATAAGCTGCTTGGTGCCCTTCCATACGCAAGCAAAATCAATTCTCTTTTTGTTGTATTCAGAATGAAATTAATTGCATAAAGGCGGAATAAACAATTTTCCCTAAAAAACGATAAATTATTCATATTCCGATCTAGTGTGGTTGGTGTTTAAATGACTCTCCCTGTCCTGCGTTTATTTCAACGGCTAAAACTTCATTTTCATATTTAACTTGTAGATCTCCATATTTCATATTCAACGTGTAAAACTTCATATTTCATATTTATCGCCTACAACTTCATATTATATATCTAACTTGTAAAACTTCATATGTTAAATAAAACAGGATCACTCATTCGAGATAGAGTCTTTTGTAGAAAGGGGCTTATTTAGGATTATACAGGTTTTATTTATAAAAAACCGGTTTATAAAAGAAACCTAGTACTAGAGCCCGAAAAATTTAAGAAACTTTTAGAACTACACCAATGTCTTTAAGAAACTCCGAAAAAATAAGAGGTCTTTTTGAGCCAGAAAGTAATATGTCAACAATACATTTTTGCTTGATTTAAGTTTGCTAAACGTTTTTATTTAGAGGAACACAGGATATTGAGTCTACTTGTATTAGTTGGTGGGTTTCACATTAATACAAGAAATATGCGAGGAAAAGTGCAAAATTTGATGTTAAGTGCGTATCTAAAAATAAGAAACTTTTAAGAAACTTTTAGTACTAGAAACTGGTGAAAAATTAAGAAACTTTTAGCACTAGGACCCAAGCTAGGTTTTTTATAAAAAAACGTGTATAGGAGCTTCCTGGAACATTGGAACAAGCCAAAAATGGTGGAATAAGCAAAAAGTCTTTGTTGCTTCATGGAGCATCGGAAACAAACTAAAAATTGCGGAATTAGCCACACTGGAACAAGCCAAAAATTATTTTAGTAATCCACTGAAGATTTTTTAGATTTTTTGAACGATAGCACTGGAAACTTTCTAAGAGATTTGAAATTCAAATATTAGTTCATATTGTTTTTGGGGAAAGAAGAAGCTATTTCTTATATTCTATCAACGATCTAAACATTACTTTAGCAAATGTTTTACCACTGCTGGAGTTTCTTAAATATTTTGCCATTCTGTTTTTCGTAATAAAGAGTTTCTTAAAAATCAAATAGCAGAATTTAACTCGACAAAGAGCAACGAGTGAAATGTTAAAAGGTTCTTAAAAGAAATACCTTAGGGTAGATTCCATACACAAATATTTTGACGAAGTTTTGAGGAAAAATATGAAAATAAGGAGAGCTTAAGAAATTCATACCTGACTAGATTAATCAATCTTTGTGCAACGCTATCGCGTTTGAAAGTCTCTTGAAGATTTCTCAAAGACAGCTCTTTGATTTGATTGAAATTACATACAGATACCCAGTTCAAGCGATTTCTGTGTAACCCTCGATCCTAGTCCTGATTTTTAAGACACATGTTTAAAGCACGTTTTATCCTTTGAAAAGACAAAGGCAGAAACAATAGAGGTGTGATTTCTATAATTGCGTCGGCTCTTTCCTAGCAGGTGTGTTGTTGTAATGGTATTGAATAAAACAGATTTGTTTGAGAAACGCAAAGTGCTGAATTAGTTGTAATTATTCCCATGTTACCTTGTTTTTCAGTTTTCAGAATCAGTGTCATGTTATCAACAAGTGGGTTTTACGAGTGTCTAGCAGCATATATTACCTTTGAGAAATGGGATGGTCATGAGCGTGTTCGGTCCCTCGACCCCCCATCAGGTGAAAGTTTTATTGTATTTTTGCAATACATTTCAGGAGTCTTCTTTTGAGAAATGACGAGGCCTTACCTCCCATTCCCCTTGCATACACCATGTTGAGGTAATATCAGCTATTGTGAGCTTTTTGTATAAAAAATGTACCTACCAGCAGTGCAAAATTCTTATTCAATCCATTAGGAAGTTCCCATCTAATAAAAATTTCACAGTTTTCGTTTCTGCTGAACTTAATAAGTAGTGTAAGATTGACTGTTGACACATCAGCATTTTCGTAATGAATTTTCTTTACATGCTAGTTGATGCTAATATCTTCCACAACAGCGTGCTTGTGCCTCCATTATCTTAAAATCAGGTGATTTCACAAGCGTAGATCTGATGTTTGTCATTTATTGTCTCCTGTCTTTAGGCAATCAAACTGTAGTCGATATCAGAATCTAACAGCTGCGGTCGACAGGTGCATTATTCCTACTGCTGGCTATATCATTCATGGTTGTGGCCTGATTTCCATTGACGAGTATGCAAATCACCGCCACTGCATGTTGGTGGGCTACCCCAACTTACATAAATTGTTATGCAATGATATTTACCAAGCTTAATCAATTTCTTATACCTGAAAATGATAATCTCCTTAGTCTAGTGGTGTACACAAAAGAGGGATATAGAGTCTGAACCCTCCATTTGCTCAAAAGCCCTCCAAAGTTATTAGAAGAACGCCCAGGACTCCTATAGTTATTGTACACTGCGTACACGACTGCCTTGGCTGTCCTCTACTTAAAGTCCTGGCTTCGCTCATTATGTCAAGTGGAATATCGTTTGTATCTGATTTTCTCAGTGATTTGACAACCAAGCATTGCGATCTGGGATTAATGGACTGAGGGAGTATATGCTTGCCTTCAAAAGCTAGAAGAGGTCTTTTTTTGTTTATGAAGGAACTAAACTTTACCCAACTTTCTTCTTTCCCACCTAGTGCAATATATCGAGACTAATTTCGAGACCAAGTTTACTCCACTCATTTCACCTCAGTATTCTTTGTGCAAGCGATGAGACTGATAATAATTACCAGCCTTGACGTATGGTGAGAATGATAACTAGTCTAGAAGCAAAGAAACCTGCTGGTTTGTTAGACAAAATCAATACTGAATCTTCAGTAGCCATCTGGAAGACCTGTAGAGTTTGTTTTTTGTTTCTAGGTGGTAGGAAGAGAGCCGTAATTGCATTGTGGTATTGAATATGCGTGCAAAGTATGACGGTTCGTTTGGCCTAGGCTTGGGTAAAGCAAGCTTCATAATGCCCCACACTGGGATTGCTGATTAGGCCCAGTGGGGCAATTTCCCAACAGTAAGTTTGTGGATAAATACCCTGACCCATAGCTCCCTAAGGTCCACACTCAATCCTATGATTTACCTCGTGTTTCAAATTCAGATTCTGAAGCTTTTCCTGTGCGCAAAGTTCAATAAGCAATTAAATGTACTGAGAAGGCAAGACTCAAGAAACTAAACTTTTCATCTCAACGAGCCTGTCATTGAGATATCATTACGCTGCTCTATATTCCGGTTTACCGAAACAGTTCTTGATACAAGTATACTGTATAGGTAAACCGAAATACAGACTTAGCAATTTGAAACGAAGATAAATTTCCATATACTTTAATGGGACTTCTAAGACTGGAGCCGCCACTGCAATACTATCAGCTGAATCGTATCTTGAACAATAATAAGGTTGGGTATTCGTAACCAGAATAATAAGACTACCTGAATCGTATCGGAGTTTATCCCACATGCGATGAAATATTCATGTGATGTTTAGATATTGTCTGCCCTTATCTAAACGAATCGGCAAACACGCACATACACATGTGAGCTTTTGTATTTCTACTCAAACACAATCGATATCTAATTTCCTCTCAGTTCATGATTATGGCTTTGTTGATACTATGGCAATCCATCTAGCTGAGCAAGTGGTGGTTTGAGTAGTGGTTTATGAAGCGGGATCTGTTCTTTTCTTTCTCTATCTTCGTAACATGTGCATAGAAATGTTGAGGGTATTCAGAAATGTTGAGGGATATCCTCAGTAACGTGGAAGGATATCTTACAGAAATGGGGAGGATGTTAATTGCTGCTGAGGAATATCATCAGTAATGCTGAAGGACTGTAGCAGTAATGTGGAGGGTGTTCATTAGTTTTGAGGGATATCATCAGTAACGTGGCAGGATATCTTGCATAAATGGGGAAGGTGTTCAGTAATGTTGAGGGATATCATCAGTAATGTTGAAGGACTATAGCAGTAATGTGGAGGGTGTTCATTACTGTTGAGGGATTTGAAGAATATCTTGAAGTAATATGAATGGTGTTTGAAGCTTAGGTCTTAGGTTATTTCTAATGAATGCGCACTTCGCATCGGTCTTTCATACATACCAACTGTATTTAAAAGTTTTCTTGTGAAAAGGAATGTGTTAAAGTGATGCGCTTGGATTCAGCGGAGAAAATATGTTACTTTAATAGCATTGCATCCCTTTCTTGCAGCCATTGGTGGCACTATATGGGGAGGAGGTTACGCTCTCCCATTGGAGCATAGCTTATATTAGATTTTCATTGTCTCGGAGCTAATTTAGAAATTGTTTGGGAAATCACTAGTTTGTGCTACAGAGAGCATCAATTTGGAAATTCTTGTTCTTGTCAACTTGAGGTCCTCGATTAGGCTGGTTTATAGTTATTGTATAGTTTTGTAGTTAAAGTTATTCGAGATAATTTGTAAGAATGAAAACGACCCGAGTAGGACTCGAATCCACGACCCTTAGATTCCTACTCGGGTCATTTTCATTCTCAAAAATCATTTCGATTGCTTTTCCAAATCCTGCTTTTTCTCTAGTTATAGTTTGTTTAAAGTCATTCCACCAAAATAGCCTAATGAATAGCATAATGAATGAATAAAATTTTCGTCTGATAATCATGAGAGTAAAAGGAGAGGAAAGAAAAAAGGTACTTTATCAAGAAAAATACAAGATGAAGAAAAGTTCTCGCGAAGAAAAGAAAATCTAAAACAAATGCACTTGCATACACGACACCCAAAACTAAATAACCAATCAGAACTGAAGTCAACAAGCATACTCAACCCACTCAATTCCAACATGCATTCTCTTTGAGATTCCGCGCTTTACAGTATTTACAATTACAAAAAGGTAGCTCTGTTGATATATTTACAAATTCAAATCCAATTTTCAATACTGTTTTCCAGCTGCAATCTCCCTATTCTTTTCATTGATTCTTCCCATGATTTCATATGCAGTATGAATACTGTTTTTAGTTGATTGTTTCATTTTAGTGAAAATATGGTTTCCATATAAATATTCATTTACATGTTTCTTTTCTTAAACGCTAGCGAGTAGACGGAATGTCGTTCAGAATTAATTACCTTCATAAACACAGGATCATTTCGCTGGTTTTTAGTCGTCGTTTAGCAAAAATCATATCTCGTCTAGGTTCAGCGCCCCCGTCATCAGTGGCATGGCGTCGTAGAAACGTGGGACCTTTAAAATATATGCACGGGGGGACCCTTTCGCACCAGCCCTGTTTAGGAATGAAACATTCTTGGAAAAAGGAACATTGCTTTACTTGGTTTAACGTTAAGAATTTCTCAAAGGAGGTACATAGGCCTTCGCCGAGAAACTGGAAAGCCATCGCCAACAAAACAAATCAACTCCACATCAAAAACAACAAAACAGAGGAGGTAGACCCTCAGTACAAGAAGGAAGGCTAAATAGGACTTCCCCAAGAAACCGTTAAGGCCTCGCCAACAAAACATATCAACTCCACATCAAAAACAACAAAACAGAGGAGGTAGGCCCTCTATACAAGAAGGAAGGCTAAATAGGGCTTCCTAAAGAAACTGTAAAGGCCTCGCCAACAAAACATATCAACTCCACATCAAAAACAACAAAACAGAGGAGGTAGGCCTTCAGTACAAGAAGGAAGGCTAAATAGGGCTTCCCAAAGAAACTGTAAAGGCCTCGCCAACAAAACATATTAACTCCACATCAAAAACAGCAAAACAGAGGAGGTAGACCCTCAGTACAAGAAGGAAGGCTAAATAGGGCTTCCCCAAGAAACCGTTAAGGCCTCGCCAACAAAACATATCAACTCCACATCAAAAACAACAAAACAGAGGAGGTAGGCCCTCTATACAAGAAGGAAGGCTAAATAGGGCTTCCTAAAGAAACTGTAAAGGCCTCGCCAACAAAACATATCAACTCCACATCAAAAACAACAAAACAGAGGAGGTAGGCCTTCAGTACAAGAAGGAAGGCTAAATAGGGCTTCCCAAAGAAACTCTAAAGGCCTCGCCAACAAAACATATTAACTCCACATCAAAAACAACAAAACAGAGGAGGTAGACCCTCAGTACAAGAAGGAAGGCTAAATAGGACTTCCCCAAGAAACCGTTAAGGCCTCGCCAACAAAACATATCAACTCCACATCAAAAACAACAAAACAGAGGAGGTAGGCCCTCTATACAAGAAGGAAGGCTAAATAGGGCTTCCCAAAGAAACTGTAAAGGCCTCCCCAACAAAACATATCAACTCCACATCAAAAACAACAAAACAGAGGAGGTAGGCCCTCTATACAAGAAGGAAGGCTAAATAGGGCTTCCCAAAGAAACTGTAAAGGCCTCGCCAACAAAACATATCAACTCCACATCAAAAACAACAAAACAGAGGAGGTAGGCCCTCAGTACAAGAAGGAAGGCTAAATAGGGCTTCCCCAAGAAACCGTAAAGGCCTCGCAAACAAAACATATAAAAACAGACGAAGAAGGCCTTCAGTACAAAAAAAAGGCCTTAAAAGACCATATGCCGAAATTCTGTTCTGTGGTCGGCATTTTTTATGATTTTTTGTCTTTCTGCTACATTTCCTTGGAAACGCTGTTATTTTATAAATGTTCTTCTCCCTACACGAAATTAATTTAGGTAAAATTTGCCCTGACAACACGGTTTCCGATAAAAAGTCGATTCCAAGAATTGTATGCCCACCTTGATTAACCCTATTACGACCGGGGGGGGCACAAAGCGCCCGCGGCAAATTAAAAATTCTGTATCTCCCAGAAAACACGTAATATTCTACTGGAACCTTTTCGACTTTTCCTCAATATTTTCAGAGCATCTAAAAAATTATTTTTGTTACTATCGCACCTTTGTTGATCACGTGACACCTCTTTTGTCAACAAGCGGTCAGGTGTAAAAATGTTTTAGGACCCATATTTCTGCAACTATATTACAAAGAAACTTGCTTGAAGCACCATTGGCTTTGTTTTCATGAGGGCTTTTGAATAAATATAACTTATTAGTATTTGCTGACGTAAGCAAAATTTAAAATATATGACGTCATCAATGTTTATGAGGTCATATCTATATAAGACAGTTATTGTTTTCACTAAAAATTCCTTTTTTGACTTTCCTGAATAGAGATTAACTAGGAAAAGTTCTATTTTTTGATCTGAATGGTGATCTTATCTTAGTTTTCTTAATTGTAAACTTTATCGACTTGAACATTTATGAAAAAAATTGTAAAAATATTATAAAATATAGAAAAATATCAATTGAATTGATAAATTATGATTTGAAAATGCTTTTTGTTCATAAATAGACCATTTGAGAGGCAAAAACCATAACATTAGCTTCAATTACAAGCTAAATGCTTATAAGTAGTTATCATGGTTTTTAAGACTTATGACGTCACTGTGACGTCATTGGTAGCCATTATGGTTTTATAAACACCTTCAATCGATAGAGCAAGTTAAGTTCTATAGCTCCACCAAGTTTCAAGCCTTTACCGCGTTCTTAGCAAGAATTACAGGGTACAATGTGCCATCCCCCCCCCCTCGGGTAGTACAAGGGTCCAAAAAGCCCGGTAGTAAAACTGGTTAAGATGGCTGTAAAATGCATGACTATGGGAAGTTATATGCATAGAAATTTGACATGAATATGATAGTGAAAACTAGACTAAGCTTACCAATTGGGCGAGTAATAGTCATTAACTTTCAGAATTGCGCATGCGTGAAACTTATACAGTCAAGCACAGACACTTCCTGTTTCAGCAACAGGGAAGCTTTTAAGTCTTTTATGCTGTGTAATCACAGAAAAATATCAAAAGTTCCCTCAAGCAAAGTGATTTCAGCTGTTAAAGATTGCAAACTTCAATTTCAACCAGAAGGCATCAAATGTATCGATTCCCCCGTTCACCGCACTGTTCTTTATCGTATCCAATATCACTGACAGGTACTCTAAGGGGGTCATTTATGCTGCAATCAGAATCTTAAGAAAACTGGCCGTCGTTTAATTAAAAATTTAGTGTCTGATGGAGATCTAGCAATTTTCGTTCTTATCTTTTACAGAAATACAAACGATATCAGCAAAATAGATTGGATTATAATTATGTAACTTACCATGTATCAAAATTAGGTTTTCCAACACGCTAGCTCGTCCATCAACGGTTTGCCATTACACAGGACAAAATGCTTCTTATCCAGCTAATTAGGCACTTGGGGCAACATGCTGTCTTCTCTAGAAGCTATCTATTCTACTTTATCATGCCCCACTCCCCTGCTCGTGTCTTCATAATTTAGGTAGGGCCTAGTTCAGTTTTCCCACTAAAAGGATGTTCAAAACATAATTAAGGATGAAATTAACAGAGAGACTCTGTATGAATTAGCTGAGAAGACTATTTGCACTTAAGATAGGGGAAGGGCCCTGTACACCCTGTTTGATTCGGAACTGTTGAGGCATTTGAACTCAAGCTTTGACAATGAAATACTTCGATAAGGGAAATGGATGGACATGGAAGTTGTTGAATTGAAGCAAAGTAACGATGAACGAAATATTGACAGTGATTGCTCTTCGATTTGATTTTGCTTGGATTTAATTAAATCAAATAATAAAGTTGCGATATCTTTTAGTGTCCTTCCTGCAAAAGTAGTCCAGAGGTTTCCATATTTCTTTATCCTTGTTTGCAGGGTTTTAAGTTAGTTGACGAACATAAAGTAAGACTGTCAAAAATAGAAAACGTCCCTCTCCTGTTCGAAAATAAACAGGCCAATCAGATTGTCTCAAGAAAAGATTCTGAAATCCAATTGGTTGAGGGACTAAATCTGTCACTAGGATACTCAAACCCCTGGCATCTCAAAAGTGTCTATATACCCTCTTCAATTAACTTTATTTGTATCAATAATGATAATGATAAAAAGCTGGTTAATGCTACTGTAGGTTACCAAGGGCAGTTATAATGTGGGCACAGAAAATAGTGCGTTGATCACGATCCCTCAGGGCATAATGCTAGCAGAAAGTCAAATCAATATCAAAATCTTATCGTTTATTGAACGATGCTAACATTTACCAACGTTTTGATATAAAAGTTGACAAAAGCCTCTATTTTCAACATTATATCAATATCGAGTCACGGTTTGGATTCAGTCTAAAATCAATCTGAGCCTACGTATGATCAATATGTGTATGACATCGATACTTGGGCCTCTTTTGGCGAGTGTTTGATCAAAAGAAACGTTCTACCTAGTTTGCAATGTGTTCTATTCTTATTCATATCTCCTCGATTAATTAGATGGGTATAGATTCATAAGCCATGCCCTATTCATTGATATAATAACATGCATGGCTCAGAAGCAGGATTTAGTCCGAAACACAAATTAATGCCTTATGGATAGACAGGGCCGTCAAGAGACCAAAGAGGTCCCTGGCTCCCTCTTAAAGTGAGCTCTAAATAAATAAACATAGGTAACTTAGATTTTACAGGCCCCTCAGAACCATGGGAATTCGGGGCCTCTGGTAACAACCCTAGCTACCCTCACCTCTTGACGATACTGTGAATAGGCATTGAGCTAGTTTCTTGAGCAATTTAGGAGCGCTAATTGAACTGTCCTAATAAAAGATAAAAGGATTGTAAGCATGCTGGTCTACGGTGGTCAAAGTCTTGGGTTCGAGACTTGGATAGAGTATGGTACCATTGTGGTAGACCACTTGTGAAAACATATTTATCCATACAGTTGATTTAGTGGTGTCAGTGGTCTCTTGCGTGTTTATTCAATCAATGATACGGTGAATCTGTGATTGGGTTTCATAGCATTATCCTAGTGTTGTGAGCTCTTTCAATTAGCCTCTTGCAAACACGTTATACTATAAACATGATAACATTCATTCTTCACAATAGCAGCGTCTTCAGAATCATGAATTATGCATACACATACATTCATTGCAAGCTTCACGCATGCTTGTTGTGTAGCACTCTATTATACCATTCAGAATAGGATAGGAAATGATAGGTGATGTCGTATGTATATCATCTTCATATCAATTTCTGTTCATTTTCACTGTTGCAGCGTTTATATCACAAAACACAAGGGTTGAATTAGGCTCATGTTGTATCGATCACTCATAATTATAATGATATTCATTTCTATACAACGTAATTTTCAATAAACAACTGTTATCGTTAAAGGTCCTGTGAATGATTTGATATTGAAATGTAATGACGCTGTAAACATTATTCTGATGCCACAGGCGTTCAGAATAGGACAAGATAAAATAAACCCTGTTTATGTTATCATCATCATATCATGGTACACTCTTTTTTTTTATAAGAATAAAGTTTATAAGAATAATGAGCCTCAAAATCGGTGAAATTTAAGGATATTTTAAGAATATTGCGAGGCTCAGATCTTATGGAAAAAATTTTAGCATGTGTTCCTTTACTTCTGAATTGGTGTGCTTTTTACCGGGAATGGTTTAAATACACTCACCTAAATTTTGATGCAAGTGTTGATTAGCTCTGTTCTACAGGAAATAAGG
Organism: Pelagia noctiluca; assembly: GCA_963924455.1. Classification (NCBI taxonomy): domain Eukaryota; kingdom Metazoa; phylum Cnidaria; class Scyphozoa; order Semaeostomeae; family Pelagiidae; genus Pelagia; species Pelagia noctiluca. The sequence goes on from OZ004316.1 coordinate 15,719,807, forward strand.
ATATTGTTCTATTATCCACCATATTTGTAATACTGTAGGTGTGCTTTTTGGCATTTATGACAATAATAACAATTTATTGATATATCCATGTTTTCGGCCGTAAGAATAATTTAAGAATATTCCGAGGCTCAAAATAGCAAAAAATTAAGAATATTGAGGCTCAGAAAAAATTAGATATTCTTATAAAAAAAAGAGTATAGGTACGTTTCCACTATTGCAGCTTTTTATATCACAAATGAAACACCCAAGTGTCTAAGGTAGATGAGTACCAATGTTTCAGATTGTACTTACAACCTCAATTCACCGAGGCTAATAATGATTAGAGGTAGTAACTAGAGATTCAAAATGGTGGTAATTTTGATGTACGTAAAACTTGAAAATATTTTTTATAGGACTCAGTCACGCACAAGAGAAATTATTCCCCGAGATATTTCACCTTTTTAAACTATTCAAATCTTTATATATTGACAAAAACAAATATCAAAATTATAAAGAATATAATAAAAGTATCATCTTTAAATGTATTTTCTGAAAGAATGAGATAATGTTGAAACGGTTATGTGTTTTTCAATATCTGGAAATAGGTATGAAGCATATTCCCTGAAAATTTGAAAGAACAATCTCCTGTGATTTTGAAATTAATACGCCTTAAGTTTAAAGTCTAACTCAATCACTTTCCTGTTAGTATCCATCTACCCGAATAATCACTGCTAGCCGTGATAAACTCTTATATCAGCATCACTGTATAGTATAAGCATGTGTACTTTCATTTTTCACTGTCGCACCATTCCAAGTCATGCCGCATGTTGGGAATCCTCAGCACAGCGCGCGAAGCATCATGGGACAGTGCTTGTTAATTCATTGCCACGTGTTGTTCTCACTAGCTTAACTTTAGGAAATGGTGATCTTTATGAATCACCCAGTTTTCTTACTATTTTATTTTGTTATTCCACTATTAGTCAGAGTTGTTTGTAATAAAAAATAATCCGTTTCCGATATTCTGTGTAGCCATTGGTTAGAATTTGCATTGACGTAAAACCGTGTAAACCTAAATAGGGTAGATTCAAGATTGTGAATTAGTTAAGTTGCAGTTATGTTAAGTTATGTTATGCTGAGTTGAGTTGGAGTTGTAATTGTCGACTGGTTTGAGACGGCAATAATGTAAGAAAGTTATAAGAATTTACGTTCATGAAGTACGAAACGGAATTCTGAGTGTATTTCTTCGTAGTGTTTCTCGACCTTTAGTACAAAAGAATCAGAGTAGATCGGAATCTTCAATACTTGGTCCACCGTCATCGGATACTATGGGTTCAGAAACAGAAACGATTGATATTTTGAAGAAGAAACGAAGCGTTTTTCGAAGGAATACCACGAGAACTTTAAACAAAATTGCCGAAACCGGAGAAGAGAAAGTCGACCCGAAGGAGCTCAAGAGGTACGCGGTACAGTTAAAGGAGAAACAGAGAGAGCTCAAGGAATTAGACGAAAAAGTATTGAACTACTTATTAGAGAACGAAGACGAAGACGCCTGTGATAAAGAAGTTGAAGACGCGAGTGAATACGCGGAGAAAGTCACGGACGCATTGATTGGTATCGAAGAAGAACTGAGAAAAAATGACGAAACCTCCTCCGGCAGTCTTAAGAAAGTCCGTAGTAACAGAGAGAGTCTCACGTCAGAGAAGTCGGTCGGTTCGGATGTTGAAGAAAAAGGCCGATACAGCGAAAAACGAAGGATAAGAGTGAAACTGCCGCAGTTGGAAATGAAGAAATTCTCTGGGAAAATTCACGAATTTCAGGAATTCTGGGACAGTTTTTCAAGCGCAATTGACGAAAACGACGAAATGGCGGGTGTTGATAAGCTGAAATATCTGAAAGGTTTCCTGGAAGAGCCAGCCCGTTCAGTGATTGGTGGATTGCCGATGACTGATGCAAACTACGTCATTGCGGTGGGTTTGTTAAAGAAGAGATTTGCCAAGCCCAGCGTGATTCAGCATGCCCACATAAACCAGCTGATCAACCTCGCTCCCGTGTTCAATGAGAATGACGTCAGTCGATTGGTGAGCTTCCGGGATCAAGTCGAGGCAAACTTCCGCGGTCTCGAAGCTATGGATGTGAATATGTTGACTTATTCCAAGATTGTCGTCCCTGCCTTGGCTGAGAAGCTGCCTAAATCGTTGAGAATCAACATGGTGCGATCCGTGGGGAAGAGTTGCCTGGAATGGTCGATCAAGGATTTTCTTTGCGCGTTGGATCTCGAGCTGGAAGTGCGGGAAATTCACGCCCCAATGTTGTTGGTGAAGACCGTGGGAAAGGCAAATGATGCAGAGCTGAGCTCCAGAAGAAGAGGGCCTAACCTAGCATGGACGCAAGGTGGAGCAACTGCTAGTGCGTTGTACACACCTGGTCCTGCTAGGTTCGATAAGAAATGTGCTTTCTGTGATGGGGATCACATATCAGAAAATTGCAATCAAATTAGGAACTCTGAGGAACGTAGAGATCTTCTCAGAAAAGGGTTTAAGTGTTTTGTGTGCCTAAAAGGGGGGCACAGGTCTTTTGAATGTAGATCGAAGTTTAATAAGTGCAGAAAGTGCAAGGGCAAACATCATGTGGCTATATGCAGTAACAACCCTGTTGGCCAGCCGCAAGCCAGCGAGCGACTCCAGGGTACCAAATTGGACCCTAGCGCCCCTACTTGGGTGGGAAGTACGTGTTCGGGGGATGAAGTAGCCTTGCAGACAGCCTTGGCTTATGTGAATGACAAAAGAGAGCACAAAGTGAGAGTTTTGTTTGATTCTGGGAGTCAGAGGTCATTCATCTCTGCCAAAGCTGTCGAAACCCTAGGGTTGAGGCCGGTACGGAAGGAAAGTCTGGTGATCAAGGCATTTGGAACCCATCCAGATGACAGGGAGAGAGATGTGGTTGAGCTTTATGTAAATTCTTTGCGAGGTGGGAAGAGAGTTAAGATTTCTTGCTTTGTAGTTGAGAATATTAATGATACGTCAAACGTTCATGTTGAAAAAGTTAAGAAACTTTACCCTCACTTGCACATGATTTGGTTCTCAGATGTTTCTAGGGTTGACGAGATGCTGAGCATCCAAATTTTGGTAGGAGCAGACTACCAGTGGGAATTTTTGGAAGGAGAAGAAAAACGAGGGGGGCCTCGTGAGCCTGTAGCAGTAAAAACCACCCTTGGATGGGTGTTGTCCGGACCCCTGAAAGGTGAGAAAATTCATTCTTCTTCTTTGGCTAGCATTAATTGTGTCGGAGCTATTAACAGACGCAAAGCTTCGTCAATTGAAGGGCAAGTTAATAAGCTGTGGGACTTAGATACTTTGGGCATAAGGCAAGAAGATGAAGCACAAGAGTCTCTTGTTGACAACCTGTCTTTCACAGGAGAAAGGTACTCTGTTGGACTGCCTTGGAAGGCAGGTCATGGTCCTTTACCTTTAAACTATAATGCCAGCTTGGCTAGGTTGAAGAGCCAAGTTAGAAAGTTGAAGGAAGATCCTGAAACTTTTAAGAAGTATAACGACATAATTGTTGAGCAAGCAGAAATGGGCATTATATCTAGAGTTTTAGGTATGGAACAAGCAGAGAAGATATCTTACCTCCCACACTCAGCAGTTGTCAGAGAAGATGCAGAGACAACTAAGGTAAGAGTCGTTTATGATGCCTCTTGTAAGGACAAAATAACCAAGACTTCTCTCAATGATTGCTTACATGTGGGTCCCTCATTGACACCCTTGATATTTGATATCTTGTTACGTTTTCGCAATATGAGAGTTGGGCTTGTAGGAGATATTGCCAAGGCTTTCTTAAACATCGAAGTGGATCCAGCAGATCGAGATTGCCTCAGATTTCTATGGATTGATGATATCAACAAGGCAGAACCAGACGTTGTCGTGTACAGATTTAATCGGGTAGTGTTTGGTGTGAACAGTTCACCCTTTCTCCTAAATGCTGTATTACGTCATCATTTGCTTTCTTTTCAGGAAATTGACCCCAACTTTGTGTCAGTAATGATGAAATCTTTTTTCGTAGATGACCTTGTTACTTCGGCAAGCAGTACTGCCGAGGCACATGACCTTTATGAGAAAGCACGAGAGAGAATGTTGAAAGGGGGCTTTCAGTTAAGAAAGTGGAAGACGAATGACGAAAAGTTGAGCAATCTGATTCAGCAAGAGGAACGTGGAGTTGAGAAGGGAGGTAGTACCCCTGTGAGAGAAGAAGAATCCTATGCCAAAGAGGCCTTAGGGCCAGTGCAAGAAGCGAACGGACGAACCAAGGTTCTTGGAATAGGATGGAATTATGAGACTGACATCCTAGACTTTGATCTCACAAAGGCAGGAAAAGAAAAGCAGAGCAGCGTACCAACCAAGAGAGGTATATTGAGTACCTTGGCAATGCTGTTTGACCCTTTGGGGCTAACAAGCCCTGTAGGGGTTCAGGCAAAAATCATCTTCCAGGAGCTGTGCCTGGAAAAACTAGGTTGGGATGAGCCAATCCCCGAGGACAAAATTAGGAGATGGGAGGAATGGCTGAGAGACTTGAAGGAGGTGAAGACCATTCAAGTGCCAAGATGTGTGCAGGATGAAAGTGAAGGGAGAATTTTAAGTTGTGAGCTGCACGGGTTTGGAGATGCCAGCAAGAAGGCATATTGTGCAGTCATATACCTTGTATACAAGACAACTAAGGGAGTTTACTCCAAGCTCCTTTGTGCTAAGACCCGAGTCGCACCTATTAAGGATCTTTCAATCCCACGCCTTGAATTATTGTCTGCAAGAATTTTAGCTGTTCTGATGAATAATGTCTATAATTCTTTGTCTTCACAGGTGAAGATCGAGAGAGTCAAGTTCTGGCTTGACAGCAAGACAGCTCTGTACTGGATATACAACCAGGGAGAATGGAAACAATGGGTCCAGTTCAGGGTTACAGAGATTTTAAAATTGTCTAAGAAGGAAGACTGGGGCCATGTTGGGGGTACTGAAAACCCTGCCGATATAGGTTCCCGCGGAACAACGGCATCTAGCCTATCAGGAGATAAGCTCTGGTGGGAAGGTCCAGCATGGTTGAGGAGAGACGAGAATGAATGGCCTACCAGCTTGCTACTGTCAAATTCTAGAGAAGTGAAAGAGGAGAGGAAAAAGGCACTCATAATGACAGTAGCTACATCACAGAGCTATAAGATAAGCAATTTGATAGCGATTGAGAGATTTAGTACAGCAAAAAGATTGCTGAGAGTTACATCTTGGGTGTTAAGATTTGTGTTCAATCTAAAACAGAAGGTAGGAAGGAGAGAGATGAAATCAGGACATTTGGACACAGAAGAGATTAAAGCAGCAGAATCCCTATGGATAAAAGACGCCCAAGAATTATTGAGAAAGAGTGCAGACTTTGAGAAAACGCGAGTACAACTGGGCTTGATAGAGCGAGAAGGTGTGCTAGTCTGTCAAGGGAGATTTGAGAACTCAGACCTAGTAATGGAATCTAGATATCCCATCATTCTGCCAAAAGAGCACAAGTTAGCCAAGCTAATTGTTCTAGACTGTCATGAAAATGTGCATCACTCAAAAGTAAGGGCAACACTGGCAGAACTAAGGTCTAGATTCTGGATAACTAGGGGAAGGCAGTTTGTGAAAAAGATTTTAAAACCTTGTTTTTCTTGTAGGTTGCTTGAAGGCAAGCCATACAATGCACCGGCAACTGCAGCACTGCCAAACTTCAGAGTTTCGGAGGCACCACCATTCAGCAGCACGGGAGTGGACTTTGCGGGTCCACTATTTGTCAAAGGGAGTAATGGTGAGATGGAAAAGACTTACATTGCTCTTTTTTCATGTTGTGTCACTAGGGCTATTCATTTAGAATTAGTGTCCAATCTTACAACAACATCATTCTTAAATTGTTTGCGTCGCCTTTGTGCTAGGAGAGGTACTCCTAGACTCATTATCTCAGATAATGCCAAGACTTTTAAGTCTACATGCAAGGTGCTGTATAAGTTGATTAGTGAAGAGCAGATAGCTGATTTCCTTACTACCAGACGCATAACTTGGAGATTCAACCTGGAGCGCTCACCGTGGTGGGGCGGGTTGTTTGAGAGAATGGTTGGCAGTGTGAAGAGATGCCTAAGGAAGGTCTTAGGAAATGCCAAACTTGATCAGGATGAAATGAGTACTGTGCTTACTGAGGTTGAAGGCACAATAAATTCGAGACCTCTAACCTATTATCACGAAGAGTTCGATGAGCAAGTACTTACGCCTTCACATTTACTTGTAGGCAGAAGGCTTTCTCCAATGTCTGACAATGTTAGCATTGAAATTGATGATGATGTTAATGATTGTAATCTTTCCAAACGATTCTTATATCTAACGCAGAAACTTAAGCATTTTTGGAACAGGTGGCACCGAGAGTACCTCACTGGTCTACGTGAAGTACACAAACTGCAGAACAATAAACCAAACTCAATTGAGAAAGGAGACATTGTTCTTGTGCAAGATGACAATACAAAACGCAATACCTGGAAGGTCGGAATCGTGGAGGAACTGATAAAGGGAAGAGATGGGGAGATACGAGGAGCAAAGGTTAGAAAGTCGCAAAGAGGTAAGATTGAAATTTTGAGTAGACCTCTTCAAAAGCTATTTCCTTTAGAATGTGGAAGGAATGATAGCGAGGAAAGTAAGAAAGATGAGATGGATGAGAGTGTTGAGAGGGAAGTGAATGAGAACACTGGTACGGGACGACCCCGCCGCGCAGCAGCACTGGACGCACGGCTGAGGACCCAGCTCATGCTTGAACCTTAGTGGTTCAAGGAGGGGGGTGTGTTGGGAATCCTCAGCACAGCGCGCGAAGCATCATGGGACAGTGCTTGTTAATTCATTGCCACGTGTTGTTCTCACTAGCTTAACTTTAGGAAATGGTGATCTTTATGAATCACCCAGTTTTCTTACTATTTTATTTTGTTATTCCACTATTAGTCAGAGTTGTTTGTAATAAAAAATAATCCGTTTCCGATATTCTGTGTAGCCATTGGTTAGAATTTGCATTGACGTAAAACCGTGTAAACCTAAATAGGGTAGATTCAAGATTGTGAATTAGTTAAGTTGCAGTTATGTTAAGTTATGTTATGCTGAGTTGAGTTGGAGTTGTAATTGTCGACTGGTTTGAGACGGCAATAATGTAAGAAAGTTATAAGAATTTACGTTCATGAAGTACGAAACGGAATTCTGAGTGTATTTCTTCGTAGTGTTTCTCGACCTTTAGTACAAAAGAATCAGAGTAGATCGGAATCTACAATACCGCAATCATATTGTATTTTATTGACCATAATAAACTTAACTTGAAATGTAAGAGAGAAAAAAACATTTAGAACACGACTCAGCATTTCCGAAACATGAACTGTGAATTATAACTAATTTTGCGTCCATGTATCAAATCGATTAAATTAGGAAAAGTGTTAAGATAAAAGACCTTATGATTATTCTTCACCGTTGTAGCGTTTTTAAAAACGTCAAGTATAGAAATAAGCGTTGGAATTCTTTTTGTTGCTTACGTTTCAATATTTTGTATCACAGTATCTGAGAAATCACTGAACTGATTTCAAAGAATTATGAAATAAAAATTTTTCAGTTTTTCTTTGACTCTATGACAGCGTTTTTAAAACATATAGTATGAAATCTTGCCTTAGAATACTCTTATTTGCCTATTTTGGCTTACTTTGTATCATTGATCGGAGAAATCACTAAGCTGATTTCAAAGCGTTATGAAATAAATATTCATAAGTTCATTTCACTCTATGGCAGTGTTTTTAGAACGTTGTATATGAAGTCGTTCGTTAAAAACTCTTTTTTTCCTACATTGACTTATTTGATATCAGTGTATCTGAGCAATTATTATAAGGTAAGTGTTAGGAATTAAGATTTATAAGTTTATAAGTTAATTTTAAACTATGACACCGTTTTCAAACATGGAGTACAAACGCAAGCTTATAAACTAATTTTTTTCCTACATTGGCTTATTCAATATCTCAATCCAAAGCAATTGCTATAAGCTAAGTTCAAAGCGTTATAAAATAAACACGTATAAGATCATTTTCCACAATAACAACATTTTCAAAAATAAAGTATAAACGCTTTCGTTTAAATGTTTGACTAGAGTGACGTTATTTTGTATCACTGCCTTGATCGATTACAATGCACAAAGCGCTATAAAATAAACAATCATGCGATCATCTTTCACTGTAACTGTGTTTTCAAGACAAGAATTTTAAATCAAGTGTTACGTTGTTGTTGCCTTGTAGCTATTTTCATATCGCTGTACATTATCATATACAATACGCAAAGTGTTGAATAAACATTATGCGATTTTTCTTCACCGTTACAGCGTTTTCAACACATAGGTTGTAGACACATGCGTTGAACTCTTTTCATACTTTAAGCTAGTTTCGTATTATTGTATCCGACCACTGAAAATAAGCAAATCGCTCTGGCATAAACACAAATACGATTATTCTTCGCCGTTACAGTGTTTTCAAAACATCAAACATACCTGCATTAGTGCAACATGCCCTTGATTTCTGCGTGCTGTGCTTACTTCTGATAAAATCGGGCATGGAAAGTTTCACTCGCTAAACCCAATTGGAGCTATTGAACTGCTAGGCTCAGTACCTGCTATGAACAGTGTAACAGCAAACAATGATATACATCCTGCTATCATTATTCATTCACGTCCCGAGTCAAGCACTCGATTCGCCTTCATATAGCGTGCTTAACAACCTTCGTGTCCTAAAGGTTCCTATAAGCATCGGGATTATTTGCACAGCGCAGATGTATTCGATTATTTCCATCCCACAAGTTACTCCTACAGTATCACCTTGTCGACCATGGAGTAGTTGTTTGAACTTCGTTTTTCATTATTAATTCTGAAAGTATGCAATTAGCATATACTTTCTTCCCAGGGTGATTTCTGCAATTTCCCATGGTGATTACATTTTTGCTTTGAATGATCTTTATTGTGAAGGTTGCACAACCAACAGCCATGCAACCAACGCTTTTGATACAGAGCTTGAGGATGGTAAGAAAAATGAAACATTGTATCTACTGAAGCTTTGTGCCTGACACTCATTAAATTAGTACGTCAGAAAGAGAACGAACATGAAACCCAACGAATTCTTATGTCCAAATGTAAATTAAAATCTTATATGAAATTATAAACCATCAGACTTACTACTCACTTCAGGTTGAATTTAAACTCCTTTCTAGACTTTAGGTAATTTGAGAAGTTTCTGTGAAATTTTTTGCAATTGCTTTGATAATGCAAAGAATTTGCTCTGAAGCAATGCTTCACTAAGGTAGGAAGCGTATTTACCCATGGATTGAATTATCATAATTAAATTGTCAATTTTGTACCCAATAGATTCGCAAATATGAAAATCATTACCTAACCAGAAAGGTAACAGATAGGAAGAAGTCTTATCGAACAAATAGCTTTGTGATTTTTCTCTTTGGAAATCTGGGCTTAATGTTAGGTAACAACATCATTATTGAAAATCTGAGTTTTTTGAAGATGATAAAAGTAAAATATGTCCCAATAAGTGTCTCAAAAGTACAAAGAAACTTTATCTGATCCAGGTGACATATGATGGTGAAGAATTTGAAGATATTTACATTCATATTTAGAATGTTATAATGACATTACGTTTTATACATGAGTGACAGTTTTCAGGCACTTCCGGGCCTAGTTTAAGGAATTTTTGATGACTGCACATTAATAATTGAATTCTAGAAAACAACTCTACTTGTAATCATTGGGAAATCTTGCAAGATTCCTGCAAATGAATTTGCTTAGCAACAGTTGACAGATCTGAATTTCAAACATTGCCATAACACCCCCAAAACAAACAATAACTAGACGACTTGGAAATAGATATGGTAATTTATTCCTCAGTCAACTGTATGGAGTTTGAATGTTTTCTTATAAAAAGGGAATCTGGGTCTTCAGGTGGTCCTGAATAAATATTTTGATTACAACCAAGACTTCCACAGTTCCACACATCATTGATTTAACAGCTGAATTTACACTGCGACATGAACTTAATTTCTAGACTCCATCATTGTTAATCCGTCTTTTCGTCGGGAAAGGGTCAAAACTTAAAGAATAAAGTTTTTGCATCGTCTGAAATTGGGCGTAGAAAGTTTGACGCAAAATAAAGTTGTTGCAAGAGCATATGGATCGATTTACACTTAGACGACGTCAAAGAATTCACGGTGCAATGAGTTGACATCAGATCCAAAATTGCAGTGTAAATAAAGGTAATACTGCTTAAACTGTGTGATACTGCACCCCCAAAATAGGCCCAAGACACTCATTAGCTGAATTCACACTGCAGTTTTTGATACGATATCTTGCTTGTCTGAAATTGACAGAGTTTCGATTTCTGAAATAGTCAAATTTAAAGGAATTGATTTGCTTTTAAGATTATATTTTTCTTTGGCACCATATCGTGCTATTGCAACGACTAATTTCAGACGAGACTTCCATCTTTGCACTCAGTAGACTGACATTATTCAAAAAATCGTTGAAAAACTCGCCTTTTGGTAAAAACGTATATGAAAATGCATTTGCGCCTTTTCAAGGAAACGACATTGTTTTTACCCAGCATTTGAAGAAGCCGGAAATGTTTTACCCAACGTATTTCTCTTCGACGCCAACACACAGAATAAATATCAGGAAGGTCATAACTGAGGGAACTTTTGAAAATCATACCTCATCTCACGATGATTCTTTTTGCACCTCTTCAGCTTTACTTTGCAGTTCCTAGACCAACAGGACCAGCTCACTGTTGAGACATTTTGAAACTGTTTATAAAAGTACACAGATAGCACCGATGACTTATTTCATTGGTGGAAATTCTATTTGTATTAATTTTCGATTATGTTTTATAAATATCATGAATACAAAGATAAGGCGCTTATCGGAGTTATTGATTTACAAATCTATGCCCAAAGAAAAATCTAATTTTTTTTATTAGATAGTTTCAAATAACCACTGTTCGTTGAGTTAATCATTTTTATCTCTAAACAACGTGATAGCAGCTAAATATGTTTTCTTTCTTCTTTGTAGTAATTTGTCTATATTTTTGTTTAATGGCGACGTTCCCAGCTGGCGAAAAAGTAATCATTTTGAAGATTAAGATGTAATCAATATTCATTAAGATTTACTAGACAGTTTTTGGCAAGAGTCGATTAAATGCATCAAGTTTCTCAAACCAGATATACTGATAGAAATGATTGGCAAATGTGCTAATAAATAAGTAAAGATTATACTCAATAGAGGTAAAAATTTCATTTAGAAAAACTGGAAAGACTGAAATTAATCAATACAAATTGTATAGTTGGGGTAAAGATGCCCAAATAATCATTCAGATTATTTACACAAATACTTGAAAATCTGATCCGCAATATTATATAAATATTGTTATATGGTACTTTCGAGTACTGCTTAAACTAAAACTGTGTCTTTTTAAAAAAACATGCCTATTTGGTCAGGCAAAATAAAGTGCAAATAACACAAAATTTGTATTATCTTTTCCTATCATGGTTGGTCATTTTATTTGACTGAGTTTTATAATTATCAAACAACGTTTAGAAATGGTGTTTAAACTGCATAAGAATGACGACTGAATAAGATGACTTCTGTATTTGATAAGTTTTGTTCGGACAAAGGCCAGCTCTGTTCGGTCAATAACCGATCGCTCAAAGGGAGCTAAAGATGTGAAATGGGTTGCTATGGAAAACTTTGTTCGTGAGAATTATGTCTGTCATTGTTTAATGCTATGAATATTCGATAATAGTGTTTTGACCTAGTTTCTTTTTTAGAAGAATGGAGCAATTGCTGGGATCGTTTTGAAAAGCCCTTTGTAAGAGTTCAATAGACTCACTAAAATCCAAGGTATAGGCCACACGCTTGTTGCTTTCATACGGCCTGGTTAAGATGAAGACCACTCTCTGTTCTCTTAGAGGGAGGGAGAACAATTTTCATCACATGCCGGTTTTATAGGAGAGACAATGTTGTAGGCTACTCGTAGAGCCTCACCAGAGTCACATTAGAACCACAAAAAAGCCACATAAGAACCACATAGCAGCCACATAAGAGCCTCATCAGAACCCATATAAGATCCACATTAGATCCACATAAGAGCCCCTATGAGAGCCAAATCAGAGCCACATAAAAGCCACATAATAACCACATAATAGCCCACATAAGATCCACATAAGAGCCTTATCAGAGCCACATAAGATCCACATAAACCTATATAAGATCTACATAAGATCCACATAAGATCCACATAAGATCCACATAAAAGCTCACATAAGATCCACATAAGATCCATATAAAATACACAAAGGACCTACATTAGAGCCACATATGAACACACACAAGAACCACACCAGAGTCACCAAAAATCCACATCATAGGCAAATTAAGGTCAAATCATAGTCACATTAGAGTTATATCAGGGCCACATCATAGCCGCATTATAATCCCCAAGATCCATGAGCGTCACAGCTATGCTACTGAGTGTAGAATAATAGAAGAAAATCTGGACAGATAAAGTTTGTGAGAATATGTTCAACTCAAGCAGTCACTAACTGAATAAATGAGCGGAGAAGAGTTTTAATTATGTAGGTGGATTTGACCTACGAAAACCATCAGAGCTTCAGATCATTACAAATAGCGTAGAAGCTTGCTTGAATTAAAGTAGTTTTAAAGAAATCTCATTACTAAGAATTGGTCAGCTGTCCACGCATAATTTTCTTTGTTTTGTTTTGCTGACCTTTGATAAGAGATAGCTCCGCTGGGCAAAGGATTCGTGGGTACGGTTTAGTTTTCCCCTTATCGTGATTTTTTCTTTTCTACTCAGTTTTTTCACGTTTAGGAACTTTCATTTGATTAATTCAGAGGGGTAAATTATGAAGAGATCTAAAACCATATTGCATGTAAGATGTACTGTAGTTCAAAAACATAAGGATATTAAGATAAAAAATCAAACAGACAACGTTTTAGTAAATGAATTTGAACCAACTTCGTCCGTGGTTAATACTGATTGCGACATCCAAACTATAACAAACAAATCTAGCAAAAGGTATTCCAACCATTTCCCTCTAAACTATAATTAGCTTAGGCCTTTAGTTGACTTGGTTGAGAGAAATGAGAAATGATATCTTTATCGTTTCTTTCCAGAATTTGTGACCGTGAAAAAATCAGGACATCGAGCATCCACTTAAGACAGAAGATACTAAAATCAGAATGCGTGCTACAAGAAAAATAGAGCCGAGGGTTAATTCAAAATCTTCAATTTCTTCATCAGGGTAGAGCAATCTTTTATCATAATCCTAGTGGAATCCAGAAAAGTAGCCCATCTTTTTCTGGTCTTGAGAGCTTTACGACCAAACTAGTCACATTTTTAGTTGGTAAAATGGGAGATTACTAGATAGAATAAAAACAGCAATTTGTCGCAGCAGGTATACGACTCTGATAGAAATAAGTTAGAAGACTACTATATACCATGAAATTCTATGACAAAATTGAAAAAAAATACTATGTGATATGTAAATAGTATATGGGCTATCTATTTAGTTTTGTTTTGCCAAAAAATTAAAAGATATATAAAGAAGCTGATTGACAATTGCAGAGATAGCATACCACTACTGGTTTACATAGTCCATACAATTTCGTTATGGTTCTCGACAATTTCAATTCTGAGTAGTTTTATAAAGTTTTTAGATCTTTCCCTTCCATTTCAACCTCATTTTCGTGATATCTAAGCATGTTCCTCAAAATAACTTCGTAATAAGTTATCTAAACCATCCTCAAAAAGTGAAACTCTCCAAAAAATCGTGTGATTTGCTAAAGAACGAGTTCCAAGTTGCAACTGCAAGTTGCGAAATGTAGTTATTGTGCGACTTGTGAGTGGCGAGTTACACTCAGGGCTGTAGAGCAGGGGGGCTCTAGGGTGCGCAGCCCCCCTAGTTATTTTTTTGAAGATTTTGGGGGGCTATAGCCCCCATAATTTTTTAGATTATCTCATCACTGATGAATATCTCGCAAATAATCTTGTGGCATTTACCAGTGATGGTGCATCTGTAATGACAGGGGTAAGCAAGGAAGTCGCAACCAAATTTAAAGAGAAATATCCACAGATAATTACATGGCATTGCTTGAATCACAAGTTAGAGTTGGCAGTTGGAGATGCAATAAAGTCAGTTAATGGTGTGAATCAAGTTGAAGCCTTCTTTTCAAAGGTTTACTCTGTTTATTCACAATCACCAAAAATGCAGAGGGAATTAAGCAATATTGCTAGTGATATCGAAACCGAGCTTCGAAAGGTTGGCAGAATATTGACAACCAGATGGGTGGCATCTTCATACAGAGCTGTTGCATCTTTGTGGAAAAATTATCCCGCATTATTCAAGCATTTTGAAAAATTGGCAAATGCATCAGAAAGTTCAGAAAGTGCTGTGTTTAAAGGCCTAGTGCGCAAAATGCAAACAACACAGTTTGTTGAAGATATTGCTTTGCTAAAAGATTGCTTAGGTCAATTAGCTATACTTTCAGAGTCCTTACAAAAGAGAGACACGACAATAATTAAAGCATCTGATTATTTGAAGTGGACGTTGAATGCTCTAATAAAGATTAAAAATTCCTTGACGGAAAAGTATTCGTTTGAGTTCCTTACAAGTCCAAAAATTTTTAAAGGTATTGAGCTCAAAACAGCACATTCAAGCAGTCGTGGAAATGCATCATTTGACCATGGGCAATTTGTACAAGCTCTTGTTGACAACGTCAAAGCAAGAATGATGAATGAAAAAGAGTCTGCATTTCTGAATGATGCCCAGGCCCTTATTCCAGAGAGGTGGCCACACGATGAAGAAACCCCTTGGGTTGCAGGAGAAGACAAGATTTTGAGAATATGTAGGAGGTTCAATATTACAACAACTAATATTGTAACTTCCTACAAAGAATGTTTCAGTGATCCTCGAACCACCAGTCCCCTAATTCAAGAAAAGTTGGTAAAGGGCCTGCTTGAAATCATCCCCATCAGTAGTGCAGAGGCAGAACGTGGATTCTCGCAGCTAAACTTAACATGCACCAAACTTCGATCATCTTTGTCTGTTTCCCACTTGTCCTCACTGATGTTCATCAGCATCAATGGCCCACCTATAGAGCTGTGGCACTCAAGAAGGGCAACATCGAAATGGCTTCAGAAGCATAAGAGTTGTTACGATAACCGTACAAGGAAATGCAAACGCGCTACTGTGGATGAGTTGAACAATGTGGAACGATTTGTCTGTTGACTTTGTGGACACTATTAAATTTAACTCTATTAGATCTCATCGTTGTTTTGTGAAACCCAGTTTTTACTATGTTGCTTTTGCATTTTTATCTTACTACAGGGCAAGAGACATTGTCATAATTTCCGATTGCTTGTAATAAGATTTCTTCCATCGTTATTGTATAAAAGAGCCTATTCAAGACAATCTGAAGGAAATATTTGCTGTATTTTCTACCATAGGCCTTATCTGACTCTCTCTCGATTTCCATATGATTTATAAGCCCCCCAGACCCCCAGCTGTTTAGGCAATGACTTCCGTCATTGCCTGCGTGCCTACGGCACCATGCTAGCGCCTTGGAAGGGAAACATTTTTTACGGTAACTTCTCTACAAATACAGCCCCCCTAGTTATTTTTCTAGCTCTACACCACTGGTTACACTTAAGAATTCGGTTGCGAGCTGGGAGTTGCATATAAAGGGCGAGTTGCGAGTTACTTTTGAAATTAAAGTAGCGAGTTTGAAATCGTTGAATTTAGAGTTGTTTGAAAGTTCCCAAGTCGATGCAAGATGCGAAGATATGCAAAATGACAGAGCCACTTAACAGCTAGATAGCAGTTTTAACGATCTATTAACAATTAAAACTTTGATGAAAAAGAATTTAAGAGATTTCCATTCGAAATGCCCTTCGCATTGGAGTGAAATTTAGGCCAAAAATGCCGGAAGTCATGATGAACGAAGACCATATCAGCCTAATGAAATCAAATGTATATATATCTTTCAGTGTGAAATACATCAAGATGAAAATTTTACTTTTAGATTCCTCGATGTGCCTCCTTTTTCCTTATGCAGGATTCCTAATAAGCATATCATTTAAACTGCTTCTTTTTAAATTTTTTTTTGAAATTTCACTTGCAGAAATTGGAAAAACTCCTTTGAGCATGGTGTTTTGAGAGCTTAAGCCTGTGGGAATTTGGAAAGGAAAGGGTTAAATGACCTTGCCTTCCATGGTTTTGGAAAGGACGTTCCCCCTTGGTGTAGGTGATGGGAGGGCATAGCCCCTTTTCTGCAAGATATTTGGCCTGCCCCTTTTTATCTTATTTGAGAAGTGCTCCTCTTTACGTCAAACAATTTGCTCAAGTCTCAGTAAAAAAGAGGCTACGAGAGCTGATAATACTCAGCTCACTTATCTATAAAGGTGCCCATTTTTCTCGTGGCCTCACGTTTTAGTACCTTCTAACGCCCCTGAAGTCAGATCTGAAAATGATACCTCTTCCATTGGCTATGAGAGTCAAAAATGAGCAGAACTCCCTAACAACAAACTGAAATACTTTTTAGAAAATGATTGTAATAGTGAGACCTTTTCTAGCTTCAAGAACCCACTGATTCCTTATGATTTGCCAAATTTGAACTTCAGTAAACTTTACAAAACATAATACATGTGCGTAAAACGAAATGTGCGTAAAACAACAGATTAAGTGAAATTCAGTTTAAGATGTGAAAGAGTTTAGGACACCCTTTCAACTCACAAGGTTTCCTGCAATTTGCAGTTTTACGCTACATCTACTTTCAATATGAAAACTCGCGATTTGAAGATATACTTGTGTAAACTTGAGGTAATTTTTGAAAAATTTTTGTAAAATTTTTGTAAAATTGAGATAATTTGTGAGAATGAAAATGACCCGGGTAGGACTCAAATACAAATACGAATACGAATCTAGAGGTCGTGGGTTCGAGTCCTACCCTGGTCATTTTCATTCCTATCTCGATTGATATACCTGTGTGGTAACTTGCAACTCGTATTTTGATTCAGAACTCGTACTTCAAACGGTAATCTACTCACAAGTCGCACAATAACTACATTTCGCAAATCGTAATGTGCAACTCGCAACTTATGTTTTACTAATGCACAAAATCGGAAAGAGATTCTCTTTTTTACGAAAGGTTTGGTATTCTTTGTCTTGAATTAACCATAAGAAGACAATTCAACAAATCCTAGAATTAGATACAGAACAATTTCAAAATCAGTACTGCACAATTTTGATTTGATACTACAATAAGCATGTCATAATTCTGTTGTGCATGCACGGGAAGCTTTGGCTGTGCTTTTCAAAGTGTGTAATATGATAACATAGGCCCTACCACCGATAGGATCATAGATGAACAAACAGAAGTGATGCATTCAGGTGCAAACAAATCGTTACTTTAGAGAGAATCAGACAGCAAAGATCACTATTTGGGATTTGTGTGATTTATCATGATATATCTGCTAAATTCTTGCTTACAACATAACATATCATATAATGTTTATTAATTTTAAATCCAAGCTTACACAACAGTGCGAGATAAATATCGAATACATCCATCTTTAAATAAGAACTTTTAAGTGTTATGATACATTAAAAATGATACCTAAAAACAAGGAAGATGTAGGCTCCCAGGAGCGATTCAAGAATATACGGTGAAATGGATGAAATAACGAATTGTTGAAGATTGGTAAAATTGAAAAAAAAAGGATTCTCAGTATACTGAAAGTAATTACTTATTATCATGTAAAGGAATAACGACTCACAAATTATTATAGGTTCAAAACAAGGAACTCGAATCGTGAGAAATGCCAATAACATTCAACTGCTACATAGGAATAAAACTTTTAGGGCAATTTCATAACTGAAACAGAGATTTGATTTTTGGAACTTCGAAGTATATAGAATATTAAAATTTATACTACTAAAGCAAAAATAAAAGATTATTCAATTCATCAGCTCTATAATTCTTGAAAATACTGTTTTTTTCTAAGTTTCTAGCCGCTTCCTAAACTTTAAGCAAAGATAAGGAAAAAATGAAACATGTATCGCAGAGAAAGCCCAAACTTGGATTCTGACCCATGTTTGCAGCTGCAGTTTCAAATACTCAAGGAGATCATCCTCGAAATAACTTTTCTACTCATATAATTTGTGATAGATAGTGTATCTATCCAAAGTGGCGGGGATGGCCAAGTGGTTCGATCACTGGACCCTTGCTCAAAGGGTCCCGGGTTCGAAACCACCTTCAGACCTGTCAATAAGTGTGAGGAGAGAATTAGCCAGCTCTCTGTAATTCCAGGCAAAAAGGCAAAAGGAATCATGAGGTGTGGTCACATCGAGAGGAAGGACCAGGGTCGCACTGCTCGATTAGTTTACCTATTCAGTGGACCCTTTGTGCTTAGCACATAAACCCATACCTTGCGAAGATAGCGAGCGTATGTGCCTATCAACTATCAACTATCAACATAGAACTACCGATCTATCGTTAGTTTATTATCATTCTTGGAGCTAGACATATTTCTTAATGAAAAGAAATATGATAAACTTCAGAAAAAGTAGGATTCGGAAAATCAATCGAAGCAATTTTTAAGAATGAAAAATTTAATCTAGAAGGATTTTTAATTTTTCAATCCCAAACATTGGTTCAATTTGATGTATCAAAGACATCAGAATGCAATGGCAATGCATTATGGAAACAAATAAGGGAAACATTTCACGTCATCATACTCTTCATCAGCTGAATTCACATTTTTACCCCTAATTGACTAAAAATATGACGCAGTCAGGACATTAAAGGAGCCGAAACATTGTCAGAAATTGATATCATGCCAAAAATTGCTGTGTGAATCCGTGTCGCGTGTCATAGCCAACTTACTTACGATTTGAACGAAGTCTCACGGATAGTTGGGCAAGCATGGTTCGAAATTATAATGGAGTTTGATATCTGAATTGTAGGGTTCATTTGCTGACAGCAAAACAGTCTCTTTAATCGGTTCCAAATCACCGTCAAGTAGCCATTGATCTCCTTGTGCATTCTTGCATAGACGACGGGGTTGACGCAGCTGTTGAGCACGGTGACGTTTGGGAGTACCATGTACAGCGTGTTAAGGTGGACGTTGGTCCTAAGAGAGAAAATATTTTGATCATTCTACCAATTTTTTAGATCTTAGAATTAATCGTCAAAAAGATGAAGATGACATCTATATTTATTATTGAGATTTTGAGTTTATCAAATCTCCAAAAGATTAGACAATGATAAACCATGATTTTAAAACATTTTGGTAATAATATCTTCATTTAAACTTTTTTGGTAAAAAATCTTGAATATTTTTCTTAAAACCTTTCGAACATTTATCACTATCACCAAGATATGCACCATAGGCCATTTCATCAAGGCTTTCTTTAAATGAAGATTAGAAGATATCATTATCAAGACATTTTAAAAGTATGATCATGATTTAATCTGTCAATATTTACTTCTTTTTGCATATTTTGCATCAAAATTACGCTATTTTCCTTCAAATTTTACTTTCTGTTCTTCAAACCTCTGAGGGGACCTTTATGGACATTTCTAATGCTATTGCTGCCACGCTAATTAGAAGTACTGTTTTAAGGAGTTTGATTTTGAACTTTTAGATATTTCAAACTTTAACTATATATTTGATCTTAATTAGATATAATTATAAATAACTGCGAAAAGAGCAAATATATACATGGAGGACTTTCAAAGGGTGGCCATGTCAGACTCAAAATACTTGAAATGTTTATGGACCAGACTAAATTTTGTTAAGTTTAATGCAGGCCAAAGAGCAATCTATCGCTTTATGCTCAAAGATGTTCTTGGAATGACTTTGTTTGTAAAGCAGTTGGTAATCAGAAAGCTTTCTGTATTTATAGCTTGCTATCCAGAATTGTCTTGGTTTCTATTCAGTTGAAAATCATATTCATAGAGTTTATTCTGAAGCTGGGAATACCCCAAAACTGATAGATATTTTGGTTTATTTATTTTATATTTGTTTTGGATTTGAAACTAACAGCTTTCTAACGCTAAAACTAAAGTGTAAAGCAGGGTCTAAATCTACTTAATCTACTCAAAATCTACTTAATTCATGTCCGTCTATTTTATCAGAGCTCCTCACAGTCCTTATTAGATTTTTCGGAAACGGCCAGAAAAAATTATCCGCAGAATACCAAGTCTTGTAACGCAAGGAATAGCACTAATCAATTATCTGTGAGACTAACTCAAACCCCTATATTGTAAGAGAGTCAGAAAGGGGTGTATTGGGAACTTGGGTTAGCCTTTTTATCTACTAAAAATTGGATTGGACTTCTTGGGTCTGGGATCAGGGAATGAAAAATAAATTGGAGTTGGATTATTAACACACCAATATTATGAATTTCTCTTTTTTCTCATTGAGATTACGATTTTTAATTATTTCAGTGCTTTTATCATTTTTTTAATATTTCAGTAGATTTAGAGCCATAATTTAAAAACCAAAAAGAACCAAAACATCCCTTATGTCTAAAAAGTGAAATTGATCTTATTTTGACATCCTTCATTAGTAAAAAAAGCTTCTCGGTTTGAAATCTGGTCTGTACCACTACTTTTTTAGGTTTTGCTAAGGATGAGTCTCGTCATCTCTGATGAAACTGACAATCACAAGATATGAAAACATCTTCAATCAATAATTAAAGGCTTGTTTCTTTTCTACGGCAAATTTTGAAATCTTTCAGTTTAGATTTTGCAGCAGATGAATTTCTAAGGCATTGATGAATCTCGTCATCTCTAATGAAATGGGCAATTACAAGATATGGAAAAACCCTCAATCAATAATTAAAGGTATGTTTCTTTTCTACAGCAAATTTTTAAATCTTGCAGATTAGATTTTGCAGCAAATTTATTTTTGCAGTACATGAGTTTTGTCATCTCTAATGAAACTGGCAATCACAAGATATGGAAACATCTTCAATCGATAATTGAAGGTGTTTGTCTTTTTTACAGTAAATTTTGAAATCTTGCAGATTAGATTTTGCAGCAGATGAAATTTTGCAGTACATGAGTTTTGTCATCTCTAATGAAACTGGCAATCACAAGATATGGAAACTTCTTCAATTGATAATTAAAGGTGTCTTTCTTTTTTACAGTAAATTTTGAAATCTTGCAGATGAAATTTTTGCTGTTTTTCGCCTCGTGCCATCACAAGTCACTAGGCTTAGGGGAACTGGCGCCAAAGGGTAACATAAAGTTGCATCGATATTAACTGCTGCGTTTCGTTATCGAGACTTCGCTGCCAAGAGACCTGAAATATCTCGCTGGACCATGATTCCTTTCGGCTAGTACCAGCTCAGGTAATATCGACAAGCCTGTGTTGCAGGAGAATTTGACACACGTATACTGATCGGCAATGGGACAGGAAAATACCGCAAGATCTCAGACGCGAGTGACTGCAAACTGTCAAGAAAACAAAAGAAAGCAATGCTTGGGCTGTTCTCCTTTACTGGCAATGACTATAATTCGAGCATTCTTCGCAGAGGGAAGCAACTTTACTGGAAACACGTCAAAGAGAATTCAGCAGTTCTTGACTTATTCGCTACTTTAGGAAATGGTCAATGTATAACTTCTGACCAGCTGGTTGGATTGGAACATTTTGTGTGTACGATTTTTGGAAGAAGGCAGAAAGAAGCAAGGAAAGAAATATTTAGGGAGAAATTGGGAAAGGAATAGAAAGGTCATTGATCTATGTCTCCTACCACCATGCAAACTAGTCTGGAATTACATAGCAAGCAAGCAAATTTTGTGGCAAAGATGTGGCAAAATGCATCAAATCCTATTTTAGCGTTGGATGATCCATGCAATCATGGTTGCCTCCCAGATATGATAATAAATTGGACACAGGAGGCGTATCCAGAGGAGATAGTCGAGCTCCTAATAGAAGATAGCAATGGTGATGATATGGAAGAGACAGTTGCAAATAACAATATGTTGAGTTCAGATGAAGAGAGCAGTGACAGGGACAGCAATTGCAATGATGACTAAATGATATTCTAACATGACAATTCTGGTAAATAATTAATACTATCATAGTTCAATTCAATGAATTGCAGAAAAAAAGCCCAGTATTCGTGAAATGACGTACTTAGAGTGACTTTAGATGATCTTTCTTGCTGCCCCCATTGAGGGGCAGAAACGCCCACAGGTAAGGAGGTGATTACCTGAAGCACAAACAAAGTTGATGATGAATTCGATGATATCACAATCAATCTCTTACTTAAAGAACAATATTTCTAAGTTACATGGGAAAGTCGGATAACAACACATTACTAGTTTACTGATTTACATCCTACTTACAGGAGCGAAAACAGTTTTGTAAGGTAAATTCAACCTCCTCTAGTGTTAGCGAAATAAATTGTGGTGTCCCCCAGGGCTCCTGTCTTGGCCCACTTCTGTTTCTTATTTACATAAATGATCTACCATTCTGCCTAAACAAAGGAAAGGTCACCATGTACGCTGATGATACTGCGATTTCGCATTCATCGAGATGCCTATCTAAACTTCAAGATGATTTAAACCAGGACCTTGTAAGTCTACAGAACTGGTTACATGGCAATAAATTGTCTGTAAACGTTGTAAACACGCAATCTTTGATTATTGGATCCAGACCAAATATTTGAAATATCGAAAAACAGACTGATGCTAAGCCTAGCTTTGAAATAGGTGATCAAGAAATCAATATGATACCCGATACTAAGTATCTGGGAGTCCAAATTGATGACAAACTCCAATGGGATCGTCATATTGAACAAGTTAAGGCTAAGGCACTACGAGCTCTCGGTCTAATTAAGCATGCCAAGAAATTTCTTCCTTCAAGTGATCTGCAGACAATATATAGAGCTATTGTCGAGTCACATTTCAGTTATTGCTGCTCGGTTTGGGGTTGTTGTAGTGAAACAAAACTTAATTCACTTCAAAAAATTCAGAATAGAGCGGCACGAATAACTACAAATAGTCCTTACGATGCTTCTGCTCTCCCTATACTTCAAAAACTTGGCTGGCCATCTATTAAAGATCTCATCAGAAAAGAAACAGCAATGCTGACCTATAAAGCCTTAAACTCACTAGCTCCTCAGTATTTAGGGGGACTTTTCACTAAATGCTCCGAGGGCAGTGATCGAAATCTTCGCTCTGCTGAAACAAACTTGCAGATACCTAGGTTTAGAACATGCACAGGTCAAAAAGTATTTTCTTATCGTGGAGCCAAGTTATGGAATGGGCTGGGTAAGGAAATTTAATTGGCGCCATCCCTCGCTACCTTTAAAAAGTCGATCTGAGAGGTACATCTTATTTTCATATTTACTTTAGTTTATACTTCTTTTAACTCATATTATTGTAAATTTTAATTCTCTTAGTCTAGGCTTTTCTGTTTTTGCACAGGTCAATTTGTAAAACAGTATTTCTAACTGAAATTTTTTTACCTGTATAAATATCTAAAAATGAAATGAAACTATAGTATACCCCCTGCTTTGGGGGCTTTTACCCCTGTATCTCAAAAACGGCTCCTTGCTCATCAAAATAACATCGAAATTCAGATTCTACATCCTCAAATTCATCAGACAAGATACTTTCAATGACTTTTGAGTCAACTTGCCTTGTTGCCCCCACTTTGGGGGCACGGTTACCCCAGAATTCAATACAATAGCCTGCAACCTAAATAAAACCTTCGATAAGCTTAATCTAGCCATAATCAATACCCTATAACCAGAAAATCAAACATTAAGGAGGTAAAATGACAGTTTTAGCAATAACATGCTTTCGTTAAATTTGGAGGCATTTGCCCCCATATCTCCAAAACGGCCCCTCCCCCACAAAATGGACATCGAAATTCGAATTCTACGCCCCGATATTGACCAAAGTCACTTGCTCTCATAGATTACCTTGTCTGGTAGTACTACCCCCCCTTCAGCTACCGGACTAAGATTTTTTGCTACAAAAATATCCATTATAGCCGTTAAAAGTGTTAAATTGGCCCTCAAGTCACTGCAGACCTCTTAGCAGTTGCCTTTTTTGACCCCTCCCGGTAGGTCTGTCTAAATCAGCAAAATAGCTACAAAATGGAATATATGTATAGAATCAACAACGGCAAAGATAAAATATACTTACTGTGTACTTGGCACCAATTGGTTAAGACATATCTGGACGACCGAAAGCACTGCAAAAGGTAGCGTGGCTGTGATGTAAATGCAAACAATCACAAGAAACATCTTGACAATCTTTTTGTTCTCTGATCTGATTTGCTTTTGAATTACTTGAGTATCTCGATGGTAGTTTTCGCCGTCGCGTAAATGCCTCGTTATCTTATGGTAGATAACCGCCATGATTGTCAAAGGGATGATCCAGCCAACCACTGTGGTGCATACCGCCAGGCCGATTCTCAAATCTGCGGAGAACATCTTGTGCTTCGTGCGGCACGTCTTGTCGATCGAGGTGTCGAGAAGGACGAAGAACGGTATGTTCATGATGATTGCCAATGCCCATACCAATGTGATGCGGATGCCTTTATTTGCAGTCGAGAGCTCGTCGCTGAACGGGTTTGAAATCACTCTGAAAATAAACATGAACATGTCACACGCTTTATCACAAACATATACCCAAAGCTCAACCTACAAAATGTTTTCTACCTTGGTCCATATGCAGAGTTTTCTACTCCCTTGAACTTTTTAATTCTAATGAAGATAGCTACAGTTTTATTGCAACTCTGTTCGAAACTAGTTAGAAATGATTTCATGCGTGTAGTACCGTTAATAAGTCAGGAAATAGATGAAGAAATTGTATAAGTAGAACCATGTAATTCGTAAAAAGCTTCAACTGAAGTTTCAGGTGTATGCCCGTTATTAAAGTGATAGGAAAAACAATTGGGTAGGAGGGAGAAAAACCCAACTTTTCGTACCTTTTACTTTACTTTTACTTTCATACCTTGACCTTTTACTCTTTAAAAAGGACTTTTAAAGGATTTTTCCCTCTACATAAATTTTGAGATACTGTAGGTTATTTTTTTTACATTTCTGATGAAATTTCAAATTTACGATGCTCCTAGGGGTCAAAAATTATAACAGGGAGTTTAAAGCCTAAGCCCAGCACGTTTACGTTATCGTTTTGATACTTTTAATATATACAGTAGTTGATACAAATCACCAATAAAATGATTCAATTTCTAATATGTATAGCTAGGAACAAAATTAATGCGTGAAATAAGACTTAATCCATAAAACTATCACTGTATACCATATCATTCTATATGGCTGTGAAAAATATTCTTTTTTCTCCTCAATTTCAAAGCATAATTTTCATACTCGATAATCCCCTCAGTTCATAAACTAATTTTACATAAACACAAAGCAAAGTTCACTAATCATTGACATCCTAGGCGTAACAAGAAAAGGGACAAAAGTTAAAAGTCTCTTAGAGTTTGATATGTTGTGGTGGCTGTTGTTCTAGGGCAGCGTGTTCGTAGCTTAGATGATTTGCTCTTTTAGCTCTTATGATGCTCTTTTAGCTTTTATTTAAATCTTTGAAGCGTAGGAACCTCCTTGATATTGATGGGAATATTGTTCGAAGCTCTAAGAGCGGAGTAGTGAAAGCTTTTACTTAGGTACTCTAGATTATTTCTTGGGATTTGTAGGTCCCTAGAGTTCTTTGTTTTATTGTTTGATTGCTGGGAACTGTAATGATGCACATCCAAAAGGCTTTCTGGACACTGCCTGTTGATTATCTTGTATGACATAACTAATTGGTCGTACTTTTTTGCTTGTTCTACTGATAAATACTTATGAGACCAATTGTCTTTTAGCCTGCCCTTATTGAAAATAGAACTTGCTCTGTCATGCAAACGTCGAATGATGTTCAATTTAGACGTTGGTGGATTCCCCAAATAACGTTTGCATTTCTCAGATGGTTTTCTATAGGGGCATGGTACACGTGGTCAAGTTGAGACATGGGATAATAGGGTTACCATGATAGGACTACCGTGTATAAAAGATAGGAATACCGTACATAATATAAATGACTACTGTGTATAAGAGAAAGGAATACCGTGTATAAGAGAAAGGGCTACAGTGTATAAGAGAAAGAACTACCGTGTATGAGAGAAAGGACTACCGTGTAGCTATAAGTGAAAGGACTACCGTGTATAACAGAAAGGACTACCGTGTATGAGAGAAAGGACTACCGTGTATAAGTCAAAGGACTACCGTGTATGAGAGAAAGAACTACTGTGTATGAGAGAAAGGACTACCGTGTAGCTATAAGTGAAAGGACTACCGTGTATAACAGAAAGGACTACCGTGTATGAGAGAAAGGACTACCGTGTATAAGTCAAAGGACTACCGTGTATAACAGAAAGGACTACCGTGTATGACAAAAAGGACTACCGTGTATGAGAGAAAGTGCTTCCGTGTATGAGAGAAAGAAGAAAGGACTACTGTGTACAACAGAAAGGACTACCGTAGAGAAAGAAGAAAGGACTATTGTGTTTAAGAGATACAAAATGAATGACTGTTAAGAATGACAAACGAAAGCCCTGATTTTGAGATCAGGTGACAAGACTGATTCTCAACAAAGATTCTCAACAAAGATTGCCAAATTTAAGCTGTTGCATAGATCTGTTCATGACCATGATGGGAAAGAGATCAACTTTCTATGAAAATATTTTGGAAATCTAGAGTTGGCCAAAATAATTCGCACAGGTTGTAAGGTTCGACAGGTGATGAAGAAAACGATAGGTCTAGGACGTGGTAGAACTGTGCATTTTTATCTTGTGACCAAGTAGATGCCGCATTTTCTCATTCATATATAGTAATACCTCTCTCAACCGAAAATTTAGGAGTTGACCGTAAATTCATCTTATAAACAAAGAAAGTTTGTTCATTTCATTTATTGTCCGTTTTTAAACTATAGGTTCTGGAAGGTCTTGCCGTTAGAATAAGAGAACTATTATTGCACAAAATCTTCTATGTCACGTGATGAATTTGGATTAATCAACAGTGTCCCTGATCTGTCCAGTGTGAAATAAAGAAACAAATATGGAGTATGCACTGATCTCAAAAAAGACTGGACCAAGCATCTATCGCTCTGAAATGAAGTGATTGGCAGCCATATTGGAAGGCCTAACTCGATTGCCGTGACGAGTGGTCAACATGAGACTGAATTATCGTATAGCTTTGGTTAACAAAAAAGGAAAGTAAACATTATATTTTCGGCAGCCATATTAGGATGCCAGACGTAAGCTGAAGTAATTGGCCTCAACATCTGGCTGCAGCAACAACATAATGCTTCATCCGACCTATTTTAAGAACAGTGGGAGTAAGACGTCACTAGTGTATTGAAAAACCGATGCAGTGCGCGTGCGTGTAGACTTCCATTTTTCTTTCCTTCGAAGCGAGGTAAATTAGGCAGTTTTTCGGAAGAAAATATTTTCAAGCACATCTCGGGAAGATAATTGGATAAGACCATCAGTCAACAGAAAATCACTGAACTCAAGTATTTTCGATTGCAGAGATGCTTGGGTTTGCAATATTGCTAGGCAGGTGTATCCATTGATCACGTAATGTTTTATTTCAATATTGCTCATCAAATTGGAAAGCTAGAAAGATTGAATTTTTCAGAACTTTTTGATCTCAATCGCTTTTATTTGCATTGTTGATAAAAGTAATTTAAGTTTCGGGTTTCTCTTTTAATCAGCCAATGTGTTTGCTGATGAATCAAACAAAAAGGCGGAGACATTTCCTCTGAGTTTCGTGAAACGAAAGTGGCTTAAAAGCGATGAATGATGATGCAGGTAGAATGATTTAGGATGGGGCCTTTCATAAGATCCACAAACAGTGAATATCAGCAAATTTCAACATCCCTTTCACCTAGATATACATTAGACGATCCTGCCATTTAAAAAAGTAGATCTCATGTTTTGCAATGCATTCAAGGAATATGCCATTGGGAACGCATAGCTACCAAAACTAACAAGTGCAGAATTAAGTGTATACCTCAATTCGCAATATTTAGGCTGTTAAAACTTTTAAAATCTACGACAACGACTAAATAAAACTTTCCAGGAGATAGCTTTGCTTACAAAGCTCACATATGTAGTTCACTCCAAACCTTTAATGTAAGAGAGCGAGGGTTTAGTTTAATGCATTTGAAACGGAACTTCTCACTTCATCAAGAAACCGTAGCTTTTTTAATTTAATTCCCTGTCTTCATACTTGCAGGACTTAGTATCCAACAATAGGTATTTTTTGTGAAGAAGCGAAAGATGTTGCTAGTTATGAGCTAAGGCTAGACGAAATTTGAATATATGATGATGAACGTTTTCCCATGATATTGAATCAGCTCTATCATTGAATTGGAAAAGATAAGATGAAGTTGTGTATTGAAAGCCGAAATTAGGAATTGAATAAGCTAACTGGATTACCGATAACAACCATAAGAATAAGTACTCATTGCTTGTATTGAAGCAAAGCTGCTATCGAAGGCTAACCCACCTGCAGAAAGCTAGGTCTCCTTGGTTTGATGAGCCGAAGTCATATTTTTTCAATTAGCTCAGTTTCAAGACTAAATCGTCGCAAGAAGGCATGCACTTTTGAAAAATTCGGAAAGATAAAAGGAAATATTGTGTATACAGCACTTTGTGGCAAGCTAAGTGATTCCATAAAAATTGGAAAATGTCATTCCACGCAATGCCCCCTAGCAACCCATGGCTACTAAAACTAACCACTGCAACATATATTCTTGACCTCGACTACAAAAATCTAGGTTATAGCCTTTGCAATCTAATTGTGACGATTTAAGTGCTTTTCAATAAAGTTTAACAAAGAAGTCCTGAAACCAGACTAGTTGGACCCGTATTGTCACCAGATTAAATCTATCGGGGTGAAATAAAATAACGAGGGCTTGTGGGTCATAATAGTTAAAATTCTCAAAACATAAACAGAATTTATATCTCTGCCATTTTCCTTGCTAGCAGAAGTGACCGGTCCATGCATTTGTCTTCAGGCATATCCATGATGTTTTTACGGAGCTAAGTTTGTATAGCCAGATGCCCTTCCTGATGTCAACTCTTTTAGTCACCTCTTACGACACGCAGAAATGTAGTGGGAGAACTTTGATCCCCATCCACTGGAAAAATTTCAATATCTGATGAAATTTTTCCATCAACCAAGACAATAAGCCTCTAGAGAAAATGGGATGGATGTCCACCCGATTTCACCACTCGGTGGCGCCACCGAGTCGGAAAACTATTGATTTGCAGCTTTCAAGATACAATTGAAACGACCAAATTCTTTCGTAGATGTGATTGGCCAGTGCATTTTACTGTAATAACGATGTAGGACCGAATAACTGTGATTTGTTTGCATCGTTATCTGTTAAAAGACGTAAATATTTGCTGATTGAGTAGTGCATTTTATACCTTAATGACGCAGTACTTACGAAAAACAGGGATTTATTTGCATTCTTACCGTCTCAACTGCGTAAATATTTGGTTGTTGGCTAAGGCATTTTATACCTGAGTTACGCTGTAGCACCGAATAACAGGGACCTATTTGCAATGCTACCGGTAAAACGACTTAAATATTTGCTAATTGGCTATAGTGCATTTCCCTTAGCTACAGGGTAGGATTTAAGATTGAGTTGCGTTATTAAAAAAAATGCTGACAGGAGCCTCTCCTCTGAAGAGATCTTTGAAACAACATTTTAGAATCTTTAGTCAAAAACTGCTACAAACACGTGAATTCTATGCTGGAAAAAAAGAAAAAGCGTTGATATTGATGTTGATATGCAAATACACTTACTACCTTCGTAAGTTATTGATTTATGTGCAATGCTCAAAGAGCCCATTCCATAGGTAGACAAACGAGCAGTTTGACCCTGGTCCTTCCTCTCGATGTGACCACACCTCCTGATTCCTTTTGCCTTTTTGCCTGGAATTACAGAGAGCTGGCTAATTCTCTCTTCACTCTGTATGTGACAGGTCTGAAGGTAGTTTCGAACCCAGGACCATTTGATCAAGTGCAGAGTGATCTAACCACTCCGCCATAAGTTAGTCCTGAATATGCTTTACCGAATATTTCTCCTTGAGACCTGAGCATTGTTTGTGATGCAGGTTTGCTGATTCGAAAAAAATCCATCCATTTTATGTCTTTGGTTGACCCAGCTTGCCTAAACCTCTCTTTTTCTTTTCCTTGCGATGAGTTTGAAAATGACTCACTATTTCAACAAAACGTGGCTGATAATGTAGCGGGGGGATTTGAACCATACATATGGTTTTTCGGATGACTTGGAATTTCGAACGCCATAAACCAATATGTTAGGCACTGACTTGTGAAGGCGAGGATAAGAAATCAAGTTTGACAGTACAAAAGATGTTAAAGAGTACATTTGCACATTACTATTCTGTGAACCTTGTAGTACTCTAAAAGATGCTCAGTACTGTGGGGGTGCAATGCCTTAAGCGTCCCTTCACAGAAATGAATATCCTCTACAGTGCTGATTTTATCTCCCTACAGAACGGATGGTCTCCTTCCTTTGTACTGAGCATCTTCTTCAATAGTGAATGGTATCCCTCCCCAGTATTGATGGTATCCTCCAACATTCCTGAGTACTTGAATATTTGACTTACAAAAAGCAACAATAAGCAACAAACTTTGTACCTCGGAATAACAATATTGGGGGATGCAACAGAAATGTTCTAGAATAAGATCCACGTATTCAAAAAACTCGACTTAGGAACTATTGACCCCTCCCCACTTCCTGGGGGCCTGAAAACAGCAAATTCAGAATATTCCAAATTGAATCCTTTTGAAAATTAGCTTTAATCAACCAACGCTCCCTGATCACAAAACTTGGAAAAAGATAAGTCATGTTGGTTTGCGATTTACAACTAATTAAAGAAGTGACTCATCGTGTGGTTGGGCATTACCAGTGCCTATTTTAAGGAAAATTTCAAAGATCACATATCTTTAGCAGCGGGGCTAGTGATTGCAAAGGGCAGCACACACGCTATAGCCGAAGGTCATCGCTCATGATAACTGGATGTCTGGGGGCACTGTAAGTCCCCCGGCGGGTCCAGGGCAGAGAGCTGGTAGGGTTCGAGGAGGCGGATTACCCGGAACGGAAGCACCTGAGATTTCTCCATTTCTGGGTCCTTAAAATGGCTTATGATCCTGGATATTTTCTCTATACACGTTAATGTAAAATATGTGTTTAGGGAAGCCTGGAAGTCCCTTGCCCCTAAATCCTCCTTTAATCTAATTTCTTTTCAAAAGTTTGTGTCTGGTATCTATTTGATTGCAAGGGTGAAGAGCGTTAAGCAAATCAAAAAAGAGAGAGACCTGCATTCAGAGACACCCAATAGATAGTGAGAGACCTAACGTCTGCTCTAAATCATAGGTAAGTTCTGCGGCAAGATCCAGCCCTATAACTCATTTGTAAGAGCGAGTGCAGTACTGTGAAGAGTGCTCAGTACTGTGGGGATCTCATCAGGATTCAAGGCACTATGCATCAATACTTTTTTGGCTTCCTTCCTCTACCGTCCTCATATGTTTAGGAAATTCAAGTTTAAAGATTATTTTGAACAATATTTCTGAAATTGGTTACCTACTTTCCTTCCTGCATAGAATACCCAACTAGGGCAGCCACTAATATTATCATTTGAGTAGTGAAGAATATTCTTTAGATTATTGCCTGGACCAATTGATATATCTATGATCTATATCTATAATATATATAAAATGAAGTGAAGCAACGTTTTCACTTACCTATACCTATCAATAGATATGAGAACCAACGACCACGAGGATGCGATGAGAGTAACCGGCAGCAAGGGGGTGAGGAGGTAGCACAGGACTGTACCTAAATGCCAGAGATAATCAGAGCTCAGAAGATCATGAATCGTCACTAGTGGCACACAAAATGATGCCAATAAATCTGCAACTGCAAGGCACACAATGAAGGCATTGCTGTTATTTGCACTGTTTCTCTTTTTGATTCCAAGCACGTAGGCGACAATCAGATTGCCAGGGACGCCTATCACAAACACAACAGCGCATAAAGTTATCAGGAATGCCTTAATTCCTATGCCAATACCACCAGCTGCAGCAGCAGTGTTTCCATGTGCAGTGTTATTGCATGTTATGTTTTGCGTTGTATTGCTTATGAATGTTGAATTGTAAGTGCAGAGGGCAGTTGTTAAGCTCGCTAATACCATTTTTACCGATGTAAAGTATTGATTGTACGTAGTCTTTTAACGTAGAAATTTTGTGAAAGGTTCCTTGATCCGATCAACTAATACTGCAGTCCAGTCAAACAGGGATTAGTTACACGAAGCAATGTTTAGAAGTTAATTCCTGAAACAAAATTAAGCTGTTTATGCCTCCAATAATGTTTAGAAGTTTAGGCCTCCAATATTGTTTAGACGTTTGTGCCTCCCATAATGTTTTTGAATGTTCTTGTAAAGTATTACTTCCATATGCAGCTTGAGACGGTAAAGTCTATTGAAACATCATAGGGTCGTGGAGTGATGAAATGAACAACTTTGGATATGAGCCAATGACCACGTCTTGCGAAACGATAACTAATCCATAAAATGTCACAAAAAGTGTTTGCAGTGCTCTCACGATTTGATGATGTAGCTGTTATGACAAAGCTTAAGATCTGATTAGTATTTGAATGCCCTTGCAATTATTATTGTGATAATCTCCATGCAAGTTATTTTCTTGCAGTCGTACTCGATAATTGCGGCTAAATCCTTGTAGATTTTTTACAATTTATCATCGAGTCAGCCGTGAGTTGTAGATCGATTTATCGCTTTGCTTGTCAGATTTCTTACTTATAGTCCTTCAGATTCAGCTGGTACTCGCGTTTTTCAGCAAAATATTATCGAAGCAAACAAAAGAACTCCTAGTTTCCGACTAAGTGATATCAGCTGTGTACGAAATTGATGACTTTTCAATCTGCGTTGAAATTCGTTCTACTTTTTCAGTTGGTAAAGTTTGATTGGAACTTTCAAAAGTATGGATCTGATTTTTGTCTTAGTAACGTCGTTTATAGATGAAATTGTTAGATTTATAAAAATCTTCTTTGAAATTCGTTCTACTTTTTTCAGATGTCCTAAAACGTTGATTGAATATCAATCGAATAAATGATAGATTTGTCTTTTAAGGCGTCACTTCTAGACAAAGTCGATAACTATCTTAAATGCTCGTCGGATTCATTTCCTTCACTTTCAGCTGGTAAAGGCGACTACTAAGATATAATTGAAACTCAAAAAGCATTGTTATTGCTTCCGAACAAGTAAAATCGGTTGAAGACGATATTGATTGCTTTTCCAATTTTCTATGAAATTAATTTCCTTCAACTCTAGCTTCCAATGTTGTTTTACAAAGTATGTTTGAAGCTTACAAAAGAATAGAAGATAGTTTCCGATCAAATGACGTCACTTATAGGCAGAATTAATCACTTTTTCAAGCAAAAATTCATTTCCTTTGAGTCCAGCTTGCAATGTTGTCTTACACAATATTGTCGTAACTTACACAGGAATTGATCTAGTCTCCGTCCAATAACATCAATTATGGACGAAATTTGCAACTTCTCCAAACCTTCTTCGAGCTCATCAAGTCCTGTTGAAATATTTAAAGTTACAGATCAACATTTTTCTCTCTATCCAACTAACTTCACTTATATACAAAATTGATGATTCAAGCTTCCTTCAACTTTCTTTGAGACAACTTCTTTTGTTCCCAGATCATTAGAAGAAGTAGTTTTGATAGGAAATTTACGTAGTAGTCTGATGTAGATATGCTCCAATGATGTGGTATCCTTGGTAGAAAAATATTTTGTAGTTCAACTTTCTTTGAAGTGTGATTACTTTTATATATCTAGTACCGTATTGTTGTTTATTGCAGAATATGTACGAGAGCTACAGTTTAGGTAGAAGTGAGGGAAGTAAACTGATGTAGGTATTTTCCAACAAAATTGTATCCTTTGTAGATAGGATTTATGACTTAGTATGCTGTTCAACTTTCTTCGAAATTTCAGTTCTTTGATATATAAAGTACAATATATCTTTTGATGTAGGAAGTGTAGGAAGTAAACTGAGGTTTATGCAGGAAGTGGTTTATGCAGGATTGGTTTATGCAGGAAGTGTAGGAAGTAAACTGAGGTAGATATTTTCCAATAAAATGGTATCTGTTGTAGACAAAATTGATGAAATAGTACGTTGTTTAACTCTCTTTGAAATTTGATCACTGTTATGTATCAAATACAATATCTTTGTTGATGGTAGAGGATGTATATGAATTGTTTTATGCAGGAAGTGTAGGAAGTAGAATGATGTAGGTATTTCAAGAAAGTAGTATTCTTTGTAGACAAGATTGATGAATACTGTTCAACTTTATTCGAAATTTGATTACTTTTATATGTTAAGCACTTGTTGATGATGGCAGCGGATATATTCCTATCAAGAAATACCATTCATAGATATACTGATCAAGAAAGCAGATTTCTGATGTTTTATATTTTGGAATATATTTCTTCTTTTCCCAACTAACAATCTGTCGTCCAGCAACGTATTATAATTGATAACAAGTAGATTCAGATATGTTCCAGTAACTCTACTTTATCTCTAGATGAAATGTTTCCTTTAGCACTTTT
Source organism: Pelagia noctiluca (assembly GCA_963924455.1). NCBI lineage: Eukaryota > Metazoa > Cnidaria > Scyphozoa > Semaeostomeae > Pelagiidae > Pelagia > Pelagia noctiluca. Next base: position 15,754,634 of record OZ004316.1, read on the forward strand.
CATTCATCTTTGAAACTTATTGAATTCTTGAAAACCCATCGGTGATTATCCTCTCATTGCCGTGTATAATATCTTTGACGACTACTGAAATATTTGGTTTACTCGAGTAGTTTTATTGATAGACACAATATTTTAGTCCAGCAGTGTGTTATCCAAATTTGCATTTGACTCTTGCCAACAAATGCTAGACAAAGGCCTTATCTAAATTTGTTTAAAATGGCTTGTTGTTTCATTAAAAGCACTTTTGTTAGAGGTAACCTGTACTTAGATTTGAATTATATCTTGGAGAACACGAAGTCTTAAACAATGCTTTTTAGTTCCCTGTTTAATTGATCAGGCAAATTCGTTCCATAGCAAAACATCATATCTTTGCATAGCAATAAAGATGATATAACTGTATATTCCAGTGATTGATAAATCAAGCATTGGTAGTATGTTATTCAATTTTTGCACAGCAACAATAATGAACGATGCATAGAGGATCCAACCAAATTAATGGATTACTTATACGGCAAAGCTGTTGATTAATCATCAATGATATTCTTAGCCTGGAGTATTCTTAGCGAGTAATATTTCATGGCAATATTTTTCAGTTTTCCATCTGTATCATTCCCTGTCTAATATTGTTTGAGTGGTGATATCTTCCAACAAGTTGATGTTATGAACTATGTGAGATGTAGCCTAAATAGATGATATTGCCCTTATAAGAGACCTGTAAGTTTCAAAACACACGTAGAATCTATCTTGCTTGTCAGTAATGATCTCTAGCAGACTCTCGTTCAGCAAAAATACACGAAGAAATAACTTTTGTTATCAAATTCATCAAAGAAACTTCTTTTTCAATTTTTACTTCTTTCTTGATGTGATATCCTTCAATAAAGCAGCATTGCAGGTTTCGAAAATGAATGTTCCAAACAAGCAATAATTCAAAATTTCCTTGTTATTTTCTTTTCAATTTCCTTTCAATACATGTTGTATTGTTAAGCTCGTCAAGTGCTCAGAAGCTTGTTGGTCAACTGGTGTTCCACGTCGATGATTCATTCAGAGGAAGTTGCACTTTGTCAGAAGGAGAAGGCTGAATCTGCATCCATGTCTCTGATTAATGTATTTATAAACGCACACAGTGATTACCATACAATACACCGCCACAGAAGCCCCGCTCGTTAACGTCATTGAATGCGGAATTCTTCTTTCGTTTGGGAGTGTTTTCTCGAAATTAATCGGTTTTATTGGGGCATGTGTCATACAGGCTTTCACACTCAATCAGATATTGTTTCTTGCACGACTCTTGTCCAATATTCCATTATTTCTGTTTGTTTAAACTTCTTATTTGCCTAACGTTGCTTGGTTTTCCCACATGACAGCAAGTACATGGAATATTCGTAACTCGAAATCATCGTTTTTAATTTGAAGCGTATTGTCATGGAAATCGCGCGCAAACATTTGACCAAACAACCAGCCCGCGGGGGTATTGAGCTCGCTGGTCCTGCTATGTTTAGAAGCATTTATAAAACATACGGAAATCATGAAATTAGGTTTTAATCGGTCAATTGCAAGGAAGCTGGTACGTATTGTTACTTAATTGGGGATTTCGCAACAATATTCTTAATAGGCGGAGCATCTTTTCAGCGGCGTTTAGTGAGCATTTATGTTATGTAAATGCTCATGATAGAATGGGAGGAAAAATAACCCACGCTGAGCATTCAAAAAAATATTTAGGCTCAAGCTGAGCATTAATGTAAACATTGAACACTGGGTAATAAATTCTCAAAAGTGATCTGCCATGATTCTAATGTGCCACCACGAGGTCTCAAAGCCGGCACCGTACCCAACAAAGTCGGAGAATGTTGGAATATATGTCAAACTGTCACCTTGTTTAACATGAAGTACAATCTTGATTACTGAATATAGCATTGAATAATGCTTACCAGAATAGGTCTTGTTGATGCAATCAGGAGGCGAATTATTGCTAAGAGTGAGCCTTAAGCGAACACGTACCCACTACCCAGAGCAAGCATTCACTGAACATGAAATCAACTTGAAAATTAACATTTGAGGGAACATTGAATGGAGCTGAAAAACTAGAATATTGAATGAGTTTTGAATTAGCATTGAAGTGGTGTGAAGCCCTTCAGGGAACTTGGTTGCTCTACTGCATCAGCAGTTGAAAAGTTGTTCATTCCCACCCTTCTGATTTATGAAGCTATAAATCAACAACTTTTACAATGTTTTTATATAGGTCATATATTGGTTACTATATGACGTCACTAACAGGTACTTTGGACTAGAAGAATTCCTTTTCCAATCACCGACTTATTTTGTAGATATATCATCGGGCAGCTTGGTGGCCTAAAGCATTGTTTTTTCATTCCTGGTGTGACAAAAGAGGTGACCTAGGAAATCATCAGGATTTAACTCACATAATATATAACGCAGGAATTACATACTACAGAATTTAACATTGCTTGCAATGCAGCAATGTAAAATAAAGTATCACTGCATTGCTACAACGAAGCGGTGTGGATTTTGTCAGAAGCATTTGTTTGGTTATGAGAAAACTCTTAAGCTTCCTTTTGTGTCAGGAGAATAATATTCCAATGAAATTTAGTTAAGGTAGAAGACCGTTCCAGTTGATCGCTGATTTCTTAAGAGATTTTATTTTCAATTGCTGAACAAATGATCACTTAAAAGCATTGGAAGAATTGCTTATTTGATATTTTGAATAAAAAAATAACTTGCTTATTGTTTGTTGTTGCTAATTGTGATTTCAAATTTTATCAGATCATCTTGCATGGAGCATGCATAAGTTGCGATAGGGAGTGCATGTAGAAGTCTGGTTTTAGCTTCAACAGGAGCTCAGTTAACGATGCTTTAACAGTTAAGCCGTTTCGAATTAGCAATTTTAGCCATCAGTTTGTACGGCCCCTTAATAATGTGATTTTCTATTGAGTAAAACATTACGTCATTCTACTTTAGATATATGAACTTAACTAATTATTGCACTGTTCTGGCTTTTCAAGGTTTAAGACTTATTATTACTCTATTCATTTGATAGTTATTCTGAAATTATATCTCAGACCTGGCTGCATAGGATTTAGTAAACTCCATTGTGAAGAGCCATACATGATTTTGAGACTTGTATCCACTTGATAACGAGGCAGTTGATCTTCATTGGAGTATTTTGAAAGAATTGAGGAGATTATGACATGGTCTTGTTCAATAAAATTTTATATTTCTTGATCTTTATATAGATAGAATCATTAAAACTAGTTTGCATTGCACGCACCTGGAAAGTTCTCAGGGAGACAAGCTTGTTTTTCACCAGGTAGTTATTTTCTTAAGCATAATATTGAAGCCCTTAACAGAACATCTAAAAGTAAACATGTAATTTGTTAATGATTAAGTAAATAGCACATGTTCGAGCGCCTGCAAAACACAACGTAAAATCTAAATTCGTTTATTTCTTAGACCTGTTAGACATAGATCTTGTCTTAGAAATAATAAATATTTTCCCTCTTAAAGCCACCATCTTGAATTCATGCAAATTCGTGCAATAGATATCCCTTGACGCATTGCGTTCTCTTACGATTTGCAAAAGAATCTTGACTAGCCAGGGGGTAGATTTCTAAGGGCTTAAGAGTTTTGCAAAACGTTTAGATTTTCATTCAATCTTATTTTGACACAGACTATTTGAATAAAGTGGGAATAGATATGCTTTGATAACATAACATTGAAGCAAAATTGCGTGCTGTGATTCGAGCAAAGCTGTTAACATCGAAATATCATATTAATTTTCTGTTTATAGTTTCTATACACAATAATATTGTTCCAGGGTTGTAATAGGCCACCAGTAAAATTTTCTTTCCTGTGGCTTTGAATTTAGATCACCTACATGGCAGAGAAAATACTCTAAGGGAGAAGCAGTTGGTAAAACTGATTTACCTGTATTGTATTGAAAACATGATTCATTTTTAATTGCGTTATAGAGAAACGAATACACCCACGAGAGACCTCTTTGTGTGTGTCGCTACATGTGCCACGCAACTTCTGAAAGCTGTGCACAGTTTTGTATAACAGATATGTTAGTTATTGGTAAATAGAATTCTCGTCCAAAACTCGTTAAGGAAGGGCTGGTAATTCATCAAATGATCTTATGGGGATGAGCGTAGGTTTTCGGTTTTGGTAATTTTTAGACAGCCTTCTTGGGGGACTTATCACACTCAGCTGTTTTAAGGAATGGTAATGGCTGAGTGCTTCGATCTTTCATTTCTTGTTCCAAGTGCAAGCACATCTCCAAACCTGTTACATTTAGGCCCTGTTTACACGATGCCGGGTTCCAGGGACGTAGGAAGCATTTCAAACTTGGGGGGGCACGACACTTTAAGGGCACTTTTGCCGCTAGAAGAGCACTTTCAAATACCTTAAATTTGCGAAAATGGGACAAAATACCTATGGTAAGAAGGGCACTTTTTCTATTTTTGCAAAATCTTGGGGGGCACGCGCCCCCAGTGCCCCCCCCGGTTCCTACGTCTCTGCCGGGTTCATATCGTTTCGGATTCTATAGGCAATCCGATACGAAATTTTCTCCTGTTCACACGATGCGGGATTTACTTTCGTTTTCTGTTCACATGACTACGCTCTGCTCTGCGATAAAAGAGGTTCTGGAACACAAGCGTATCGGATTTATGCGTTCACACGCGCCCAAAAGCAATCCGATATGAAAAGCGTTCCAAAACGACATGAATCTAGCATCGTGTGAACGCAGAAGAGGATTTGCTAGCTCTTTGTAATTTGATGCAAAAAATGCAAGAAATCAACACCATTTGTGGTCACATCGAGAGGAAGAACCAGGGTCACTTTTTGATCATTGATATTTTGAAAAATCTTATAGATATTCCAAAACTCTAAAAAACTTCTTCATCCATCCATTCTTGTGAGTCGTTACATATTTCTATTATATTCAGAGAAGATATGCCATAAAAGTTATTTGCAAGTCATTTGATGAAATGGCCAGGGCCTGATTAGATATTACTCAACTCTTAGTAATTCAGTAATTCAAAATAGTTTAGTTCCACAAGTAATAACTTCTTTGAATGATTTTGTAACATCCAAGTCTTATGCCCATGTATTTCATTTCAGAGCTCAGATGCTAGTCATTCTACTTGAGGCTCCTTCTTGCAACGTCTAAACATTTTGATAAAGATGTGGTATTTGTAATGCTTTATAAAGAAATTCAAGCACAGCCAACACCCTAAAGGACTTGAATCGTGTGTTAGCTCAGATCGATCAAGGGAAAATATTGAGTTTCCTGATTGCAAGCAGAAGCTCTTTTCCCACCATTCTGAATTTCTATGTGACTTTTATCTTCATTAGATTCATTTAGAGCATTTGTGAAAATCATGAATTACAAATTTCTAAACTAAGCAAATTTACACTTTAGCTACTTGTTCCTGAATGACCCCCGGTAGAATTGGCGTAGTTTACGCTAGTGATTGCAATAAGCTAAGCTGTGCATACACAACATGCTCCGCCAGGAGGTCTTGTAATGCCATTCATAAGTGATATGAATTTTAGTGATTTTGTCTGAGTTTCTCTCAAATTGCTTGAACCAAGAATCCGCTCCTCCTTACTCTCAATGCTTTGAGTGATTTTGAACATCATCTAAATAAGTGAAATACAAAATAGATACAATCATGATCAAAATACACCCTAGTTTTTCAAAAATAATTAGCAATTCGTCATGGAGAATGGTGTTTGACCATAGTTTGTAGAAGTAGATGGTTAGGAAACCTATATATGAATAGTTTCCAAGCCGTATCTTTCTTTAAGTTATTACACTAGCTACTAACTATCGACCAGAAAAGTTTATCTTTATTCTGAGAACTCTGTTCTATACTTTAAAACTATCAATTTATGAGAATATCTTTATCTCCAATCACAGATTAACTTTAGAGGGTGGAGAATTGTGAAATATTAAATGTTCCCAAATTCATTTGTGGCCAATGTTCCAAACCCTTGATAAGATGCAGTTATAATTTTCAGTCAATCAACCATAACCAAGGTATAGCAGCTTGAGGGCGAACTATTCCCACATAACTCCTCTTATCAAAATATTTTGGAATTCTTCTCCATCTGTTTGGCCATATCTATCAAATGTTGAGATTTGTTTGGGTCAAACAGATTTGAATCATTTTTAGTACCGTAAGACGAATTCCCAAAAAATGAATGCATAAATTTTCATGGGAATGTAGCCACTACACTTCACTAAATATCACGTGAGCCGAGCAGTACTGCTTGTGGATAAGATACACGCTTTTTATAAGGAACCAGATTTTAAGGATAGACTTCTTAGCCAAACTCGCTGTTATTATTGGGTTTTTTGCAAAACCAGTTGAGAAGTAAGAACTTTGTAGTATCACATAACAACCAGATACTTCAGACCGTCAACGGAATCTTTACGACTGGTGAATCATTCCGACCATCTACGGGATCTGAGCAACCGGATACTTGCAATCGTGTATGGGATTTGAGCAACCGGATGATTCCGATCGGGAATGGGATTTGAGCAACCGGATACTTCCATTCGTGCATGGGATTTGAGCAACCGGATGATTCCGATCGGGAATGGGATTTGAGCAACCGGATACTTCCATTCGTGCATGGGATTTGAGCAACCGGATGATTCCGATCGGGAATGGGATTTGAGCAACCGGATACTTCCATTCGTGCATGGGATTTGAGCAACCGGATGATTCCGATCGGGAATGGGATTTGAGCAACCGGATACTTCCAATCATGTATGGGATCTGAGCAACCGGATGATTCCGATCGTCTGGGAAATTTAGATTAGGCACTGCAGCTACGCAACACCATGCGACTTACGCTATGCGTTGCCCCTGGTGATGGTGCATACAACGTTGTCTAGGGCGAGTCTGAAGCCATGCACAGGTGCAGCTTTTCTTTTCAGTTAGATGTAATGACAAATTTACATAGATACCCGTTCGTAAGTACTGCATAATCCCCACAATTCAATATTTTCTAATAATTGTCCGGTATGGTTTGAAAATGCCGCAGGCCGCAGTCAACACGTTAGGCAAATACTGCTCAGTCAAATAGAAAACACTAGGCCGCCCACTGTTTAGTTAAACATTTCAGACAAACACGAGAGATTTCTCAATCTAGCTCATCGCAAAAGTTGAATATTCTTGCTCTTTTTATGAATTATTTATGATTTCATCGTAAGGAGCTCCTCCAGTGCAATGGCCAATACAGAGACGCCCAGGGGGGAATTCACTTTGTAAATACGGCTGATTAATTATCTGAGACATTGATTTGAACTTGAACATAGGTCATGTATATTCACGTTCAACCTTACTGATTTCCTTCACGTGCAGTTCAGCACTAAATTTGACAGATATGAATTTATTCCTATCAGGCTATAAGTAGTGTGCAGCTCTGAAATTGTTTCCTTTAGAGACCAAGGAAACATCTCAAACATGGCAAGGCACGACGCCTCAAGGGCACAAGGGCACTATTTTCATTAAGGAAGAGATTAAATGTCTGGAAGGAAAAAAGATGTTTGAATATTTTTTGCAATATTTGGGGAAAACTCCAGTGTCCCCTGCCGGCTTACGTCCGTAATTTTTTTAATGGGAAGTACGTTTTATGCGTTGTGTCGTGATTTGATAGCAATCAAAACACAAATCAAGCTTTTTTTTAAAGTCTGCGATGCAATATTTGAATTATTAAACTCTTAAACAAACAAAAGAAATAGATTGAGTGTGCTTAATTGAGTGTACAAAAAATCAGTTTTTATTGTTGCAGTCGTTGCTAACTCAGAGGCTGAGACAGAGTCATACTATGCAGCAAAACCTAGCATCATACCAGTATTCTTTACATCTTTTACCCCTGCTCAGTTCAGCTCTCAGGGCCCATGCGATGAATTTTGTAGTGGAAGGGCTAAAGTTGAACAATTGTATACAGGGCCGGATCCAAGGGGGGGCGTAAGGGGCGTACGCCCCCCTATTTTGGTAGAAAACCAATACAATTAGCTTGGTAATACCCTCTTTCTCTTACATTGTATCCTCTTAAATATGTGTTACGCCCCCCCTTTCTGTGGGTGCTGGATCCGGCCCTGGTATAGCGTACCCTAAATATCTGTAGGTACACTGCAATGACCGAAGGTCACGGCCCTAGACATCCACGGGTCTTGGGCGCTGTAAGGCCCTCAGCTGGTCCAGGGCAACGTCCTGGTAGGGGACCAGGGGTAGGGCCCTCGGGAGCACCTGAAATATTACCACTTTTTAGGCCTTATGATGGCTTAAGATTCACTTCCTCTAATAGAAAAACACACAATAATGATAATAGTAGAACACAAAAGACACAGTACGTTAAAGCTCCTGAATGCCTGTTGTATCGACAAAACATGAAGCTGGCAAAGCATTCTCGTATGCAAACCACGTAAATATGGGAAGATGGCATATTTCTTTTTAACCATAGACACTCAAACCCCATATTAAATTCCTAATACGAACATAGGTCTATAACGTAACTCAACTAACAACAGCGACATTCCAAAACTTTTACTAGCTACGACTTTTGAATCAGAGTCAGTAAACTTTCCGAAATGCATTAAACGAATCGGCTTACTTTCCACAGAGTCCTTTGCAATATAACCTCAAATCTGACCCTAACTCCAATGAAAACCCTTACCCGCTCTTGAAAAATACGTGAAACATGGCACTAAAAGCTGGGACCGGGGACTGCTAAAACCCAACAAAATGTTTTGGCGCATGATAAATATCAATATCGCGAGTCTAGTTAGCGCTCAGCAGCAAGTCAGGTGAGGAAAAACAAAATGACCTTTGATTCTTCTTCGAGAAAAGATTCTTCTTCGAGGTTTATTTCTGTAGCAGCTTTACTTGCAATTCTCACTTGAAATACCAGAACTGCTGAAAACCATAAATGGTAAGATAAAACATAAATAACCTAACTGAGCTGCGGTGTACAAGCATTTAGGCCCAGGCCTATTTAGGCTTATCTCTTATCTACTACGCTCCGCTCGCAAAAGTTTGGAAACCTTTTGAATTTTAGGCCTAGCTTGAAAATCTTTCATTTCAAAACACAATACAATTTTGTACTTCTTTTTGTTACTTCCTAAACCATTTGAGCTTGATTATATATCAAATTATTTTAAATTTCACAAGAAATACGAAACTGAATCTTAAGGAAAAGAATGTTTTTCATCAAAACTTGCTGTGTAGTCAGGCTCCAAGGAAATCTTATGAGAGGATAGAGTAGCTTGCAAAATATTACGATAAATATGGGATTTCTAGTGAAAAATTAGCAAATTCAAATCAATATAACCAATGAAAAAATAAAACAATTACGAGCTGTCGGAGTTGACTAAGTCCAACTTTTACTTTGCATAGTGAAAACGGCACTTTCGCTTCGATTTGAACCTCGAAAACAACTTTAGTAGATGCTTTTCTAGCCTAAGAATACGTATATCGGCTTTAAACTAACAAATTTGCATCAATTTTCATGTCAATCTTGATTGCCCTGTGTGGTACATATTGGACGTGAGCGGAACACGCTCTCTCCCGATTTCGTGAAAACGACTAAGTCCAAACCAAGTGATAGTGATAACTACTCCAAAAAATCAACCAATGTGTAATAGTTCATTCTATCAATTTTGATGTAATTCGTCAATTTAACATACTAAAAACTTATGGTTGAAAAATATTTTTTTTCCAAAAAATGACTAAGTCCAACTTGCACTTTGCATAGTGAAAACGGCACTTTCGCTTCGATTTGAACCTCGAAAACAACTTTAGTAGATGCTTTTCTAGCCTAAGAATACGTCTATCGGCTTTAAACTAACAAATTTGCATCAATTTTCATGTTAATCCCGATTGCCCTGTGTGGTACATTTTGGACGTGAGCGGAACCCAGGCCACCTGTGGAACCTCATATGGGCCCACTATGGCTGGAATTCTTGATTAATATTTGAAGCAGGTTGTGGGCATTTGCACCATGAAAACTGATTCTCTTGGTATTTCTTCAAAAATATGTTCTTATGACATTTTTAGATTTTAGATAGAGCTTTGTTAGAGATTTCCCAAAAAGGGGAGAAGATCGTGAATTTTACCATAAAATTCTGCTTTACAAAAAAAAATACTTCCTAGCTTGATTAGACAAAATAACAAATGTAAATAAACTCTCCATAGATTAAGCAAATAATCTTTACAAGAGTAATTAAGAAGGAAGGATAACGATCATATCAAAAAGGTCTGCTTACAAAACCCAGTAGTAATTTTGATAATTTTGGAAGCTTTTTTTGCTTTCATAGTCACTAGATAAAACATGAAAGTTTTGCATCAACTGGTGAAGTTTTGAAACTATGACAATGATTCTTGAATGCATTAAAAATCTTGCTACGACTGGATGAAATTTTCACATGATTCCACCACTGGTTGAGTGAAAATTTATTGTTTTATCTCTATCAGGGTTTTGGATTGGCAACTGGCCAGCCATTTTGGTCTCCCTTTCTTTCAAACTTTTGCAAAGAGAGAGTACCTATAACCAGGCCATAGTTTGACCAGTTACACTCTTCCTTTTATAGGAACAAGTCTTTAAGATCAAGAGCCTCAAATTTAGATTCTAAGAAAATTCTAGGACCAAGCTAAGGATTGTCATTTTAGTTCAATATCAGAATTTTGAGAAATAACAATGTAGACTGAGAAATGAATAGAAAAAAATAGATTTAGAAGCGTTGTCTAAGATGGACAGGTCTGGAGTTAAAATTTGCAACAATCAACACAACTTAGCAAAACTAGGCTAGAAAATGTTGTTAAAAACAAAGTAGGAAAATTACAAGCTGAAAATAGAGCTACATTTAAATGGATTGCAATCGTTTCAAATTTATTTCAATTTTGAAAGATGATAAAAGCAGATGGTCTCACGACTGGTATCAGGAATATTTGGTTATTATAAATCCAGACCTGAAAAAAAGAGTCGGTTGGTTGACAAATTTGACTGTTCGTCCTAGGCAGTTTCCTTGGAGTTCTTCTGTACTCAGATAAGCCGCTGAAACAAAGAATCTTCTATGACAAAATATTAAGTAACACTCAACTTTAATAAAAAAGAAATTTAGCCTTTCTACTGTTTGATAGATTTTCTTTGTTATGGTCATTGAAATCTACAAAATCTACTAAATTGATAAATCAATCACACAAAGCAAATTTATAAAAGTAGCTTTCACCTCCAGGCTCTCATGGAATCGTTTTAGTTGTGCATACGCCTCTGTCTTTTTTTGTGGCCTACTCTAAATTTCAGGATATTTCCATTCTTGATTGGGTCAGTCAGTTCCCACTAACTGGACATATTTGTGATACCCTCCTAACAAGCCCAGCTTGCTTTCTTCTCGGATTTTCATATCTCTATTTAATAATAGTCATTCATGATAATTTTCTGATTTATATTCAAGGTTGATTGACAGGGACCCCATCAGCAGATAATGTCACCAGCAGCTGATGAAAACCAAGGAGATGGCAGTTACAGCCAGATTAATGAAAAAACTCCAATTATCAACAAACCTGCAACTAAGGGAGATACTGTATGCTGCCCCAGACTTGTCATTTATGCATTAACATTCTTTGCCGCCCTTGGTGGTTTTTTATTCGGCTATGACACTGGTGTAATTTCAGGTGCCCTTCTACCTCTTAAACGCGAGTTTCAATTGAATGAACTATGGAGGGAGCTTGTGGTTAGTGTGACTGTCGGAGCGGCTATCTTGGGTGCAGTGAGTGCAGGCTGGTTTAGCGATAAGTTTGGAAGAAGATCAGTGTTGATCGTATCGTCGTGTATATTTGCAGCAGGGTCTGCAATAATGGCTGCTGCAAAAAGCAAGGCGATTTTGTTACTAGGAAGAGCTACAGTGGGGTTGGCTATTGGTAAGAATTTGTAATTATCACTCTATTTCAAATGAAATAGCCTTAAATGACCGTTATGGAAAAAACCTTATAACTCTATTGATCTTTTAATGCAATCTATGTTATTGTCTTATTTTTCTTACACATACAAAGTATCCCTGTTTTGCTTCTTTGCTCTCCTTATCAATAGAATTAATTCTAGAATAATTAGCTTTTTTGACAACAGTGCCCTTTGAAGAGCCATTTTGTTTTGCATTATTTGCAGAAAGTTTGCTCTAAAAAATTTGGCAAGTGTAAATTAAACTTTGAATTCACAAGCAGAATTGGCAGCAAAGAAATTCATAGTGATAAATTTGCTTTGTGTTAAATTTGTCTTGTGTAAATCAGGCTTAATAGGCCAAATATACTTACATATTTACTGACTATTGGTAACAACCAAAGACTGTAAAACGATAAAAACAATGAAGCAAAAATTTAGATATTGGAATTTTTAAAGAAATGATAGAGGTGTCAGCTACTGAGGTATCTTGTACTCTATTTTTTGAGTGAGTTAGTTTAGGTTTGATGCTATCCTGTGGAAGGCCACTAAAGTCCTTATTCCCAGAAGGCTCATGGTAGCATGGGCTACATCACGTCATAATTGAGGTCCTAAGCAACTTTCCAATTTCCAGGTTATGCTTCTTGCACGGTTCCTGTTTATGTAGCCGAGGCTGCCCCGCCAAGTATAAGAGGAACACTTGTCACCATTAATCAGTTGTTTATCACATTTGGTCAGGTTTTTGCATCTGTCATTGATGGCCTTTTCAGCAGAAATAAAACAGATGGCTGGAGGTATTCAAATTTTTAACTATCTTACTTCATTGTCTGTCAATCCATCTCTATTTAAACAAACTTTAGTATAGGGCCTATTCGCGTGCAGTATTATACACCTTATGCACGTGAATCTAGAGGTTATCCAGATGGGCTTAAGATGCTATCACTGCAAGTATGTCATTCTTAGCATGGAGTGATTCAGCTTCACGTATCCGAGTGAGTGATTTTGTAAAAGAAATTCTTACAGGCGCAAAGAGCGAAAAATGTTAGGTATTTTTGCAAAAGTTTAGCTAAAGCCATTGGAAATCAGAGACATGGATGTGTCCATGACTGCTTTTCATGATCAGTACACTCTAGAAATTATAGTTTTGTTTTTACAGATAGAAAATATCGAGTCTATTATATAATTGTCTTCAATATAAAGACATAGATAGGCAGGGAATTCCATGTAAGTGACTGAATTTTTGCCTAACCTCAACTTTTATTTCGGATTTCTACTAAATCGACCCTGCAGATTTCAAATCAAAGATGGGTCACTTTCGATTTTGACAGGAAGTGTCTCAATTTGATGACGTCATAAAACAACGAATTTCTCCATTCTACCTGCGATTTCTCGGTTTACTTACACCTATTTTCGAAAATACTTGCATATTCAGATTCAGCACAACGTGGGCTATCGACTGATATACATTTTATCAATATTTACCGATGTTGCTATTTTTAGAAATGACGTCATAATGGCCTAAAATAATGTTTTGCTTTGATTTTACTAACTTTTTGGTAGCAACATGGGTTTTTCTGATACAGAAATGCATTTCTTCGTGTGTGGACGTCAAATATTCCTTTTTGGGGCAATTTCCAGCTATTTTCTCTTATTTTCAAAGTGGGACTTGTTGTATTCATAAGACTGTCACGCTCAGCGCTAATTTTGGTCTCAGGAAACCTCCCCAACTGTTCCCTAATCATGAAGATGACGATAAATGTGATCTGGAACTTTGCTTGAAGAGAGACATTGTGTGGGCACTTTTTGACGGTCTTCCAGGACAAGCTGAAGAAACAGATTTGATTGGTTCATGAGCGATTTTCAATGAAGCAGTAACGGAGCTAAATACGAGATAGTTTCTTTTAGAGTACATGCCAGTTATCCCAGAACCACCAGAATACCTGGTGTGCAAAGTAGGTAGTATTTGCATATTTACCGATACTTGCATATTTAGATTCAGCACAGCGTGGGCTATCGAAATGACGTCATAAATGGCCTAAAACGATGTTTTGCTTTGATTTTACTTATTTTTTGTTACTATCATGGTTTACTTCTTATACAGAAATGTATTCCTTCGTGTGAAGGCATTGTTAAAACTTGTTTTAGGTGACTGGGTCTATCTTGGTGTCAAACACGTGGTAGTAAGAAAAAAATTCTTATTTTTCTAAATCCACCATACCAATGCGTATATACAAGTAGGTTTAAGATATCAAGTGAAACTCGCCGCTTTCCAAATCGCTATCACTGCTTGAGGAGTCACCAAGTATTCATTATCAAACTACTTGCTCTCTGCAAATATCTCAAAGTCGGGTCCTTTCTCACTTACTGAATATTCTATAATACGCACACGGGTGCTTGTTGCTGCTCTTGTTTCCGCGTTCGTCGCCGTTTCGGAGCGGGAGTGGCTTGTTGTCTCGCTTCTTCATTTCCAGATTTTTTCACCTAAACTATAATGTATCTGTAAGGTATGATACAAATGAATTTTTAAAAGATGTCGAATAGGAGTGATTGAATTGACACAAAGTGAACCAAACAGGCTCTACCAAACTTTTCTCGACGTCAATAGTCCAACCGTTATCCTCGAGAGATATGGATTGAAATTGAACAGAAATTTCTGCGAACCTCAACCAATGATAGACTTGGTAATAGACACGTATGATTATGCTTGCCGCATTGAGTCGCGATCTGGAGGCAATGATTGCGATGATTTAATTTTTAAAACTTTGTACAAGCGAGCTCTTGTGTCAACATACGGCTCATCTTTCCTCCCAGAATACATGACAGTTTGGACGAACACCATCACATCCTTGATACTCTCCATACTCAACTAACTCTTTGGACTGTCCCAATGAACTTAATAGATCTAGTGAATCTTGATGTTTCATTAACTTCTTCAGAATCTTGACCTTTCCGACACAATGAAGAAGGAGGTGGTGTCACACCCCGAGATTGCGTGAATATGAGTCAAAACGATGCTTCAAAACATTTTAAACCCAAGAATTCATTCACTTTTCCAATGTCGACATATTTCTCGTGATCTATTTTCATAAACCACTTTGACGATGGTTCGACAATGGCATAAGCATGCACAAGTATAACTAGGACATCTGCGTCCTTGACAACTACCACTACGACTGTATCCTTTTCACATGCCTGTAAAACAAGTCTAGAGTCGGCTTCTTCATGGTTGCATTCGATGGTTTAATTGAGTGTACAAAAAATCAGTTTTTATTGTTGCAGTCGTTGCTAACTCAGAGGCTGAGACAGAGTCATACTATGCAGCAAAACCTAGCATCATACCAGTATTCTTTACATCTTTTACCCCTGCTCAGTTCAGCTCTCAGGGCCCATGCGATGAATTTTGTAGTGGAAGGGCTAAAGTTGAACAATTGTATACAGGGCCGGATCCAAGGGGGGGCGTAAGGGGCGTACGCCCCCCTATTTTGGTAGAAAACCAATACAATTAGCTTGGTAATACCCTCTTTCTCTTACATTGTATCCTCTTAAATATGTGTTACGCCCCCCCTTTCTGTGGGTGCTGGATCCGGCCCTGGTATAGCGTACCCTAAATATCTGTAGGTACACTGCAATGACCGAAGGTCACGGCCCTAGACATCCACGGGTCTTGGGCGCTGTAAGGCCCTCAGCTGGTCCAGGGCAACGTCCTGGTAGGGGACCAGGGGTAGGGCCCTCGGGAGCACCTGAAATATTACCACTTTTTAGGCCTTATGATGGCTTAAGATTCACTTCCTCTAATAGAAAAACACACAATAATGATAATAGTAGAACACAAAAGACACAGTACGTTAAAGCTCCTGAATGCCTGTTGTATCGACAAAACATGAAGCTGGCAAAGCATTCTCGTATGCAAACCACGTAAATATGGGAAGATGGCATATTTCTTTTTAACCATAGACACTCAAACCCCATATTAAATTCCTAATACGAACATAGGTCTATAACGTAACTCAACTAACAACAGCGACATTCCAAAACTTTTACTAGCTACGACTTTTGAATCAGAGTCAGTAAACTTTCCGAAATGCATTAAACGAATCGGCTTACTTTCCACAGAGTCCTTTGCAATATAACCTCAAATCTGACCCTAACTCCAATGAAAACCCTTACCCGCTCTTGAAAAATACGTGAAACATGGCACTAAAAGCTGGGACCGGGGACTGCTAAAACCCAACAAAATGTTTTGGCGCATGATAAATATCAATATCGCGAGTCTAGTTAGCGCTCAGCAGCAAGTCAGGTGAGGAAAAACAAAATGACCTTTGATTCTTCTTCGAGAAAAGATTCTTCTTCGAGGTTTATTTCTGTAGCAGCTTTACTTGCAATTCTCACTTGAAATACCAGAACTGCTGAAAACCATAAATGGTAAGATAAAACATAAATAACCTAACTGAGCTGCGGTGTACAAGCATTTAGGCCCAGGCCTATTTAGGCTTATCTCTTATCTACTACGCTCCGCTCGCAAAAGTTTGGAAACCTTTTGAATTTTAGGCCTAGCTTGAAAATCTTTCATTTCAAAACACAATACAATTTTGTACTTCTTTTTGTTACTTCCTAAACCATTTGAGCTTGATTATATATCAAATTATTTTAAATTTCACAAGAAATACGAAACTGAATCTTAAGGAAAAGAATGTTTTTCATCAAAACTTGCTGTGTAGTCAGGCTCCAAGGAAATCTTATGAGAGGATAGAGTAGCTTGCAAAATATTACGATAAATATGGGATTTCTAGTGAAAAATTAGCAAATTCAAATCAATATAACCAATGAAAAAATAAAACAATTACGAGCTGTCGGAGTTGACTAAGTCCAACTTTTACTTTGCATAGTGAAAACGGCACTTTCGCTTCGATTTGAACCTCGAAAACAACTTTAGTAGATGCTTTTCTAGCCTAAGAATACGTATATCGGCTTTAAACTAACAAATTTGCATCAATTTTCATGTCAATCTTGATTGCCCTGTGTGGTACATATTGGACGTGAGCGGAACACGCTCTCTCCCGATTTCGTGAAAACGACTAAGTCCAAACCAAGTGATAGTGATAACTACTCCAAAAAATCAACCAATGTGTAATAGTTCATTCTATCAATTTTGATGTAATTCGTCAATTTAACATACTAAAAACTTATGGTTGAAAAATATTTTTTTTCCAAAAAATGACTAAGTCCAACTTGCACTTTGCATAGTGAAAACGGCACTTTCGCTTCGATTTGAACCTCGAAAACAACTTTAGTAGATGCTTTTCTAGCCTAAGAATACGTCTATCGGCTTTAAACTAACAAATTTGCATCAATTTTCATGTTAATCCCGATTGCCCTGTGTGGTACATTTTGGACGTGAGCGGAACCCAGGCCACCTGTGGAACCTCATATCGGCCCACTATGGCTGGAATTCTTGATTAATATTTGAAGCAGGTTGTGGGCATTTGCACCATGAAAACTGATTCTCTTGGTATTTCTTCAAAAATATGTTCTTATGACATTTTTAGATTTTAGATAGAGCTTTGTTAGAGATTTCCCAAAAAGGGGAGAAGATCGTGAATTTTACCATAAAATTCTGCTTTACAAAAAAAAATACTTCCTAGCTTGATTAGACAAAATAACAAATGTAAATAAACTCTCCATAGATTAAGCAAATAATCTTTACAAGAGTAATTAAGAAGGAAGGATAACGATCATATCAAAAAGGTCTGCTTACAAAACCCAGTAGTAATTTTGATAATTTTGGAAGCTTTTTTTGCTTTCATAGTCACTAGATAAAACATGAAAGTTTTGCATCAACTGGTGAAGTTTTGAAACTATGACAATGATTCTTGAATGCATTAAAAATCTTGCTACGACTGGATGAAATTTTCACATGATTCCACCACTGGTTGAGTGAAAATTTATTGTTTTATCTCTATCAGGGTTTTGGATTGGCAACTGGCCAGCCATTTTGGTCTCCCTTTCTTTCAAACTTTTGCAAAGAGAGAGTACCTATAACCAGGCCATAGTTTGACCAGTTACACTCTTCCTTTTATAGGAACAAGTCTTTAAGATCAAGAGCCTCAAATTTAGATTCTAAGAAAATTCTAGGACCAAGCTAAGGATTGTCATTTTAGTTCAATATCAGAATTTTGAGAAATAACAATGTAGACTGAGAAATGAATAGAAAAAAATAGATTTAGAAGCGTTGTCTAAGATGGACAGGTCTGGAGTTAAAATTTGCAACAATCAACACAACTTAGCAAAACTAGGCTAGAAAATGTTGTTAAAAACAAAGTAGGAAAATTACAAGCTGAAAATAGAGCTACATTTAAATGGATTGCAATCGTTTCAAATTTATTTCAATTTTGAAAGATGATAAAAGCAGATGGTCTCACGACTGGTATCAGGAATATTTGGTTATTATAAATCCAGACCTGAAAAAAAGAGTCGGTTGGTTGACAAATTTGACTGTTCGTCCTAGGCAGTTTCCTTGGAGTTCTTCTGTACTCAGATAAGCCGCTGAAACAAAGAATCTTCTATGACAAAATATTAAGTAACACTCAACTTTAATAAAAAAGAAATTTAGCCTTTCTACTGTTTGATAGATTTTCTTTGTTATGGTCATTGAAATCTACAAAATCTACTAAATTGATAAATCAATCACACAAAGCAAATTTATAAAAGTAGCTTTCACCTCCAGGCTCTCATGGAATCGTTTTAGTTGTGCATACGCCTCTGTCTTTTTTTGTGGCCTACTCTAAATTTCAGGATATTTCCATTCTTGATTGGGTCAGTCAGTTCCCACTAACTGGACATATTTGTGATACCCTCCTAACAAGCCCAGCTTGCTTTCTTCTCGGATTTTCATATCTCTATTTAATAATAGTCATTCATGATAATTTTCTGATTTATATTCAAGGTTGATTGACAGGGACCCCATCAGCAGATAATGTCACCAGCAGCTGATGAAAACCAAGGAGATGGCAGTTACAGCCAGATTAATGAAAAAACTCCAATTATCAACAAACCTGCAACTAAGGGAGATACTGTATGCTGCCCCAGACTTGTCATTTATGCATTAACATTCTTTGCCGCCCTTGGTGGTTTTTTATTCGGCTATGACACTGGTGTAATTTCAGGTGCCCTTCTACCTCTTAAACGCGAGTTTCAATTGAATGAACTATGGAGGGAGCTTGTGGTTAGTGTGACTGTCGGAGCGGCTATCTTGGGTGCAGTGAGTGCAGGCTGGTTTAGCGATAAGTTTGGAAGAAGATCAGTGTTGATCGTATCGTCGTGTATATTTGCAGCAGGGTCTGCAATAATGGCTGCTGCAAAAAGCAAGGCGATTTTGTTACTAGGAAGAGCTACAGTGGGGTTGGCTATTGGTAAGAATTTGTAATTATCACTCTATTTCAAATGAAATAGCCTTAAATGACCGTTATGGAAAAAACCTTATAACTCTATTGATCTTTTAATGCAATCTATGTTATTGTCTTATTTTTCTTACACATACAAAGTATCCCTGTTTTGCTTCTTTGCTCTCCTTATCAATAGAATTAATTCTAGAATAATTAGCTTTTTTGACAACAGTGCCCTTTGAAGAGCCATTTTGTTTTGCATTATTTGCAGAAAGTTTGCTCTAAAAAATTTGGCAAGTGTAAATTAAACTTTGAATTCACAAGCAGAATTGGCAGCAAAGAAATTCATAGTGATAAATTTGCTTTGTGTTAAATTTGTCTTGTGTAAATCAGGCTTAATAGGCCAAATATACTTACATATTTACTGACTATTGGTAACAACCAAAGACTGTAAAACGATAAAAACAATGAAGCAAAAATTTAGATATTGGAATTTTTAAAGAAATGATAGAGGTGTCAGCTACTGAGGTATCTTGTACTCTATTTTTTGAGTGAGTTAGTTTAGGTTTGATGCTATCCTGTGGAAGGCCACTAAAGTCCTTATTCCCAGAAGGCTCATGGTAGCATGGGCTACATCACGTCATAATTGAGGTCCTAAGCAACTTTCCAATTTCCAGGTTATGCTTCTTGCACGGTTCCTGTTTATGTAGCCGAGGCTGCCCCGCCAAGTATAAGAGGAACACTTGTCACCATTAATCAGTTGTTTATCACATTTGGTCAGGTTTTTGCATCTGTCATTGATGGCCTTTTCAGCAGAAATAAAACAGATGGCTGGAGGTATTCAAATTTTTAACTATCTTACTTCATTGTCTGTCAATCCATCTCTATTTAAACAAACTTTAGTATAGGGCCTATTCGCGTGCAGTATTATACACCTTATGCACGTGAATCTAGAGGTTATCCAGATGGGCTTAAGATGCTATCACTGCAAGTATGTCATTCTTAGCATGGAGTGATTCAGCTTCACGTATCCGAGTGAGTGATTTTGTAAAAGAAATTCTTACAGGCGCAAAGAGCGAAAAATGTTAGGTATTTTTGCAAAAGTTTAGCTAAAGCCATTGGAAATCAGAGACATGGATGTGTCCATGACTGCTTTTCATGATCAGTACACTCTAGAAATTATAGTTTTGTTTTTACAGATAGAAAATATCGAGTCTATTATATAATTGTCTTCAATATAAAGACATAGATAGGCAGGGAATTCCATGTAAGTGACTGAATTTTTGCCTAACCTCAACTTTTATTTCGGATTTCTACTAAATCGACCCTGCAGATTTCAAATCAAAGATGGGTCACTTTCGATTTTGACAGGAAGTGTCTCAATTTGATGACGTCATAAAACAACGAATTTCTCCATTCTACCTGCGATTTCTCGGTTTACTTACACCTATTTTCGAAAATACTTGCATATTCAGATTCAGCACAACGTGGGCTATCGACTGATATACATTTTATCAATATTTACCGATGTTGCTATTTTTAGAAATGACGTCATAATGGCCTAAAATAATGTTTTGCTTTGATTTTACTAACTTTTTGGTAGCAACATGGGTTTTTCTGATACAGAAATGCATTTCTTCGTGTGTGGACGTCAAATATTCCTTTTTGGGGCAATTTCCAGCTATTTTCTCTTATTTTCAAAGTGGGACTTGTTGTATTCATAAGACTGTCACGCTCAGCGCTAATTTTGGTCTCAGGAAACCTCCCCAACTGTTCCCTAATCATGAAGATGACGATAAATGTGATCTGGAACTTTGCTTGAAGAGAGACATTGTGTGGGCACTTTTTGACGGTCTTCCAGGACAAGCTGAAGAAACAGATTTGATTGGTTCATGAGCGATTTTCAATGAAGCAGTAACGGAGCTAAATACGAGATAGTTTCTTTTAGAGTACATGCCAGTTATCCCAGAACCACCAGAATACCTGGTGTGCAAAGTAGGTAGTATTTGCATATTTACCGATACTTGCATATTTAGATTCAGCACAGCGTGGGCTATCGAAATGACGTCATAAATGGCCTAAAACGATGTTTTGCTTTGATTTTACTTATTTTTTGTTACTATCATGGTTTACTTCTTATACAGAAATGTATTCCTTCGTGTGAAGGCATTGTTAAAACTTGTTTTAGGTGACTGGGTCTATCTTGGTGTCAAACACGTAGTAGTAAGAAAAAAATTCTTATTTTTCTAAATCCACCATACCAATGCGTATATACAAGTAGGTTTAAGATATCAAGTGAAACTCGCCGCTTTCCAAATCGCTATCACTGCTTGAGGAGTCACCAAGTATTCATTATCAAACTACTTGCTCTCTGCAAATATCTCAAAGTCGGGTCCTTTCTCACTTACTGAATATTCTATAATACGCACACGGGTGCTTGTTGCTGCTCTTGTTTCCGCGTTCGTCGCCGTTTCGGAGCGGGAGTGGCTTGTTGTCTCGCTTCTTCATTTCCAGATTTTTTCACCTAAACTATAATGTATCTGTAAGGTATGATACAAATGAATTTTTAAAAGATGTCGAATAGGAGTGATTGAATTGACACAAAGTGAACCAAACAGGCTCTACCAAACTTTTCTCGACGTCAATAGTCCAACCGTTATCCTCGAGAGATATGGATTGAAATTGAACAGAAATTTCTGCGAACCTCAACCAATGATAGACTTGGTAATAGACACGTATGATTATGCTTGCCGCATTGAGTCGCGATCTGGAGGCAATGATTGCGATGATTTAATTTTTAAAACTTTGTACAAGCGAGCTCTTGTGTCAACATACGGCTCATCTTTCCTCCCAGAATACATGACAGTTTGGACGAACACCATCACATCCTTGATACTCTCCATACTCAACTAACTCTTTGGACTGTCCCAATGAACTTAATAGATCTAGTGAATCTTGATGTTTCATTAACTTCTTCAGAATCTTGACCTTTCCGACACAATGAAGAAGGAGGTGGTGTCACACCCCGAGATTGCGTGAATATGAGTCAAAACGATGCTTCAAAACATTTTAAACCCAAGAATTCATTCACTTTTCCAATGTCGACATATTTCTCGTGATCTATTTTCATAAACCACTTTGACGATGGTTCGACAATGGCATAAGCATGCACAAGTATAACTAGGACATCTGCGTCCTTGACAACTACCACTACGACTGTATCCTTTTCACATGCCTGTAAAACAAGTCTAGAGTCGGCTTCTTCATGGTTGCATTCGATGGACCCTGAAACACCATCATAAGTTATTTCCCTTACTTTTTCCTGCTCAGTGAAAACCAATGGCAATTTTAATTGTTACCTACCTTCTTCACTTCCAAAAAAATTTGCTAGCTAATCGTGTCAAGTGCTTTTTATTCTCAACACGATTGAAGAAGCTTGACCATGAATTGCCTTGGAGCATTTTTAGGTTGATCGCCTGTATGTAGGTACTCTGTGCTGTATTACCTCTTTTCAGCCTTGTCTCAAGCGCTTTTATATCTTGCTTCAAGACAGTCATCACTTTGGGAACTTTCTTTTCGTTCTTTAAACCTGTCAGTAGCATTACTTTATTGATCAACTGAAAAAAATCTACAGTTCCTTTTACAAGTCTTTCATCTGCGAGCTGCAAATACTTGTAATTTCCTATTGAAGGTGCATTTAGCAAACCTTTAGCGATTTTTTTGTCAATTTCTGACCCAGTCGTTAGGTGCCTGGCTGGACCATCTGCAAATGGATCTATTTCATAGCTTGCGAGTTTATCTTTGAGTGCATTAACATGGGCAACATGCATCTTCTTTCCAGATAGTGTTTGTTCCTTGTGAACGGAGGATGTGGACCTTTTGATCTTTTCCCTCAATGCTAACTGTAATTTAGCGTGTGTATGTGGGTCGTTTTAATCCAAGTATTGGTGTTGCTCGGATCGGTGTTAAATCCAGCTCTAAAAGGACCAGCGTTTCTTTTTGTTTCTCTGTTAGATACTTCTGTTATCATATCCTCGTGAATGTTTGAGAATTGTACACCGGAAAAACTACCTCCGAATCCTCTGATCTTTAAATCTAAAAAAGCTGGATCATTATTTTCTCCAAATCCCGTAAATATATATGCTGGAAAGACATGTATCGTGCATAATTGATATGATCAATTACGAAGCACTGTTTCAACATTTTACCGTCCTGCTTAATGTCGTTCCAAATCGCTCTCACAGACAGCAGAAACTAGAGCCAGCAAAGTTGAAACATCTTTTAGATATGCCACCGTCATTTGGCACTCTGTTCCTTCCCCACTACGAATAATCTTTCTGTACAAAGATTGAACTCTTTATCTTCAAGGATCATGTTTACTCTCTCTGGATTGGGTTCTGACCTCAGTTTCTGTAGCAGCATCTCTTCGTAATTTGTAGTTACATTTTGAGCACGAAATTGAGCTAAGGCATTGAAGGTCTCCTTGTAGAGTGTCATGTTGCGGTAGTAATGCCCTCCTTCCGCTGCCTTTCTACAGATCCTGCAGCAATCTTCCCAGCGTCTCACCCATAAAGATTTGTAGCCTTTGCATGCATGCCGTTTATACATTATTCTTTGCCTCACTCTCAGCTGGTGAAATCATCCCATCAGAATAACAACTTTTTGATACACCTCTGGATGTTTCCTTAAATTATGTGCAAGGCGAGCGCACACCTGTTCGTCTGCATACGCAAAGACATGACCGATTTCCAACTCCTTCATCAGATCCAGCAACTTGCCAAGGAAGGCTTTGCACACCAGGTATTCTGGTGGTTCTGGGATAACTGGCATGTACTCTAAAAGAAACTATCTCGTATTTAGCTCCGTTACTGCTTCATTGAAAATCGCTCATGAACCAATCAAATCTGTTTCTTCAGCTTGTCCTGGAAGACCGTCAAAAAGTGCCCACACAATGTCTCTCTTCAAGCAAAGTTCCAGATCACATTTATCGTCATCTTCATGATTAGGGAACAGTTGGGGAGGTTTCCTGAGACCAAAATTAGCGCTGAGCGTGACAGTCTTATGAATACAACAAGTCCCACTTTGAAAATAAGAGAAAATAGCTGGAAATTGCCCCAAAAAGGAATATTTGACGTCCACACACGAAGAAATGCATTTCTGTATCAGAAAAACCCATGTTGCTACCAAAAAGTTAGTAAAATCAAAGCAAAACATTATTTTAGGCCATTATGACGTCATTTCTAAAAATAGCAACATCGGTAAATATTGATAAAATGTATATCAGTCGATAGCCCACGTTGTGCTGAATCTGAATATGCAAGTATTTTCGAAAATAGGTGTAAGTAAACCGAGAAATCGCAGGTAGAATGGAGAAATTCGTTGTTTTATGACGTCATCAAATTGAGACACTTCCGGTCAAAATCGAAAGCGACCCATCTTGGATTTGAAATCTGCAGGGTCGATTTAGTAGAAATCCGAAATAAAAGTTGAGGTTAGGCAAAAATTCAGTCACTTACATGGAATTCCCTGCCTATAGATAGAAAAACGAAAAGTGAGCGAAATTTTGAGTTTGAATTTTCAAGAATGTAAGAGATGTTAATCTTAGAGTTAGGATAGAAAAGGTAGGACAAATTTATCCTCATTTGTCAAAAAATTCAGCCATGGCAGTCTTCAAATATGCTCCTATAGATGCTTCCCTGCGTAGAATGGTAGCAATATGGCTGAACGAAACGTTTTTTAACAGTTTTCCGTTTTTCAACTTAGTCGCACCATAAGATATTTTCGACAAACTGGGCGTTCGCCCCCTGCCCCCAGCCATTACGCCCTGATCTATATTCCTGCTTTGTCCATACGAAACAATAAGTTTCTTTGTTTTCATCAAAGATGAATGACCAAGTCCCTTATCAAGATATAGAACAGTCTTCCATCGTTACATAACAGAGGATAGCAAGGAAAATTAGAGACATAACGAAATAAATACTGTGCTCTGTCTGACACTCAACATAGTAGTACTGTGATGGGTGCTAGGTGCAAAAACTGAGTTACTTATTTTATTTGTTTATGTTTCCAATTTCTCTTGGCACTATCAAGATAACTACTGTTCAGAATCTTGTTCCACTGAAGTGAATTCTCTCGACAGACGTATTGGAGGAATCAACATCGAAGCAAATGGTTGGCTACAAATGTTTGACTCTTGAAACACCCCAGTCTCAATGTCACAGTCACCAGCTTTTAAGCGATAATTCATTCTTTTAAGTGAGATAATCTAAAAGCTTGAGAAGAAGAAGGATTTGGAAAATCATTCGTTAGAATTTGTGAGAATGAAAATGACCCGAGTAGGACACGAATCAACGACCTCTAGAATGTTTTTCTAGTGCACTACTACTGCGCAATCAGGGCTTCGAGAAACCCAGGCCATTTCATTCACACAAATTGTTGCACCACCACTCACCAAATGTAGATGCGAACCTATTCGGGCTCTTTAACAAATACACTAGACCTGCTGAAGGGTGACGACTTTCTCACTCCAGGAGGATCATCGCAGTCCTACCACTGAATAGAGTGCGAATCTAGAGTCCTGCTCGGGTCATTTTCATTCTCACGAACTATCTCGATTAATGATTTGAAAAACTCATTTCAGGTATATGTTAGGAATCGCCGGTATTCCAGCATTCTTGATGCTAGTGGGTATGCTGTTCATGCCTGAAAGTCCCAGATGGCTGGTCAGCAAAGGTAATTCGTGTTAGATTTCAAAACATTCTCACAACGGCATGGACAATACTGTTTGCCGAATTGATTCTCTCTACCTGAGTCTGAGATTTTTCAACTCAAGGATTGTTCATTATCATACATTCCTTCTTGGTTACTGGTTGAAATTTTGGTGGCTATCTTTGCATTTTTTCCAGTTTCTAGGGTTATAGTAATTTTGAGGAGAAGCAGGATTTGGAAAATCAATCGATATGATTTGTGAGAATGAAAATGACCCGAGTAGGACTCGAACCCACGACCTCTAGATTTGTACTCTAGAACGCTACCACTGCGCACAGGGGTTTCGAGAAACTCAGGCCATTCCATTCACACAAATTGTTACACCACCACTCACCAAATACAGAGACGAACCTATCCGGGCTCTTTGACACTACACTGGACCTGCCGAAGGGCGACGACTTTCTCACACCAGGGAGACCATCGCAGTCCCATCACTGGATAGAGTTGCAGGAAGTAAACTTGAGGAGAAGCAGGATTTGGAAAATCAATCGAGATAATTTGTGAGAATGAAAATGACCCGAGTAGGACTCGAACCTGGTGTGAGAAAGTCGTCAATAAGGATATGTAAGGAACTGCAGCCATAATTTAGCTATATTTTCTCATTTATGATTATTTGTACCCTAATCAATGTTATGGTTTTTTTTTAAATGTAGCCAGCATTGAAATATGTTTGCGATTCCCTTGGGGTGATTTGATGAGGAAATAATCCCTATTGTATAAGAAGCTCAACTGCCTGATTTGATTATCTGAGTTTCTTGAATGAAGTGACTTACTGTATTTTGAGTAGTGTTAAAGTTTTATATTGTTTTGTTCTCAGGTAGATTAGAAGAAGCTGAGAAAATGTTGAAGAAGTTAAGAACTGAAAAGGAGGTGAATCGAGAACTGGATGGAATTGTTGATTCTTGGTCTGCTGATGCATCCGAATGTAAGTTTTGAATTGGTTATGATTTTCTTCAATTTTCAACACATTATGGGCATGATCATCGTCTGAAAATTTGCTACAGTAAGTCCCAGCATATAAGAAATGGGTATATAAGAAACTGCAGCCTACAACCTCAAACCAGGTCCGTAGCCAGTAATTTAGAGCTGGGTTGGTGCAATTTCGAAATCAGTAAAAACATCTTTGGTGAGATAGGGGTAATGCTAAACGAAAAATACCGATATGGACACTGTAAGGACAACAACTTCCAGATTTTTGGCCCATTCATATTTCAATCGGGATTATGCTAATTTTCACACTTATTTTCATCAATATCTTCTTCTGTTTCAATTATATTCTAAAGAGTACAACACTGGGCAATCAGAAAATCGGTCTGCCTTAACATTTGCTCTATTATAATTATTTTTGCTATTATGAATACTGTTGCCACATTAGTTGTTGATTGTTATATGACCTTCCCCTCCGTTTACCTAGGTATTGACACTAACATGTGCTACTCTGACGAGAGTCAGACAAAACTTTGATCTATACAATGTCTAGCTATATTTCTATACTTTTTAATATTCTCATGCGTTCTTTGATCTTTTATTGGTCGATGATTAAAGCAACTTGCTTCTATAGAATCGTAATAAACCAATTTTCTTCTAATGAAGCAGCTGGCAATGGATTTGGTGTACTTTGGAGAATGTTGAAAACATCGTACACAAGGCGGGCACTTATTGTAGGATGCGGATTACAAGCCTTTCAGCAACTATGTGGAATCAACACTGTTATGTAGGTCTTCTTTTATCTTCTTCAATCGAAATGCAACCTTCTACTTTTTAATAGGGTTCTTTTTAATGTTGAAGAAATATCAACTTTCAAAGATCCAAATTAGATAGAAAGAAATCTAATTTTCAAAAATAAGCTGACCTAGAGTACTTTTTGGTTTATCATGCAAGGAAACCTTGGTTTCATAAGACACATTTCTGAAAAAAACCCTATATCGATTGCAAGTTACTTATTCTTTTTATATAATATAAAAACTTACAATATTAAATACAATGCACACACAAATACATTACAAGACGTTACCCTGGGAAGCAAGGGTCCATGACTATCCCAGGGCCATTACATTAATACCGAACTTTAACTACATCATGATACTAATTTTGCGACATATACTTTACATAAAATTAACATACAAATACAGCAAAAGAAACAATTGAGAAAAAGAAATCGATAAATACGTCTCAAGAATCTATGGTTTTCGAAGTTACTTATTGAGCAGCTGCCTATAAAAAACTTTGTGTCGCTGTTATTCATTATTGAAAAAGTGACTGCATGCATGTTTTAGCTCCTTGTTTTAATCTGCGCTGTGAATACAACCCATATAGATTGATGTTTTCTTGTAAACGTTCGTCCAAGTAAAGACGTTAATTCTTAGAATTTCCTAAGATTTTCGCACAAATTATCAGAAATTTCCTATAAATCCGTTCAAAATCTTGAAAACTCCAATTTTTTCACCAACAGCTTTGTTAATAAGTTTTAATTCCTATATTAAAGAGCGCGTGAGGTGGATTTTACTGTCAATTCAAATCTATATTTAGTAAGTTATGGGAGAAGATATAGCTGTTACTTACTCAGTACTGTTAGATTCCCTAAGGGCGTTTAAATGAGATATTTCAAACTAGTTTGTGAATTTAGGTGAAACAGGATCAGTAAAATCTCATAGATTGTTTTCACGTGTTCTCAAAGGGGAAGAAGCAAGTTCAATTCAAGTCGGCTTGAAGTCATTTTGAGAAAAGGCCCACCAAAGCAAAGATTCTCAAAGCTTCAGACTCTTTATATTCGCCAGCTTAAGTAATCCATGTTTTCGTTTCACTATGTCCCGATATTTCCGGCTATGCTGAAGTTCTGTACCATCCAAAGACAATTATACATCCTTATAAAATATTCAAAATGAGTATCATTAACACTCATGATAGATACATGTATAATTTGGAGAAAAGTGACAACAGAAAAAACTCTGCATCACTTCATGCGCACCTATCTTTATGAGTTGGCAACGACGAAATGGTTTGCAGAGATGAAGAGCTCTCTCTTGACTCTTCTATAACGTACTTCTATAACGCAGTGTCTTTGGAAAGCCGAAAAACATACTTCATGATCATAGGCGGTATTAGGGACTGTAGGGCGCTGGCGCTAAGCACCTTGATTTGACCGTTGATATTTCTACGCCATATTTTGCATTTTGCAGGGCCCTTTTTATCTAAATGAAGAGTGTGGCCTAGGGCCATGGTCCCCATCTAGAATCTCCACTGCTCATGATGGATTAATCAATATCTTTCCTTGCTAGGTATTACAGTGCTACAATCATATCCCTGGCTGGTGTGAAAGACGAAGAGACAGCCATCTGGCTAGCTGCTGTCGTAGCCGCGGGTAACTTCGTCTTTACATTAATCACTCTCTTCCTTGTTGAAAAAGCCGGCCGCCTGAAACTGACCCTGGGCAGTCTATTTGGCGTCATTCTTGCGCTATGTCTTCTTGCCAGTACGTTCATCCTCATCAAGTCAGAGTCCCCACGCTCTGTTCGCAATATTGCTAACGACACATGTGGTGCCTATGGCAGCTGTTACGCATGCGTGAAGCAGTCTAGTTGCGGATTCTGTTATTCAGTCGCTGATTCGAAATATTTCAACGGGTCTTGTCAGTCCGACAAATCGTCTACAGTCAGACCAAAAAGCTGCATGGATACACACTGGACACCAGATGTCTGCCCGACATCGTATGCATGGCTGGCCGTGTTGTCCATGATTTTCTACTTGGCTATGTTTGCTCCTGGCATGGGCCCTATGCCGTGGGCTATTAATGCAGAGATATACCCTCTATGGGCAAGAAGTGTTGGGAACTCATGCTCGACTGCTACTAACTGGTTCTTCAATCTCATAATTTCAATTACGTTTCTGCATCTGGTTAGCTGGATAACGGAGCAAGGAGCTTTCTTTTTATACGCAGTTATAGCTGGTATTGGGTGGGTGTTTTTGTATCTTTTACTGCCTGAGACCAGGGGTAAAAAATTGGAAGAAGTTGAGAACTTATTTAAAGGACCTTTGATAGTGCGTTTTCGCAAGGACGCTGGATGAACTCGTTATTAAAATGCTATCCAATATTCAGGGTATAATTTTTGCTTAAAAGAGCTATCCATTGATGATCATACTGTGCTGAAAAATGAAAATAGGCCTAAGCCACACGATCGAAATCGGTTCACTCGGTTTACCATGAAAATCAGTTCACCATGAAAATCGGTTCACTCGGATTTTCACTGAAGATATGGGTTCCAGCCACACTGCCATGTACCTCCCTCCCTCGCAGTGGCCATATCATCTTCTCTATTCCAGCAACCATGGGTAAAATGTGAGGCGAGAGGATATGACTGCCTAACTATCTACCTATCCGAATGTACCTTGAAACTAATTCCTAAGCAATTCACACTCTGCGAAGGAGATCGGCTTTTTACGTATCCAAAGACTTATTCCTCTGAACAAAATGCTACAGTGGGGACAAGTATACTGCGTGCATGAAATAAACGTATAATCTTTAAAGGCCTATGTAAATTTCAGTATAAAGACAATTGCAAAGATTAAAGTTGTTATATTAAGAACTATCAGGGTCAAATAAGTCGTGAATATTGACCAGATCTGGGATTTTCCAAAGAATCTATCAAGGAAATCAAACTAATAATTGAGTTTGTAGGCAAATGTTATATCTAAGATATATCCCGCAAATCAGATCATACCAATAATCAGGGCTCAAATGTATAGTCACGTAAAACATGGCCTAGAAACGAGCAAAGTATTGCAAAAACTTCATTACCAGGTCTCGCTCGGGTACCAGATTTGTTCGATCTAGAGTGTGTCGATTAATAATACATGCAAAAGATTATTGTTGAAAATTTTTAGAAGCAAATTTTGTATTTGTTAGAGTATTTTTTTAATAAATCCTGTTATCATTTCAATATGAAATATTGATCAAGCCATGGTCGAGCCCTTTCTGAATATGTCGTTTCTATTTACGCGTAGGCTTTTCAAAGTTAACTGGTTAACACAATATTTTAGTTTTTTTGATGATTAGGAGAATGTTAAAGGCTTGACATTAGTGCTTTCCTCGCACAAACATCATCAATAATAAACGAGGAGATTATGACGAGGGGATTATGACGAGGGGATTATGACGAGGGGATTATGACAATAGGATAGACGGTAACAGATGGTTTGTGAGATAATACACGATTATAGACAATAAGACGACAGCCTATACCTACATTCTGTGTGATTTAAACATTCTGTCTAAAGTCTATCATCTTTAAAAGATCTGCCAGCTATTGTAGACGACTCTACAAAATATGACCGAAATTATTTGACATGATTAACTATGAAAATATTTCGCTTAGCCATGTACCTATGGCTAATAAAGCCTAAGCCTGCATTATCAAATTTTTACCTAATAATGAAATATAAGAGACATTGCACAGAATTACTTGTGGTTTTCATGAAAAATTGCTAACGTTCTAACTCACTCGTAGCAACGGTCAAGAGTTTGTGCTGCAGTCGCTCGATTTGTTAGCAATGCGTTAAACTAGAGTCTAACATGGAGGTTTTATCCGCATATAAGAGGAATAATAGAATTGCAAGTATCTCCTCATACAAGTTTTTCTTTTGTATGCTGTTGCTAGAAGACTGAAAAATTCAGAATAAACCAGATCAAGCTCTAGCTTTTTTAAATTCCTTATAGCTTTTTCTAGCTTGTTCTAACGTTCTCTAGCTGGTTGTTGCTTCTTCTAGCTTACATAGGCTAGTTCTAACTTATTTAAGCTTATCTGGCTTGCTCGGACAGTTTCTGGCTTGTCCTAGCTTGTCCTAGCCTGTTCTGTCTTTAAGCTACGAATATATTTGTTTGAAAATAGCAGAGAAAACACATTGATAATAGCTAGCTATTATTTATGATATTTCAAATATCTTCATTAACAACGAAATTATCATATATTATATCCATTACGGAATCCATTTTTAATAAGATTCTTTAACTTATAATCTAGAGAGAAACGGAAGAAATAAATAAATTGTTCCAACAATCATTTCGAAGAAATTCTAAATCTTGCAATCTACCACACATGTTCGTGTTATACATATTCGGATTCATCCTGGGATTCGTCGCGTTGACTGCAGTACGAGTTGCAGAAATGCTTGGAATTCACGCAGATTTCGAATTCCGACTCTGTATTCAAATCAGGGTGTTGGATGCATTGTTGAAAGTGCTTCCAGCAATTGCCCCTACACAAGCCTCGCTTCCACAATGAGTAGCTTCTCTTCCAAGGTTTTGTGTCGGTCTCTTCCATTGAGATCAAAACGATCACCAAAACCACTGCGAATGCAACTGACAATTTTTCCACCATTTTCAAGCTGTTTGAGAAAGAAATTTTCATATTTCATAATTTCACAAGTAATACTTGTTTGCATAAAAGGTATCCTTAACTGCTGGAGAATGTTTCCTATCCTTTTATAAGCTTGTTCCCTCCACCCCTGCTGGTTTATGGAAGTCTGCGTCGTTTTCAATTTGTCAGCATTCTGCTATTCGAATGCTGGCAAAAAATCAAGCCTTGTTTGATAGTTTGGCTGGGGCTTTACCCAATGCCCAAAATCTTACTCAAATTCCCCTAAAGTTTAAAGGAAATCTATCTTCATACAACTTATCTTCTACAACAATTTTCAATTTATTTCTTGGCATAGACATGTGTATAAGAATAAAATAAAATCTTGCAGAAAACGTTCAAGTTAGTATAAAGTTACTACAAAAGTACCACCAGAAACCTCCCATCTAGATAAATTGTTGTCATACTTTGCTTGGAAAAATAGCTAAGATTGGTATAGTCTATCTGATGAGCGTGCAAGCACGAAACTCGGAGTAACGTTGAGCATGTATCTTTGCTTAGGCCTCGTTCACATTGCTCCGTATTTGTTTGTCTCCGTATTTGAAGACGAAAAACACTATTTGTTCACACTGCTCCGTTTTCAAGCGAATACGCTATGAATACGATGAGGTATTCACACTGTTCCGGGCAAATACGATGCCCATAATCCCATTTCCAGACAAATATTTCCATTGAAAGAATACCGTCGTATTCAAATATCTCCGTAGTTGTTGTTCACACTGAAAACGGAGCGTATTCAATGCGCACCGAATTCGAAAGTATGCGTATTTGTTTGCATATTCGAACAGCTCTGTATTTGAAGCGTATCAGTGTGAACGCAAGGCCGAAACGAATAGGGTTTGCTCCGTTTTCATTCAAATAGGGAGTACTGTGAACCTTGGCTTTAGTGCAAAGCTACCGCATCATTGCTCTATACTCATGAACATCAAGCGATGCTGTTAGAAAAAGGGTACTAAACTTGAGTTAAATAGATATCATATGTATTGCTAAACTTTTTATTCTTACCTTTACAACCAATAAAAGATTCGCTTCTCTTTTTGCTCCGTTGCGAATTTGCCCGTCTTGTCACGTATGTTGAATAGCTTCAGTCTTTTATGAGCAGATAGACGCCGTGCTACCTATTTTATAAACCAAGTTACGGATATGAATCGGCGAATAATGGACATCCGTTTCCATTCTCTAAGCGTGATTATAAGGTATATCAACACCCTTTTTTATCAGGAAACTCTGGCGTAGTCTCTTCTAACAAGACGTGTGAGAGTGATAGAAAAAGTGAATGCTATAGCTTATAAAATATTACACGTGCGAACTTCATTAAGTTTTGGATATTGGTTAGGTGCTCATAAACCGAATAGTATGGTAGATCTGTTTATTCCATATAAAAAACGTACACTGCATCTGCCATGTACAGATATAGATTCATTTTGATTCGTTCGTTCGATGTTTTGGTGTCACGTGTTCAGCTAATCTATGCATGAATTCATAATGAGGCTCTGCAGCTGCATTTCGATTATTGGCTTCCGAATTTTATTTTCAAGTTTTAGCGAAACTCGCAGCCACTCTGCCGCTCAAATTGAATTTCATTTCATTACCAAGCGTAAGCATATACCATCCGTTTTATTAGAATTCTGTTTCCGTTCAATATTATTGTTAGATGTTAACGTAAGGGTTTTGAACTCATGGGAGCGGGTACAGGGACATACTTTCTAGGGGGAGGGGGGGCAAAGATTGAAGGTTTTGCGACAAAATCGAGGAATTTCCGACAGAGTTTACTGAATATTCATAGAGTGAATCTAGAGGTTCTCCGGATGGGCTTGAAATGTTATCACTGCTAGTTTGTACATTCGTAAAGTCATAACATAATTCAAAACAAAATAAGTGATTTGCTTCACGGATCTGAGTGGGCGATCTTGTTGAAGAAATGCTGAACGGAGCGTATAGTGAGCGTGCTGAAGTGAACGCATAGTATTGTTTTTGACTGTCTTCAGCTGATCAGCAGCCAGAAGTACATTCTAGAAATTAAAGATTTACGAATAGAAAAGATTGAATCGATCAGATATCAAACTGTCTTCAATCCATACAAATGATATAGAAAAACTGAAAGCGAGCGTAGCGAGCCAAATCTTTGAGTTTACGTTCTCCCTGAATGTCAGAGATGTTAATCTTAGAGCTGACCGGATAGAAGAGGGCCAGATATTCCTAAAAAATCCTCCTATAGATGCTTCCTTGTGCAGCATTGGTAATGGTTGAACGAAATTATTTTGAGCATGTTTTCTGAAGTATTTATTAAAATTTCCACCCTTTTAAGCCATAAGAAATTTCCGAGAAACTCACGAGTTTTCCAATGATTCCGACAGTTTTTTCGCCGAGTCACTACCTCCCTGTGCATGTAGCAGTGCGAGGAGTGTTCTGTGTTGGGTATCCCCTGCACCACTCATCAGTCATGATATCCCCCTAGTCCCCTCACTTATCTTGAGCGTAAGGAAACAGCTCTTTTTTTCACTGCAACGAGGAAATGTAGTAACCTAGTCGATTTATGATGCCTTGTGCAATTTAAGAGCTGATGAACGCATTTTAGTTAATGCATATCATGATGCAAAGACATACAGCAGACTTTTAATCACGACAGTAGACAGTGATGTCATCAATATGGTTGCGGCAGCCTTTTATAAAACTCGTGGATTGGCAGAGTTGTGGGTAGAATTTGGTTGAGGTTCGTTGAGGTTTATTCCCGTCCATGAAATTACTTCAGGCGTGGGAAAAGCAAAATCAAATGCAGTAACCAAAGTAGCCGCTTCTTTCACGCAGTCAGTGGCGGCCATACAAATTCATCTATTGCAGAATCAGGAAAAAGGTATTCTACAATACATTTGACCTCTCTCTTCCGTGACAACTCTCTTTCAAGAGCTGGTGACCTTATCTGATGGCGAAGAAATTGTAGTTTTCAGCCCAACATGCAACGCAGACCACGTATTCTCATCTTTTTACACTAGGTAGACAGGGCAAGCAGTCTAACAATCTAACAAACATGCTAGGCTATATTTTTTGCTCGATTCTGATAAATATGAAAGCGAGCTTCAAAAATCCGCCGAATTTCTTTTCTGAAATTACCCCAGAGTCACATGATTGATGACGTAACATGACATAATTTTTCCATGCACTAATTTCGGGCCTAGTCGTTGACAACTTTTTATTAGCTCCGACTAGCGAAAAATAAATAACAGTTCTGTACTCTACGTTCAAAGACCTTTCCAATGATGTATGATTTCTAAGTTTTGCTGATATCTATTTTTGGTCACTTGACCTGTCCCATACATTTTCAACGGCAAATAATTGCAATTCAAGCGCAAAAACTACTCAAATCAATAAATCTTTGCCAATTATCTGAGATTTACGAAGATCAATTGACATATTTCACCAACAGCAGCTTCAATGAAACAGCATGTTCTGGGGGTTGCATTTCAAGGAAGCTACTGCCGCAGATGCATCGGAAAGGCTCCTTTTTCGGTTCTCGATTCTCCTTCGAATGATGTAACCGATAACTCCAATACAGACAGAGCTCAACGAGCTAAAACATCCGAGATAAAAGTTGGAGATACTGTTCTAGTGAAACAGCCTAAGCAGAACAAATTCTCAACAAATTTCAAGCCAGATCCGTACATCGTGACCGAACAAAAAGGAACGATGATCACAGCATATAACGAACGAATCGATCATGAAATCACGAGAAACATTTCACATTTTAAAAAGTTCACAACACAAAAAGAACTTGAAAGTGATAGTGATATTTTGGATAATGATATTTTGGATGATGATATTTTTGACATGGATATACCGAACCGTGAACAAGCTGAAGTTGTTATTCCCAGATACCCTGTGAGAGAGAGGAGAAATGCAAGACGATATGGCCAGAACATTTACGAGACGTAAGAAACTATATAGATATTCACATATAAGTATTTAATCATTTTGTTATTTTTACAGAAGAGACTTTTGATTTAAGTAAGGGGGAGATATGATGTTGTTGAATAAGTTAGCATAAATTAACATAATTAACTTGAGTAATCACGCTGTCAGTAATTGAATATATCATCACTTGTATACAGACATGATCGGAGCATGTAAGCATAAATTTACTTGTACTTTATGTTTTGGTACAAATGGTGTTTCTATGAGTCATATCTAAAGTCGATATACTAGAACACGATAAACATCACGAGTATTAAGGTTTGACCAAATCTCGCGCCATGCCAGTTATTCTATAAAGAATGGCAGATGAGAATTTATGAATTCGTGCTAATAAAGAATTTGGCCATTTCTAAACGTCTTCTTTTTTAAGACAAAAAGTTTCTAACCTCTTTTGATTAATATAAAATCTACTAACAAAGTTTCCGATGTTTGGAAAATCCAGCCCTACGGTTTCTCATTAACGGTTCCGTAAGCAAAAAGCAAGCGCAAATTTCTGAAAGGCTGGTTTCGCTACAGCCCTTACTAGTGAATGGCGCATGACCTTGTTTCCGCCGCCCACGAGGGGTTGGGTTTAAGCCCTGTTACCCAGTTCTTAAACAAGAGTTTAAAGAACGACATGAATGGTCCTTATCTAGGCTTCTCTGCTTGAAGAGTTGCTTGATTCATCTCTACTCCCTCGATGGGATCGTGTGAAAAGTGAAGGAATTTTAACCTTTATAAATAAACAAGAGCTTTAAGAAATAATCTTGGAAGCAATCCGAATTTCAATTTCTTCTTTCTTACATTTAAAAAGTCGAATTTTAAAAAATAGCCTGATTGAGATCATAGAGGTGGGCAAGCGCGTTTAAAATTTAAAAAAATTATTGATAACAGGTATGAGGTTCTACCCCATATAGCCTCTAGTTTCTACGTTTATATGTTTGGGTTTACCTTCCCATTACATGTGATGTGTAGAGCTAGAACGTGGAGTTTCTTCCGTCATGTAGACTTCGGGGTACTTTGGTATTTCAATGAAATGAGGAAGCACATTTTGTTGATTAAAACGTTTTGAGAGGCTCTAGCCCATAGTGCCTCTAGTTTCTACGTTTATATGTTTGGGTTTACCTTCCCATTACATGTGATGTGTAGAGCTAGAACGTGGAGTTTCTTCCGTCATGTAGACTTCGGGGTACTTTGGTATTTCAATAAAATGAAGAAGCACATTTTGTTGATTAAAACGTTTTGAGAGGTTCTACCCCATATAGCCTCTAGTTTCTACGTTTATATGTTTGGGTTTACCTTCCCTTCCCATTACATGTGATGTGTAGAGCTAGAACGTGGAGTTTCTTCCGTCATGTAGACTTCGGGGTACTTTGGTATTTCAATGAAATGAGGAAGCACATTTTGTTGATTAAAACGTTTTGAGAGGCTCTAGCCCATAGTGCCTCTAGTTTCTACGTTTATATGTTTGGGTTTACCTTCCCATTACATGTGATGTGTAGAGCTAGAACGTGGAGTTTGTTCCGTGATGTAGACTTCGGGGTACTTTGGTATTTCAATGAAATGAAGAAGTACATTTTGTTGATTAAAACGTTTCGAGAGGTTCTAGCCCATAGTGCCTCTAGTTTCTACGTTTATATGTTTGGGTTTACCTTCCCATTACATTTGACGTGTAGAGCTAGAACGTGAAGTGTGCTGCGTGATGTAGACTTCGGGGTACTTTGGTATTTCAATGAAATGAAGAAGCACATTTTGTTTATGATCTTTCGTATTTCAATAAAATGAAGAAGCACATTTGGTTGATTGAAATGTTTTGAGAGGTTCTACCCCATAGTGCCTCTAGTTTCTACGTTTATATGTTTGGGTTAACCTTCCCATTACATGTGACGTGTAGAGCTAGAACGTGAAGTTTGTTCCGTGATGTAGACTTCGGGGTACTTTGGTATTTCAATGAAATGAAGAAGCACATTTTGTTTATTATCTTTGGTATTTCAATGAAATGAAGAAGCACATTGTGTTGATTAAAACGTTTTGAGAGGCTCTAGCCCATAGTGCCTCTAGTTTCTACGTTTACATGTTTGGGTTTACCTTCCCATTACATGTGATGTGTAGAGCTGGATCGTGAAGTGTGCTGCGTGATGTAGACTTCGGGGTACTTTGGTATTTCAATGATATGAAGGAGCACATTTTGTTTATCAAAATGTTTTGAGAGGTTCTAGCCCATAGTGCCTCTAGTCTTCGCGTTTGGCATTACCTTTGTCATTACACATGACGTGTATGGCTAGATCGTGGAGTGCGTTGCGTGATGTAGCTTGTTGCTATTGATAACTCTCAGTTATTTCTAATCATGATTATTTATGTTCAGAGAGAGTGTGCAATCTTTTACATTGCACGCCTCGAAAACTCGCCTTCTAAAAGCTAACGGATATCAAACGCCCCAATTAATAGGAAGCTAAAACGGCTGTATAAAGACGAAAAGCACTGTTAAGACCGTCAAAGGATATTGTAATACTGTTGTTTGCAAAATGTAGTAATTTATTCTCATTTGCGTTGATCAACAATTTAAGTTTTAATCAAAGAACTTCCATCTACCTGCTCAACCCAATTATCAAGACAACGTGATCCAATACCTCGAGTTACTCATAAACTCAAAGCCAAATGAAGGACATCTGTTTGTATAGATGAGATATGTATTTCATTAGAAATGACGCTGGTAGCCAGAGCACTTTCAACACACAAAGTGGTGTTGCGATTCCCCACCAGCCTCTCTAGCTCCCTAATTAGTAGAATATTGTTGCCCCACCACTTTTGTACCCTGTTTATTTAATGAATTCACATTTTTTCCTATTTAAGATGTTTTTGAACAAAAGATTAGTCTTGATGTTTCAGATATCCAATTTATTCTTGAACTTGCCAAAAGGGTCAGTTCTTGATTACGTTTACAGAGAAGATGAACAGTTTCAAAGCAGATACAAGAAACAAGTAGTTCACTTGTACAGGTGCTTTGTTCCTTCGTCGGTAATAAGATATAAGAATTTCTGCTGGTATGTTTTCATTTAAAGATAAAGTACTGTTTTTCAAATCCTCCGCTAGTGAGATATCCTAAAAAGTTGAATTTTTGAAATCATGGGTGCTTTCCAAGTTGTTTTACGGTCTCTTCGGGGCAAAATTAGACACTGGAGAAAGTCAAAAGCCTCAAGATTGGACGCCAGCATGTACAAAACACCTCAAAGATCGAAGTAACGAGATATTGAGTTCTTTATCCAAGCACAACGATGTAAGTAGTCCAAACACTTTACACATCTGCGTAGACATACATTATACATATAAACTTCATGCTTTATTCTATACCCAAAAGGTACTCGATCCTATCGACTAACTACCAATGATGCTTTGTGTTAACGACTGTCTCTGGTTTCAGAATGAGCACGGTTGGCAATGTGCTGGAATACTATCAAACCCCCCCCCCCCCCCCTGCGTACCACAAGGTTCTCTTTGGGTCCAATATTATTTTTTGGTCTATAACCTAAGCAATTTCGAATTGTTAATTTCTTCGCTAAAACTATGTTTGGAATAATCCTCTTGGCGATTGGTGTTTGGTTTTTTGAGGGTAACGGAGAGGGTCAAGGACAGAGTGAGATAAGGGATTAAATCAAGGGTGATGGAGCTGATGTCTTATCATCATTATTTTTAGAAAGACAACACTATTAAAACACAAATATTTCGATATTAAAATCTTCGTCAGTAATCAAAACGGGCGGACAGCCAAGTATTTATAGGATAAAATTAACATATTACAACAAAATTTACTGAAATATCTACATAAAATCATGATAAAATCCCCCAAGAATCCCCTTAAGATAAAAAGCCTATAGTAAATAAATAAAAATACCTAAAGGAGCCTGAAAGGAATTGAATTACAATACATGTTGATTTTATTTACATAAAAACGATAAAATTCCCCAGAGATACCTTTTAAAATAAACAAATTTCCAAAACAAAGCCCCCACTAAATCCATAGAAAAATTGCCCGCCAAAACCTGATTTCAAAACTTTCCCGCCAAATTCATTCTTATAGATCTTTTTGTCGACGTTAGAATAGAAGCTCCATGTATGGTCCAGGGCAGTGCAAAGAAGACGCCCTCCATCGACCCTCCTAGGATTTGCTTAATGCTAAATCCCTGGACAGCAAGACAGGGAATTCCATCCTGACGCTACGTGCACAACGACACGAAGTACGAAGGAAGGCAAGCTCCTATGCAAAGCCCAAGACTCATTCCTTGAAATATATTGACATTAGGTCGTTCCACAGGCAAAAAATATCCAATTCAACATCAGCCGCTCTATCATTGAGACCGTTAGGTGCAAATGTTCCCAATTTATATTGCCAAAATAGTTCTTTTCTCCGAAGAGAATAGACATCTGAAGCCCCATTAATAATTTTAACACCGACCGAAAAAGCACGCTGATGGCCTTCACTGAAAAAATGCCCAAAGAAACCCGCCTGTGGTACAGCCTTGCCCCTGTCAAGACTGCCCTCATTGTGTTTACGTGCGCAGGTTCGAAAATAGGATTTGTAAACGTTGAACCTTTGCCGAAATTTCGTTTTTGTGCTGCCGACATATTTTTTTTGCAGCATTCACATTGTAACAAGTAGATAACATTTTCCGAGTTACAATGGAAAGCACCAGAAGAGATAGTAAAGGACCGAGAGTCGTTATGATTTTGGAAACTCCCCCCCCCCCCCCCCTCAAGAATGAGTGCACAGATTTGACAGTTTTTCCTGCCATTGCATCTGAAAGTGCCCTTTACAGTTTGTTCATCACTTGGTTCATAAACTTTGGCTCTAACTAGGGTGTCTTTAAGATTTTTTGCCCTTCGAAACGAAACGAAAATCTTATCTTTGAAGAGCTGTTGATGCTCATTATTAACGAAAAGAGCATTAAGGCATTTCTTCAAGATATCGTATACTTTAAAAAATGCAGGGTGGTAAGTTAGAACTAGGGGTATCGCCGTATTATCTTTGATTTTTTGGTTCCGAGAGAGAAGATTATTTCTATCCAGCCCCTTAACCCTATTTAACTGCCCCTGTACTTCCCCCTTACTATAACCCCGATCCAAAAGGAATTTCTCAAAATTTTCTAAACGGCTTTCAAAAAATGAGTCGTCTGAACAGATACGGCGAATGCGAAGGGCCTGTCCATAAGGAATGCCCTTCTTAGTATGGCTTGGGTGACAAGAAGAACGATGAAGTAGCTGATGAGTATCAGTTGGCTTCGTATACAAATCTGTAACTATTTGGTTATCCTTCCTAATTACCTGGACATCCAAGAAGTTCACCGTCTCCTTGGAATATTCAACTGTGAACTTTATAGAATGATGAGCGGAATTAAGAAAGTTGACAAATTCTAAGAGCTTTTCCTCCCCGTGCGTCCACACTAAAAATACATCATCAATATAACGCCACCATAACCAAGGCTTATGTTGTGATTGTTCTAGGACTTGTTGTTCCAAAGCCGCCAAAAATAAGATAGCATAAGATGGTGCAAATTTTGTACCAATAGCTGTCCCCCTGAGTTGCCTATAATAGTCCCCCTTAAATTCGAAAAAGTTATTGGTTAATACTAAGTTAGCTAACTCTACTAGTGAATCTGTAGAGACCGACTGATTCTCTCTTGAATCCAGAGCAGTACGCAGAGCCTCTAGTCCTTCGTCGTGGGGTATGCTAGGATAAAGACCGACCACATCAATGGTGCACAAAATAGCATCCCGAGGCAAAGCTTCCATGCTGGCAAGCTTTTGAAGAAAATCGTTAGTATCTTTGACATATGACCGGACTTTCTTGGCTAAAGGTTG
Organism: Pelagia noctiluca; assembly: GCA_963924455.1. Lineage (NCBI taxonomy): Eukaryota > Metazoa > Cnidaria > Scyphozoa > Semaeostomeae > Pelagiidae > Pelagia > Pelagia noctiluca. Next base: position 15,796,968 of record OZ004316.1, read on the forward strand.
GAGATGATAGTCTAAAAAAGCCGAAATATTCTCGGTGAAACAGCCTGAATTGGAAATTACCGGTCTACCTGGTACACTATTAAGTCTTTTGTGGATTTTAGGTAAAAGATAGAACCCACCCAGCTTAGGGTTGTTGACCATGAAATATTCTAAAGTTTTCTCATCAATGTCGCCCCGCACTTCTATGTTACCTATTACGTCATTAATGACACGTTGTACAAGAGTAGAAGGGTCATCGTTAAGTTTCTGATAAACCCCTGCGTCCCAGTGGTGGCGCCAGGGGGGGGGGATGGGGGGGGGAGTCCCCCCCACTTTTTCAGAAAGATGGTATCTGAGATCCATGCAAATCCGATGAGAAAATGGGGGGGGGGGGGGTAGGCCTACGTCATGTGAATTGTGCCGCAAGATTATTTCAATGTAATAGCTACCCAGTATTGTTTTGTATAAATTCTTATCAATTTCTATACATTATGACTTCTGAGATTTGGACAGCCTCGTTCGATCGTAGATTTTGACAGGCAATTGATCCGGGAAATTTCCTCATGTAAATAGAGCTTTTTGTGAAAGGACGTTTCCAACATTTAAAAAGGCGTTCCCCAGCGTTGATAAGGGCGTTTCCCTAGTTTTGAAAGGGCGTGGCCCTGAAAAATTTTCTGGGGGCTCCGCCCCCGGTACCCCGTCTTTCACATATCCCCCCCACTTCTTGGCGGCTGGCGCCGCCACTGCCGTGCGTCCCTAAGATGGTTACCTGCTTCCAAAAGGTAATCTTCCCTGTCCCAAACCACAACACCTGACCCTTTGTCCGCTTCCTTAATGATAATAGTACGATCCGACCTAAGACTATTTAAAGCTACCCTTTCCTCCCTTGTTAAATTACTATAATTAAAACCATCTGGCGATATTTTCATGAGTTCGTCCTCTAACTTAGATAAAAATACTTCGATGGCGACATCCTTATTCCTAGAATTAAATTTGCTTTTGGGTCTAAATACTGGGACATCTGAGAATTTTACGTTATTTCTAAAAAGCCATTTAAGTCGCAACCTTCTACCGAAATTTTCTAGATCAACCTTAACCTGTGAATAATCAATCTCTTTAGGAGTAGCAGGCGCGGATCCAGACCGGGTTTACCGGTTTGCAGAAACCGGTCAGACTTCCAGAGCAATATGTATATTTTTTGTCTCTTTGATTTTTTATTTTGTGCTTTTCTGCTTAAATTGTGAGTTTACCCCGTTTACCCCCGACCTGCCACGCAAATATTTCGATGCGAAGGCGCAATAATGGATTTCAATCCCTATTTTTTCCTCAATGTTATCTTAGCGATTGATAATGAGAATGAAATCTTTGCTGATTGAGTGAGAATAGCAGTTGACAGGCCAACGTATCTTATTTCCATACGACCACCGTTTTACTTACGATGGGATTTAGCATTGCGCAAGGGAAGAAAATTCTGACCCGGTCATCCATTCATTTGGAGCTTCTGACCCGGTCAGAACTCGGTGCAACTCGCTCAAAATTGCGCAATTGAAATATTTGTGTGCAAAGCACAGGGCTACACTTGCAACCCACTTTCCCAGTGGCGTTCTTCGTGAAAGGGTGTTGGAAGACTGAATAAACGAACTTGCTTTCTCTCATGTACGTATTTGTATGGCTACTGATCTCGAAACCTTGAGAACGAATCTTACGAAATTGAATAACAAGAATATTGAAACAAGAAATTCTGAATATTGAAAATTAAGAAACAGGAATATTGAAAGGGAACTGTCTGTAAAAGGTATGTTTTTAAATTCAAGCCTGCCTCTCTTTCTATATAGTAAAAGTTAGTAAAATAGAGCCATTTAAGATATCCTTACTAGCATTTCACGCGGGTAGGAGGGCGTTCCCTGTGCAAAAAGGGCGTTTCCCGAAAAATAAAAAGGGTGTGGTCCGAAAAATTTTTCCGGGCGCTTCGCCCCCGGAGGCCCATTTTCAGGAGCCTTCGGCGCCACAAACCGATCATTCATACCCCTGGATCCGCGCCTGAGTAGCTACAAACTTAAGTCCCTTGGGTGAAACTGAGATTTCATGTTTATTAAGTGCGCGTTGTGATAAATTTATTACCTTATCATTAAGAAACTTTCCCTTGATTCGTCCATTTTCATCTCTTTGAACTTGGTGTAGGTTTCCGATTGTTGCCATTTCTTCTTGCGCAGTCGTCTCTCCTGTAGTTCTGGTGGGTGTCCTGTCTAGAATTTCAGCCGGTTCAACATTTTCTTCTATCAAGCTTCTTCGGATCGCGTCCAGGTCAATCAGTTCTTGTTGTCCTTCGTGTTGCTCTCGCTCCCCGTCTTCAGCTCCCCAAAACGATTTCAAGTCATCCAAAAACGTGAAGTTGGTAAGGAAGTCTTTCTCCACGTCCAAAGCTTCAGCGCCTGCCTTTAATTTAGAAAGTTTTTTACGTCTGCGAACCGAAATCACCTTCGTCGTTTGCTCTACTCTACTGCACATCTCTTTAAAAAAGTTCCTCGCTACCGCTACCTTCTCTATTCCCTCGAAGTATTCTGTCAATTTATTCCAAAACTCAAGTTGAAAAGCCAGCGTCTGCTCCTTGTACTCTGTTTGAAGTGTCTGCACCAAGTCGACTTCTGCCCTAACCATAATATTGTTCCAGTGCGATAGAAAATCTTGTGACATCTTACCAATCTGGGGCGTTTTCTTTAATTTTAATCCATTCGGCGTAGCATTACATTTTGTACAAATCTTCATAAACAACCAATGATTAGCATATCTAGTGACTTTGTCAGCCAGATTAAAAAGGTATCTCTTTCTTGAAACTTGGCTGTCCTCGTCCATCTTAAACCCTCTCCGTTGGAAAAATTGAATAAATAAAAAGAACCACCATCAAAAATAACAGAAAAATAGATAGAGAGACAACACTGTTAAAACACAAATATTTCGATATTAAAATCTTCGTCAGTAATCAAAACGAGCGGACAGCCAAGTATTTATAGGATGAAATTAACATATTACAACAAAATTTATTGAAATATTTACATAAAATCATGATAAAATCCCCATCATTATTTTTATTAACAAATTATTTACAATTGGTGTATAATACATAGTTGTAAACTTATTCAAAACAACTATCTACTATAAATACTACAGAAATGTAAAAAGAAATAGAAAGATAAACTGGGAACCTCATTATTCCATTTGGTTGCATATCTTGCATGTGCAATTTTACCCCTTCCATTCTTTGGTCACACTTTTGAATATTGCTGTTGAGCTTGCATTTCTTATTGTACCTGGTAGCGTCTTCCAGAGGAGAGTGCGTTGAATACTAGTGAATTAACACCAAATATGTTTTCACTTCTTTTTGGCACTTGCAACAGGTTCTTTGTTCTTGATTCATATTTTAAATTGTTTCATTTCAAAGAATTTCCTCATAAATGATGGATTTTCTTCTGAAAGGCACTTAAAAATTTGAAGCATCAATTTTTGCTGAATCTTTGTGTGTAATCTTCGTTGACCTGTTCTGAGAAGTATTTCAAATTTCATTTTGAAGTCATTGTTTTAACTTGATTGTTTGATGTCTTCCCCATGACACATCCAAATCAGGGATAATAATTGACATTGGACATGATAAATGTGTAATAAATCTAACAAGAAATAATAAACCTCCCTATGTACCGAGAAGATCATCACATTAAGGCTGGAAGCCACTCATGGTTATTAGTCACATGAGATGCTGGCTTCAGGGGCGGATCCAGAGCAAATCTGACGGGGGGCAGTTGATAACGGGGGCGCTGAAAAATTTTCAGAAATTTGGTACGAGAGTACCAACAAGAACAGCTGTGTTGCTGTATACAATCATTGCCAACCCTAACTACTGACAGAAGGTCCTCTATTCACGTTCTAGGAAGACTTTCAAAGCAATTTTGTTAAAGCAATGATATATAGTCTGTGCATCACGTAGAATTTCGTGAATCTTATAGAACATAGAATAAATCTTTATTGAGCATTTGTAATGACGAGCATAGTCCTATTACGACACCGAAAAGCTCTAGCAACAAAACATAACGGACTACAGTATAACCAGACAGAACTTTTGATTGAAATATACAACATTCGCAATGAAGTAAATTTGGTTATCTTGCTCGTATTTCCAGCTGTATAATAATCCTAACTCATGGAGCTTCATAGCGAAAAATCTACCAGAACTCATCAGCAGCTGTTAACGTTGGTAACAAGCTAAACCTAAACCCTACTTTTGCTATCTGGGAAGCTCTAGATTAGAAAACTCTACATTAGAGGATCTATATTGCAAATGACGATTGATAATCAATAAAGCATTACTGAAAAAGGTCAAATTTGCATTCATTGCTACCAATAGCTTTGTTCAGGCGACGTTTTGTACCGGGTAAGTCAAAAAAAGAATCCCCGTTCGGAAGGCCACGTTCGAAATCAGAGATGCTGTTCTGAAGGATCTTGGCCTCTACTGCCGAGGTCTTGTCGTTCCACCTTGGATAGCATCAAGAGCAGCTAAAATGTGCGGAAGGAGGTCTGCAAAACACAGTATTGCCTGATGTCGTTCAATGAAACGGGTTGTACAAAGCTTGATTAGCTTTCGTTTGCATTGATCATCATTTTCCAAAGCAATGCTGTCTAGCAACACTTTGTCGTTCTTTGCACTCTGAAAAAATGCAACTACTTTCTTGAGAGTGTCTAGGCACCAGGACAAGGCAAGAACTTTGAGTGTTTTAGAGGCAGAAAGGTTTAGGCAATGGCTGGTGCAATGGAAATGATCAGCAAGTAGTGCAACTTTCTTGACATTAGCTGCTGCTCCAATTCTTTCACTTGACATTGCCGAAGCACCGTCGTAACCTTGCCCGACGCAGAAGCTGGGGTCCAATCCTGTCCTGGGGTCCAATGATATTTGGGTGTACAAAGTAGTCTCAGTAGGTCAATCTTCATTGTCGTTCCCATCTCCTGCGCAACCATTGTAGTGCAAGTGCAACAAAGATTTTTGTTTCTAACTGGGTGCCTGAAGGCTTCTCTTCTTTTCAACAGAAATATCAAAAGTCAGTTCTTCGAAGAGGGCGCAAAATTTCCAGAAAAGGGGCGCCCGACCTGTTTCAACTCGGCGAGGGGGGGCAACTGCCCCCCCCCCTAAATCCGCCACTGCATTAGACTAAATCCAGGCCCCACATTTGCTAGTTCACCTACTACTCCATCATCCTCAGGCATCTAACTGAGGACAAGGCAGGGCCCACGCTATGAATTTTGTAGTGGGGGGGGGGGGGCAAAATGGAAATATGAAAAATTGTACGGCATACCTCGGGTATCCAAAGGTAAACTACAATGACTGAAGGTCATTGCTCTTGATAGCTAGGGGTCTCAGGGGCGCTGTGAGCCCCCGGGAGTCCCTGAAATCCTACCACTTTTTAGGCTTTAAAATGGCTTAGAATCCTTTAAATTCTCTTCCTGCACGATAATAGAAAAAAAAAAGAAACACAGTATGTTATAGCCCCTGAATGCACAATGCAACAGCAAAACATGCAAAGCACTCTCATGTGCAAGCCACGTAGATACGAGAAAATGACATATTCCTTTTTAATAATGGACACTCGATGCCCATATTCACTTCCAAACTGGACATAGGTTAACAAATATTATATTTATAACCGAACGCAACTAATTAATTCGGTTTGACAAGATGGCACCAAATCAACACACGATTGCCGTTACGTTTATGTTAAAGTTTATGCTCACAACCCTCGGCGTTGCTTTACAACTGAATTTCATGCTGTTGCTTCAAATCATGCATGCATAAGCATCCATGAAGCAGGAGGTTTTACGTGCCACAGAGGAAAAGAATCCTGCTTGTCATGAGAGCTTGCTTCTTCCACAGTCAAGTTCGAGTGAAGAAGAGTATCTTTGGTGCCAAAACACGCAAAACCTTGATTTTCAATCCCAGAGTTCTCTTCGAATTTCTCAACTCGCCCCGGGTTGAGAAAAATTTGCGTTTACATGCAATTTTCGCCCCGGGGCGAAATTTCAACCCGGGTTGAGAAAGCGAGTTGAACTCGCCCCGGGTTGAAATTTTCTCATGTAAACGATTTCAGGAATAACAAAGGTTTTCTATAGCAGCCGGGTTGAAACTCAACCCGGGGTGAAACTCCACCCGGGTTGACTTTTCTCATGTAAAGGGCCTCTTACAAGAGCGATGAAAAGATCAAAATTTTCCGGTAAATCGAAACGTTTCCGACAGAGATTCTTACTAATTGTTCACACAAGGGCTGTTCAAATGGTGTTAAATGCACACGTTGCTAATATGCAAATTCATAGCATTGGTAATTTAGCTGATCTGAATAGGCAATTTGTAGCAGAAATGCTTGCGAGCGTAGCGAGCGAAAAAATTTTGGTTTGTTTTCAAAAGCTTAGGAAAACCATTGGAATTCTAAAACACAGTAGTGTCTTAAATGTCTTAAATGATCATCTAACAGCAGTGCATTTTAGAAATTATAGTCATGTTTTTACGAATAGGAAAGTTCAAACCTATCTAAAGTGTTTTCTACACTCTTTTTTTTGTAAGAATAAATTTTATAAGAATAATGAGGCTCAAAATCGGTGAAATTTAAGAATATTTTAAGAATATTGCGAGGCTCAGATCTCATGGAAAAAAATTTTTAGCGAGTGTCGATGAGCTCTGTTTTACAGGAAATAAGGATATTGTTCTGTTACTTCAGCCTCCATATTTGTAATACTGTAGGTGTGCGTTATTTGGAATTTATGACACTGATAACAATTTATTGCTATATCCGTGTTTTCTGCCCTAAGAATAATTTAAGAATATTCCGAGGCTCAAAATGCCAAAAGATTAAAAATATTGAGGCTCAGAAAAAAATTATTTTTTTTTCTACCTTTTTGTGCAGAATGGTAGAAGAATGGTCGAACGAAACACTTCTCAGCACATCTATAATCTTCAAAGTTTCATCCTTGTAAGCAATTAAAAAATTTCCGAAGAATATTCCAATGATTCCCGACAGATGTTTCGCCAGGGGCAATCCTCTCTACCCCCTTGCCACTGTGCCCCTGCAAAAACGTTTAATTCTTCGCGCTTAAGAGCTCTGGTTTGGCCTTAATATTTCAAATTTTAAAGATTAGGAATCTTTTTGGTCAAATTGTGGGGGGGGGCATGGCCCCTTTGGCCCCCCCGGTGGCGTTGGCCCTGCAAGGTTCCTATTTGAAAAATAACAAATTTCCTGAAGATAAAGTTGATGGTAATGAAATATGGATTTTCCAAAATAATTGTAAGTAATTAGGCACAGATGGTGCAGGATTTGTCGAATATAAACTGCAATTTACAGAGTTTTGAATTGGACATGAAGAAGTTCAAGACTTTGAAAGCCCCTCTCAATTTTTTGTTAGATGTACGCCTCTGCTTAGGAAGCAAAGCATCTCAAACTTGGGGGGGTACGATGATTCAATGGGACTTTTTCCGTTAGACAAGAGAAGAAATTTCTGAAAGTGAAAAGAGGACTTTTTTGTCTTTTATCAAACATCGATGGATACATGCCCCCAGTGTCCCCTATTCCAAACTCCCTGTCGTTCAGAAATAATTGATTCGATTTGATATTCAGAAATCTTTCTTCCGTCTGAAAAGCGCCCATCATCCTAATTGAGGTCTGGGTCGAGATTCAGATCGAAGCAGGAAGCCACAGGATACTGTGCGGACACTGATATTTCAATATTTTGTTGCAGAAGACTTCCAGCTCCGCTCTGAAGTCAACTTTCGAAATTTCTTTCATCAGCCGAAGAAACACAACAAGACATTGTTTGAATTTTCAGTATGAGCTGGGGACATGAATTATGGGTGAGGCATTTAAGCATCTTCTTCTGCACATTTTGTTTTGTGTTAGGCCTATTATACGTGACTATCCTATTGAATTTTAGGCGGCTCATGATCGTCAACTGAATGTTCGACGAATGTCTGCAACAGAGATTCGAGATTCAGCAGACATTCATTCTGAAAAAGTTGATGCCTAACTGAGCCTTCCTGGGGTTGTTTGAGACGGGGTTTTTGACTAAAATGCATCTAAAGCACCTTTTAGGGCTATATATGAAGATAAATTGCAAGTTTGGAACGATTTAGTTATAATTTTGAGTGTGTCCTAAATGGCCTACCACAGCAACTAAAAATGGGTATCAGCCTGGCAAGATAGGACCATTTCCACTGAAACAAACTCTATAAAATATCATTACAACTATTAAACTTACCATGTTGATGTTTTTCCCATCCTTATCAATGAGTAAAATTACTCTTTCAAAGCAAATAAAAACATCTCTCTCAAGCTCCGATTCAGTACGCCATGAAATATGCTTCCACTTTACCTAACGCCCTACCTTTCCTGTCGTCGATTTTTCCTTCCACACATACTCCCTACATTCTATTTACATCTGTTCTTCCACTCTCAAACATACAGGTTTTTTTTGTAAGAAACCTAGCTTGGGTCCTAAAAGTTAGTACTAAAAGCTAGTACTAAAAGTTTCTTAATCTTTCACCAGTTTTTAGTACTTTTTGCACTTTCCCTCGCATATTTCTTGTATCAAAGTGAAACCCACTTACAAATGCAAGTAGACTAAACACCCTATATGTTCCTCTAAATAAAAATGTGTAGCAAACTTAAATCACGCAAAAATGTATTGTTGACCTATTACTTTTTGGGTCAGAAAGTCCTCTTATTTTTTCGTAGTTTCTTAAAGATATTGATGTAGTTCTAAAACTTTCTTAGATTTTTAGGGCTCTAGTACTACAATCCTCGCCAAAAGTAGCTGGAACACCCTTTAATTTTTTACCAAATAACTACATTTTAGCTTTTCTAGCCTTTTATTTTTCTATCAAAATCAACCTTGTAAAGGGGGGAGGGGAGGGGGCAAAATGTAGAAAACTGTAAAAATAGTGCAAGTGTTCCAAGAATTTTGGGGGGATTGTAGGTTTCTTATACACGCATTTTTTTACAAGCAATGTCAGCGCAGCTAAGTACTGAAAATTGCTTACGTAGAGAACAAATTTGAGTACTCATAATTGCTTAGCAATTTTTTACCCTTTTATACTTGAGGATTTCTTTTCTTAGAATACCATCTCAGAAGTTTTTGTACAACAATTGTCTAGTATCTTGCATACAAAAGTGTGCCGGACAACTATTATACACTATAACCTAATTCTAAATAGACTGATGAGACTGTAGATGAAACTGATTTTGGTCTAAAGTCAAGTTAATGGCAAAGACGAATGTTTCAGGGGCAGATGGATTTCTACACTTCGGTCTTACACTAAAGTATAGCTTCCCTACGCAACCAGTCGCTAGAACGAGGGATAATCGTTTAAAATTGCAATTCTTAAAATATTTTCTTCAAATTTGTTTTAAACCATAGCTTCTAGCCCGTAGAACAAACTGATTTTGGTCTAAAGTCAAGTTAATGGCAAAGACGAATGTTTCAGGGGCAGATGGATTTCTACACTTCGGCCCTACTCTAAAGTATAGGTTCCCTACGCAACCAGTCGCTAAAACGAGGGATAATCGTTTAAAATTGCAATTCTTAAAATATTTTCTTCAAATTGGTTTTAAACAATAGCCTTTAGCCCGTAGAACAAACTGATTTTGGTCTAAAGTCAAGTTAATTGCAAAGACGAATGTTTAAGGGGCTAATAGATTTCTACACTTCGGCCCTACACTAAAGCATATGTTCCCTACGCAACCAGTCGCTAAAACGAGGGATAATCGTTTAAAATTGCAATTCTTAAAATATTTTCTTCAAATTTGTTTTAAACGATAGCTCCTAGCCCGTAGAACAAACTGATTTTGGTCTAAAGTCAAGTTAATGGCAAAGACGAATGTTTCAGGGGCAGATGGGTTTCTACACTTCGGCCCTACACTAAAGCATAGGTTCCCTACGCAGCCAGTCGCTAAAACGAGGGATAATCGTTTAAAATTGCAATTCTTGAAATATTTTCTTCAAATTTGTTTTAAACCATAGCTTCTAGCCCGTAGAACAAACTGATTTTGGTCTAAAGTCAAGTTAATGGCAAAGACGAATGTTTCAGGGGCAGATGGATTTCTACACTTCGGCCCTACACTAAAGTATAGGTTCCCTACGCAACCAGTCGCTAAAACGAGGGATAATCGTTTAAAATTGCAATTCTTAAAATATTTTCTTCAAATTTGTTTTAAACCATAGATTCTAGCCCGTAGAACAAACTGATTTTGGTCTAAAGTCAAGTTAATGGCAAAGACGAATGTTTCAGGGGCAGATGGATTTCTACACTTTGGCCCTACACTAAAGCATAGGTTCCCTACGCAACCAGTCGCTAAAACGAGGGATAATCGTTTAAAATTGCAATTCTTAAAATATTTTCTTCAAATTTGTTTTAAACCATAGATTCTAGCCCGTAGAACAAACTGATTTTGGTCTAAAGTCAAGTTAATGGCAAAGACGAATGTTTCAGGGGCAGATGGATTTCTACACTTCGGCCCTACACTAAAGCATAGGTTCGCTACGCAACCAGTCGCTAAAACGAGGGATAATCGTTTAAAATTGCAATTCTTAAAATATTTTCTTCAAATTTGTTTTAAACCATAGCTTCTAGCCCGTAGAACAAACTGATTTTGGTCTAAAGTCAAGTTAATGGCAAAGACGAATGTTTCAGGGGCAGATGGATTTCTACACTTCGGCCCTACACTAAAGTATAGGTTCCCTACGCAACCAGTCGCTAAAACGAGGGATAATCGTTTAAAATTGCAATTCTTAAAATATTTTCTTCAAATTTGTTTTAAACCATAGATTCTAGCCCGTAGAACAAACTGATTTTGGTCTAAAGTCAAGTTAATGGCAAAGACGAATGTTTCAGGGGCAGATGGATTTCTACACTTTGGCCCTACACTAAAGCATAGGTTCCCTACGCAACCAGTCGCTAAAACGAGGGATAATCGTTTAAAATTGCAATTCTTAAAATATTTTCTTCAAATTTGTTTTAAACCATAGATTCTAGCCCGTAGAACAAACTGATTTTGGTCTAAAGTCAAGTTAATGGCAAAGACGAATGTTTCAGGGGCAGATGGATTTCTACACTTCGGCCCTACACTAAAGCATAGGTTCGCTACGCAACCAGTCGCTAAAACGAGGGATAATCGTTTAAAATTGCAATTCTTAAAATATTTTCTTCAAATTTGTTTTAAACCATAGCTTCTAGCCCGTAGAACAAACTGATTTTGGTCTAAAGTCAAGTTAATGGCAAAGACGAATGTTTCAGGGGCAGATGGATTTCTACACTTCGGCCCTACACTAAAGCATAGGTTCCCTACGCAGCCAGTCGCTAAAACGAGGGATAATCGTTTAAAATTGCAATTCTTAAAATATTTTCTTCAAATTTGTTTTAAACCATAGCTTCTAGCCCGTAGAACAAACTGATTTTGGTCTAAAGTCAAGTTAATGGCAAAGACGAATGTTTCAGGGGCAGATGGATTTCTACACTTCGGCCCTACACTAAAGCATAGGTTCCCTACGCAGCCAGTCGCTAAAACGAGGGATAATCGTTTAAAATTGCAATTCTTAAAATATTTTCTTCAAATTTAATTCAAACCATAGCTTCTAGCCCGTAGAACAAACTGATTTTGGTCTAAAGTCAAGTTAATGGCAAAGACGAATGTTTCAGGGGCAGATGGATTTCTACACTTCGGCCCTACACTCAAGCATAGGTTCCCTACGCAGCCAGTCGCTAAAACGAGGGATAATCGTTTAAAATTGCAATTCTCTAAATATTTTCTTCAAATTTATTTTAAACCATAGCTTCTAGCCCGTAGAACAAACTGATTTTGGTCTAAAGTCAAGTTAATGGCAAAGACGAATGTTTCAGGGGCAGATGGATTTCTACACTTCGGCCCTACACTACAGTATAGGTTCCCTACGCAACCAGTCGCTAAAACGAGGGATAATCGTTTAAAATTGCAATTCTTAAAATATTTTCTTCAAATTTATTTTAAACCATAGCTTCTAGCCCGTAGAACAAACTGATTTTGGTCTAAAGTCAAGTTAATGGCAAAGACGAATGTTTCAGGGGCAGATGGATTTCTACACTTCGGCCCTACACTAAAGCATAGGTTCGCTACGCAGCCAGTCGCTAAAACGAGGGATAATCGTTTAAAATTGCAATTCTTAAAATATTTTCTTCAAATTTGATTTAAACGATAGCTTCTAGCCTGTAGAACAAACTGATTTTGGTCTAAAGTCAAGTTAATGGCAAAGACGAATGTTTCAGGGGCAGATGGGTTTCTACACTTCGGCCCTACACTAAAGCATAGGTTCCCTACGCAGCCAGTCGCTAAAACGAGGGATAATCGTTTAAAATTGCAATTCTTAAAATATTTTCTTCAAATTTGTTTTAAACGATAGCTTCTAGCCCGTAGAACAAACTGATTTTGGTCTAAAGTCAAGTTAATGGCAAAGACGAATGTTTCAGGGGCAGATGGATTTCTACACTTCGGCCCTACACTACAGTATAGGTTCCCTACGCAACCAGTCGCTAAAACGAGGGATAATCGTTTAAAATTACAATTCTTAAAATATTTTCTTTAAATTTGTTTTAAACGATAGCTTCTAGCCCGTAGAACAAACTGATTTTGGTCTAAAGTCAAGTTAATGGCAAAGACGAATGTTTTAGGGGCAGATGGGTTTCTACACTTCGGCCCTACACTAAAGCATAGGTTCCCTACGCAGCCAGTCGCTAAAACGAGGGATAATCGTTTAAAATTGCAATTCTTAAAATATTTTCTTCAAATTTGTTTTAAACCATAGCTTCTATCCAAGGTGTGTCTATCCAATCCTTGCTGTGGCATTGGGTGACGAATAATCACACGCTTGAGAACTTCGAGTGTTATTGTAAGAGTCCTAACATAGTAAAGCGTACGTCGTTCGTTAAATTACCATCTGCACTTTTCATCTTGACAGACCGCGTAACCTACGACGCAACGCAACGAATTAACCATAACCCATTGACTATCAACAAGACACTGTTTCTAGATGACATGGTTGCAGGGGCTACCAACGAATCACACGCAACATACAGGTTATGTGCTGTAATAATGCACCAAGGAGCGAAAAGCACGAGTGGCCACTACAATTGTATGATATGCTCTGATAATGACCAAGCAATATTTTATGATGACGAAAGGCAAACAAGCTATTCTCTAGATACGTTTCTAAACAACAAAAAATGCAGACAAAACTCTAGGCTGTTAATCTATATAAACTCATCTGTCATTGAGAGGCACCAACCAGTTGATCAATTACCCTGGTATTCAGATTCTGATGATGAAGACTTTCTTCGATTGGAGAATCTGCTCTTTGGTGTAGACCTTGCAACAAAAACAGAGGAGGAGGCCTACAGTATACGCACATTGCTATGCAATCAGCACATGAATAGTGATCTAGTCAACAATTTTGTCCAGTCTTTGTGTAAAACCTTTGAAATTCAAAATATAGCATTTCTACCATCGCTTTTCCTCGCTCAAGCTGAGGGAGCTGCGAACGGAACTTTTATGCTCACTAAAGCACTTGATGACAGGTTTTTGTATTTTTTTAGTAATCTAGTTCTAATTCCATACCATCAAAAGTCACGAGCTTATTGGAGTATCGTAGGAATTTACCCAAAATTGAAATTGGTTGTACATTGCGACTCCATTCTTGATGCCTCCATCGACAAACATGTGTTTAACATTATTTCAGATTACATTGGTAAATGCTGTGTTTTAAATAAGGCAGAAGACGATAGATCAAACTGGACTTACTTACCATTGCACATGTACGGTTTACAGAAACAAACAGATTCATGTAGCTGTGGTATCTTCACTTGTGTCAATGCACATTGTCTTGTGGTGTTGAAAGACTATTCCATACGCCAAATAGATCTTCCTAGGTTAAGATATTGGGTGGGGAAAAGCTCTATCGAAGAGTATGAAACCCATCGGAAAAGGGGTACTACAGTATGGGAAGATACAGAGATAGAAAATAAGGTAGTTACGCAATCGTCTTGGCTGAGACTAGAAAATACTCCCCTACCATTCGCAGCTCTAAGAAATTTCATGATGCAACAAACTAATTTCAATATAAACCACAACCAAGATCCTAAAGAAGGTGAATGCGATAACGATCTGCAAGCCCTGTTTTTTGGCATAACACGTAGAAAGGTAAAGAAACTTCACTGAACTCGAAAGATCACGCATTAAATTCGCTTTAACAAATTTTAAAAGTTACGAATTTTATATTATTACCTTAACGTTTTCATTGCCAGGTAAAGGTACTAGATGTTGCTTTAGGTTCTGATTACTCTGAACGGATGACTGTCGCATGCGAACAGAGCATTGATGATTTCCTATGAACTTAATGCCGGAGAAATTCAATTGAACTTTCTGAATCTATATTCTCAGACGTAAATTGTGCTCGATTTCACAAAAAGAGCAGTCTATCCACCGTTGATTACGACAAACCTAGGCCCATACTCATTAACCATTAAAAGTGGACGAAGGTCTGTTGTAGAAATTTGCGATCTCCCAGTGCAGTAAACTATCAGTCTCGCAGTTTTACTTATTAGTTGTAAATAGAAGTCGAACTTAATATGTAGTTGTAAATAGAAGTCGAACTTAATATGTAGTTTTAAATAGAAGTCGAACTTTCCTATTACTTACATGTTGTAAATAGAAGTCGAACTTATCTATTACTTAGTACAGTGCATCCTCGATTATCCGAACCTCGATTATCCGAACCTCGATTATCCGAACGCCAAAAGTTTTCACTAAAAATTCTTTTTTGCAAACCAGTTCTTGAGAAACCAATCGAATATCCGTTGTCTGCTCAAACTGTTGCCCAATATAAAGGTCATATCCAACGGAAGCACAAAAATAACACATTTATTCGTTGTTATTGTTGTTATTATTACAAATCGTTGTTGAAATTTACAAAAACAGTTGCCTTAGTTTTGTTGTTGGTCTTTCCGTTCGCCAAGCTTTTCAATTTGCATTCAGTTTGAGCATCCTGTGACTGTTCAGGACGATGATAATAACCTTTATAGCAAGTTTAGTAGGTAAAATGTTCTTCCTCGATTATCCGAATTTTTTGCGTATCCGAACGGCCCAACAAAAATTTGAGTTCAACCTGTTCGGATAATCGAGGATGTACTGTAGCAGTAAATAAATGTCGTACTTAGCTTTTATTTAGATTTAGGAAATAAATGTCGAACTTAGCTATTACTTAGAAGTAGTAAATAGATGTCGAACTTACCTAAAACTTAGTAGTAGTAAATAAATGTCGAACTTAGCTTTTACTTAGAATTAGGAAATAAATGTCGAACTTCCCTATTACTTAAAAGTAGTAAATAGATGTCGAACTTACCTATTACTTTGAGGTAGTAAATAGATGTCGAACTTAGCTTTTACTTAGAATTAGGAAATAAATGTCGAACTTACCTATCACTTTGTAGTAGTAAATAGATGTCAAACTTACCTATTACTTAGAATTAGTAAATAAATCTTGAACTTACCTATCACTTAGCAGTAGTGAATAGATGTTGAACTTAGCTTTTAATAAAGGAATTTGATCTTCAGATTATTTCACGATCATTTCCCTGTATGTTAATAAAAATATGTTATAGAATATATCATATAACGTCTTTCCTAATGAAAAAAACAAATCTATTATTTTCTGTTCACTCCTTATCTACCTTATTACCATCTAAAAATAAATCTACAGGCCAAAATATAGAAACCAATCTGCCCCTGAAACATTCGTCTTTGCCATTAACTTGACTTTAGACCAAAATCAGTTTGTTCTACGGGCTAGAAGCTATGGTTTAAAACAAAATTGAAGAAAATATTTTAAGAATTGCAATTTTAAACGATTATCCCTCGTTTTAGCGCCTGGCTGCGTAGGGAACCTATGCTTTAGTGTAGGGCCGAAGTGTAGAAACCCATCTGCCCCTGAAACATTCGTCTTTGCCATTAACTTGACTTTAAACCAAAATCAGTTTGTTCTACGGGCTAGAAGCTATCTTTTAAAACAAATTTGAAGAAAATATTTTATGAATTGCAATTTTAAACGATTATCCCTCGTTTTAGCGACTGGCTGCGTAGGGAACCTATGCTTTAGTGTAGGGCCGAAGTGTAGAAACCCATCTGCCCCTGAAACATTCGTCTTTGCCATTAACTTGACTTTAGACCAAAATCAGTTTGTTCTACGGGCTAGAAGCTATCGTTTAAAAGAAATTTGAAGAAAATATTTTATGAATTGCAATTTTAAACGATTATCCCTCGTTTTAGCGACTGGCTGCGTAGGGAACCTATGCTTTAGTGTAGGGCCGAAGTGTAGAAACCCATCTGCCCCTGAAACATTCGTCTTTGCCATTAACTTGACTTTAGACCAAAATCAGTTTGTTCTACGGGCTAGAAGCTATGGTTTAAAACAAATTTGAAGAAAATATTTTAAGAATTGCAATTTTAAACGATTATCCCTCGTTTTAGCGACTGGCTGCGTAGGGAACCTATGCTTGAGTGTAGGGCCGAAGTGTAGAAACCCATCTGCCCCTGAAACATTCGTCCTTGCCATTAACTTGACTTTAGACCAAAATCAGTTTGTTCTACGGGCTAGAAGCTATGGTTTCAAACAAATTTGAAGAAAATATTTTAAGAATTGCAATTTTAAACGATTATCCCTCGTTTTAGCGACTGGCTGCGTAGGGAACCTATGCTTTAGTGTAGGGCCGAAGTGTAGAAACCCATCTGCCCCTGAAACATTCGTCTTTGCCATTAAGTTGACTTTAGACCAAAATCAGTTTGTTCTACGGGCTAGAAGCTATGGTTTAAAACAAATTTGAAGAAAATATTTTAAGAATTGCAATTTTAAACGATTATCCATCGTTTTAGCGACTGGCTGCGTAGGGAACCTATGCTTTAGTGTAGGGCCGAAGTGTAGAAACCCATCTGCCCCTGAAACATTCGTCTTTGCCATTAACTTGACTTTAGACCAAAATCAGTTTGTTCTACGGGCTAGAAGCTATGGTTTAAAACAAATTTGAAGAAAATATTTTAAGAATTGCCATTCTAAACGATTATCCCTCGTTTTAGCGACTGGCTGCGTAGGGAACCTATGCTTTAGTGTAGGGCCGAAGTGTAGAAACCATTCTGCCCCTGAAACATTCGTCTTTGCCATTAACTTGACTTTAGACCAAAATCAGTTTGTTCTACGGGCTAGAAGCTATCGTTTAAAAGAAATTTGAAGAAAATATTTTATGAATTGCAATTTTAAACGATTATCCCTCGTTTTAGCGACTGGCTGCGTAGGGAACCTATGCTTTAGTGTAGGGCCGAAGTGTAGAAACCCATCTGCCCCTGAAACATTCGTCTTTGCCATTAACTTGACTTTAGACCAAAATCAGTTTGTTCTACGGGCTAGAAGCTATGGTTTAAAACAAATTTGAAGAAAATATTTTAAGAATTGCAATTTTAAACGATTATCCCTCGTTTTAGCGACTGGCTGCGTAGGGAACCTATGCTTGAGTGTAGGGCCGAAGTGTAGAAACCCATCTGCCCCTGAAACATTCGTCCTTGCCATTAACTTGACTTTAGACCAAAATCAGTTTGTTCTACGGGCTAGAAGCTATCGTTTAAAACAAATTTGAAGAAAATATTTTAAGAATTGCAATTTTAAACGATTATCCCTCGTTTTAGCGACTGGCTGCGTAGGGAACCTATGCTTGAGTGTAGGGGCAAAGTGTAGAAACCCATCTGCCCCTGAAACATTCGTCCTTGCAATTAACTTGACTTTAGACCAAAATCAGTTTGTTCTACGGGCTAGAAGCTATGGTTTAAAACAAATTTGAAGAAAATATTTTAAGAATTGCAATTTTAAACGATTATCCCTCGTTTTAGCGACTGGCTGCGTAGGGAACCTATGCTTTAGTGTAGGGCCGAAGTGTAGAAACCCATCTGCCCCTGAAACATTCGTCTTTGCCATTAAGTTGACTTTAGACCAAAATCAGTTTGTTCTACGGGCTAGAAGCTATGGTTTAAAACAAATTTGAAGAAAATATTTTAAGAATTGCAATTTTAAACGATTATCCATCGTTTTAGCGACTGGCTGCGTAGGGAACCTATGCTTTAGTGTAGGGCCGAAGTGTAGAAACCCATCTGCCCCTGAAACATTCGTCTTTGCCATTAAGTTGACTTTAGACCAAAATCAGTTTGTTCTACGGGCTAGAAGCTATGGTTTAAAACAAATTTGAAGAAAATATTTTAAGAATTGCAATTTTAAACGATTATCCCTCGTTTTAGCGACTGGCTGCGTAGGGAACCTATGCTTTAGTGTAGGGCCGAAGTGTAGAAACCCATCTGCCCCTGAAACATTCGTCTTTGCCATTAAGTTGACTTTAGACCAAAATCAGTTTGTTCTACGGGCTAGAAGCTATGGTTTAAAACAAATTTGAAGAAAATATTTTAAGAATTGCAATTTTAAACGATTATCCCTCGTTTTAGCGACTGGCTGCGTAGGGAACCTATGCTTTAGTGTAGGGCCGAAGTGTAGAAACCCATCTGCCCCTGAAACATTCGTCTTTGCCATTAACTTGACTTTAGACCAAAATCAGTTTGTTCTACGGGCTAGAAGCTATGGTTTAAAACAAATTTGAAGAAAATATTTTAAGAATTGCAATTTTAAACGATTATCCCTCGTTTTAGCGACTGGCTGCGTAGGGAACCTATGCTTTAGTGTAGGGCCGAAGTGTAGAAACCCATCTGCCCCTGAAACATTCGTCTTTGCCATTAACTTGACTTTAGACCAAAATCAGTTTGTTCTACGGGCTAGAAGCTATGGTTTAAAACAAATTTGAAGAAAATATTTTAAGAATTGCAATTTTAAACGATTATCCATCGTTTTAGCGACTGGCTGCGTAGGGAACCTTTGCTTTAGTGTAGGGCCGAAGTGTAGAAACCCATCTGCCCCTGAAACATTCGTCTTTGCCATTAACTTGACTTTAGACCAAAATCAGTTTGCTCTACGGGCTAGAAGCTATGGTTTAAAACAAATTTGAAGAAAATATTTTAAGAATTGCAATTTTAAACGATTATCCCTCGTTTTAGCGACTGGTAGGTTAGGGAACCTCTGTGTTAGTTTAGGGTCGAAGTCTTGAAATCTTTTCTATAATGTTGTCTTTAGTAAAAAAAAATTTTGTTTTACAGGCAAGAGGCTATCGTTAGAATTTCAAAACAAATTTTAAGTGAATCTTTTGAGGATTAGAATGTAGTGTTTGATTACTCTTAGATTCCTATCTTATAATAAAAATCACCTGAAATAATTTTTTGTTCTCTATTTTTGGAAAAATATCCTATGCTTGGAAAGGGAGTCAAAATACTTCAGATGCAGGACATTCTCAAATAAATATGTTAGAGAGTGGAAGAATAGATGTAGATAGAATGTAGGGAGTATGTGTGGAAGGAAAATCGACGACAGGAAAGGTAGGGCGTTAGGTGAAGTGGAAGCACATTTCATGGCGTACTGAATCGGAGCTTGAGAGTGATGTTTTTATTTGCTTTGAAAGAGTAATTTTACTCATTGATAAGGATGGAAAAAACATAAACATGGTAAGTTTAATAGTTGTAATGATATTTTATAGAGTTTGTTTCAGTGGAAATGGTCCTATCTTGCCAGGCTGATACCCATTTTTAGTTGCTGTGGTAGGCCATTTAGGACACACTCAAAATTATAACTAAATCATTCCAAACTTGCAATTTTTCTTCATATATAGCCCTAAAAGGTGCTTTAGATGCATTTTAGTCAAAAACCCCGTCTCAAACAACCCCAGGAAGGCTCAATTAGGCATCAACTTTTTCAGAATGAATGTCTGCTGAATCTCTGAATGTCTGCTGCGAACATTCAGCTGAGGATCACGGGCCATTTTAGGCTTGGCAAAATATGACAGCGCAGCGAACCTTTTTATTTTTGATCAATTATCGTGTGGGTTAATTGTTAGGCCAAGGCTTGTACTAAATCTTTGTCTTAATTTCAGGACCAAAGAGATTACGTGTGGAAACATACGCAGCAAGGGATCGATTTTCTTGACAAGTGTGCAAGTTTTGTGAAGGACAGGGCTAAAATTGAACAAGATTACTCAAAGTCACTTAGGTAAGCCAATGCAAACTGATACGATATCTTGATGTGGTTATAAATGACTTCCTTATGAACCAGTCTAGAATTGAGGGCCTCATCACCAAAGATCTTTGGCAGATCAAGTTGATAAACAATAGAAATGACAATAGAACAATATAAATTTGCAGATGGCAAGCAGATCCCACTAGCTTCAGTGGGCTTTAAATGCTTCACTCTTGACAAGTTTTTATTTTTTGTGTGGCATTTCAAGTAAACATTGTTTTGTAAGTTTCAAAACTAAGGAGAGCATATGTGGCCCTGAAAAAATTGGAAAGTATTTAGAAAGGTCACCTTTAATTTTCAATAAGTTGTAGCCTATTGGTTAAGGCATTTGATTTCTTTAAGGGCAACTATCTTGGGCTTGAATCCATGAATAGTCAAAATCAAGCACTACAAGCCATCTGCCAATTTAGCTGTCCATCCTCCCGAGGTCGGTAAATGAGTACCCAGGATATTCTTTCTAGAACATTAGTTCTGGGCGCACAAGCTGCAGGGTTACATCAGCTGCTACCTCACCAAGTCATACAAAACTGGCATTTCTGGGAACGTTTTAAGGGGTTTTGGACTTTAAATATATATCAAATGTATCTTATTATGCTTTCTGAACCATTATTATGCAAAACACTCTTTTTTTATAAGAACCAGTAAAATTGATTTGAAGCTGGCTGTTCTTAAATATTTCTCTATTTTCAGCCTGAAATGTTCTGAAATTGTTCTTACTTTTACCATCATTGAGAAGCCTCTTTTGCTATCAGAAGTGTGAAATGTTAAAAAGTTTGACTCTTGTATTCATCCAACATTATCTGCGTGCTGTACATCAGCTTGTTTTGTAATTGTTTCTCAGTATTATGGTCATTTCTTTAAACTTTCATATTGAGCCAGAAATGTTCAGCTTCGGTTTGTTCTTAAATTGTTCTTAAGATTTGGCCAAATTTGAGGCTTGTGTTCTTATAAATTGTTCTTATAGAAAAAAAGAGTGTAAGTGATCAATTAACTCCTTTTGGGCTGAGTTTTGGCAATGCGGTCTGTTATCATTTTGGGGATTCTGTTCCCTGTCGTAACAGCTTTGAGCTTCCATACTCCAAACCTGCATAAATAGATAAATCTGCCTGATCGCTTACCTTTTCCAGTTTTAGGCCACCTTCCAGATTTCTAGGAGCGCCTGGTTATTTTGGAAGCCCTGCACAAAGATTATGGATATTTTGCGTGCTTGAGATAATGGCTCATGACAAGTTTTATTTGAATCATTGGTCACTACTAATTTTCTAACTTGATTGATATTCTAGGAAACTTGTAAAACAATACCAGTTTAGAAAAAAGGAAGAAGATGACTTAGCGTAAGTTTGCTTTTTCTCTCTTTATATTTCGTTATTTTTGTTGTTTTAACTTTTGTTTATGATATGCAGACCTTGTCCTTTGATTTGCAAAAAGTGCAACCGATCACACTCCTCAAAACATAAGTGGCATGATTTTCAAAAGTGCCAATTGCTATTTCATAACAGCAAAAATAAGCATTTAACTGCAATAAAATAATGTGAGAATTTAGAAGGTATATTGATGTACAGAATTGATTCAAGAAAGATACAAATTACAGAAGTTCTTAATCTCTTCTTTATTTCAAAAATGGGGTGCAATAAATCCAAAAGATAGAATAACATTAATCTAAATTTCACAAGTATTGATTGCCTTGTCGTTGTCTTCCTTGATTTCCTTGATTTTACTATCGTGTTAGAAATTGTTTTGATATCTGCTGCCTTGGCTCCACTCTCTGTTTTCTGGTCATAGGCTTCTCCTCTTCCATTCTACGAGAGACACCTTTCTTTTTTTGCAAGTAAAGCCCCACTACACGGCTCTGTATGTCTTTTCACAATTTGGAAAGCTCTTGAACATTGTCCATCTTGAATGATGAAACTTCCTGGTATGGTTGTGTAAATTCCCATAGTTGTGTGACTAGGATCTATCATCATTTCCCGTTCGCCATTCTTATTCGCAAATCTTGATTTCAATATAAAGATTTTTATGATCTCCATGGTAATGAATGACAAAGTTGAGAAAAAATGAGGGAGGTAAATTTGGGGGAATTTTTGATGGAGGAGAGGAGAAATACACACACGTCAGCAACTCTAGAAGCGTTGGGGCGTGGCTGCGTCCTTTAAACGAAAAGGTCTGATATGGCAATTTATCTGGCAAAAATATGATATCAAAAATTAATATGTATCTAATTATTACATATTCTACAAATAAGCCAGATGCACAAAGAAAGCAATTATGCCTGTTGCCCAGCCTCCCATCGCCATTTTTTTATCTCTTTATAAAATTTAGTACCTAAAATTTTGTGTCCATGTTTTGCTTTAATTTCAGATATCTTTTTGTTGTCAGGTACACATATCTAGTATCATTCAAAAAGCTACTGAGAGAAGTAGAAGATTACGCAGGGCAGCATGAACGGATAAGTGAGACTCTTCAAGATAATGTCTACAAAGAAATGCACCAACTTGTCTCTGAATCAAAGTCAGAACGCAAAAAAGTACGTTCACACCTCATGTCCACATTTGACTGTTTTCACTTTTTGTTCTTGCTGCTAAAATGAAGCTATTTTTCCTCCATACTACTGCGTTTTCGGACAAAAAATAATTTTCTCTCTTTATGAAAATGAGATTGAAATAATTATCATTGCTGTTAACTTTATTCAAATTCCTTCATTTTTGGTTTGAGCATTACAGATATCCATTTACTTTTTATCTATTTCTACAGCACATTTCAGAAGTCAATGATGCTAAATCAAACCTCGATTCCGTGAATAAACAAATGCAAAACGTGAGTTTGAATTCATCGATTTGTTATGCTACAGGGGAACCAGGGAAGAATTTAGATGAATGTATTTTCAAAATGTAAATATGTATCTCTCTCATTCCAGATTTTGAGGGCATGAAAAATAAAGCTGTATAGGCAGAAATTTTATAACAATAGATACTTTTTGATACCACTTATAGTGATTAGATCATTACAGGGTGCTTCATTTGGTTGCATAAAGTACTCTCTGGTCTCTAATAGACGGGGGGGTTGGAATAGTAGGGGGGGTCGGAAAAAATCGAAAAAATTAATAGCCGGGGGGGTTGGAATAATAGGGGGGGTTGGAAAATATTTCAAAAATCAATAACCGTGGGGAGTTGGAAAAACATCAATTTTCGAAACTTTCGTTTTGGCAATGGAAGCTTTAACAATAACATAACACAACAACGATAGCACAAGAACTTTTCTTTATAAGTTTTGCTTCTACTGTCCTCTAACATATCAAAAATGTTCTCTAACATATCAAAAATGTTATGTTCATCTTCATTAGCAACTACTAAATGACTGTAATTATCTTCACTCGGATTGGTATTATCATCATCTTGCCTGGTTTTCGTCTTTCAAACTGTGCCTTCCTTCTAAAATGTATTGAAAAGTTTTGGGCTCACTGAATTTTGTTGTGTTGCTTTTGTCTGGTTTGGAACTTGTTGCCAGAATTAATTAGCGGGGGGGTTGGAATAAGAATGTCCTGGGTGGAAAATTTTCAAAAAATTAATAAGCGGGGGGGGGACGTCTATTAGAGACCAGAGAGTATGTGCTTTACAATAAATCCCACTTTCTCTGGATTTTCACTAAACAAGTTTTGATGGTGGTTTCTGTGAAAGCAATCTTCATGTTAGGTTGCCATTTGTACCAATTGGATGTTTATTTGAAGTTTTTTGTACAAATATGCTATTAGATTTTGAGAGTTTGATTATTCGCCCCTTATTTGTTTGAAGGCTAAAAGAGAGTACGAGAAAGCAAGTCAGGATGCAGACACTGCTTTCAAGCAATACGAAAATGCTTCTAACAGCATGGATCTAACCAAAGCACAAATAATGAAGGTCAGCAAGGAATGATTTATTCTTCATTTGAAGACACTCTTTTGATCTCTTACTATTTTGAAGGCTCACTGCAAGAAAACAAAGGGATTTTTTTCAACCAGCACTGCATAGTGTACAGGAGACAGTGCTAGGGTTTTAATCTAAGATGTGAATCTTTGATTTTTAGGAAACTTTGATTTTTAGCGGAAAGGCTTATGACAATAGAGGACTCTGCAAAAGGTGATGGATCTCATCATAGGTAATGGGAAATAGGAATAGCCCCCTTAGCAACACATAGCTTCTGAATTAGCTACGCTTGATTGACGCTGGAAAAGATTTAGGCAATTTTAATTTTATCAGCTTTATCTTGCTATTCCTATCATACATAAAAGGGAAAGATTAGTATCATAACCCTTTGGTACTGCCCTAATCCTTTTCCTACCTCTCAATCAAATCTGGAATCTGAGACCACGCCTGGCCATTGAAGGCAGGCCATTACCTGGCTTTACCACAATACCCTTCTCAGTCACCAAAGGTGGGTAATAGAGCCTCCCTCCTAATTCATCCAATTCAATGAGAATCTCTTTTATCTTACTAATTCTGAAATTCTCATGTGAAGATTAATCATATCTTTCACTTTGAAATAATTTGGTGTTTTTAGTTTCAAAATGCATCAAAAGAAAAAGGTCATACTTCTGACAGAGCGAAAAATGACTACGTGGCAGCAATGGAGAATTTTAACAAGACTCAAACATTGTTTTATGACGTTGACCTTCCCAATATAATCGATGTGAGTACCCCAAATATCACATCACAGTGGATATTGCTGTGACATACTGACAAACACTCCAACTGTTACTCTTCACTTCATTAAACATATTTGACGGGGATAGTTCAGTGGTTCAAAGGTTTGTGGATTCAAACCCATCTTTACACCTGTCACTCTCATGAATATTATCTATAAGTATTGCACTATTTTTAGCCAAAGCCATATTTTTTCCCTCTTCTAGAGTACATAGTACTTTGATAATAAATATTCTTCAAAGGAAGCCCCAGATCCCTTAGATCCCTTATCCTAAAGATATTTTCAAGGGCTATAGTGCAAATTTACTTGTGCATGGGCCTTGCTGTGCGAGGGATTTGTTGTATTTAGGTTTTGTTTCTGGGTTTCATCGTATCTTGGTTCTGCTAGGCTATCTATTTTCATTTGTTTTACAGGACAAGATGCAAGCGGCTGAAGAAGCTCGCATTGCGAAGCTACAAGGATACTTCAGATCGTTTACTGAATCACAGCGTGTTATAACTCCTATTATTAATAAATGTCTTGAAGGAATGGATCTTGCAGCTGATATCTGCGACTCTAAAAAGGTTAGCATACTCTTTACGCATTGAGAGCAACAAATTCTTTAGAAACTTTTAAGTGTAAACTGAAGATACATTGGTTTAACAAATATTTTGATTAGGTTTTACTGTTGCCAATAGTTTTTAGCATTCCTTGTAATTACTTTATATGATATCACCTTGATAGTCTTATGTAAATTATGTAATGCATCTTTGAGCTGTGTGGATAAATGGAGCAATATGAATGCCTTTTTGATATTATTATTATTATATCATTATTAACCCTTTATATAATATCATTTGTCTTTCATATAGACACCTGTGGTTTATTGGTAACCAATTAAAGGAATCATTACCCGAATCAATCAATCTCATGAATATGAGTCAGCAAAGTACAGACTGCTATAGCTGTCAGTTGCCAGGTTGCAAATGAAATCTTGCTGGCATATTTTGTGGTAAGCCTTTTTGATTGCATATCTTCCAAAATATTTTCATTGTTACTACTCATGTGCTTTGTTGTTTTTACAGGACTCGCAAACACTCATCGATAATTACAAAACTGGTAATTATCGACCAGAAGATGTTTACTTTGATGAGACAGGGAAGGGAAAACAGAACACTTTACAAAGATCACCTAAAGCTGTGAAACATATCAAAACAATTCACGAGAAAAAGAAAGGTGGTTTGTTCCAGAGTCGAGAAAAGGTAAGATTTTGAAGGCGTTTATAGAATAAATAGTGAATTTAGAATTCTCAACTGTTTAGATTGGAAGCTTTTGAGGATTAGTATTAGGGTGAATTGAACAAATATTGTTTAGATATGTTTGCTAAGGCCTAAAAATTGTTGATTCAATGATAAACGGACGTCTTGGACCGTCAGTGTCTCCTACACTCTTTGTTGTTGATTTGTGGTTGCTCAAATTATTATCATCACTTATCTCACAAGCCATCAAAGTGTCTCTGTTGATGAAAATATCAAAGATTCAGTAGAAGCTTGCCTCAGGTCGCCCCGTTAATATGGTCAACCCGCCATTACGGCTACCCTGCTAATACGGCCACCGTTAATAAAGCAACCCCGATGAGTTTGAAACGTACTCATTAAGCCAATTTGTTCTCACCCATGGGTGGCCATACATTTCGGGTCACAATGCATTTATTGAACGCTTCTTGCTTAGGGATTTTATTGATTTTGGGAAAATAATTTTTTCAGAAAAATATCTTAAACCAAGAAGAATACGCTGATGATTTTAGTGAACTTCCCCCTGAGCAAAGGCGAAAGAAATTCCACAAGAGAATCAAAGAGCTAGAGGATCAAGCAAATCAATTGAATAAAGCTAGGTAAATTGATTCCGTGCTGTTTACTGTTGTAAATGTATATAGAAAACGGGGTAGAATTGCAGTATTTGATGAAGTGTTGATAAGTTTTATGAGGGGACATTCCATGCCAAGTGTAACGATACCAAAAACATCATTTTCACAAAAAGTCTCAATTAATCAACTAAACATATGAATACTTTTCAAAAATAATGAAATTTACATTTGCTTTCATGATAAACCTTTATAGTACCCACTATGTTCCATGCAAATATCCCAGAAATGAAATTAGAACTGATTTAAATGACTTCTCTTCTTAATCGGGTATATGCTTGTAAGTATTGTCTAGCTTATTCCGACTGTGTATACTCTTCTGGAGGTAGTAGTTGGTTCCACTTTCATTATTTCATCTGCTCAATCCAACCAGCAAGAATCTTAAGATATAATGAGGTTCGACTCTTTTCATGGAGGGAGGTGAGTTTCGAAACCATTGTCAGTTTAAATGTCAGGGGTAGTCTAGTTGACACTGGCATTTTAATGTGAACCTCTTCAGCAGAAATTTAATTATTCAATATACTAGCCTCATTCTCATTTATTACTATATGCAATGCATGCTACTGTTCCCCTTCTGGAAAAAGGCCTCTTTTGGGCTTTGTATGCTGGCAAGTTAAACATAAACTCACTTGCTTACTCACTTGTTTTCTCACTAACTTACTCACTCATTCACTCGAGAAAATGTAGTTTGCTATGAGCACAAAAAATTGCTGCTTCTGTGTCCTTACTTTTTTTGGTCTTCCAGCATAAAACCTTTCCTTCTAGTAATGTTTTATCATTATCCCAATCTGTTTTTGCAAACTTTTTTATGAAATATTTGCACTAATATCTTGCCTCTTGCTGTTGCTTTACTTATCCTCACTATCAGGAAAGGTTGATTGGCAGATGATGGAAGTTCTACTCAAAATTTTACATTAACTGAATACATACGTTTTACTAAGCATATTGCCTTGTGTGAAAAATCTCATAGGGCTGAATTTGAAATACTCCTAGTTATCAAAAGAACTGGTGATTTTAAAATTTTATATGAATTTCAAAATTGCTTAAGTGTTCCTTTACAATCTTATTGTTAAAATACATTGCTGGAAAATCAATTGCAGCCAGTCATAAACCTCAATAATTGTGTGTTAAAATGAACTAGAACCCATTTTTACCCTATTCTGAAAATTCGCTTTTTGAAGGTCTGTTGTCATACTTCTATACAAAATTTGGAGTTTTGTACTGTTTTCTAGCTAGATGCCCACAGAGGGGCAGTAAATGAAATAATGAAAGTGGAACCAACTACCACCACCAGAAGAGTATACACAGTCAGAATAAGGTAGACAATACTTACAAGCATATACCCGATTAAGAAAAGAAGTCATTTAAATCAGTTCTAATTTGATTTCCTGGTTATTGGCATGGGACAGTGGGTACTTTAGAGATTTATCAGGAGAACAAATGTAAATTTGATTATTCTCAAAATGTATTAACATAATGATTTGATTATTTGAGTTTTTTTTGCGCAATTACTGTTGCTTATGTCATACCCCTCCACACTTAAGAGCTCAAATGAACTGGAACCCACTTCTACCCCCACACTGAATATTTGGAGATACTTTGCTATTTGGAGGACCATAAATAGACCTAATTTTGTACAGAATTTGAAAAAAATCAAAATTGCATCCTGGACAGGGTAATATCAAATATTTGAATCAATGTTTTGACCTTGATTGATACCAGTGGTAGGTTTTTAAGTTCATAAACGGACTCAGCAGCTCAAAAGGCTTCATTTGACACCAAGATCAACCTTATCATAGATATTTGTGATAAATTTCAGATCGCGATTAGCGAGGAACTCCAAAATATTATTTAGCAGTAACTCGCTAATGAGTTGAGATAAGATAAAAAATATTTGGGAAATAATTCCTCTCATTGATACTTACAACCCTATAAAGTTTCATTAGAATTGAGGAAAATGATGTTCTGGTCTGGTTATATTTGGCCTGGAATGTCCCTCAGGTGGAATTCTTCAAAATGACAAGAGAGTCTAATAAAAATATTTTTTATGTTAGGTAACTTAGCATATTATTTTTATTCTTAAGTTACACAGAGAAAGACTCGGAAAAGAAACGTATCATCGTTGTTTCTACAAGTTTCACGCATTTATTAGAAAACTGATTCAACTACACTAAGAAATTTTAATGGTATATTTCTGTGAATGGAAAAGAGCACTTTTAATCGAGCATAGACGAGCGAAGTGTACTATTTTCAAGTTTTCTATCATTTCGTGAAATTTTAACCCAATTTTTGGATTTATCTTATTTAGAGTTTGATGCAGTAGATCCCTCATTAATTTTTCTGTGTTCTTTACATGGAGATAAGAGTCACTTTTGAGAAAGCAGGGCATGAAATGATGTTCAAAAATCTCTAAAAGCATGTTTGTGAGTTCACTTGCTCTCGATCTCCTTATTTCCACCCATAAAAAGCCATATCAAACATGGACAGTCGAGATTAACAGAATCACATTCTTACATGAATACGCAAACGCCTGTTACCTGAAAATATACGTTTTCAGTGTAGAAAATGCATTTACTTCATATGTAATCTTACACTCAAAGGTCGACTATCAATATTCAATACAATGTCCAATATAATGTAATTTATATTCTCAGATGGTTTATTTGTGTTACGGCTTTTATTACATTGCTATTGATGCCAAGGCGTTTTTCATGCTTCTTAAATGCTTGAATTCTTGAATTCTTAAATGCTTGCCTATTCTGCAGGGATGGAATGGTGAAGATCTCGGAAACCTGTCAGCAATTTGGGGGTGACCTGCAGACCATCCAATCGCAGCTAGAGAACAACGCAAAGGAGCTCGATAAAGTCAATCTACTATTGCATCAGTATAGGGTAAGTCTCCTTGATAACTGTTCACTCCAACCACTTCTTGCTGTTGGCAATGGTTCACTCTTTTCTGTGATGTTCATAGCTGTTCTTAAAGGGCCTGGTTCGCGTAATCGTAGTTATTAGTCAAAACTATCCTTTGAATTAGAATATTTAGTCCTTTCCAAAAAAGAACCAAACTCGACCTGACCGACAAAAACGTAGGTTCCTATTTATACAGATATTTATATTATGTCGTTTACTGCAGTAGTTTGTTTTCAATTGATACAAAACTTCTCATACTTCTCTTTCATTCGTAGTGCTATTTGTCAGTAGTAGAGCAGACAAACCCGCCTCCGCAGCCTGCTTCGCTAAGCAACTCCGCATCCATGCAGAGCATTTCAAGCACAACTTCAAATGATCATACAAGTATCTTACCCCAGCCAGCAGAAGCACCTCAGCCAAATCCAGGTCAGGACGCATCAGCCCCACCACCAGCACCCCCGCCACCCCCAGCAACAATGAGCCCCCCTCCTGCTGATGAATTTGATGAGCCGAAGTGCACTGTGATCTACGATTTCCAAGGTAATTCCATTTATGTCTATCTGAATATTCTAATGATAATAGGAGACCCAATTTCTTAAGTTTATATTTGACTCGTTCAAAAATAAACTGTACTTCTTGAACGTTTCGACTTTCTCTTCATGAGTGAACTTTTGTAACAATCTTGTGAGAAAAGTTTACTGATAAGATTGAATCGAAACGTTGAAGAAAAGTTTACTGATGAAGGATAAATCGTCGAAGAAGCATGGTTTATTTTTGATCTAGTGAATCATTTCAAATCACACCATTTTGATTGTCTGTAAAATTGTTATCTCTGGATATTCATATTTTATTATATCATCCAAAGTTATCGAGACTCATGAACTCATCCCTTCATCTGAGACAACACTTAACATCCTTGCAATTATCATTCAGAGAATGCAAGCAGATTAGTAATACGATAATTTGATATTATATCTGCCATTAGAAAGATGGTAGACACGACCTTTCACACGAAGATAAAAACAAATTCACTCCGTGATGTCCCGCACGCCGTATATTTGCCTGTCCATTTCCTTTAAACACCACCTCTTTCTGCAGGAAGCTCAGACGGAGAGCTCACCGTCTCAGCTGGGGAGGAGCTTATAGTGGTCGAAGATGATGGAAGCGGCTGGACTTTGGTAGCGAGAGGAAGTGAGGAAGGGTATGTGCCTACATCATATTTGGAGAAATTGTAATAACGCAACGGTTAGGCTTTAACAATTATGTTTTCATATATTTACTGAGTAAAGTGTGTCAATGAACTATCTACCCCGTGAGTACCGCGAAGTTATCATATCTTGCATGCTGATCAGTGGTGGCAAAAAGCACAGAAGACGGGTGTTGCTTGCACTAAGCTCCATCAGTATTAGGCTAGCCCCTTCCGTTTTCAGACCGATTTCAGGTCTAGCCATGCACTTAAATTAATGTGTCATGTATTGAGAACTTTGCATATGTTATTGAACCTTTGAATTTATGAATTTGAACCTCTTTCTGCACAAAAAAGCCATAAATAACTATCCTTTGTCTGCAGGATTCTAAATATCTTTAAAATCTTCTTTTTTTAGAATAGATTATAGGCTTTTGTTAGGCTGGTAGTTGGCATTTTCCTAGTTGATGAAAATCAGTTGTTTACTCGTATGCAGAAGTAATATCCTCTAAGTCAGAGTCTAATTTCATGATTCAAAGTGTTACCAAATTGTTAGAATTATTTTAGCATGAAACTGCATTAGTGAAGTGAGTCTCCAAGTGGCTTGATCATGTGCAGTTGAAGTCAATAATGGTCATGTGGTGTAAGAATAGATAGGTGACCCCCAAGTTGTTTATTAAACAACTCACTGGCTTTTCATTGGAGAGGAACGATAAACTTCAATACCCATGCCCAGAACCAGTAGAGGAAATGTTTTTTCTGCATCTATTGAATTCAACAACTTTTCTGTTTACTGTTTTATTCTTTGGGGTAGGAAACTATTGGCTCTCGGGCCTTTCTTTTGCATTTTTAGAAGTCCATTCCAAACTGAAAACAAAAATTAGCAAAATGAAATCCAACTGATTTCTTTCAACTACGATGTGACGAAATATCAAAGTTTTTGATTTTATTATGAAATTAATCAGTGCAAGTTTAACTTATCCATAACATTGATGATTAATTTCATGATTTTCCGTACTCTTAACCATTGATCAATAAAATAATAAGTTTTTAAATAGTTGTTAATATTCAGTTAGTCTATTTTACTTTTCTCAGTTTGAATTTGATTGATATAATAGCACACCGTGATTGTAGCTGCATAATGTCTATAGTTTTAGAATATACTTCTCTTTTAGTAACTGTAGGGAATTGCATGCATAGACGTTGTTGATTGAAAAACTGAATGTCGTTTTAAGACTTGATGTTTTCGTTTGTCGTTTCACACCCTTTCACTTCTCAGATTTAACCAGTAGTGTAAATAGAAGGGAGCCAGGAAGGACAGAAAACCCCCCTATACATCCTTAAGTTTATATATGTATGTATATATGATGTATGTAAGTATATGCATATCTCTATAGCGATTGCGTTGTCAACGCCGCATCACAGTGCTCAATGTACGAACGTACATAGCAATATAGAAGAGAAACAAGAAAGGAGACTGGCTCTCTGTTACTTAAAGTTTCATGCTCACGCAATCATCAGACAGACTATTGGTAGTTACTAATTGATAGTCTGTCTGATGATTGGGTGAGCATGAAACTTTTAAGTAACAGAGAGCCAGTCTCCTATCTTGTTTCTCTTCTATGTATATACATATGTATAATCCAATAGCCAATTTGTCGGAAAGTCTATCTTATGGGGAGAATAAAGCAAAATTTGTACTTTAGCTAGTGGTGTTTTTCTAAGTGTAGCTCACGTCACATTGATTCGAAATTGACAGACTTACAAATACCTAAGATTATTTAGCCCTTTAAGAATGTGCACCCCTGTGTCAGAGGCTCGTTTAATAGAGATATAAGAAAAAAGATGTTGTGGGAAAATTTTTCATCCTTGCCCTTCATAATAAATCTTCCATCTACACCACTGGTTTTTATTTAATGAATTGGCAATGTCTATGCTGTAGTTTTCAATTATCTGTTTTGATAGATATTTTTACATTTCAAAACTTATATTTAAAACAGTTTTGATAGTTCGAATATATCGTTGTTAAGCCAAAGTAAGACGCTTTCACCATTTTCGTCAATACGAGGCCGAATGGATTTGAATCCATATCAAAGGTTATAGAGATAGGTTGCATTTACACGGAGCCGCACTAGTTTTGTTGCTGATACTCTTTCTGTTTACACAAGTGCGGATTCGCTTGAAATAGATGTGAGAAACGAAGTGAGGCTGGTTATTCAAATAAGAATATACGCAGAGCGAGATAGCGCGTGTATACTTGAATACGGATCAAAAGCTAGCTGGATTGGCCGTTTATACGAGGCCTGATCACTTTGAAAACGTCTCGCTAGAAGGATCAGAATTGATCTGGCTATCCGTATCTATTTTGATGCAGATTCCATGGTCTCGTGTAAACGGAAGACGTATCCGTATCACTTTTAGTACGGACTCAAAATTGATCTGGCCTCGTGCAAACTAAGTGATCAGTTCATAGCTTCTTTAAATGAATAAAGTATTTATCTAAAATGGTATTAAAGGGAATGGAATAGTTAGTCTGCACTGACACAATATACTGCGACACGTGGTGCTGTCTTTACAAGATAAAAGGATATCCCGTTGGTTAGAATTTGATAGACGGTGTAAACAAGTGGCTCGAACCACGCTTAAATGCTTAAATGCCCTTTAACTTGTTCACTGACTGAGGAGCAGATACAAGACGATTTGGTTTGTCATTATGCTAAAGAATTCGTGAAACTAGTGCCTGGAATCATGAAATTATGCTTCCAAGGCCTAGTTTACAGGATACCAGATCCCTTTTCGCATCGGATTGGTTTCAATCGATCTTCGTCAAAACCCCACTGTTTTCATTGCAGTTATACAACACCAGATTACAATGAACCAATTTTTGATTGCAGCTACGCGTGCTGCAGTTGATAAATAAATGTTAGATAGGTTATTTCTAACGGCTGTTCAAACCTTGAGGTTTGAAATTTTGTTCTAGTCTAAGTTTGTTAAAACCTTTTTCAAGTGGATACACTTGCACTTAACTTTGAGAGCAACACCGTATATTTAATGTTACATGAAAGTTCCCTATTTTTTGAATAATTTCGGTATATGATTTGAAATATCGTTAGTTATAATTTTCTATCAGTAGATGTTTTTACTTAGCTCTTATTCACAGTTAATCTTCTCCGAAAAATGAAATCAATATTCACAATAAAATTATCACCTTATTTCATTTAGATTTTTCTGAACTTCTGATCATTTGCTACTTTTTCAGACATTGAAGTGGGTAGATTTGCAAACATTGCGTATGATAATATTTGGACCACGGTCTTTAAAATTTCCCATGCTGTACTATCAAATAGTTTAGGAGTTTAGCTTTCTGATGCTTCGATGATAAATTCACATCAGCTGTAAGCTGCCATACTCGGAAACAATGTTAACTTGAAATAAGGATTGTTTTTTACACTTGTATACTTATAGACCCTTTGCAATATCTTTTGAATATAATTTACTAGTTTTCTTGAAGTAGAAGTTCAGTGGGACCGAGCAAAATAAGCACGATTTTCGAATTTAGCAACCTGAGTTTGATCAAAAATGGAGATAGACCATGTTCCAAATTCTAGAATATGGACAGTGTCCATTTTGAATACGATTAGCTGGTGCGTTTGACAATGTTTATATTTGCTGAAAACAGAGTTTAAACATGAAAACCAGGCTTTGACATGGAATAGGGGTTCAGTGATGCAGAAGTTTGATATATGGCATCGATTTTCGAAATCAGCGATCTGAAATTGATAGTAATCGTTTTTGTAAAAGTTACTACAAAAAACAAGGTCTTCGCATTAAAACGAGGTTTCATCCTTGAAACGAGGTTCAGAGTTACTGAATATCACTTTATAACCTTAATTTTCATTATCAGCAGCCAAAAATTGATTGGAACCCAATTTTAATGTTAATTTTCCGTCGAGAACGAGGTTTAAACATGAAATAGAGGCTCGGTGGTACCGATTTTGCTCATTTAACATCAATTTTCGGAATCAGCGTATTGAAATTGAGCAAATGCTGTTGGTCTCATAAATTCCCTCGTCGGGTGACGATAGCCCCCATTTCTCGCCTGGTCTATTAAGTCATACTTTTCTTTGAATTCATGATCGAAAAGTATATTTTTCTGGCCTTATTTTAATTT
This sequence comes from Pelagia noctiluca, assembly GCA_963924455.1. Lineage (NCBI taxonomy): Eukaryota > Metazoa > Cnidaria > Scyphozoa > Semaeostomeae > Pelagiidae > Pelagia > Pelagia noctiluca. The sequence goes on from OZ004316.1 coordinate 15,832,050, forward strand.
CATAAATTTGAATAGTTTTTCCTGGTAGAATATACGTACAGATAAATTTTGGGTGGGCATAGACACGGCCAGAGGAGAGCTGGGCGCTAAGCTCGTCCCCTTTTGAAGAAAGGTATTTAGATACGCATTGTGTGTATATATAAACTTTTATTGGCTATTACCCACAAGTGAATGCTCCAGGGGCGGACTGGCATGCCAATTGTTCAGGGCAGAGCCCTGGTACAGGTCCAGGGGCGCCCCGGAAGCTCCTGAGATTTTGCCATTTCTGAGGCCTTAAAATGGCTTAGGATTTTTAAATTCGCCTTAAGAGACTCCCTCTGCACATGGTAATAGAAAAGTACATACAAGCAATATACACATATAGCCAAACGGAATACCCAAGAATTAGTGGGAAATGAGAGTCAGCAAAGACAAGCTTTAGCAAGCCACAACCCCAATTAAGCAGCCAGCGACAGTGGGTGGAACAAACTTGTGTACACATGAAGCTATGTGACTTAGTTTAATTAGACTACAATGTTCAAAGCGGCAATTGCTTTCTCATTTTCGGCACCAATACGAGTTGTATAGATACTCATTCTAAATACCGTTAAATCTTGTAAGTTGTAGGGCAATTATAGTTTCTCTATAATGTGAATCAAACATAAAACTTGACTGTCATAGTTTATGCATAAAATAATCTTGAATAAACAGCTGAGTCCTTGGCAAGCCATTACCTAACATCGTTTACAGTGATTAAATCTAGAAGATCCTTTTCAATGCTCATGAGCATGAGGACTTCTAAAAGCTCATTTGACATGGTCGAGCGAAGGCGAGTTTTTATCAGTTTCATTTTGCTGAAATACCTCTCACAGCTGACTTATGTGAATGAGAGGGTCAGCAAATATTCGTACGCAAGAAACAGATTTGTGTAAGCGGCGGAATTGAGTGAGTATCTGTACAAGGCTCTGTAGCAGCATTTTAAACATTTTTGACAAGGTCCACTGCACGTATTTCCTGTTTTTGAACATTGGTTGCCTTCATCCCCGTCCGTATCTTCATCTTCACCTGCTTGTGTGAGGCTCTCAAAATCAGTAGCTTCTTCTGAGAACTCTTCTTGGAGGGTCTTTGACAAAAAGGGGAAGTCGTTAACGAATGCTGCCAACTCTGATCGCAGATCGATTGGATTAAGGCCAGTCAACTTTCCAACTTGTTCCAGTGATTGCCGTGGTATGCCATTCTTTCTCAATTCATCGAAATGGCGAGGATCAAGACAGGAGGTATCTTTTATTAGTGGTAAGTTCACCAAGAAACGATTATCAATGCTGGTTATTATTTGATCGATAGCTCGACGAAATACATTTATTCGGAACCTGTCCACTGGTTCAACTGGACGCGAATCTGTTGCTAGCTCCCCAGACATCCTCTTTGAACGTGGAGCTCGTTTATTTCTGAACTTATCTTCAAGTGTTACATCAATTGAATTTGCTCTCAATTCTTCATTCATCTTCTCAACATATGTTGCTACGTGTTGCATAATATCTTCGACCTTTATGGCGCAAAGTTGTTTTTTTGCAGATATTACCATCTTTTGCTGCCTCTTTGAGCTCCTGTTTTCTCTTTTCTTTCCGCTTTTGCGCACCACTTTTAAATGATTTTATTTTTTCCATCTTTCTTTCGTATTTTACCGAGTAATTTACATTCTTCAACTCAGCCTACATACAAGTTACTAGCTAGCAGGCCTGAACTGAAAACTGATTCATAAACCCTTCAACATCGTGAATCATAGTCATGTTTAAAAACTTTAAGGACTCGACGCCACCCACAACTATCATCCACAATTTCCGATACAATTTCCGTGTTTTGCCATTGACACATACACAAGACGAAACCGATACCAGAAAAGCAAATAACTCATAATCCAGCTGGCGAAGAGAAGATTTCCGTGGATGGGTTAAAAAATGTTTGCAAATGCTTGGGTAATGGGCCTTGGCCCAGCAACGAATCGAGGGATCTAAGCCCAAGAGACCCATAGAAGTTTTGAAGGGGGCTGGGCCTTGGCACAAAATGCTATTCGAGTACGAATCAAGGGATCTAAGGGGTCATAGACGAATAGAAGAGGGCTAGGCCCGGGCTGAGCTCAGGGCCCATAGAACTAGCTATTTCTTTTTCAATATCGCAGCTTTTATGAAGAAAATTAAAAAAACACATTTTGACAGGGGCCCACCGGGAAATTTCCCGGCATCCCGGTGGGCCAGTCCGCCCCTGGCAATGCTCAACGGCTTTCCGCTTCACGGCGTCTGGCTACGTCCCTGGCGTGGTGCCAGTAGAAAAATAGAAAATCTATCTATATATCTCGTATTTCTAGAATAGATAGATTCTATTTGGAGGTAAAGCCCCTTCGGAAAACTGATCATCGCCAAGCACCTTAGACTCCCGTCCCTCCCGCTATACGAACGGGAAGCATTCTAGTTTTTCTCTGCCATCACCTGTGGATACACGCCTGTTACATGCTATGAATACTCATTATTTTGTCTTGCACCTTTCAGTTGACCTAGCTGGTTATGAGATTCCTCAAACTTAATTACTTTGTATTTCAAACAAAGATCTCTTACAGGTTATCCTTAAGAGCCAACATCCTGTTTTCGATCTACTTCTGAGAATTTTTCTCATAATAAGCGATTTACATAATATCATGGTACATTTAATTTTGCCTTTAAGAATACATTTTGACTGTTTAATTAGAATGGGAAATTATGATCAGTAAGGGTTGACTTGCTCCAGACAAATACACCTTATGAGGTCGGGTGGTTCCCCATTTAGTGGTTTATAGACAAGATTATTTTGAAATCTTCATACGCTGAAGATACCAGGCGGAGAGATGACCAGTGGAAATATCCTTATCGTATCTTTGCTGCTGTTGTTTGCAACTTCTCTGGATGCTTCCCATTTCAGAGGTGCCTCCATCAGCTGGGCGCCGAATCTGACCGATCCAGCCTACTACCCATCTAACTATTACAGCAGTACTATCAAGGTGAGAAACCTATTGAAATAGCGCGGGCGCCTGCGACTCAATGGGGAAATTTCCTGGATAAACGAAAAGGAAATCTTGTCACTCACTTCTAGTGTATTAGTTAGCTATGGTTCATGAAATGATACAACGTACAAAGAACATAAATATTTGGACTTCCATGATCGTCAACAACGGTGGATACAACACTTGGATAAATAGATAGCGTGGTTGAGGGGCGTTGTGGCCCAATGTGTTAGACGAAACTCCATAATATTGTGTAGTTTGTCTGGATTATAAAGAAATTAAAATGAAAAAATGGGACTCGGGATATTTCACGGTACGCCCCTCAAATTACTTTGGTGGGTCCCCTATCACGAATTGTACTGCGATAATTTTGTTCCTTTACCCATCTTTTAAAGACACTTGCAACCCGGTGTTTAAGATGTCGTACTAGGTCCGGCGGAACCGGTCCGTTGGGTGCAGCGTTGGTTGGACCAACTTATGTCACTCATTTGGTCTTAAATTATGATTCTTTTTAGAACATCAGATATTTGTGTTAAATTTCAGTTCATTTCCACGTAAATTACTCTCTAAAAATGCGCCAAAATGCATCTTTGTGAACTTAAATTTCGAATTTTTCAGGGGGTACTCCCATGGGCCTTTCAACTGTGAAAAGCTTCCGCCGGGCCTGCGTACATGATGGATCAAGATCTTTCGCAAATGATGTCTCTTTCATTATGATTTTACAATTATTCTTGCAAATATTTCGGATATGGTCTATCGTTTGAACTGGGTCACAGCACCGAAATAATTACCCACTTTTCTCACGAACTTGTTTACCTTTTTTTTCTGATTAAGAAATTCATAGACCTAGTCAGTTCCTAAAGTGAAGATTTCCCCGGTCAATCAGAGTTTCAACAATATTCTCCCTTATTTCCATATTATCAACTAACCATTTTAATTATTGCTGACGATTATATTGAAGCCACGTGTCTAAATTTCAGCGATTCTCTGCTAAGAATTTGATTGCTCATCATTTTTCATCGTGTAGAGCTTGCTCGAACTTCGTTAACTCTTTCCTCCAACTATTTCGATCCTTCAAGGCGTTGCTCAGGTTTTCGAGTGGCAAACCAGTGTTTTCAACCAACTGATCAATGAAGATAGGTTTTGAAGGGACGTCCTCGTTTTGTGATCCCATGATTTTGGTATCCGGAGTAGGGTGTGCTGGCCAGTTCGTTTTTACTCCTCCTATAATGCCCTGCAAACCGTATTCTCCGTTCCTTCAGTATTGCGCCGCCTATTGCTAAAATATTATTGATATATATTGATCAGAGTGCAAAAGTTATCTACTCTACTAGAGTATGTAGTTATCTAAAAGTTATCTACTCTACTAAACAAGGTGGAAAAATGTTTTTGACCAACCAGGGCATTCTTTGACTAAGAATTCATCCAATCAGATCGCTGAGAAGACAATATATCTCGAAGATTCAACAGCTCAAGAACCGTGAAAATGGCGGAAAAACGCGAAAGCTGTGGCAAAAATAGCGTTCAGGGTTCTGTTTTTCTGCCGTAAACCCGTAAACTATTTGGCACCATTCTTATATTTCTCAAATCTATGATAGCTTATCTAAATTTTTACCGCTTACGAGGTCAATATTTTACGTAATTGCTGTGAAAATCCACTCGACAACTCGCTCAAAATCCTAGAGTAGAGGGGATTCCTAGAATAGAACCGTGAATTACCCTAGAAAATAAAACCGTGTTCAAATACAGTCTCCAGGGAGTAGAAGTAAAAGTCTATTTTAAGGAATAGAAGTGAATTATAGCTACTCCAGGTAATAGACATTATGTTTTCCTGAGGATCGATGTATGTTCAATTTCCTCTACCTTTCAATTTACTAAATTGAGAAAAAATTCTTAATCGTCCATCTAGGATCCATTTGCAAACAGAACTTTTGAACAGACTGTAAAACAACTTTTTCCGAGAAACTGAGTTCTTTACGTGTAAGTTGCGCAATTCTAGAAATCTGCCTTTCTAAGAAAACAAAATTTTCTATGAATTTGAGAGCATATTTGTTGGTTTACTATCTGCTATCCGGTCACCTCAATATCTGGGAAAATAGGCTCTTAATTTCGGTAAGATCTCATTTTAAAGCAAACGAAGTCTTCCAGGGAAATTGTGATTTGGTAAAGCACGAGTTGCGAGTTAGAGTCGTGAGTTGTACTTATTGTGCAAGTTGCGAGTTGGGATAACGTCATTTGCGAATTTGGAGTAGCATATAAAGTGCGAGTTGCGAGTTACTTTTGAAATTAAGGTAACGAGTTTGAAAACGGGAAATGCGAGTTGTTTGGAAGTTGCGAGTTGCTGACATGAAGTTGTGAACTATCTTTGCCAAGATGGTGAAAAGACGCGGCCATTTTTTTTTACGCAGCAAGCATGGCGGAGTATTCTTCGTCGGAGGAATCTGACGATTCAGATTTTTCGGCGATGCAGTCTCAAACTAGAATATCAACTAAACAGTTAGGTAGAGGTTTTCGATATCAATTAATTAACACTTCATGAGGAAGAATTTAAGATATTTCAATTTGAAATACCCTTCGAAGTGGAGTTGAATTTAGGCCAGAAATGCCGTGATCAAGGTGAACTATGGACTGTCTCAGTTGATGAGATCAAATATTTTTGTTTTATTCTGTGTAAAAGATGTCAAGATGAAAATTGCATGTTTAGATTCCTCAATAAGTTGTGGTTTTTATTTGATAGATATCTGTTTGAAATGTCTCTTGCCTGCATATATGGAAATCTGAAAAAAAATCCTGGGTGTTCTAGGAATTTGGGCATGCGGGAATTAGGCAAGGCAAGGGTTAAAGAATATAGTCAGCCTCCTCGTGAACTATAACCAAATGGAAAGGACGTAACTACCTACCAGATCAAAACATTATACCTCTCCCAAGATTCGAGATGGGGAAACTCCAACTACAATACTTTTTAGAGAATAAATGTACCAGTGAAACCCTTTCCCAGCCTCAAAGGACTCCCTGATCTGATTCCTTATAATTTGTCAAGTTTGAAATTCAGTATACCTAACAAAATATTATACATATCTCATTGACATAGAATGTGTGAAAAAACATTAGATATGTGTACATTCAGTTTAAGTAAATTCCACCACTTTTAGGACACCCTGCAACTCCCATTTTCATGCAACTAGCACTTTCAAGATATCAACTCGCGATTTCAAGATAGGGTTGGTAACTCGCGACTCGTATTTCGAAACATAACTCGTGCTTTTAATGGAACACGCAACTTGTAACGTACAACTCGTGTTTCACTAATGCACAGGAAATATCCTTGGTCTTGATGTTCAACCGTAGCATGGGTTTGAGATAGGTTTCATTCAAGTCATTTTTGGCTTATTTGTTGGCTTTTTCGAAAAATATTTTCTGCTAGATTATTATTATTATTTTATTTATCTAATCTTAGTATTTACATTATAAAAAATAAAAAATAAAAGGCACTTATATTGCGCCATTTATCCACACGGCTCAAAGGCGCATAGTACATAAGGCCTAATTTAAACCAACATAAAGCAACAAACTGTAAAGAGATACATCAAGTCTGACCACTCCTTTACCAGATCATTTCTGACAAAAAGAGCAGCAGCATACGTTGTTGAAAAACCAGGTTTTTGTTAAATTTGAAAATGGTCGGTAGATCCATCTTTATGTTATGTGGAAGTGAATTCCATATTTTGGGTCCAAATAAAACTAAGAGATTTGATTCCATATTTGGTTGTATTAAATTTTTGAATATCTAAGGTTTTACTCCTCTTAGGTTATAATTTTCATGCTCGTCTACAAAAATATTTCGCATAAAAGAGGGATTTAATTTGTTTATAAAGCTCCAGTGCCAATGTCCAGTTCATGTTTACATGAATGGTCGTATCTTTATCTTATTTAAGAATAGTACTTTAGTGAGTAATCTGCATAGATTATTCGCAATGGTCTTTCATTTGTTTTCTATATTTTATTTTTACTTTTTTACTGCAGGAAAGCCATATTAAGGGGCAGTAGTTACAATGGCACATTATGAAAGAGTTTACTAAGACACGTTTTTCTTTTTATTCCAAGTAGTTTGATAGCCTTTTAAGGACATTCAGTTGTCACGGATGCTTTTTGACAGATCAATTTCACGTGTTTGTCGAAGTTTAACTGGTTATCGATTTCAATGCCCAAAAATGTTACTTCGCTAGTAGTTTCAATTTACTAGGTTTCTAGTTTTATGACATAAGGTTTCTCTTCTATGATGCTACCATCTGATCTTCTATATTGCTACCATCAGAGGATAAATATGAAGGTGAATTATATTGATCTGATACATTAGCTACTTTATATTATAACTTCAAACTTATTCGAATAAAACTGCTTATTGTTCTGTTCAGCAGAAGAGTACATAGATTCGTTTGTAGATGTAGATTGTAGATTCGGCTCAAATCCTCCTATAAGTCAAAGGATCGGGTTGAGATGTGATCTTGTGACCTATTCGCTTGCCATCTGCGACTGAATGTATTTTCTTTGAAACATGTAACAAAGGCCATTACTTTGTGTAATCGCTTTTAATAGCTCCTTCTTGCTAAAACATCCAAAAAACTGGGTTGGGAATAAGAACTAACTGACCATTCATTTTTAGTAAAATTTAAGCAACTATGAGGGTCTTGACCCGAGCCTCGTTGCTTTTTTAAAATATGTAGTGCACCAATTGGTGTGGGCTCCTGAGATGTATTGAATCGATACCCTACAATGCAACTACCTAAGTTTAATTCATAACTAGGAGCGCATTAATTACTTTGTATCTCTTCTTGGAACTAAATCTGAAACAGGGGCGTAGCCAGAAGCTCTGAAAGGGGGGGAGCCGTTGAGCACTTTGAGCATTCACTTGTGGATTAAAAGCCCATAAAAATTGATAACAACACACAATATATATAGACTTTTCTTCCAAGCGGGGGAGCCGTGGTTCCCCTAGCTCCCCCCTCTGGCTACGTCCCTGATCTGAAACGATAGAATGCGGAAAAACTTATGCAGCTAAAACGTTTTTCAAATGAGTTGATTGTTTCAAGCTTCTCAGTGGGCTTATTTATCTTTTTCTTTCTTTCAAAAAACCAACAATAAAAATACAATCAGAGGAAGCCGAGTCTGAAGCTCATCATTCTGCGCTCATTGCCCTGTAGCCCTGCAAATCATAACAGAGAAGAGATAATGATTAAGAATGAGATCTTTAAAAGCATTCAAATCGGTTTTAGAATCAACTACGACACAAATATCCCTGTAAAATGATGCAAACATACCGCATAGACTTTGTTATAGATGTGAAGAGTGGCAGCCCATTCAGCATTGAATCTTAGTTTAATTCTAAAAAAATGATGTATTATCATTAGAAATAGTTAGCTAGAAAAATCGGTGGCATGGTGAAGCAAAAACAGAAATTACTTAGGCTTTTCGTCTTAGCTTTTCGTCTGATTCTTTTCGTAGTCTGTTTTCACTTCGCTGTGCTTTCGATTTTTCTGGCTTATATTGATGTTTCGAACCGATCAAAGACCATTTTGTTTTTATGAAAACTTTCGGATAAGGTTTTAAGTACTATCCCAGAGACCCTGCAACCTCTGAATAGGAATTTACCGCTCATCTTTCAGGTTTTCCTTCAGTTTCCTATTTCATTGGTATACAATTGGGTCAGTATTCCGAACTTGGTTAACTATAAGGCTTGAACAAACACCTAAAAAGTCTTGTTACCTTATCAGCCCTTTTTACGCCGACTGTACTTCCGCCACCCCCAAAATCTGGTCTAACGCCATTTAGGGCCGCGTCGCACGTCGGACAAAGACTAAGAAAAGAAAAATTTTGACATTATGTCACAGAAGTGTTTTAACCTTAAAAAGATAAGAAAGTAGCAACTATCATGAAAAAATTAGTTAATCAAGATCTTGGAAATTATCAAGATTGGTATGCAGAGGTGTTCTCGCAAATGATGTTAGGTGGATGTCTATATAAGCACAATAGAGCCTCTGAACGCAAAGTGGATCACTGGAATGTATAAACACTTTACGGATTTTCTTTCTTAATTTAGAAAGGTATATATTACTGAGACAGTTGCCTTCCCAACCCAAACCTATTCGTGCTACAAACCCATCCCATCCGTGCGGAAACCCATTTCCGGACATAGACATATGATGTAGTAACTCTTGATATAAAGAACACTAACTTTACCAATGTACAGTAGTTTACTTTCTGTTCTGTTGAGGTTTCTCTTCTAATTTTGGTTAGATATACATTACTATAACCAATGTATCACCTAAAAAAAGGTATTGTTGGCAAAAATACAATTAAAGATTAAAGCCGCTTTGAGAAAATGTTCATGTTTTGAGCCTTTTTGCCGGCCCTTTTGCCACCGCATGATGAAAATTAATGCCATATAGGACTTGCCTAAAAATGGCCAATAAGGTATCATCTTGGCCAAATTGCAAAGAACTATGTAAACCTTCGCAAGACTTAAAATTCTATAGATTAAACGCCCAGGGTATCACATTCCAAAGTACCTTTAACACCCCAGGTAACTTACCTATGGTAGAACCGAGCATCCGCCTGCATGTGTTTGATACATACATGTCACACCCGGCTTTGCAAGCTAGACCTAGCCCTTTAATAACCGTAGCCATACCAGATTATTACTTTTTGCTACTTACTTTTCTCACTTAGGTGCATGTGACCTTCCATGTTTCCTGGCGCAGAAGTGATGGAGCAAGCCACTGCACAAACAACTCAATTGCAAATTGTCAGATGTTTAATCATGGTTCACTTAGCATTTACTACGGTTACAGCGAATCTTCTCAGCCCTACTCCTACTCATCTTACAGTGCAGGTTTTTACTGTGTGAGGTATAGCGTCTCTAATGATTTCACAATTGGTACGAACAATTTCATACTCTACCTGCCCAAACAATACCACTACAAAATCAGGTGAGTTTGAAGGTTCCTTCTACCTTATTTCCAAAATTCTCTACTCATGTACATCTATTTCTTAGCCATAAATAAGAATTATCCTAAAGAACACAGGATTTTGCGATGTGAGTAGCCTCTGAAATTATTTTACTACTGTATTTGTTTGAAAAATGCCATTGTCTTTGCTGAGCGTGTCAAATTATTTTCGTAATTCAATTCCATCAGCAATCATCACTTTGAAACTAGGTGACTGACCCTGCTGGTTCTGAAAATGCACATCTACATCTAAGCTGTGTAAGACAAAGCTTTTAAAAATATATTTCCCGCATACGATCAGTATTGTGAGGATACCATCAGTACTGTGAAGGTTATTCAATACTGCAGAGGGAAACCACAAGCATTGTGTGGCTATGATACCCAAAGTGCTTGTTATTTCCCTCCCCAGTGCTGAATATCCTCCAGAATATCCGCCACAGTACTGATGTTATCCTCCACAGTCAGCACTCTTGGTACTCCCCCTCCCCCCAGTACTGATCATATCTACAGTACTGAACAAGGACAACCTCCACAATAATCTATCATCCTCCACACAACTGCGCAAACGTTCTCTAGAGTGTTGTAGTATTTCTGAGACATCCGATAATGACTTTCTTCTGTTTCATATTCTGCTCCAGCACCTCTTCTTGCTGTTGGATTGGTGGACTTGTGCAGTACTCAAGTTCGTCATGGAATATCGAATCAGTGATTTCATTCAAGCCACATCCTTCCCGGAATGGTCCAGTATTGAATACCCCACCACGTGTTTCTCATCTTCCTCTCATTCAACATCTACAGAACTATCGCTCTCACTACAACATCTACTCCAACTACAAACTTCCAGTTTCTGATCCTGACTATAGTATTCATGGTAATGACGAAATACAGTGCAGATGGGCAGCAAATTTTTCAGAAGGTGGTGGTGTTTGGAATTCTAGACTTGGAACCCTGAATCAGGTTTGTTTTTTGTGTTTTTCTACTTATATGACAGGTATGATCACAGGAGACCACACCACCACTGCTGAGAAAGTTAGTTTTGAATCAAAGAATACTTCAACTATATCAGTTTCAGTTTTTCAGTTTCACTTTTTATGATTTGAATTCACCACATACAATTTAAGTTCCTAAAATATGATAAGCTACTATTATAAAGATAAAATACAATTTTACAGAAAATTAATACAATGTACAAATACAAATACTTTTTTCTGTAATTTGAAGATTTGATCAATCAATGTACGAATCGTATGTTTGCCCCCATATTGTAAAAAGGATAGAAACAAGGCATTATACAAGCAAATTAATACCTCCAATGGAAGTAGGTACCTAATTTTGAAGAAAATTCCACACGTTCTAGCTAACTTTTCTGAAAGTTGTTGCACGGTGCTTCCTACACTTAGTTTATCAGTGCTTCTTCCTGAGGTGAAGAAAGGCTTGGCGATGGGGTCCGATGCCCTTTTGTCATAAAGACTAAATGGTGCTTGCTTCGGTCGTGAATTCAGCTCGGCCATAGAGTTCAGAGACAGACAAATTATAATCTTTCTTGAACGTATATATATTATAGATTTAGTAGAGTAAAGGATTAATATTATTTTCGTGGAGCTCAACGGAAAAATTATGTTATTTGGTTAGATTGAATATGCATTAACGAGCTCCGCGAGATGCAGAACCGCTCTGTCTATCCCCAGAACGATTACCGACTTTCTCTTCAGATTACAGCGGTATTTATGTAAAATACTACCACGCTTACAATGAATACTTCCACATAAACACACGTTAATTTATAATAAAAATAACAATCATATTTTCACAACACTATGCGTTCACAAACTTTTAAGTTAATGACTACATTTATTTTACGCAAAATCACAGTTGATTAGCAATAATACCCGTTCTACAATAATCAAAATGTCGTAGAATAATAACAAAAAGTTCATTAATATTGAAAAAGGTACACTCCTTCATTTCATGAACCGCCTTCATGTTTGTTCGATATACAAAGCCAATGACAACACCAGTTTCCTCGTGTTCTAAATCCATTATTTCTTATCACGCAATACTCTCATTTGCCTTCATTAGGAACTCAAAACAAGAAAGATAAACCAACCCAAATGCACAGTCAAGCCCAGTCTCCTTAACTGTTATCCTCATGCAGCACCATAGCCAATGCTGCATAAGTATTTCACGTTTCAATCAAATTCATATCAAAACTCTTTCATTCAGTAATCTAACTAAATGACAGTATAGGTATCCTTGTACCGATAACACTTGAGTCATCATCACTAACAATATAATATAATTCTTCAATTCATCAATTCAACATGATTGGGCCCAATCACTCACATTTATGAATACTCAAATATAGCCTCATCACAGAGTTCACTAAGATGATATTTCCAGCTAAGATGTTCATCTAACAAGAGTCCCAATAATTTAACAAACTTAACTCTTTTGATATGTTTTTTCCCCTATTTTGATGTTAGAATCATCTAAAGGAACATTTGCAGAGGAAGTATGAAAAATGATATAGTTTGTCTTATCAATGTTTAACCCTATCAAGCCTAGGGGGGGCTTGATATGGGGGGGGCCTGAATCAGCCCCCCCTAGCAGTTTTCCTGCTGTGTATTTTCATCAATGGCATCTGCGACTTTCAAACTTTCTGACTTTTAGTTTTTTTCTTCCTGATAATTAAAAAGTGATATTTTGAAAAAATTGAATACGTTCCAGGGGGTCAACACAGGTCATTTTGAAAAACAGTAAGCATCAAAATTCAAACGCGTCCTTATAAAAGTTACACAAGACATGGAAAATGCATATTGGACTATTGCTATTGGCTATTTTTTATGCTCTTCCTGATGAACAACATTTTGTGCAATTTCCCTGCGCATGCGCAATTTTTTCTCCCACATTTTATGCTGACGTCAGCATTTTTACTTGACCCTTATACTATAGAAAATATATTCACAATTACATTTTCCGACCCTGCACATATATTCTACTCAACAAAACTGCCTTTACAGGTAAAACAACTCAAATATAAGAAATAAGAGCGATTCATTTTTCTGGGGATAAGAGCGCGCTTAGACATGACGCAAAGAAATATACCTAATTCCATCAAAATTTTGTGTAATATTCACATTAATGATCTACAAGTACTTATAAAGCCTGTCTGCATCCATATTGAAGAGAAAATTGTGTTTCAGATCCCTTCCAGGAATTCATACAATCAAATATTAAAAATTTCAAAACAAAAGGAAAATATGATGACGTCATCAAGATATCACGTGACTTTTCTAAAAAAGAATTGGTCAGTTTTTTGCATCTTGCCATGGACTATAGTCATGCAAAGTTTCAAGTCTACCGGGTGTGTAAGAAAGGAATAAAAGAGGGGGGGCCGAATCAGCCCCCCCCCCCCTAGGCTTCCTACAGCTTCAAATACCCTAGGCTTGATAGGGTTAATGATACTTTGTTTGCATAAAGCCATTTCTTTATTAATCTTAGTTCCTTGTTAACAATTTTAATCAAGTTAGATAAATCTTTAGATTCATAGTAGATGTTGATGTCGTTAGCAAAGAGATAGAAACTAAGTTTGGTAGAAGCTTTGGGTAGATCATTAATGTAGATCAGGAAGAGTAAGGGGCCCAGCACAGAACAGATCCCTGTGGAACAGCACATATAATCGATAGTAAGTTAGAATTACTTCCATTAACAGAAACATATTGTTTTCTATCAGATAAGTAAGATCTAAACCACTCAAGGGTACAACCACGCGCTCCATAGTGTTCCAGTTTTGACAACAAGATTTTATGATTAACTGTATCAAAGGCTTTTTGTAGATCAATAAAAATACCACAACCAAACTTTTTATTATCTAAAGTATTTCTTATAGTTTCTGTCAAACTCACTAGAGCATGATCAATGAAATGGTTTTATTGGAATCCAAATACTAATAAATAAAAAGCTTCATGTACTTCAAAGAATCTATATAGTCTTTTATACATTAACATTTCAAATACTTGATTGGAAATAGGAAGAGGAGAAATCGGCCTTTAGGATTTTCATCATCTTCTGTATCTTATAATCAATCCATGGCTTATATTTCAATTTTGTTTCTTTCCTACTCCTCTTTTTTATTGGTGCATGCTTATTTGTCAAGGTTGTAAGGTCTTTCAAAAGCCTGTCAAATTTTCGTTCACTTCTAGCTCATTGCTTCCTAAATAAGTAAAGTCAGTCTGATTAAAATCATCAAGGAATATTGCATTCGAGTTAATAAAAGGCAGAAACATCCAACGTATCAATAATTACAGAGGTCGGAAATTGCTTGATGAAGGGGCTACAAATGGTTACTAGTTGAATTCAGTTATTTGTAAATTTTGAAAAGGCATCCGAGATATTTGGGGCTAAAAGACTCATTTTAAGGCATTTCCTGAAAAAAACAGGTTTTTCAACCATAGAAATATGTTGTGGCGTTATGATTAGCTTCAATAATGGCCCCCCTGTTCACAAAAGGTCATCTCTCTTTGGTATGTCTCGTGTAGCTGATTTAGCATGGCGATTGCTGTCTACCTTTTGTGAGTGGTAGTGATATTTTTGTCAATGAGATGTACGATGCACGCTACTCCCAATGGGTCAGTGGTTAAACGCTAGTGCTGTAAGTTGAAAGTCCTTCGTTTCATTTAAAGATAGAGTCCTGCTCGGGGCACCTTATTTCACACAAATCATCTGATTGTATTTCATTTCGTAGAACTGCACATTGACGTTGAGTAACTATGCTTATGGGAGTATCGGTGTTGGATGGTATGCCTTGGCAGTAATGGTGGAAGATTTTGCCATTGACAGTTCGTCGGGTTACTTGAGGATCAGGATAAGCAGTACTCCTTTACAGTTCACTGTACAGGTCTACCGTAAGTAAAATAAATTCATTGAACCGAATTCATTATATTTACTGTATGCAATTATAACAATTATTTTTCTGATATTCATTGATTGTAGCACGTGACACAATTAGATAGCTTTTGCACCAGGAACAATGGTTTACAGGGTGGTGGGAATCATTTCGTGATAATACCTTGTACTGCACTCTCTGGTAATAAACAACTATGCTTGGTCCATCATTCCTGCAACCAATCTTCCGTAATCATTTCATTCCAATAGAATAGTATAAGTGGATTTTTTTTTTAAGTGGAATATACCGATTTGTCACTAGCTGAGATTTACATGTGATTTTGCTTTGCATATTATTTCCATAACAATAAATTTGTTATTCATAGAACACAACAAAGCTAAGATATTTGGGAATGATTCAAGCCAATGTTCCACTGAAAGGACCTCAGCTTCGTACAATGTAACAATTTCATCAAGATCACCCCCTACCCTGACTCCAATCGCAGCTTCGTCTAGTATGCCTATCTACAGTCTTGAATCGTCAGCAGCAGCGACCGTACCACCTTCATCATTACAAGATGGTTGCATGTACTATCAAGTGTTGTCACATGGGGATAGAGCAAGCACATACAATGACTGGAGTTCGTATAGGTGTGATGGAGAATTGTACGGCTGGTACCGCTTTATGGGACAAGCGGGTAACAGAATGCTGAATCATTGTCCCAACACTGGGTCATCTGCATATAATTGTGGCTCGTATTACCAAGGCTGGATACCTTCTGGTTCACTACCTGCAGTCTCTCAAGGTGAACCCGTCTTTTTGCGTATACAATCAACCCTTAAGACCTGCAGAAAGCGGGGAGCTAGGGGAATGTAATCCCCCTCCCAAATAACAACCAGAACGATGGATTTACGTCATCAAAACATGACGTCATATACAAATTTTTATTGTTCACCCTCCCTGTATCCGTGGCCCCTTCCCACTATGCTATTTCATAATAGACTTCATAAAAGTAGATGAGACGAGAATGAATATTTGTTAAATAAATGGTTTATAAATGATAAAATGGTAAATATTGTTGGCTATTGTAGAAGATAAATTAATGTTAAGTGTTTTGATGTGACTGAATTCAATATTTTCTTACCTCCAGGCTCGGTTTCGAGGTATGTCTGCTTTTCGCGTTATGGAACTTGTAGCTGTTCTTATTCCAAATCAATTTTCATTAAAAACTGTGGCACATTTTATGTTTACTGGTTAGATAGCGTCCCATCATGCAATGCCCGATATTGTGGAGTAAAAGGTAATATCTCGTATGGCTTTATTTCTACGGTATTCTCTTACAGAAGTTTAACTGAACCTTAGCTAAGCTTAGCCTGGATATTTATTTGTATAAATGGCTGTCTGATATAGGAAGGGGGGAGATAGCATAATATTGTTAGAGGAATATGTGGCCTAATTGTATGGAGTTTTTATGGACATTATTCTAGATCATCAATGTAAGATTGCTTATCTGTGCAGTTTTTCATTCATAGTATCGAGTAACTGACTGAGACAAGTATATTTCAAAATGTCAACGGCACAGCCCCATCTAATGGTAGGCACCATCCGATCCTAGCGTCAACCTGGATTTGAAATCAGGAGATTCATGGCTGTACAGTTCTTCATTTGCAAAAGATAGCTAAAATCAGGATATGTTTGCCTCGCTGTCAGAAGTGCTAGCTTCTTTGTTGGAAGAAATGGAGCTTCCGCTTGGATTAGGGTGCACACTAACGAAAGGAAATTGTTTGCTAGATTCTATTATAGTTCTTAATTTAAAAGTGATCTTGCTTCCTTGCAGATAACAGTGCGAATGTACACTGCAGCCAAAATTACATGAGAATCGACTTGGACAGAACCTTCTACAACACTTCCCTGTACTCGAACATCACATTGAAAAATCAATCGTGTACAGCCTCGTATTCATCTTCTTATATCACGCTTGGCAGCGTTCCAGGTGCGTGTGGAGCTGTACGGAAAGACACGGCAAATCATATTGTGTATGAAAACGAGGTTATTCTGAAAGGCAAGCAAGACAACTCTGTCATTACCCGTAATTTGGACCAATCGATCGTTTTTTCATGTTCGTTCAGTAGAAATGGCTTTGTGAGTCACATGGGATACAAGCCGATCTACAACGTCAACGCAACTGAAAGTAAGTAGTCTAATGTTTTTTCCTGCCTTCCGGTAGCGCACTACATAGGCAGGTTATAATTACGGTTATTAGGAAATTTTGGTAGTTATGAAGAAGCTAGCAACGCCAATGATAGAGGTCAATGCTGTTAATAGCTGATGAGCCAATAGGCTTACTATGTTTGTCAGGCAATTGTTTTACTAAAAGGTATTTGCTTGGGTGCCAAGCTCAAAGAACCAACTTGATATCTAGTGTGTCCTTGGTCTTTACTCAAGATGTGTCCAAAAATAGTGATTATTCATCATAGTAGTAAAATCATTCATTCGCCCTTGTGCTTCATGAAACCACTTTATTTACATATTTACAGTCATAAACACAGTTAACGTGTTCCTTTTTTAGTTTTATAAAAAGTTGGATCAGTTTATAGTGTTACTCCTGTCTTGCTTGATACTCGCTATCAGAAATAACGAACAGAGAAGGGGCTGGAATAAGAATGGCCTGGGTGGGAAATGTTCTAAATAACGATAAGCAGGGGGATGTCTATTAGAAACCATATTGTTATTTTTATTCATAACTGGCTAATTTCTGTATGTAAAGTTTGAATTCGGTCTAATGGATGTACATTATTCTACATTCCTTTATGATCAATACACAATATCTTTTTGCAGAGGGCTATGGGAATTTCTCCTTCAGCTTCTGGATGTATACGAATAGACTCTACACCACCGTCCACTCGGTCTACCCTGTTACTGTGCAGCTGAGGGATATCCTGTATTTTGAAATCCATGCAAGCGTATCGGACAGCAACGTGGTGCTCTTGGTCGACCAATGCTACGCTACACCCACCATGGACAGAAATGGCCCGTTGAAATATATTTTCATAGATAATAGGTATGCATTTGTTATTGTTTACATCTCTTTTTACCATGAGATTTTTGAAAACACCAGGCTAAAAAAATTCAACAAATATTCCCCTGCTCTGTTCTTAAATTAAATCACTTATGATGAAAATATTAAGAATGATGATAAAAGTTATCTATAATGTAATGCTGAAGCTAAACCAGCTATTGAATATTAGGAGGGAACTATTAGGAAAAAACCGGAACAATATATCGTAGTATTTCCCATCCTCGAAGGTTGCATTTCGTCCTGATCTTGTGAAGTGCACCAAATCTACAGCTTTTACGCAGGTAGGAACAAGCTTCAAAACATGTGCACCACTTATCTTACCTTTAAATAAATGTTATCTTTTGATTACAGGTGTCCCACGGATCCAACCACAAAATTTTCAGCCACAGACAACTACAAGCAGCGTTTTAACATCCAGGCGTTTCGATTCTTGCAGAACAGCACGGCTGTATTCCTTCACTGCCTCGTCTTTCTATGCCACAAGTCCTCTACCGATTATCGCTGCAGGTATGGTTGTACCGGCAACAATGTCTACAGGGGAAAGAGAGAAGTTAGCAGTGCGGAAAACAACGAACCATCCAAAATGTACCTTTTGGAGATGGAGATTCGCAGGCTTGGTGAGTTGCCAAGTTTTAGTTCTATCAAATCGAGCTTACTTGCGTATTTTGTCCGTCATCAGGTGACAGCAGCTGCCATTATTCGATTAGATTCTAAGGACATAAAACATTTAACAGTCGGGATCAAACGCAGCCAAACTGTTTGTACAGCAACAGTCACATAGCGTAAGGGCACTGAACATTCAGGGGCTGTCCGACAAAAAGCCCATTGTTTACTAAGGTTTTTGTCCAAGTGAGGACAAAATGTTGCCTGATTGGGCCTCATTTTCAAAAAACCTTTCAGAGTGGGGCGGCTGATACCCCTCCTGTCTCTCTGCCTCTTACGTCTTTGCAAGGTCAAAATTTTCATTCCTCATATCGGATACTCCGTTTGTATAGTCTTAATGTACCAAGTTAGTGTTCGTGCGCTCAAACCTGCTCGAGTCATTTTTCATTCTTAACGAATCATCTTGATTGATGTACAAATTTATTTGAAATATATCCACTTTAAGATTCGAAATTTAGCAAGGCTAGCACTGTTGTTGAGATCAAATATTTCAGTGCAACGCCATCTCAACTCAAGAAAATGAAATTTCTACAAAGACGAGTGTTTAAAGAAATTTACCAACAGGTTGTAATAGCTGGGGTAGTTTATTGCATTTCTATTTGGGAAACCACGCCACGGCAAAATTAATTGAAATAGAGAGGATACACCATAAGGCAGCAAAGCTAATATATGGTGTAAAAAGAAACGAGGACCCTCTAGAGGTAGCTAAAAGGGAACCAGTGAGCTAACCTTTACAGAAGAAAAGTGGCTACGATGATGCACGAGGCTCATAGCGATAAACTGAGCTTAGAACTAACTGAACTGCTTGAAAGGAAAGAATATTCAAAACAAGGCGAACAAACAACTATGAGATACTAAGACTAAGAAAAGAACATGGTAGAACAGCATTTTCTTACCGGGTACCTTTTACATTGAATAATCTGCCCGAGTCGGCTAAAGCTGTTAGTACTCGAGCATTTAAAAAATAATTCAAATTTTGTGAACTTGCGAAAACACAACATGAAAAAGAAGCATCGATTGGGACAAACAAGAAAAAATTCATACGACTTTTCTTTGGAGGTCCACATCAGAACGTTAGTGCTGCTAGATATGTATGTATGTAGATCGGTCTCAAAAAGACGGCTAGTCCCTCCGTCTAGAGAAATACTGTTGATTGATTAATTACAAAAATGAATATTTTTTGGGGGCTTATTCGAGGGGGGCTTAATCAGAAGTTTATGATAATTGTCACATTTCAAAGACTGGCATAAAAATTAAAAAAGATTAACTTTATCAACTATATTAAAAAATGACAAAAAAGCCTATTTCTCAGATGAAATGTGATAAGAAAATGAAACCCACTTTTCTTTTGCCTATTTGGTCTTCCGGTGAAGATGGTAATACTTTTTAGTTATGTCCTGCGCGGGCTCTCTTGAAATAACTATTCTGTAATCATGCATCCTTGAAATAAGGCTATATTCAAGGGAGTCTTATTCAAAAGTTTATGATAATTGTCACACTTCAAAGACTGACATAAAAAGTGACAAAATTTACTTTATCAGCTATGTTAGAAAATGACAAAAAGCATTTATCTCTTGAAATAGCATACTATTTTTTAATCATCCATCCCTCGAATAAGGCCCCATGGGGACTTATTCGATGGGGGCTTATTTACAGAAATGAAATTTTAGGTGGGGCTTATTTCAGGGGGGCTTTTTGAGGATTTACATTAATTCCTACGTTATCAGCCCTTCTCCGATACACATACCGTAAATGTATGATGTAATTCATCAGTGCATATGAAAAAACGGATGGCTATACTGTTATGTTTATTGATTTCAGCTGAAGAAAATAAGAAGCCGGAGAAAGTGAGCTCAAATTGGAAACACATCACTGCAGGAGTTGTCGTGGCAGTGTGCTTGGCATTGGTAATTGCTGGCATGGCAGTGAAAATGCGAAAATTGATGAAAGCAGCCAAAGTTGCTCCTGCAAGCACCGCACCAACCCGATATGCTTTTGGCACTGAGGTGCCTCTTCCTACCTATGAAGACAACGTGGAGCTAACCAGCGAAAAGGCGCAAGAGCTTGGTATCATTATCGATCCAGAGATGGAGGCCAAGATCTTCAAGTGAGCCTGTTTCGTTCTAAAGAAAGAACCTGTTTTGTCTCATGCAAGCTAGGCTTTCCAATTTTATTTTTGAGCTGTGCAGGTAAAGTAGTTGACTGATGGATAGGTAGTGATGGTTCATGCCATCACTGAAAGTCAAGACTTTTAATTCTGGTTTAAGTAGGATATTGAACTGGAAAAACTATCACTTTGTTTTGAAGATTTTAATATTTGTTTGCTGTGCTTTTAAATCTTAGCTTAGAGATGTATAGGCCGAAACTCGGCAACGAACTGCGTTTCTGAACTGACAAAAGGTAATGCTTGCTCAGTAGATTTGTTTTGTTATCTTTCACTCTTTTCAGCGATATAGTTTCATATTGATTATGAAGAAGAAAAATCATGTGCACTTAAATTTCCTTTTTTTGTTCTACAAATTTTGGGTGTATTTGGAAAAATTAGAAATTCGAGGCTATGAGGTCAGTCTGAATTTTTCGTAAATAAGACCCAACGGGTTAACACTTGTTGTCATTGTGTCAAAAGACTGGCTTAGAGTCTATGTTGGAAGATGCAAAAATTGACACCATAGTGAGAATTGCTGCATAAATTCAAGATCATTTCAGGCTGCCACTTCTTGCGATGAACTGCTTAAGAACTTCAAAGATTTCTCCCAAAATTTGTTTTCTCACTAGTTTCAGTAATAACAATAAAATATGAATAAAGAAGTTGATTGAAATAATTTCCAGAAAGATCATGAATAAAAAAGATCATTGATCAAGCACATATCAGAATATTTTAAATCTTTTAAATATCTAAAAACTTCAAAAAGCTTAAATAACATCATAACTAAAATAATTGCATTCATAGATACTGTTAAAATATTTATAAATACATCTTTTTATATAAATTATTAACTCTTTCAATAACATCCAACAAACGATTTTTAATTTACTTCAAATGCTACTTTTAAGGGTAAAAATTGATCTATCTGTTCATAGCAATATTAAAAAATTTATATCTATTCACTCTCACACTTAACCTCTTGCTCAGTATGAATTCATTTTGTCTGAGTGTCTTTCCATAAACTGCTCTGAGAATAAGCAAAGCAGAGGTTTGCCTCAAAGGTTTGTTACTCTAATTAGAAGCACCAGCGAACATTGTTATAAGATGAAGCTTAAGAATCTATTTCGGGGAGACTTGGAACTTTTGCAATATACTTATTCCAAACAAATGAGAACTTCTTTGTAAACTCAATAAGGGCCTGTTTATACGAGGCGGGCTGGCACTGAGCTGGCTCGCCTTCAGGTGAGATTCTACTGACCTGGTCACAGTTTCGTAAATGCCAGTTTGCGCCTTGCCAAGATCCCGGTTATCGACCGCGCAGATCCCGCCTCCAACGGGATTAATTTTCTCATATGAATGGAATAAACGGGCCAGCCCGCCTGTGAACGTAAAGGCTAGGTCATGAGACACGTGGACAGCAGAGCAAAGTGACTCGGCAAGTTGCAAACATATACCTTTTCACGTCAACGGCTGGTATCATTGGGGTTTATGTGTAAAAAACATGTGCATCAGTTGCTGACAGAAACTGTAACCTGACATATCAAAGGCATCACGTGCAAGCATTCCAGACCCCCATTTCCTGGCTATCAAGTGCTCCAATAAAAAGCGTACAATCTGGAGGGCTCATTACAAATACTCTTGTTGTTTAAAAAACAACATCTCTTAATATATCTATTTCATTTTACCAACAAAATAAGAGTTTCTTTGAGGATATTTCTCTAGTCTCGCATTAAATTTCTAGCCATACGAGGTATTTATCAAATTCCTTTTAAAAATACGTACAGAAAATTTCTTTCTTGAATTATAATCAAAGTTAAGTCTAGGACAAGCTCGAAAAATTTCGAAAGTTTTGTAATCTTTCTTGGTAAATGCGAATGCTTAGTTTTATTACTATTCCTAACCTCTCTATCCCCAATTGGATCAATTCAATTAATCAATTAACTCTAATTCGTATGAAAACGAGACTGACACCACGAAGAGGTTTCTCAAACTGCGCCTAATAATCAACAGTAAAAAAAGTGGCCTTGGCGCTCTTAAAAAGTGGAGCGGTCTCTGATTGGTCAATTCTCGAAATAGTTGAAACGGAGGTTAAGTTAATTGCGGTCCGTGGCATTTGTTTGATATTTGTCTTGCCAAGGTGCAGCTTGGTGCGCTATTCGAAAGAACTTTTGCGTGATGTATTTTGCGAAACAGCAAATTTTAATGGAGGCAATCGAAAATAAATTTCTGAGCATGCGTCATCTCCAAAATAATACCAAAATCTAACTGTGAGTTGTAGTCTTGAGCGTTCTTCGAATTTATCAACGATAGCTACGGCTGATGTAATAAGTGTAGTAAATGCTATTTTTGGTGTCGGTTTTTTGCCGGGTTCCTTTTATTTGTTCCTCTATGTTCACGGTGAGAACTTTGTCGGGTGGGCATGCTCCCTTGAAGCTGAAAGTCGTCTGGTACAGAGTAAACGCAACAGCCAAAATATCACAATATGATACCGGTCAGTGTAAACGCAAACGAAAAGGAAATATTTGGTGTCGGATCAAAAGTGAAACGTAGCCTAAAATTAACATAACAAGTGTTATACAGCCGTTTGTTGACTTGGTCTGATCCAATATTCAGGGAGTGATGAGGCATAGGATGTTTGGACTCCACGGAAGAAAGAGACCCAATTGATCAAAAAGCCCCTTCTCTACCCGAGAGCCCCTTGGCAAATTTACATTGAGGCCTCTAATTTGCTGGACCTGCAGATCTGTATTTCATAGCTGCCGTTTGGCTGGAAGAAGAAGGAGTTAATTTCAGTTTTGCATATTGCTCTTTGTGTTTCTTGGTCCTTGGATTGCTGGGGTAGCAGTATCTCCTCAAAGACCTGTTTTTGTTTGATTTCTCTACAAGTCCATTCGGTAAAATATATGATTAGCGACATAAGAAATGCAAGGAAATAAAAAAGGAAATTAAGAACTAGAGAAAATGAAATATATTAAGACTTGAATATATCAAATACCAGGCAGTTAAAAATGTGGGGTCTTGGTTCCGAAGATCTGTAGGTCCTGGGGTCTAGTTATGTAGTTATCCCCCGTCGTTAAGTGGTTTATTGACAAGACTGTCTAGAATCTTAGAATGGTCTGGAAATCGTCGCATGGTCAAGATACCAAACAGAAAATCACATTCTAAAGAAAGAAGGCGGAGAGATGACCAGTGGAAATATCCTTATCGTATCTTTGCTGCTGTTGTTTGCAACTTCTCTGGATGCTTCCCATTTCAGAGGTGCCTCCATCAGCTGGGCGCCAAATCTGACCGATCCAGCCTACTACCCATCTAACTATTACAGCAGTACTGTCAAGGTAAAAAACCTATTGTAATAGCGCGAGCGCCTGCGAATCATTGGAGAAATTGCCTGCAAAATGAGAAGAAATTTGTTACTCACTGCTTGTATATCAGCTACTCATTTGGATAGTTCGTTAACTGCACGCCTAAGGTCAAGAAACTGATTCATTTCATTTCGTTTCATTTTTAATCGTTTATACATGGTAAGGCTAAAATTATATATACATAAACTGTCTTACAAGCTGCCATGTGAAAAGAAAAAGATAAATCCTTAAATGTTTACAATATACAAGATAGAATAACAAATTAAAAGTAGTTAAAAGTTCTTGATCGGACAGAATA
Organism: Pelagia noctiluca; assembly: GCA_963924455.1. Taxonomy (NCBI): domain Eukaryota; kingdom Metazoa; phylum Cnidaria; class Scyphozoa; order Semaeostomeae; family Pelagiidae; genus Pelagia; species Pelagia noctiluca. Next base: position 15,856,500 of record OZ004316.1, read on the forward strand.
AATGTGTTCCTTAAGTTCTGGAGCTTTTGAGACTGGATTTGAATTGTTCGAAAGTGTTTGCTAATTTTGATTTTTCGTCTAGGTCATTCCATGATTTTGCTACTCTAAAAGAAAAGCGTGTCTGAACACATGTTGTTCGTAATAATGGGACACGTAGATCGGTTTCTGTATTTCTCGGCTATTGGTTTCTGATAACCTGCTAAACAGGCCTGCAAGAAAGGAGGGAGCCTCATATTGAAATGTTTGCGCCAAAACTGACGTTAATGCTACCAATTTTAGGTAGAATACATTTCAAATTTAGATGAAATAACAGTTAGGACTCAAAGTTTGAATTATTATACCATTTTTCAACAAAACATTTCGTATTTTCATGAGCACTGCGTGCCAATTTTTCATATTTGCGTGACGTTTTTAAAAGTGCAGTTCAAACTTTCCAACCCTAGATTAGCTAGCTCTGGAAAGTAGACATTTTTGTACTCTAAGAGATTTTACATTTAAAGTGAAACACTTCATGAAATAAAAGTGTATTCTACTCAAGCGAATACAAATTTTATGATTCTCCAAGGTTTAAAAGGGCTTTTGCTAGAGCGCTTTCGGTCTTTCATAATAATCGGCCATGGACTATTCTCAAGTTAGATTTGATGGTGTTTGTATAGCGGATCTGTAAGTTGAAATTTGTAGATTTTGAAAGGCTCTTCTAATCTTTGATTATTAAGATGTGTAAGTTAAACTTTAATGTACAGAGATGGCAAAATCAAGAAAGTAAACTCCCCATCTCGACTGGACAAGCCTGTTTCAGGGTTTCCCACTCACCAGGAGATGTAATGGTGGATAAAACCCCAAAACAGGCTTGTTGAGTTGGATGGTTTCATTTTCTTGAACCTCGCCCTCTCCGTACATTTATACCGCTCTACTTTAATGTATTAAGCAATGTTCGGCAATCTTTACTACAAAAATTAAAAGTTAGATATTATTTGTAATTTTCAAAAGATGTACGACATCTAAAATCATTGAGGTAACGCATCTGTACGTGTCTATAAAGATATAGCTTTACTTGATTTTGCTGATAATCATTCACACAGAATTTGGTCGCATTGAAGTCATCAAGGAATTCTTCCGAGATTGTGACGTTTGTTAGCCTGTGCATAGAATATACCACTTTCAGAAGTGTAACTACAGTTTTTTCAAAGGACAGTGTCTCTGACGCAGGCTAAACGTTTGTCCGTAGTATTGGTTACTCAAACTTAAGCTATAGAATGCGGAAATCTTTTGCAGCTGAATAGTTTCTTAAAGAAATTGTTTGTTTCCAGCTTCATTCAGTTGGCTTATTTGTACCTTCCTTTCTATCAAAACACCAACATTTAAACCACTATCAAACAATTAAAATAGAATAAAAGAGAGCCGAATCTGGTTCTAAAAATTGCCCCGTAGCTCTGGAATTCATACAGCAAGGGAATTTTCTGTAACTGTTGAGCAACCTGTTTAACCTTTGATTTTATGCTCAATTTAAACTAAATCAACCATGGAGATTCAAATAAGATTTTGATACATTTTTTGTTTTGACCAGAATTGCTATTTTTGATGACGTCAATAGCTATCATTTTTATAATTCATGTCACTATGACTTATTGAGTGTAATTTGTATTTGAAAATAATGTATTTAGATAGCTCTTCTTTATTCCTTTCGATTGATATATCATTTGTTTGATTTACAAAAATTCTGAACAATTTTCATGACGTCATCGATTCAATGACGTCATGATTGGGCTATTCTTAGAATTGATTTATCTCGATTTTGTTCATCGATCCTAACTTAATCGACGATGCAAATTACGAATTTGCTTATGATGAACAAATATTATGCATGGAAATAGCGTTTTAGGCAGGTCATAATCACAAATGTTGAGATAATCGAAAACACATTGAAAGGTTATAGACAAATTCACAGCCTAAAACATTATTTCTATGAATGATAAATGATATTTCAATTTCTAATGATAATATTTCTATAAATAATAATTGCCGATTCACGAGCTATCTAACTAGACTATTTTATAAACAAGTCAGCCTTACACACAAAGAGTTACAGTGACGAGTAAGAGAAATAGCTCTTGTGGTAAAGATAAATCTTATTTGAATCTCCATAGTCGATTTAAATCAAGTATAACATCAAACGCGAGGCAGGTTGCTCAATAGTTACAGGAAATTTGCTGTCTAATATTAGAGAAAATAAATAATGGTTAAGTAATATACAAGGTGCCTAAACTTTAGAAGGGCCCCTGTGCTGATGTAAACCTCTCATTCTCGTTTTATGCTAGCCGCACACAAAAGTATTTTACATAAGCAAAGTGTCATTCCTGCCATTTTACTTAAGCAATTTTCTGCCGTGTGCGGTAGTAAAGCCGTAAGCAAATCAATATCTAACGTGTTTGATATTTTTTGGCATTCGTCCCATTTGCTCACCGTTTGCGACGTCTTAAGCGATTTGGCTCACGCATGTGAGCCATTTCGCTTAAGTGTGTAGGGTCAAAGTGCATGGGTTGGTTACTATTATTAGAAGGTTAATTCGAAAATGAACTAAATGATAAAATAGATAAGAAATAGTTCTTCCGATGAAGAATGCTTGATTTGGAGGAAACAGTGATTCTCAGTATTATACTAGCCAGTCATTAACGTGAAATGGAAAGATGAAAAAGAAAAACATGGACAAACAAATGGCTTTTAAGAAGGAAAAGTCATGAATTTTTTGCAAATTTACTTAAGAATTAGACGCTGAAGTTCCTGAAAAGTTTATCTAATTTCATCCGCCATTTGTTTAACAATTTTGTGCAGCAGTTCGGTTCCATGAAGGAAAGTAGCACATGCGCTTTGCAACCACACGCTTAAGCAAAATTTCTCACATGAGCGAGCCAAATTGCTTACAACGTCGCAAACGGTGAGCAAAATGGCACGAATGCTAAAAATATCAAACACGTTAGATATTTTGCTTTCCAATAGAAAAGCAAAATTGCTTGTGACTTTACTACCGCAAACTGAAGAAAATTGCTTAAGCAAAATGGCAGGAATGACACTTTGCTTAAGTAAAGTACTCTCATGTTTTAGAATGCTGGATCTTGCCCTGTACACGTAGCCATATCAGGTCATTACTTTTTGCTACTTACTTTCTCACTTAGGTGCATGTGACCTTCCATGTTTCCTGGCGCAGAAGTGATGGAGCAAGCCACTGCACAAACAACTCAATTGCAAATTGCCAGATGTTTAATCATGATTCACTTACCATTTACTACGGTTACAGCGAATCTTCTCAGCCCTACTCCTACTCATCTTACAGTGCAGGTTTTTACTGTGTGAGGTATAGCGTCTCTAATGATTTCACAATTGGTACGAACAATTTCATACTCTACCTGCCCAAACAATACCACTACAAAATCAGGTGAGTTTGAAGGTTCCTTAACCTAATGTCCAAAATTCTGGACTTATATGCATTTATATCTAAGCCAACTGTAATTATGATTTTACATCTTACTCGAGAGGAGAGTGCCTATCCTGGCTATAGTGCTCGATATACTGGAGTATAGAGTTATTATAAGCAGAATGAACCAATTGGAAAACAGACATTTGGTTAACTCTGTCTGACGAGTGAATTTAGCACTAAACTCAGAGTTACAAAAGGACATGTCGCTTCTTAATGGTTTCATTCTGCTTATTATTATTATCTTATAGATTTAGCTGTGGATGGGATAACTTAAATCCTCCCTGAATGGATCAAAAACTCTTAAAAGGGCAGGACTTAGCTTTCTGAGACAGAGTATCTACAAAACGCTTATTTGCAGCTATAACAAATCGCTTTCAAAAATGGTGTAGTAACTTTACTGAGACATCCGATAATAACTCTCTTTTGTTTCATGTTCTGCTTCAGCACCTCATCTTGCTGTTGGATTGATGGACTTTTGCAGTACTCAAGTTCGTCATGGAATATCGAATCAGTGATTTCATTCAAGCCACATCCTTCCTACTATGGTCCAGTATTGAATACCCCACCACGTGTTTCTCATCTTCCTCTCATTCAACATCTACTGAACCCTTACTCCTACAACAGCTACTCCAACTACACACTTCCAGTTTCTGATCCTGATCGTAGTTATTATGGTAATGACGAGATACGGTGCAGATGGGCAGCAAATTTTTCAGAAGGTGGGGGTGTTTGGAATTCTAGACTTGGAACCCTGAATCAGGTGGGTTTTTCTGTGTTCTTCTACTTGTAAGAAAGATATGGCACAAGATGCCACACCACCACTGCTGAGAATGTTAGTTTTGAATTAAAAAATACCTCAGCTAAATGTTGAAATTGGATTAATAAAAGGCAGAAAAATCCAACGTATTAATGTCAGTAACTAAACGCTAGTCCTGTAAGATGAAAGTCCCCAGTTTTGGTTAGAGATAGAGTCCTGCTCGGGACACCTTACTTTACACTAATCATCTGATTGTATTTCATTTCGTAGAACTGCAACTTGACGTTGACTAACTATGCTTATGGGAGCATCGGCGTTGGATGGTATGCCTTGGCAGTAATGGTGGAAGATTTTGCCTACAGTTCGTCCACGGGTTACTGGGGTCTGCACAGGATAAGCAGTACTCCTGTACAGTTCACTGTACAGGTCTACCGTAAGTAAAATAAATACATTCAACTAAATGTATTACAATAACTGTATATAATTAAAGCAATTATTTTTGAAATAGAAAAAGCCCTCCAAGTGGCAAGACTTGTCAAAGATTTTAGTTTCTATTCAAAAATGGGAATGGTTTCTTTGTCTCAGCGAGTTATGACATTTTGTCTCCATCAAGTTTAGGGTTGGTTTTGATGGATATTTTGTTTAGAGCCTTCCCCTTTACCAACCTGTAAAATGTTGCATCCCCAGGGGGGGGGGTACTCGAGCATTTCTTTGACAGGGATGCTCGTCCGAGAAAAATTTTCTGCTTCCCAAAAAAATAGAATGCCCCTAAACTCAAACCCCAGAAAAATAGAATTACCTGAAATTCTTCAAAATTTAGACCCAAAAAATAGAATTAACCAATATGCACACTGTCAAAGAAGACCCAGAAGTAGCTGGAAATCTATGAGACCCAGAAAAATAGCAAAAATTTAGCGAAACCCAGAAAAATAGCTCAAAAATTTGTCAGCCCAAAAAAGTAGAATCTGGCCAAATTTCGAACCCAGAAAAGTAGGACGAGCATCCCTGTCAAAATTTTTACGTGTACCCCCCTGGGGTTGCATTCTTCTACAAATCTGATATCTATTGATTCTAGCACGTGATGCAATTGGATTTCTTTTGCACCAGGAACAATGGTTTACTGGGTGGTGGAAATCTTTCCTGATTTCGGACGTATCTTGTAATGCACTCCATTGCAGTAAACAACTGTGCATGGTCAAACATTCCTGCAACCAATCTTCCTACATGATTTCATTCCAATAGAAGATCGTATGTTTAATACGACAGACTTATCACTAGCTTCGACTCAAGTGTGATATTTCTTTACATATTGTTTCCTTAACAATAACTTTGTTATTCATAGGGTACAACAAGGCTGAGATATTTGGTGGTGATGATTCAAGCCAATGTTCCACTGAAAGGACCTCAGCTTCGTACAATGTCACAATTTCATCCAGATCACCCCCTACCCTGACTCCAATCACAGCTTCGTCTAGTATGCCTATCTACAGTCTTAAATCTTCAACAGCAGCAACAGTATCACCTTCATCATTACAAGATGGTTGCATGTACTATCAAGTGTTGTCACATGGGGATAGAGCAAGCACTTACAATGACTGGAGTTCGTATAGGTGTGATGGAGAATTGTACGGCTGGTACCGCTTTATGGGACAAGCGGGTAACAGAATGCTGAATCATTGTCCCAACACTGGGTCATCTGCATATAATTGTGGCTCGTATTACCAAGGCTGGATACCTTCTGGCTCACTACCTGCAGTCTCTCAAGGTAAACTGGTGTTTTTGCGTAAGAATCAACTCTACAATAAACTTTCTCAAAAGTTTATCTTTTGTTTTATCTAATATGAAACAAATGATTATTGTCATTATTATTCATGGGCTCTCAGGTTACTCATTTCTCATTTTATATTTATCTTTGTATTGCAGTTAGTTTAGTTATGCTTTGCAATAATTTTTGCGAGAAAAGTAACACTCTGTCGTTATATCCATATATATTTTGCCATATGAGAAATACTTAAAAATATCTTGAGACTGAAAATATGTATGAATTGAGAATATCAAAGCAAGATAAAAATTTCATAACAATTATCAAAACTATCTATATTTCAAACAGTGCAAGAAAACTCTTTGGTACAAAATCATGCTTCTTGTATCACAAGATCTTGAGGTCAACTGCCTAGGTTTTGATATCAATTGGATATGATCGTGTACATTTGAAACACAAGCCAGGGTGGAAAGTTGATATTTACTAGGCTAGAGGTTTACATCACGGCAATTGTCTAAAGACAATAGACCTATTCTTTTCCATTGTTCTTGATGTTGCTCAATGTCAGAGATATCTGGCTCAACCCTCTTGTTCTCTAACATACAATATATAAGGGGGTAGTTGGAGGGAAGAAGTTTCCCTTTAAAACAATGTGCATATGATATTAGCCCTGTCCCACTGGGAATAATTTGCTAGTTTTATTTTAGCAAGGGCAATATCTCACCAGAAACCGAGCACGAAATTATCATGGGGAGATGTTTCTAATTGATTTTTCAGAAAGGTTAGGGCCGAAGCTTATTATGGAGACTATATATATAGTGTGGTGACTGAATTCAATATTTTTTTGCCTCTAGGCTCGGTTTCGAGGTATGTCTGCTTTTCGCGTTATGGAACTTGTAGCTGTTCTTATTCCAAATCAATTTTCATCAAAAACTGTGGCACATTTTATGTCTACTGGTTAGATGGCGTCCCATCATGCAATGCGAGATATTGTGGAGTAAAAGGTAATGTCCCGTATTGATTTATTGTTCACGATACTATTTAATCTGAAGACTTACACATTTCTTTTATATAAGAAGCATAGAACTAGGATTTCTGGTAAAATACGATGAATTCATTTCTCTCTACTGTTTCCTTTAACATAAGAAAGCGATTGAACATTTGAGGAACTTTTAGTAGTTAGGTTTGAGGTAGGTTCCCTTTCAGATAAAATATTTCCAATAAGATATTTTAAGTTAAAATTCTAAATGATTCACTGCCTCCTTGCAGATAACAGTGCGAAAGTACACTGCAGTCAAAATTACATGCGAATCGACTTGGACAGAACCTTCTACAACACTTCCCTGTTCTCGAAAATCACATTGAAAAATCAAGCATGTACAGCCTCGTATTCATCTTCTTATATCACACTTGGCAGCGTTCCAGGTGCTTGTGGAGCTGTACGGAAAGACACGGCAAATCATATTGTGTATGAAAACGAGGTTATTCTGAAGGGCAAGCAAGACAACTCTGTCATTACCCGTAATTTGGACCAATCGATCGTTTTTTCATGCTCGTTCAGTAAAAATGGCTTTGTGAGTCACATGGGATACAAGCCGATCTACAAAGTCAACGCAACGGAAAGTAAGTAGTCTAATGGTTTTTACACCTGCCTTGTAGACGGGACGGTACATTGTCTGGTTAGAATTGGGGTTATTAGGGAAATTCAGAAGTCACGAAGGAGCAAGCAACGCCAGTAGTATAAGTCATTGTTACTAATAGCTGATGAACCAATATGCTTTATATTTTGGTAGGTAACTGTTTTACTATAAGGTATTTGTTTGTGAGTTAAGCTCCAAGAATCCTCTCCATATCTATTGGGACCCTGGTCTTTACTCATGATGTGATCAAAAATAGTGATTATCTATCAAAGTGAATTATTCATTCCCCAGTGTGTATGACCAGTGACACAACAATTTGCAGGTCATACAACAAGCCCATATGTTCCGTTTCTTTAGTTTTATTAACTCATGGAATAAGCAACTGAATTGAAAAATATCATACCTTGGCATTGATAAGATATTGAGCTTTTCAAGTTGCAAGATTCATGATCCAGAAGGCAAGATCCAGAATGACTGACACCTTAATTCCTTATCTAGAATTCTAGAACCAGAAAACGCCCTAGCTCGAACAATCCTGGCATAGACTATGTAGCAGAATCATTTCTTAACTATAGATGAATTAATCAATGTGTGTCCCATGTTGGATAGCTATATCATTTCAAATGCAAAAAGGTATGGTTGCAGATTTCGGCTAATAAAAGTTGAATCAATCAATCTGTAGACTATAATGATTTTCAATGAAGAATTGATTTCGCAGCAAAATTTATGCCATTACTGTTTTCATGGATCTTGAATTGGGGATCTTGAATCTTTGATCATTGAATATCTTGAATCCTAGATAAGGGAATTCCTGAACTTTAGGCTAAAAGCATGGTGATGTATTCATCGTTACTCTCTGGTCTCTAGTAGGTAAAGGGATTGGAGTAGTAGAGGAGATGGACAAATCTTAAAAATTGATTAGCAGGGATCAGAATGTTCTCTGATCTGAGTGGAACATTTTCTTAAGGCACGTAAAAGAGGTTATGTGGGTCAGACGATGAAACTATTGACAGTAAGGCATTATACACGATGCAATGACATTACTGTTTTAATCTTAGCATTGGAATCTCAGTATGGTTAAAGACATCTGTATGCTACTATCTTGCTCGATACTCGTTACCGAAATCAATGAGTGGGGGAGGGGATGGAATAGGAATGTCCTGGGTTTGAAATATTTGTAATATTGATAAGCAGGGGGATGTTTATAAGAGGCCAAGGAGTATAGAGAGTATATCAAATACAATTTTTTATCTATTTATCGTTATGACGGACCACGTAAAATCGTTTCCTTGGTCTTGTAAGGTCATTCTTGGTTTGATACCTAAAGAGTTTTTGATTTATTGAATGCATATACATTATGTTTGTCCCTATATGAAGGTACCGTATTCTTTTTGCAGAGGGCTATGGAAATTTCTCCTTCAGCTTCTGGATGTATACGAATAGATGGTACACAACCGTTCACTCAGTTTACCCTGTTACTGTGCAGCTGAGAGATTTCCTGTATTTTGAAATCCATGCAAGCGTATCGGACAGCAACGTGGTGCTCTTGGTCGACCAATGCTACGCCACTCCCACCATGGACAGAAATAGCCCGTTGAAATATATTTTCATAGATAATAGGTATGCATTTGTGAATTGTTACATGCTTGTTGTATGACAGCAATCTTTTTGAAAACACTAGACCGAGATTGAAAGTTTGAGAGATAGCAGGAGTTGGGAAATCCAGCGAGATAATTTATGTGAATGGAAATGAACAGAGTAGCGCTTGAAACAACCAGCTCTAGATTAGCACTCTAGTATGCTACTGCTGGTGTGCAGTGGCAGCGCACAACAGTACTTACATAGAGGTTATGAGCTGGAGTCCTGGACTATATCTACAGGGTAGCGGATCACTTTTGATCCGATACGAAATTGATGCTGATCAGCCTCCTGTCGATACAAACAAGAAGTGATCCGATGCACTTTTGCTCCGCTATCCATATCAATTTTGATCCTGCTCTGAAAGTGAACTAGTTTCGTTCGAATCAATTTTGTGTCGGATCACTTCTGCTCAGCCGCGTGTAGACGCCGCATGAGCTTGAGCCCTGGACTACATCTACACTGTGTAGTGCATTAAATCTATAGCTTTTGGCCAGGTAGTAGCAATTTTTACATGCAAATTTCCTGACCATGTCCACCACTTATCTTACCTTTAAATAAATGTTATCTTTTGATTACAGGTGTCCCACGGATCCAACCACGAAATTCACAGCCACAGACAACTACAGGCAGCGTTTCAACATCCAAGCGTTTCGATTCTTGCAGAACAGCACGGCTGTATTTTTTCACTGCCTCGTCTTTCTATGCCACAAGACCTCTACCGATTCTCGTTGCAGGTATGGTTGTACCGGCAACAATGTCCACAGGGGAAAGAGAGAAGTTAGTGGTGCAGAAAACAATGAACCATCCAAAATGTACCTTTTGGAGATGGAGATTCGCAAGCTTAGTGAGTTACCTGCGTATAATGTTTGCTTTCATCCGCAATTAGGTGATATGATAGCAGTTGCCATTATTTGATTAGATTCTAGGGGTGTAAAACATTTAACCGCTAGCATAAAACGCAATCAAAACTCTGTCCGATGAAAGGGGGGCTTTCTGATGAGAAGCCCATTGTTTAATAAGCTTTTTGCCCTACTGAGGACGAAATTTTGCCTTAATGGGCCTCATTTTTAATTGAGAGAGGGCTGACGTCCCTCCTGCTCCCCTGCCTCTTACGTCTGTGCCAGGTCAAGATTTTCATACCCTAATATCGGATATCTCAGTTGGTAGCGCATAGATGTGCTTAGTTAGTGTTCGTGGGTTCAAACCTGCTCGAGTCATTTTTCATTCTTAACAAATCATCTCGATTGATGTACAATATTATTTTAAATATATCCACTTAAAGATTCGGAATTTAAGAAGGCAAGTACCGCTAACTGTTGTTGAGATCGGTCTGAAAAAAGGCGAGTTTCAACTTTATTAGTCCCTTTTAGATGCATATACCCTTAATGTATGATGCACTTCATTAGTGTATATGATAAAACAGAAGTTGATGTTGATTTCAGTTATGTTGATTGATTTCAGCTGCAGAAAATAAGGAGCCGGAGAAAGTGAGCTCAAATTGGAAACACATCACGGCAGGAAGTGTTGTGGCAGTGTGCTTGGCATTGGTAATTGCTGGCATGGCAGTGAAAATGCGAAAATTGATGAAAGCAGCCAAAGTTGCTCCTGCAAGCATTGCACCTACCCGATATGCCACTGAGGTGCCCCCTCCTACCTATGAAAACAACGTGGAGCTAACCAGCGATAAGGCGCAAGAGCTTGGTATCATTATCAATCCAAAGATGGAGGCCAAGATCTTCAAGTGAGCCTGTTTTGTTCGAACGAGAGAACCTGTTTTGTTTCATTGTAAGGTATGCTTTTCGATTTTACTTTTAAGCTGTGTAGGTAGTTAACTGGAGGATATGTAGTGATGGTCCATGTGAAAGTCGAGACTTTTGAATTGTTTGGTTTAAGTAGAATGTTGAACTGGAAACACTATTCCTTCGCTTCGTAGATTTTAGTATTTGTTTAGCATGCTTTTGAATCTTACCTTAGAGTGGTATAGGCCGAAACTCGACAACAGAAATACAAGTAGTTATGGTATTTGCTGTTTAAGTGAGTTCTGCTGTAAAGGGGCAATGCTTGCTTAGTAGATTTATTTTCTTATCTTTTAAATCTTTTCAGCGATATAATTTCATATTGATTATGAAGAAGAAAAATCATGTGAGCCAAAATTGTTTTTTCTACTTTCCTAGTTTTTTGCGTATTTGAAAGATTTGGTAATTTGAATTGGAGCCCGGGGATCAATCTGATTTTTGCAAGCAAAATCCTACAGTTAACACTTGTTGTCATAATGATAAATAATGGCATTGGAAGAAGCAAAACATTTACATGATGGCGAGAATTGTTGCCTAAATTTGAGATCATTTCAGGCTGCCACTTCTTGCAATGAACTGCTCAAGAACTTCAAAGATTTTTTCGCTCACTAACTTCAGTAAAGAAAATAAAACATGAATAAAGAAGATGATTAAAATAATTTGCGCGAAGGAAAACGACCCATGTAGGAGAAAAAAAATCATGAATTGAAAATATCAAGCACATATCAGAATATTTTAAATCTTTTAAATATCTAAAAACTTCAAAAAGCTTAAATAACATCATAACTAAACTAATTGCATTCGTAGATACTGTTAAAATATATATAAATACATCTTTTTTATATAAATTATCAACTCTTTCAATAACATCCAACAAACGATTTTTAATTTACTTCAAATGCTACTTTAAGGGTAAAATAATATGTCTCTCCATATCAATATCAATAAAGTTACATCTATTCAGTACAGCTTCAGTAAACCATTTTGAGAATCTTTTTAACGATCATTTTAGAGAATCAGAGGAATATTTTGTAAAGCTTGTAAAAAATTGATAAAACCTTTAGTTCTTGGAATCACATTTGACTGAATTCTAATCAAAAACTTGTTTGGTTCTAAGCTTTTGCTTCCACCTAAGACCACGTCCACACTGCTCAAAACATTACTATAGAATCTTGGGCACTGTGAATGCATTCTTACTGATAGCTAATACCGATTCACAAATGAATAAACGAGAGCCTGCGTGCAATGTACCACAATACGTTCTTTTTTTAAATATATATACCTACTTCCCAGTCAGGAGTAGTCCGTCGTAGGACATTATGTCTATGTAAATCCAATATAGGGCAAAAACAAACATCACAACCTTTTGACCCATAGAAGAAACAACATCCAAGCAAGTTCCAGCAAAATAATTGATAGAGCCTGTCATTTAACGATATTCTGATATAGCAGAATGTTCCCAAATCATCTGAAATACTTGCATTGATTATTAAGAAGCGGACTCATAGCCACTCAGTTTATCGATGAAACCTCAGATAGCAAGCTGTTACGCAGAAGCTTCTCACTGTCAAGCAAACCTCGTGGCCTGGTTGCGTCTCTGCCTGGTCCGAGCAGATACGGTACACTCCAAAACAATCATTTTTACAAGAGCTGTAGGCTAGATCAGCGAATCGAATTGATCTCTTTTCTCGGGAGACAGGCAGGCCTTGTGACTGTGTTGTCAGAACCAGCAGCAAAACTCCAATCACAGCGATTTTTGATATGAGTGCTTTTGATGACTCCATCTTTTACACGTGTCCTTTTGAATAAATCCGAGCTCCAACTTTTGATTTTCTGTTGATAGATAGATAACAGATTAGCTTCTGATACTGTGACATGGTTCTAATGCTAAACAGGGTTCCCTGGGAATGTTCATCTAGCACCAGCGACACATATACTGCTCCCTTTGTTCACTAAACTACTCTATACGAAAATCTACTTTCATCTGCTAAATGGAACAAAATCGAGAAATTTTAATCATATTGAAAATTACATATTGGGTTTCTAAGAATATTAATGCTCCTCTATCTACTGGGCGTTTATGTAAATGAGGAAAACCAATTTGGCGTACACGGTTACTATTCTTGAATAACTAACAGTGAGCCTAAAAATTGATACTTTCTATATTTATCCTGATTTAGGATTTTAACATCTTTTTTTAATCATATCAGAATTCATATGTAGGATTGCCAACATAAATCCTTTCCTAGCTAAATATATTCTACTGGGCCTATATGGAAACGAGTGGAACCTATTAGGTGTTCATTAAATGCATTGAAAAATAATCCTGAACCTAAAAATCTATATTCTTTAAGATATTCTCTTCTATTTACTATTTACATACAATGAAATATTCTTATCCAAATTAAGGTTCGTATGTATAACCTAGAAAAATAAATTCTTTTACAAGATAGATCAGGAATTTTTTGCCTTATTCAATATTCCTAAAAAGAAAATCCAAAAGGTTGGATTACTCAGCTTAAAACATAATCTCTCAATTCATATCTAAGATTCAAACGTGGCATACATAAAACCAAAACCCTCTTCGATTTGTTCCAATCAGATATTGATTACATATATATCATTAATAAATCAAAAACTGTTCGATAGAAAAAAGTCTGCCCTCATATAATGGATTCATATGCAGCATAGCATACCTAAAAACCAAAACCCTCTTCGATTTATTCAAATGAGATTTTTAAGTAGACGTAAGGCATTGCTAAATCAAAAAGCTTAAAGGTGGATGGTGAAAATACCCTGCAGCCTAATACTAAGAACAACAAGTTTTTTCATCCATCTCAAGATTCTTTTGAAGCATACCTAAAACCGGAAATCTTCTTTTATATAAAGCAGATAAGAAGACAACTTTTTGCTTACATGTATAGCATTCATAAATCGAAAATCTAAGCGCGGAAATCCTATACTTTTTACTCCATGCAGCACATGCAGGTCAGAACAAACATCTTTTACATCAATTTACGGCATTCATATATTGACATTTCAATACGGAAATCCTCATTAGTCTACTTCTATACAGCGAGATCTTTATGCATTCATAAATTAGATTCTTTATTGTGTATACAAACGATGAAAGAAGGGATTCTTCATAAGTACATCTCCTGATGAGTGGGCAACCACGAAAAAGACTTGTCGAGTATCAACGCTCTAGGTTTATGTGTCGAGAAATGTCTTAAAGTAGACTTCGTAGATAAGATTCTAAGTAGCATACACAGATACGGCAATCTTTTTCCATCTAATGCAGAATTAAACCTTTGCACTCATATATAGCTAGCAATCATAATCATTCATACCTATGTGTAGATATCTTTTCTTATATGTTAGGCAGTGAGAAATCTTCTCTTTCAACCCAATCGATTTTGCATTTATAGGGTTTCTAACAAACCCTCCGTCTGCTCGTCAGGAAGCGACTGTAACACTGGGAGAATGTATTTCTACGCATATAAACCAACGGAAAGAGAACACATTGTTGCAAATGAAATGGCTTTATCCCTGTAGATCCCTATTCATTTCTGACCGTTAATAAGAGCGTCGATAACAGTGATTTCTTAACCTGACCGTCCTAAGCTCACCGCGATTCTTCCGGATAAGCAGACACAAGTCTCTGTTACAGCATCAGAGATAAATGCAGCTAGTGAGAGTACTCAGCTCAATATCTTCTTATTGAACGGGATAAGCTGATTCTACGCTCTGGATCGCTGTACGTATCAATGCACAATGCGCCCACGCTGTTTTTTGCAGAAAAGACTCGCTGTCGGTTGCGTACACCCTAACAACGCTTAAATATGGCTAATCACGTTATTAGAGAGCTCATCCTTCATCTCTTACGCAAACTCTTTCGACAAACAACTTCATGATCACAGGTCAACTCGCAGAAGCAAAGGAAGAGTGATCGTTTTTTGAGAAGTAAGTAACGAAAAGTAGGGCAACAACATGAACAGCTCGGTTGAGTGAGAAGATTATGACGTCATGATAAAGCTAGTCCTAGTCCTTTTCGCTACGCATTTCAGTCTGGTCTAGTGACCTATACACGTAAATGGATTCAATAGATAACGCAGTGAAAGACCATTAGATGTTTGCAACAACAACTTCAAAGTAGCGAAAACGGTTTGTTTCCAACAACAACTTCAAAGTAGAGATAACGACTCAGGCACTGTGTGACAGACTTTTCTTTACTGTCCTTTCCATGTTCGTTGGTCACAACAGTGTGTAAATGAGGCAACGTAACTAAATCGTGGTTAAAATAGCATTGTACATATTAGATTCTTGCAATTCATGATTTAGATGTGTTTAAACCAGGTGTAGCTAATCACTTTTTCAGGGATGGGAGATGAAATTCATCGTTATGTCAATCAAATATTTCCATCACTACTTACAAGTTTTGGTCAGTATGGAGGAGACAACATATTCATAAGTAAAGTATATCATGAGAGAGTAAACTAGGTTGCAATAAGCAAGTGGACTCTGGCCCCAGCTTTATAGCTACTTAGTTATTTTGGGCTTTCAAGCCCTCAAAGTTGCTTAAGAGCAGCGTAGATTTTAAAGCAAATATATCTAACTCTTATTAACCAATCTCAAATCACTTTTATCGGCTTTAACTATTAATTTAAATCAAGCATTGGCAAGCAACGTTATTTCAGTATGGATACTTTATACTTCTTTATTTGCTTATTCTAATGGTATTAAGTCCTCAAAATAATTCCTTATATTTTGGTCGACCTCAGCCCTGGTTGCTTGTGAGAACATAGTGCACAGCAAATTACTCTCTTCCACGCAGACGCAGGCTTCATTTAAGTTCCGTGATCGAGATAAAAGATCTTCCTAGTTTCATATTCCCGTGGTCCCAGATCTGTGGTTCCCTAATTCTATTACCTTAGCAAAAGGATGAAAGGAAATTTCTTAGTTCCTTTCTCCCTTTTCCTCTATTTCTTTCTAAAGAAACTTTTATAGTAGAGTAGCAGCTAGAGCTCACTCAACACAGCAAAATCATCGGCTGTTTTCTTTGTGCCCATTCAAAATCCTCGAAAATAAAAATGATTTTTTATGATTCATTACAATTTCTAAATCAAACTTTGTATTCATACGTCAAGGAAGTTCCGATATTGGCCTTTGTGAGTCAATGTTGGAAAGGATACTTAATGTACTTAGGAATTATATTGGGCTTATGATCAAGGGGTATCATTTTCTGATAATCAAAGTAGTAAATAATGTTTGAATGGACAACAATCAGATATGTAAGCAAGGATGTACTGTAGTTCTTATGGGAATCTCAATAGGGCAGCCCTTCTCAAAGAGCCTCAATCCAATGGATGGATTCCAACGCCTAGTAACAATGAAAATTTGCTGACTTTGACATTTTGGTCTAATAGGGGAAATAGAGTCCCATAGATGTACATCGATGACGGTTGTGTAGCAGAGGTATTAATCTGTAGGTAAGCCTCAGTCGTAGCTACCAATACAAATATAGGCCAATATTTGAAAAGGCCTTTTTATGCTATAATCAAGGATGTGACCTTCTCAAATTTGTATGGACCTCCTAGTTAAAATCTAAAAACTTCATTCAACCTTAACTTTTAAACTTCTTTTAGGCTATAAAGGGCCTAGTGATTAGTATACATTTTTTTACTCGCCCATTTGGTCTTCATCACATATTCCCATAAATAAGACACACGATCTTACTTCGTTATGATATACACTCTTTTTTTATAAGAACCAGTAGATTTGATTTGAAGCTGGCTGTTCTTAGATATTTCTCTGTTTTCAGGCTGAAATTTTCTTAAACTGTTCTTACTTTATAATGATTTGGAAGCCTGTTTTCACCAGTTGTCTTAACTGGTTCAAATCTGGACTCTCTTGACCATCTGATGTATCTGTGTGCTGTCTTTTTGCTTGTTTAGTAATTATTTGTCAGTCTCGTGGTTATTTCGTATAATTCTTATATTGACGTTGAAATTATCAGCCTTGGTTTGTTTTTAAATTGTTCCTAAGATTTGGCAAAATCTGAGGCTCGTGTTCTTATAAAATTATTCTTATAAAAAAAGAGTGTAATTTATTGTTAAAAGAAGAATTTTACGTGTCTTTCATAGAAAACTAGATATTTATCACAGATTTTACTAATCTGCTATATATTTCTTAGATTTATCAAATTTTGAGTACTGAAAGTTTTTTACAAGTGGAAAGACAGTTTACAATATTGAAATGAGATTATTAAAGTTGGGTTTTGTGTATCAAAAGTTAGTCAGTTGGAAAATGTACGTTATGGCTTTCATAATAGGCTACCAACTATTGGTAGGTTTCAAGAAATGTCCTATTCTAGGAATGAGCCGTCTAAAGGATATTCTCCTACACGTAATCTATGATTGTTGGAAGTCATATGCCTTATGAAAACCTAAGGGGATTGTTAGAAAATTGAAACCAATATTGAGAGCAGTTTCTAAAAATCTTGTGCAATATTAATCCCAGATCGCGAAAATATGTACATAGTTTTATACTAAAAACAAGTTAAAGTTTTTTTCATAACTTTCTCTAAAGCTGGTAACGTAATAGGTAGCTGCTAATAATAAGCTAATCTAAACCAACTATCTAAAACTAAACTGAAATATCATCGTTAATACATAACTCTAACATAAGGAATAATCTAGTTAAGGGTAGGTCTAATAAATAGAAGTACCTAAGATAGCTATGCATGACTTGTGATTACATAGCTAATATTGGGTACAAATTTTGTAGTCAAACTTTACATAGACAAGTTTGGGTACAAAAAGTGTGCCCTTTTGGGTGGTAGCTACAACCCCATCACTCGAACTATTCCTTACCCATTTTTGACAACCAGTGTGAAAAATCATACTCAAGAACACGAACCCATACGATTAGAGAAAAACGTAGAGACACCCACCTTAGAAGAATCTTGAACAAATAGAACAACGTCAACTCGTTATTGATACAGCTTCAGCAAATTTATCTTCTTCCTTCACTCGACTTAACCAGCAAGTTTCTCTTACAGCAATCAATGGATTAACTGATCACTCTTCACCACGAACTTCGTTTGATGTCAGTGGCTTATGAACTGCTTTATAAGCAATTGACCCCCTGCTGTACATGTGACCATCCCCTCCTATTGGTCGGTTCTTTTTCCTGTCGCCTTTCATCGACTTTACAACTTAATGTTGTTTGTGTAAAATGTACAAAGCTTTCCTAACGGCGGCCTCTTTGCGTTGCGTATTGGTTTTGAAGTTTGGTTTTGCTGGTCAATGATTACATCAACATTATGCAGTACGTCATCTTGATAATAATACACTTGGGAATTATGCTAAGTTACGGTAAACACATCGTTTAAGAACACTAGTCTTGTGTTATGTTGGGGCCCCTGACTCATAGCCTGCATGCAGACTCAACTAAACCCTGTAAGGAAAAAATGAATTGAACTGCAAGCTTACATCCCTGTGTAGATCAACATAGAATTCAATTCAATTGTTTTCTTTTTGAGTCTGCATACAGGCAACTGACTCAGGGCTGAAATGAACAAGAATTAAGTAAGTTGTAACTTGAAGATATACCTATGACCGAATTGGACGGATTTCG
This sequence comes from Pelagia noctiluca, assembly GCA_963924455.1. Lineage (NCBI taxonomy): Eukaryota > Metazoa > Cnidaria > Scyphozoa > Semaeostomeae > Pelagiidae > Pelagia > Pelagia noctiluca. The sequence goes on from OZ004316.1 coordinate 15,875,209, forward strand.
ATGTTCACTTTCCCAAATTCTTGTAACTCTTTCATATGTCCAAAGAGTAGCAATAATTAGCAACCCCAATTAAGCAGTAGCTTATGTTTACTGCTTTATCCTTCGCTGGTTTTAAAATATTGTATGGCAGTTCATACAAGTTCCGCTTATTTGAAATTTGAAGTAATTCTCTAGTAACTCAAGGGTAAAGGGTTCGCAGCCCAAAATATTTAAGCAGCTCATTGGCTGGGACCAGAGTCCAGTCAAGGGGAAGTTTAATTGAGAAACATACTCTCTCCTAGAGGGTACCAGTACCTTCAAGATTTCTTCAACAACAAAAGGATTTCCAAAGATTCTTCAGAGATTTCCATGTAACCAATGTGGGGGTCCTGTAAGACGGTACTGCGATTCCCAGCACTGAAATAATCAGGATGAGGAAAATAAAGAAATTCCCAATATTAACGTATATAACAATACCAATCCCAGTTTACTTTATCATTCTAAAATCCCAGTCCCAAGAACTCAAATCTCATTTTTCCAGTCAAAAAGAGCAAATCCCAGTCCCCAATTTACCCCTCCGTGACCCTCAAATATCAATTTCTGGGAATATTCTACGTATTATCAAGGGTAACTGCTCCTCTAAGAAACTCAAAAAGAATCTTTAGGTTCTAAACATACGAAACATCTAAGAAACTTTTGTCCTGGGTAGATGTTTTAGTTTCTTATAAGAAATACGTGAGTGATAACGTGATTTGAAATGGAAGACAATGTCTTATCAAAGAAGGCCAGTAGGTGTCGATCCACTAAAAGCAACAAGGACGCTTGCCCGATCCTGCAAGAGGTGACTCATCATTTCTTTATGAATCGGTGAAAGGAAGATATAATCAGTGAATGGAAACTTGTTAATTAATGGAAATAATAGAGATAGAGTTGTTTGGCACATTGAAAAGATTCACTCGAGTACCTTGCACGATATTATCCTTTTGGAAATCTGCCAAGTTTCAGTAAACAAACAATTATAATGGTTTTACTTCTTGTGAGCAAGTGAGCATAAAAAATCTGATCAGAGAATATAGCCTCGTTTCGAGGAATTGCATATTCGATGAAATGACAAAACATCTAGAAAGTTGTTGTTTGGCGAACGTCACTCAAAATCCCAAGCATCGTTCACAAAAATACAGTCAGTAGGCCAAATTTCAGAAGATTAGCCAATAAGGAGGATTAACTTTCCCAGAAAGCAATCAAACTTCACCATTTACTTGATAACTTTTTGACCTTGCTTAACATTCTGTTATGAATTAACGTCCTGTTTGTGTGTGTTGGCAGGAAGCTATAAAGGCTATAAAGGCTGCAGCAAATATTCATGGATGTGGGGTGGGCTCGAATTGACTTCAACCCTCAAATTACTGACACTCTCGATTCGAAATATTTGTGCCCCAAATAAACTCCAGCGCCAGTTCTTCCCTTCAAAGAGACGCGATCTAAGAACTGGTTCACTTTATCATAGCTCACTTTGAGGATAACTGAGGATCACAATTCAATATATAAAAAACGAAGCCCGCCCAGCATGGAAAGGAGCAACAGATTGACTACTACAGACTGCACTACCTTTGTAAAGTACCAGTAAATAAGTGGGTGGTTTGCCTTATAGCTACCGTTGTTAATTGGTCGTGTGAGGACAATATCTGAATGCGGGGTCTTTTCGGTGTTGTTCAAATAGCCCAATCTACCGTTCCCCGAAAGAGACACTGAAATCTGGGTTTCGTATCCAGAGGTGGCCTAAATTAGCTGAATATCTAGAAATGATGGCCTCAGGGCCTAACGTATATCAATAAGCTACAACAACAACAGCAAAAAGTGATAGGCCCACTAGCAGAGGTGTAGAGGCTGACTGAATGAAGCCTGTACACAAGTGATTGGTCTTAGGGCCAGGGATATGGCCAATTTCTAATGATTGACCTTCAAGAAATGAATGCTCAAAGTGCTCAATTGCTTCTCCCTGAGGCTCTGCCAATGCTATACCCCTGGTTGAGCCTATGTATAAAGGCAAACAAGGCGAATTTTCGTTTTCTCGTATCAGAGCACCTTTTTATCTTAAAGAACAAGACTTTCTCACAAGAAGGACAAAATATCAAACTTCCTCAATTTAATCGAAGATCTTTTACGAAATGATACATGCTGAGTACATGAACAACATTATGCCACGTTTATGGACCTAACCAGTTTCTTCTCTTTGTTTAAAGACTTCAGCTGACGGTCATGCACAGGTCACATAGATGAAATATTCTGCTTTCTTCAGAATTGAAAGATATCGCGAAAGAGAAAATAACTCTTAGCTACCTACCTAATCGCAAGATTAAAATCAAAATTGAAAATTGCCATGGGTAACTCCCTTGGAGACTATCTTTCACCAAATCTTCTCATTGTAATAAGTAACGCAAATCATTCCAGAAATGTGAATTCCTTCCTCCTCTAATTGCTGATTTCCAGAAGAAGAAGCAAGTTTTTCTCTAGATCCACCCCTGTATGCATGCGCAATGGAAATGCTTTGTCATCCCAATCTTTTAATTCGAAATCTTATTCACCTTTTTGTATCCTTAATAAAATGATGAAATAAAATCAAACCAAATTAAAATCATCTAAGGAAGCAAATCTGAGGGTTAAGACTTCCGTCAGGTTGCGTAAGCACTAGCTATACGTCTATATTCGAAAGCACTTGCTCCTAGTATTTAGTTTCTTTTCTGGAGGTTTACCAATCTCTTTTTCTGGTGTATTAAGCTCCAGAATTATCATAATTGCAGCATTAATAAGTATTTTGTATCTAATCCTTGTTCAGAGTCATGTATATGTAAGGCATGTTTAAACAAGAGGAAATATATTCTCACAAGTGAAGTACTACGATTGCAATATGCTCCAACGAAGGTTCGAACCCGGGTTCCGTCCTACCATTGGCTAGCGAGCTAACCATCATGTTGCCCAGGGCAGTGATCTAGGTTTCTAGTGTGTCTTACCCTAGCCCCATTCCCATGTGAGGCATTGATATTTGTTTCGGATTCAATCCTTTTTCAAAGCCAATTATCAGGCATGGTCTTTCAAAAGTTTCACTGGTTTTTGAGGTTTATAAACAAATAAAGCTCCATGATTTTAGAATGTCAGGGCTACAAGCTTAAAATTGAAATTGGAAATGAATTGAAATCAGCATCAAAATTCTTTACAACTAAGATAATGTTTAAGGAGACATAGAAAGGTACCGACACAGTTGAGCCTTCATTCAGCTTTCAGTAATTAGTCTACCATAACTTCACAATTCAGCAATCAAAATCAGGCATTCTTCAAGCGGGCAGGAATTTCCTCCGTCCCAGGCGGAAAGCTCTTGTATTAGCAACGAGACATTTCATGAATTCCTTTCTCTGTCAACGTCTGCCCGATCAAAGAAAAGCTAGACAAAAATGCAATCAATTGGTTTGTTTGTGCCTGTCTATTGTCTGTTTAAGATCGGATTAAAATGCTTGTGATACCTATCTGATAGGGTCAGGTATTGCATCATATCATTTTTGCGGCAGAACCCTCCTGAAGCGAGTTGGAGATTCGGTTTAATCAGCCCAGAACTCCTTCTCTATAAGTGATGTAGTATGATGGGACCCAGTAACACAATTAACTGATACTACTTCCTGATGCTATTTCGATACCATTGACAGTGCTCCCAGAAAAAGCATCTGTTCCAAGGCTGTACATTGACAATTTTTGCCAAGGGGAGGGGGGCAAAGCCCTAATGAAGAACTTTTTAAGGAGATGCCACCTAAAGTGTACTTTGTGGTCAATATCAGTGAGGAAAAAGAGGTCCCCTTTCCTCCTACAGTTGTTGCTTAGTTTCTATTTTGTACAGACTGATCCTAAGCCCAGGTTGCACAATTACGAAACAGCTCACATCACAAGTTGCTAAATTCTTCACGGTCAATATACGAAATTCACTTTCCTGGGTACTACGTATTCTTATTGTAGTACTCCAATTCGAGGAATTCAATTCAATCAATTCACTCCAATTCATATAAAAACGAAACTACTACCACTAAAAGTAAGAGATTGTCGAGCTCAATCTAGTTTTATTCGTTGGGGATCGTACGTACAGTAAACTTATCAACAGTTTGATTAACTTTGGCTCATTTGATAAGTCTAGGTAGCTACGGGACCATGTACACTGTTGCTCGAAAAAGTAATTAGCAAGCTTTCCCAACCAGACTCCCTCAAAGAAATTCTTCTTTGCAAGAATCTGATACCAGGTTGAAAATTCACAAAGATGGTGTTATTTGATGTTACCAACAACTATCAATGTCACCTTATAGCATCAGGTGAAGGAGTCTGGTCACGAGGAGGAAGAAGTGACGTAATCGATTCGAGTCAAAACATATACCAGCAAAGAAGGCAATTCATTTCATCTATTTGAGGGTTCTGGTTTCCGGCTCTTTGATAACGGTGGTTTTCTTCTTATCCTCTTTATTTCACTGTGGATTTACCCTTCCCTTGCACCTTTCAAGCCACATTAGGAAGTAAAAAATTGTTTTGTTTATTTGGCTGCTGCTTCCATTCATCATCAGAAATGTTAATCTTTCTTGAGGTTTTTGGGGTTTGTCTGCAAGTTGCACTTTCAACAAATAGACGCTATACACCATTGAAGCATGACAACACAAGAGAGCGTACTTCGAGTATGAACTTTGGCTAATTTGTCGTACGGCCAAACGTTAATCCCCAATGCCATACTCTTACCTAATCTGTTTTAGAGGTTTACTTGAGTAACTAGAATGGAGAGAATAACGAATAGATATCATTATAACTTTGATAAAAATCAAGCTTTGAAAATCGTTTGCCGTACAAGTCTACAAGGAATTGGCTTAACTTTAGGGTATTGATTATATTACATGATTAGGCCATTTTGTGTCTTTATTCAGTCACTTAAATGGAATTCCCTGCCTAAACGACAATTTTCAGAATTTAGGTCCATCTTTATTTCAATCATGAAATATGCTATTTTAAAACTATTCTTATCAATACACGCTTTTTTTTTATAAAGAACCTTTTACAAGGAACCTACATGCCGAAGGTTGAAAAACTTAAGGAACTTTTACTATTAAAGGTCAAATCACTAAGGAACTTTATAATTTTGCATATATTCATTTAGTGTAGATATGCAGCTTCTTTAATGACTATGTAACTAACTTTTACGTTTTATAGGCCTAGTCTAAGCTTCTTTGTGTTATAATATGTTTCATGTTTCCTTATCACGAGGTTATTGCAAAATGTTGAATTTTAATGCTTTTCTTGTGTCGATACTTATTCCTTTCTACTTAGTAAGCATTTGAAATTAAGGAACTACTAAGGAACTTTTAGAACTACAAAGTGGTCAAAAGAAGTCTCAAAATAAGGAACTTAAAGAGCTAGGCCCTAAGCTAGGTTCTTTATAAAAAAGCGTGTATTTCCTTCTAATTTCATCATTTTCTAAAGGGTGCAACACTGACCAATTAGAAACTACATAATAGATTTAAAACCAAGAAGCCGATTCTTTTTCTATCATTGATGGTGATATGGAAAATAGGAGGCTTTACTTCACTGAAATCTTTCTGCTTGTGCAACAATGGTCTTAGGACAACTTTGACCTCGTCTGAAAGCATGCCGCACTCCGTTCAAAGGAGTCTACGCCCACGTTCTTTTCATGATCTCCTATCATTTTGTTTATTCTTTGCTGAGTCAAGGTAATCATGGTATCTCCGTTAATCAAAATGCAATTAGCATCAGCGGAAGCAGGATTAGAGAGAAATCATCCAGCTCCTTTTGTCCTTTGCATGTTTTCATAGCGGTGGAGGCGATGAAAAGTGAATTTGTGGTCGGAAAAACAAGATTGCCTTTCTTTGCATACAACTTTACGGCTGCAGTGATCTTATTTATCATGCAGGGCAGCAGGGTTCATGTAGCCCTACACACAGCCGATGATCGGAGATGTAGTGATGACCAATTTGCGCAGTTGTGTTTCGAAATGGTGAAGTTTTGATTTAGAACTGTGCAGTGATGAATGTCACATCAAGAAAATAACATAAAAAAGGCATGATTCAAGATTCTAAGCATCAATAGCTCTTTTTTCCTCTGCCATCCCCAAATCGTAATTTCAGGAACTATCACACTGAGATTTTTCATACTAAATAACTTCTTCAGGATTTGCATGCCTCATAAAAGCAACGAACAATATTTTTTTCTGAACTTGTTGCCCCCTCCCCCTTTTGTATAAAATAACCTATCAGGGCCTCTAATTTTGTCATTTGAGCATTGATGAATTCTTCTTAGATTTTGCCTGCATACACGAAATGTGCACGGAATTTGACTGACAACGTTTTAAAACCAATGTGAAATAAACTGTTTCGCTGGAAAAATTGGAAGTGGCTAAAGATTTGAATGTTAACTTTCGTTTCGGTTTCTAATCTACTCTAATGCATTAATACCCTATCAGAAACACGTTTCTTTTTGTTTAAAAAAGGGCTCCAGTGGTGGAACATCTTTACTAGTTGTTGATTCTAGTACTTTAACTTTCTTAAAGATTTGACTTGAATTTTCATTTCACTTTGCCCATCATTGAAGTTAGAATCCACTGGAATTCTGGCATTTCCCTATTGCAGGCAAAAACAAGATTTTTCTTAGGTCTAAAGAGTCAGACACTTACTTTCTAAACTTTTCCGTACTGTAATTTGTTATTAAGTACTTTCTAACAAAACTAGAATCAATTTTTGTTGCCCTCAAATAATTGTTGTACAAACAATAGAATTTGACCGCCTCCTTTCATGAAAGCTTGTTAATTTCCTCTATCCTATTCTATTTTGTTTTAATGCGTATTTTCAAAAAATCTATTAATCTCTTGTTGTTTCTGAGTATATGAAATATCTAGAGGGGGTAGATATACTGTATATGTGGCGGATGGAGAATAAAATGGGGGGGGGTAGAATCTGATGGCCTCGATCTCATGAAAATTTTACTTTTTACCTGAATCCAAAAATGAAAACGAGGATGCTAGAATTTTGTCCTTAGCAGGTTTTCTGTAGTTTTTCCGTGGCAAACTGCTTTTAGGCTGATGTGCGCCGCAAAATGGTGAAAAAGCGCCCTGAACGAAACTAAAAGATGCACAGAGGAGGTGAGAAGCTGCAGATTATTCTTCCGAAATATTCTTTTAAGCTAATTTTTCCCATGCTAGTTAGGCCTCAGCTACTATATATAATATAGGGCCTAATCACACTGTCTCCTTCTTTGTCCATAGTGGAATCGATAAACTCCGTACGCCACAGATGTACGCCAAGCACCGTTTTGTTTTACGCCAAGAGTGATATGCCTAGTATAAGTCGAAATAGTGTACTCCTCCATAGCAGCGGAATCCACTGCTCCTCCGCAGCAGCAACACAGATTTTCAAACAAATTGACAGACGTAAGTCTTTATTGAGTCTCCCACATTGATATTGAGCCTCTATTGGAATGACTAAGACAAACAGAAGAAAGGGCAACAGAAGAAAGTGCATGCAACGCTCCTTCGGAGTACGGATTTTGACTTTTTTTGCGCCAAATTTTACGCCAGCCATTCTTCGAGCGGGAAAAAATACGCCGGCGTAAAAAAGATGAGAGGCTGTATGCCACAGATCTGTGGCGTAACGTACACCGATTCCACTTTGGCTTCTTGTTTGGTATGTGCCCTCATTCATATAAAAGCAGGCCTAGGGTAATAAGGATACGTGTAGAGCTGCAATTTCACTCAGAAGGGAAAATATCGGTATATTGGTAGTTAAGGGCAACCTAGACTGCTGCGCAGGCATGAGCAGCAGCAGGGTTGTATCTTCTATAGGTACTAAGCAGCCAGCCAAAAATTAAGAGGATCTGCCGATATTCCCTTCAAAAATGTTTTACCGTCATGACCTCTAGATTTGCCCAAGATCGTATCAGATATGTTAACAAGTATGTCAACCATGTCATTTCATTAATACAGATTTTTCGGTCTTTTTTCTTGGTTTCGGACTTCAGGTTTGGGATTATTCTGTCAGTCTGTGTCATCCCACATGGAGTAGCAGCAGCAACAATCCTGAATACCGGCAACCCAAATCTGAAGCTGCAATTGATCTCAAACCTTGTTACCAATGTGAAAAAAATATATAATGTTTCATGAAAAGGGCACTTCCAATGTCTCCAGTGTCCCTGCTTTCTTCACGTTTCATATTTTCTCATTTCATGCAGAATACTTGTTACAAATCTTGCATATGAAACATTCAATAATTGTGGTAAACTGTGCACTATTCATGTTAAAACATGCTTTATCTTAAACTTATGTATTTCTAGGAATAAAAGGAAACCCTGATATGGAACATCATAGAGGCAGGGGACGAGGAAGCCACCCATCAGGAAGGGGTAGAGGAGGCAGGGGCGGCCGTGGTAGAGGAGGTCACCCATCAGGATTGACTGGGAAGGAGCTTGGAATGTGGTATGCTGCGAGAAGCAGGGGAAGGAAAAAAGAGCAAGAACTAAAGGAGGTGAATTTTTACCTTTGATACCTTTATTTTCAGAAACAAAGACTGAACCTCGTTTTCTGAAGGCTTGCATCTTTTCAGAATATAAATTCCTTATTTAAAGGCAGTTGCTATGACATGCATCTGTAAAACAGCTGCTTTGGTGCTGGAATTTCTAGATGGGTGAGTTTTGCAACCACTGTCAGACTTAATTTAAGACTTTATGTTGAAAAGGTTTATTGTTAATACACAGTTAGAAGAATTTTAACTGGGGTTATTATATATCCAAGGGACCCTGTTTCTGCCAAACTGTCAGTCTCACAGCATGGGGTCCAGGATGTAGTTTAACCTCAGCTTAGTTTTGCAAATAGAACTTTGCAATTTGTTTATCGAAAATCGTTCCTAGCTAGTTGAATGCATTAATTCCTCCCACCTCCCTCTCTTCTAGCTTCTTTTTTCTAACTTATTTGTTTTTCCTAATCATTTCGTCCTACCAGTTTTCTGCTGGTAGTGGACAGGTGCATTTGTTCCATGGCGGGAATTTTATTCCAAGGCCCAATTACCAACCGTAAAGAGCCTCATTCTGCAGGCAGTTGGGACTGATGCACTAATGCCCAACTTCCTGCTAGGGTAGGGATAGACAATAAAACTTTTTACGACTTGTTTTCTTAGCTATGAATCCTGCAAAATCAGCCATTTTTCTGACTGGGGCCAAGGTGGTCTAAAAATTTTGTTGACCGCCTTCATTTGCCAGTCGCTTTTCTAATCAATTATTGATATTTTCTTCTTTTTTCAGAGACCAGTTGTTCATTTTGAAGACCATCATGAAAGGAGAGTGAGGTCCATTCTTGATATGGATGCCGGGAGAAACGATAATTTGTTTCATGACCAGGAGCAGTTTGAAGATCCAGAAGAACTCTGTTTTGACCAATCAGCTCTCCGCCACACTCTGGATGAGCCAATCAGAAAAGAACAGCTGCCACCTACTGCCTGTTCCTTAGCCAATAATCCTGAATTGAATGAGAAACTAAAGCGTGAGCTGTTATCAAAAATGGATTCTAATGCTAAATATATGAAGATGCTTGTAAGCCTGTGTTACGATTTGCTCTGTTTTGACATTTTGTTTTAGTAGATCCTTATTTTGGTTTAAGTCTTATTCCTGTTTCTTATTTAAACAGCGCTCCTTCTCCACATGACACAATACATTCTTGAATTACTTTTATTCATCTTGACAAGAAGCAGGATTTGGAAAATCAATTGAGTTAATTTGTGAGAAAGAGAAATCCCCGAGAAGAATTCCAACCCACAAACTTTAGATATCCTACTGGGCCATATGGGCCTCACACAAAGTGCACCACCACTCGCCTCATGCAAAGATGAACCTATCCTGGCTCCTTAACAACTGTACAGGACCTGTCAAAGGGCGAGGACTTTCCCAAACATGTTGAACGACCATTGCAGCCAAACACTGGATAGGATTGAAGAATTAGGCAAGACAATTCGTGAGAATTATATCATTCTTTACTGCTAATTATAATATTTGTATCATTGATTTCCACCTTGAATTTTTCTGCAGGAATTCAGAAAACGTCTCCCATCTTATGGATTAAAAGAGGTATGTGTTTGTGGCTGTATATTTGTGACTATTAAACATTTCACTCAGCTGATCTCAACTTATCTCAAGATTACTTTGATATTGAAGAATATGCAATCAATGAAAACGCATTAAGTAATCAGGAAAACTAGTGAGTTTTTGCAATTTCCTTTGTCCGTGCAAAAAGTGCTCCTTTAACAATAAGTCATATCAATATTCTAAGTAAACTATTCACAAACTTTTGTGATAAAATATGAAATATCATGGATCCAATACTGATTCAAAAAATGTAAGCTACGCGTACTTAATTTGTTATGTCAGCCACTCATTTATTGTTATGTCAGCCACTAAATACTCCCATTTATCAAAGTTTAGTCATTTAAGATTGAAGTAAAAGAAAACTATTGACATTATTAATTTTATGGCTGCTCAAAAATTACTTGTTTTGTAAAGGCTCAAAATGTAATTGACCATATCTGCAAACTTGTTAATCCAACTGATTTTGCTCCAAAATGAAATCAAAAAGCAATTCTTCATTTATTAAACAGAAGTTTTGTCTGTCTGTCACATAAATTACTAATTTTATAAACAAAGATGTGACTAACATTAGAAATATTACAAAACAGGATTCTACTTTTGAGCATGACATTCTATTTCATCACCAAGGCCACAATCTAGATTCATTGAAAGAGAAACATTCACCCACACAGTCTTTATTAAGTTTTGCATGTTTCCACCTCGCTATTCTAAACCAACAAGATATTGTTCTTCTAGCTGCTGTCAGATTGAAAGTGGCATTCATCACTTTTTTGTTTTGATAGCCATGCAATATTCAGCATATATTCGTGAAATAGGAAATACTTTTTTGCAAAATTGCCTAGTATTCCTTTTCACCTTGGATAAATAGTGTAAAGTAATGGGGTATTGGGTATTATAAAACTAAGGCAACTTTCATAAAACTAAGGCAACTTTCATCGTATTATCAAAATTGCAGAAGTGGCAAATGGTCCACTTAGTATTCTTGATCAATATTTCATTTTGTTTAAGGAGTTACTTGACAAGATAAAGTCCAATCAAATTGTTGTGATCAGTGGAGAAACAGGGTGTGGAAAGACCACGCAGGTATTTATTAGCTTGTTTCATTCCTTTTATTTCCCTTAGGTCACCCTATGTTTGTGAAACACTGAAGCCTATTCTCCCATGTGACGTAAAGCATTAGCCGCATCTTCCGCCCTATTTGTTTACCTTCTATTATCTATAAGAGGACTCCTAATGGAAGTTATGATGTTTAAGCCAAATATTCACACATTAATTTTTGAATGTCGTGAATGATTTTCATTACTCTTTCACAGGTTGCACAGTTTCTACTTGATGATGCAATATTGAATGGTTCTGCTTCAAAGTGTCATATAATTTGCACCCAGCCTAGAAGAATCAGTGCTATTTCTGTAAGTTGTTATATTTCTAGTTTCGATATGATGATTTGCGTTTTAAGTATCAATTACATTGTGCCAATAGATTGTAGCAGGGTTTGCTTTGTTAAGCTACAGTTGAGCTTGGTTATTTCATCCATTTAAATTTTGTTTTTACAATATCCTCAGTATGAGTTTTGATTTTAGATTTATCCTTCTAGGTGGCCCAAAGGGTAGCTGACGAACGAGACGAGAAATGTGGGGAAGCAAGCGTCGGCTTTCAGATAAGATTAGAAAAGTGAGTATTAGATTCTTATCAAGTTAGTGAGTTTGTGAGTACATTATTTTTGTAGGGTACGGTAAAAGCCTGCAAAAAAGCTAACATTTCAAATGGGGTCATTTCAAAAATTCCAAAGAGCCTATTCAGTAGACTGACTATGTAGCTTGTTATGAAGATTGAACGTATGGCTCCTTATGACATTCATAGAGGTGGTAAGTTTATCATTATAGGGTACCTTATGTTTAAAAAAGAGACAAATTATATTACTTGATACTTAATATACAATATGTCTCTTTTTTAATCTTACTAAAGAACCACACGCAACATATGATAATTTTCCCTTATGTTTGGCTATAAAGAGTAACATTTTGCTCTATAGAATCTCCAATGTCAAAATAGATTTTATTCTTTTATTATTTTCTATTAAAAGACTATTCTTTGAATAGTGCAAAAAGGTAAAAATAGCAAGAAATTTCGGAAACGTAGCGAAACGAACACATTGATTACTTAAGCTTTTATCTGTTGAGTGTCAGACGAAAAGCTTAAGAAATCAATGTGTTCGTTTCACTATGCTTCCAATATTTCTGGCTATATCAAGAGTCTATTGCTGCAAAATCAGTCTTTAGGTTGTTATGTTTTTATTTTCCTGTCTACGAAGCTTTACTGTGCCGACTGGAGGGGAGTAGAGAGCACCAGTGGCCAGTAAGATTGCTTAATTTCTCAGAAAGTTGTCCACTTTTCGCAAATGTACAAGTTTGCGTGCTATTTTCAGAATTTCAACTGTTTGTTGGTCTCACAGCAGCCTGATTATTTCACAAATAAATTGTATGATGTTGTGACTTTATTTTTGATTAGCTAAAAGTTTCATACTTTCTCTCTTTCAGCCAACTACCTCGATCTCAAGGCTCCATCTTATATTGTACGACTGGAATTCTCTTGCGAAGATTGGTGTCTGATCCGTAAGTATAGAAAAGTTTCATTCTGAAAAGAGAATTTATTCTCCCTTTTCTTGGATTTCTTGGATATACCAGTAGTAAAATTTCAAAAGCAGCGATATATAAAAAGGAAATTCATATCGATAGCAATTGCGTTGTTTAGAAGAGAAACAAGAAATTAGACTGGCTCTCTGTTATTTGAAGTTTCACGTTTGCAATCATCAGACACACTATGATATAGTCACATAAAAGAAAATTCATATATGAAATTGATTTTGCTAATTTAATGTGGATCGAAATAGGCCAATCAGAAAAGACATGAATGATTGTTATAGTGTAGGAAAACCAATCATCACTCGCGATATAGCGAGCTAACCAATAAGATTACTTCAAGAGTCCCAAGGCGAAACCAACTATTTCTGTCATTACAGTATAGGATCCCTAGTTTTTATGTAGTCAGATTCAAAAATATTTTCAGTTCGCTATGATTCCGATTTTCCTAGCTTAAATGCACCTATTATGGAACAAAATTAAATGTATTGTATTTTCCTGTATTTTAATATATTACATATTGTTAATAGTGAAAGGGATGGCCGAGTGGTTAGATCACTCGACTCTTATTCAAAGGGCCCTAGGTTCGAAACCAATCACGAGGTGTGATCACATCGAGAAGAAGAATTAGAGGTGCACAGCTCGATTATTCTACTTATTCAGTGGGCCCTTTCTGCTTTACGAATAAAAAATAACTAAGGTAGTATAGTAAGCGTATTTGCCTACCAACAGCAACTCAACAATGATTTATTATTTGTTGGAACCATAGTAAGCATTTGCTAATTTAGACGATTACTAATTATTTAGACTATTACGATGACCAATAAGCGATTTCAAAAATTGCATTAGAGACATCAACTTCTGCAGAATGAACAAACACATTTCTTCAAATAACCACGCGTACTATTGCTGTTGTGATGAAACGAGACATTTTCAGGGTGCTCATGCAACGATTCCATAAGCAAGTGTAATAAAATATATAAATATTTAAATGGTCTCGATCAGATTCCAAGCTGATATTTTAAGATCATGAGAAAAGGTATATGTCATCAGTCAAAAGACTTGTTTTGCAAAGATGTTTAACCAAACTCTTGAATTTTCTCTTGATGATTTAGAGAAGTACCGTAATAGGTTCCAGGTAGTAACTTTGTATATTGTAAGCCATTGTAGAATGTTTTCTATGTTTTCTATGATTCATCAATTTACTACATGGTTGACCCCCCCCCCCATTCTTTTTCAGCTTTCTTCAAAATGTCAGCCATATCATCTTGGATGAAATTCATGAACGAGATTTGTTCTCAGACTTCTTACTGATTATCGTAAAAGACCTTTTGCCGCTGAGGTGAGATAATTGAGTCGCATTCAGTGTGAACTTTAATAGCTGATTTAATAGTCAACACTCTATGATTTCACCATCTTTCAAGGTTTTGATTTTCCACTACATCTGTCACTCTGCAACTTATAAAACCAAAGCCCCCAAAAGAACAAAACATATTGTAATCTTTATGAGCGAGATGTAGAGTGTTTTTAGCCAGAGACTCTTAGTTATACCTTATGGTCTAGCAACTTACTATATGAGCGAGGTATATTGCAACAGTCTATCAGTGAATGAAAAACTCTTGCCTTCTTCCCTCTGGAAGCACGGTAGCAAGCCCTTCATCAGTACATCAAGGTTGCCGAGGTCGTGCTTTTGTGTTTGATTGCTCATGTTTGTGCCATAGAGGTTTCTAATTTGAAAATGGTTCTCCACTAGATAAGATCTATATTACTTGTTCAATACGATGTGGTTTCGAACCATCACCATTTTCGATTTCTTTCACCAATCAGCTTGATAATAAATCCCTGCCACTGCGCCCATTCAAAATCAAGCCCTTGAAAGTCTTTCCTATTCACTGGATGTTATACGACATTAAATGACATCGGATGAAGGTGGTTAGCTTCTTGTATTTTCTTTGATATCAATTACAATCGTTCATTGTTCAGTTTTGATTGTGTTAATGAGCAAAGTGACATCTAGATTAAAAGTCCCCCTTCTTTCCTATTCCCCTTCCCTTATTAGACTGATCACATGTAGTTATCTCTATCACTGTTGATGAATTCGACAAACGCTCAAACTATGCTCAAACCAATATGAGTAGACTCGGTTTAGTGCTAGCCGCAGTTTAATGATGAGTGACTGCTGGAACTCATGTAACAAGTCTTTTCCCTTATATCAATCTTGGATTTTTCGACCGACCAGGCATGGTACTTCAATACACCATTTGGAGTTTCCAGAACAATATTGAATTTGGGGCTGTGGAGATGGGGAATGCCTTTCGCAGACAAGCTGTACAGACGAACTGTAGTCTTTTTGGGAAGCTTCATCGTATCTTAAAAAGGCTCCTATTTCCCTTCTACTTCTTCGTGAATGCTATAACTTACTTTTGGTTTTAGGCCTGATATAAAGCTCATTCTCATGAGCGCTACGCTCAACTCGGAAATGTTTTCCCAGTATTACTGTAAGTATACTTTATCTCTTTCTTAGCCTTAAAAGAGTCCAGAAAATTTTCAGTACTGTTGAGGAATACCATCAGTACTGTGGAGGAATACCATTTAGTGCTGTGAAGGATTTTCGGTACAATTTAAGGATACCATCAGTACTTTAGGGGATATTATCAGTACTGTGAAGAATATTCATTACGGTGGCAGGAAACCACAATAATTTATATATTATCTCCATAGTGCTTGTGGTTTCTTCCAACAGTACTAAATATTCTTCCACAGTACTGATGGTATCCTTCCATATTACTGAACGTCCTGTGCAGCTCTGGATGGTATCCCTCCAAAGTACTGAAAACCCTCCACCTCGCTGCACAGTCGATCCCTAGAGTGATACAAATAGAGCTCTAACAGTCAAAAGAACAACGTCTACATTATATTCAACCAAGAAACCCAATGCGTCAAATCTCGTTATTTGCATAAATATGATCATGTTGTGTTTAATTGTATGTTTCATTGCAGATAATTGTCAGAAGCTCAATATTCCTGGATTCACATATCCCGTCAAAGAACTTTATTTGGAGGATATCTATGAAAAAATAAGGTTTGTTTTCCAATCATCAAATATAAACTTCTTGAATCCTCTTGCTAGATATTAAAGATAAAATATCAATTTACAATATATTGTCTATCTGTACTAGCATGATTTTCCTTGAAATAAATGTTTTTTTATATACTAATTGTGTTTCAAGATTATTCATATATACATGCAGCATAATCGATGTGATAAAAAGTCGAAGGAAACGAAAAAATAAAAGGCACACTAAGGCCTTTAAGATCCCCGTTTTTATCAGACAATTTGCGAAAGAAACTCAAATGCAGACACGATTTGTTAGATCTGTAAGGCCTAGTGTGTCATTTAGCTCGTTTGTTGTTGCATATACCCTCTTATCAAATTCATCATATAACTTATGTGTAGTGATTTGTGATTTGTTGTTGCATATGCCTTCTTATCAAATTCATCATATACCTTGTGTAGTGATTTGTGATTCTTATTGAGGTCCAGAATCAGAGGTCGCGAGCTCTTATCGCCAATTCTCATTCACAAAAATTATCTTGATTGATTTCGCAAACCTGCATCTTGTCAAACACGCATACAATAGTACTTTGCGGGTTCCTGTTGACATTATTCAAGGATTAAGTTATAGAACGAGGGCACCACGAAAAACATATTTGGGATAGGAGTGCTTGCATTACTTCCTTGGTCTAGAATTTCAGTATCAAATCTCTTTTCTGGGTCAGTCAATTCCGCAATTTTTTCTTGGTTCCTAAAATTCAAGACTATTTTTGGGTCAATTTTCTTGCTTGAAATTAATTTTTTAGGTTTACTCTAAGATATATGAGTCCCTCCTGCTCCGGGTCCACCAAACCTGTTCTCCCACCTCTTCTTTGGTATTGCTCCTCGTCCATCTCTCAATCTCCATTCAACTTTCTTCTTCGCCAATCTTCCTTCGTTCCTCCTCATCAAATGCCAAACTAGATTTTTCGGTTCTTTTCTCATTTGATAAACCAGTTTCTTTCCACCTTAGATATGCCCCTGCCGTAAATAACTCGTACAGAGGTGGAAATTCCCCTCCGAAGTGGGCAAGACATACCAGAAAGTTCAAGGAAGTAGAAGAAGAAAAGGAAATTAAGAGAAGAAAGTTTCAAGAATACATGAATGCCCATAGTAGCAGGTTTGAATTGTATCTACTTACTGAAATACTATAAAGATAGAGACTATGTTGATCTTGCCATCCAAAGACCAAAAAGGTTACTCATGTTACACAATACTATCCGAAAAGTGGTGTTCCTTTATGTATCAAATTTCTTAAACGTTCCTGAATATTTCTTAAATTACAGTTTACTAAAACTTTTGAACATTTCAGGCCAATACTTATAAGCAAATTGCGAATAAGTATCAACATTAAACGGGCGATAACATATGCATATGCTTCTACCAAATAAAGGAAAATGTACCCACACTGAAACCCACATTACGATAACGTATACCCATCCTTATACGAAATCAAGAAAATATACCCACATTGAAACCCACATTTTGATAACTTGTACATATCCTTATACGGAATGAAGAAAATGTACCCACATTGAAAC
This sequence comes from Pelagia noctiluca, assembly GCA_963924455.1. Taxonomy (NCBI): domain Eukaryota; kingdom Metazoa; phylum Cnidaria; class Scyphozoa; order Semaeostomeae; family Pelagiidae; genus Pelagia; species Pelagia noctiluca. The sequence continues at coordinate 15,892,620 of OZ004316.1, forward strand.
CCACATTCCGATAATGTATACATATCCTTATACCAAATAAAGAGAAAGTATGTACTACACTAGGCTATTTATGCTTTCCCCTTCCAAGCGATTTAGCCAATCAGGAGTAACATTCGGTCATGATAATATGACATGTCCTAGTTCCTCGTTGTTTTGAATCATGACAAATCTTGTGAAATTGCGGTGAAATCCTCAAGCCATCACTGAATCGTTTCACTGATATTTTCATAGAAAGAGTAGGGAAAACATTACGTTCGCACGGTCTTTGACCGGAGGAAAGTTAAGAAAAATCTAGCAATTGAGGAAGGATCCCAAAGTGTAGTTTAATAACATTGTTAAGAGGTGAACTCCAGCTGTATTGAAGGCTTTTTATGCTTATTCTGGCTGATTTACAAAAAAATGTACGAAATTATCAACATTTCTAGTATATAGCTTGATTATATAAGTATATATACCTAAGTGAAAAATAATATATGTACCCAATACTATATACCATGTACCTGAGTATATAAAACTTCGATACCTTATGTGTTCGATACCTTGGTTGATGGAAATTTTACCCGGAGGGTGGTTGAAGACTTTTCCAGACTATGCTAGCCGATTTGTTAATATTTCTTTCACAGGCAGTTAGATATTTTTCCTTCCCTGCTTTCCAAAACTGAATTGGTTATGTTTTGTTTCAGGAGGGCTTACTCGCCACAAACATTGGAGGCGGTATCAAACGTCGATGAAGACAATATTGACTTGCGCTTGATTGAAAATTTGATTCGTCATATATGCACCTCTATGGAAGTAAGTAAGGTTTGAAAACACGGCACGCATTTTTCCAACACTACCGCATTGCCTTGCTTGCACGGGCTATCAGTCAAATAGAATATGGATTAATTTAAGATATGATTAATGGGTGCCTACCTCAAGAAACTAAATGAAGTGCTTACTTGATTAAAACGGTCAAATTTAAGCCGCACATCAATTAGGCTACAATCTAACAAAAGTTATGAAAATGTGTAAAAATTAATTAACCTACATTTTGTTGCTGTGTTTATTTTGATGTGAAGGAGGAAGTCAATCCGCAGAGGTTCGTGCGGAGGAAACCCCTTTCCCTTCAAGCACATATTAGGTAAAAAAAACACTTTTTAGGAAATCTGGCTCGAAGGAGAACTGACCTAAGATTTCTCGAATAGGCACCCTTGGATCTTGTGTTCGTGGTAGTTAAGTCGAATTATTCTTCAAGATAATTTTTGGATGTATTTTCAGAAGTTTGTGATGAATTAACTTGATAATATTTTTGTAGGCTGGTGCGATTCTGATATTTATGCCTGGATGGGATGACATATCGAAACTGCATGACATTTTGAAAGCCAATCCTGTATTTGGATCTTGTGAGTCTTTTCATCATTTTGTTGATGTATTCATTTCTGATCAATGTTCGCAGACGATATACGATGATTTCTCAACAATTTTAAACAGAATTTGCTATATAATCTTTTGGATGATTTGCAGCGAATAAAAATATTCGCATCACTTATGAAACTATTGCCTTGCTGTTTTACTTTTCTTTACCGATCTGAGCAAACTTTATTTTCATACCATACAAAACTCTTTGCTTAATTTACTTCTGTGATGCACTTTAGTGGAGCATTATAGAAATGGGTCATCTTGAACTTTCTAATACCGTACCTACCACTTTAATCAGGGGTCTATCTAGATGTCAATCCTTTAACTCATAGTTTTTGGCATGCTTTAATCTAATTTTTTCTAAATTTTGAATTTATCTGTTTAACTTAAGGCATCTTTATAAACATCTTCTTCCTAAAAGTAGTTTTTATATTTGTGTCAGAAGAATAACACATACATACAACAACTTTGCTGGGCTTTCAATTTTGTTCATTGAAGCCACGAGTTTCGAAAATAATTTGCAACAATTATTTTCGAACGACCATCGGTCATTTTTGAGTTATTCTTGCCTAAGAAGCTTTCTGTTGAGTTCAAGATTTATTTGCGGTCTCTATTTACATCGAATCTATAGAAGTATTCATCCATTTATATGAAAGGGGATAGCATCGGCTTCTTGGAAGAATGATTTAGTCATACTCAAAGTCAGAAATATTTTCAAATGCTAGATTTGACAAAATATTTTAATCAAAATAAGCTAAATGGCAAATATTTCGGAAATAATAAATGTATCGGGCATGGTCCTTCCTCAATAACCACATTTGACTTACGCATTCTCGGAGATACCTCGAACCATCGAATATGCATCCCACCGTTTAAGGATTCTAAATGCGCAATTACGGCAGAGCAAATTTGACCTGATTTGGTCTATCATGGCACAAATTCAAGTATTTTAGACTTTTAACTCTTTCTCCTTTGCTTTGATTTCAGCAAATTACATCATTATACCTCTTCACTCCTTGATGCCAACATCATTTCAACAGCAGGTCGGTAAAATACACTTTACGAATCTAGTTCTCTATAATGACCAATTACAATGCATCAACACAAACAGTTTCAACACATTAACATAAGTTGGACCAGAAAAAAGCATACAAGAGAGAAGCGATGTTCCTACTAATCAGATAATCCAGGGTCCTTGATAAGCTGATGCAGTTAGAATGACATGCGAAGGGCTGAGCTATGGTGGTGTAGCCTGGTGATTCAGGCGCTGCACTCGTATTCTTGAAGGACAATATTCGTGGGTTCGATTACACGTACGGTTGGAACAATGAACTACAAGCAGTCAGCCAACTCAGCTATCCATCCCTCCGAGGTCTCTGAAGTAATACCCAAGTTACTGGGGTAATAACTGACTGTGTCAGTAAGGTGGAAAAATGTTTTTTACCAACCAGGGCATTTTTTGATTAAGAATTTATCCAATCAGATCACTGAAAAGGCAATAGATTTTGAGGATTCAACAGCTCAAGTGCCGTGAAAATGGCGGAAAAACGTGAAAGCTGTGGCAAAAAAAAGCGTTCAGGGTTCTATTTTTCTGCCGTAAACACGTAAACTATTTGGTATCATTCTTATATTTCTCAAATCTATGATTTTTACAGCAATTACATAAAATACTAACCTCGTAAGCGGTGAAAATTTAGATAAACTATCGTAGATTTGAGAAATATAAGAATGGTACCAAATAGTTTACGTGTTTACGGCAGAAAAATAGAACCCTGAACGCTATTTTTGCCACAGCTTTCGCGTTTTTCCGCCATTTTCACGGCACTTAAGCTGTTGAATCCTCAAAATCTATTGTCTTTACAGTGGTTTGATTGGATGAATGATTAGTAAACAAATGCCCTGATTGGCCAGAACATTTTTCCACCTTGCTGACTGTGCCCCCTATTAGTAGAAACTCTAAATACCTTGAAACTTGAATATAGTCAATTTTTATCATTATTATTATCATGTAGTCTTTCGTGCGATTGTATTATGAAGTATTATGAATTAAGAATCAACGAAATTCACGACAGAAAAGCATGTTGAGTGTCCATTCTACTGAATTCAGAATAAAGTTTTTAGGCTTCCACATTTCAGTCAAAACAGTAGCCATTGTTATTACTTCATTATACTGTTGGGTTCATCAGTAGCGAGCAATGCTTTGTTATGATAATCTGTCTTTACATTTTCAAGATTCTTTTTTTGCCATTTCTTCAAGGTATTCGAACGACCTCCCACTGGAGTCAGGAAGATAATTATTGCAACGAACATTGCAGAGACAAGGTAATTACTTCTAAACAATCTTATTCACTCTTTCTTGTTTTATCAAATATTGGTTCCTTATTGTTAGAGAACAAGCTCCCTATTCCTCAACTCTGATGACGTATACGATGAACAATAACAGCAAACATTATAAGTATGCGCATATCAATAAAGGGGGTGACTTGGATTTGGGACACTTATTGTCGCTGCTTTTGATTTTTCAGCATTACAATTGACGATGTTGTATTCGTGATCGATTCAGGGAAGACTAAAGAAAAAGTACGTGAATTTGAATTTTGAATTTTAAAACTCCAATGAAATGATGAATCGGCCTGTTTTAGGACCTGTTCTTTGGAAAAAATTACCCTACCTTCCAGCCCTTGAGCTAAGAGGTGAGACCTTACCTTTCAATAGAAACATTTGTATTTTCATCTACTGTTTCTATGGACAAATCACCCTACCTTCCAGCCCTTGAGCTAAGAGGTGAGATCTTACCTTCCAATAGAAACATTTGTATTTTCATCTCCTGTTTATATGGAAAAATAACCCTACCTTCCAGCCCTTGAGCTAAGAGGTGGGATCTTACCTTCCAATAAAAATTTTTATATTTTTAATCTTCTGTTTATATGGAAAAATAACCCTACGTTCCAGCCCTTGAGCTAAGAGGTGAGATCTTACCTTCCAGTAGAAACATTTGTATTTTCATCTACTGTTTATATGGAAAAATAACCCTACCTTCCAGCCCTTGAGCTAAGAGGTGGGATCTTACCTTCCAATAAAAATTTTTATATTTTTAATCTTCTGTTTATATGGAAAATGTTTCATCCCAGTCAAGTGAGATCTCACTCGTTCAGCGGTGGAATCTCAACTGGGTGGGACAAAAGTTTCTCACATAAACGCTGGAAGGTGGTATAATCTCTTACCTACTTCGTTTCTGTTGTTCTTTTGTTCTTTCCTTTGTCCATTTCACATTAGATGTTAGGCCCCTGAATATAATTCTTTTTACAATCTCTTCTTCTTCCTCATATATGCTTGCCAGACATCCAATATGAAAAAGAATTTTAGGATTTTCTGGTATGTTCTTACCGTAATGATTAAGTGTTGAATGTAATGGCCACAGAGTAATCATGTTCCTTTGCTCCCTGTGGTATCGTTTTTGTCATGTAATTAACTGCTATGTATTGTATTGTAAATTTCATACGAATATAAAAAAGGTGGGATGAAAGCTGGAAGGTGGAATAGAATGGGTAAAAGACTAATAAAAGATTAACATATCACATGTTCATACGTGCAATTTCATCCTATCTTCCTACTTATCAATATCGTTGAATGAATTCACATTTCTCAGCTTTTGGCCTGGGAGGTGGAGGTGGGATGATTTTGCCCATATAAACATCCTTGTAGAGAACTTCGTTATTCTTGAAAATTCATCAGTGATAGTTTACCTACCCTCTATCATTGCTAAATTTATTGCATTTTCTTTAGACGTACGACACAGAATTGAATATATCTTGCTTACAACCTGTTTGGGTGAGCAAAGCCTCAGCAAGACAAAGGAAGGGCCGAGCTGGAAGGTGAAAATTACTTATTTTGAATTCTAGTTTTATTTTCATCAAGTGGGTATTTATACTTCAATCTGGGTAGCTCTCAATTGCAAATTCAGAGCTTCTTTCAATTTGGGTGTAGATCTATGATCGAAATTCATGTTTCATCTTGCAATTGAAATTTCTAACCTTGATTGCAATCCCCCTCCCTCTACTCAGCTATAATTACCACTACCCTTCCCACTTTAACTTGCTCCTGCGACGAACTTGCCAATCGTAAATTGAAACAAATAAGAAAGACTAATTGCTTTCCGTACTCCAGGTTTGGAACATACAGCTATCGTCACGACTCAAATCAGCTTAAAATTGCAGTAAGATAATATACGAAGATGGAACTGGGTAGGAGCGATAAGAGGAGTGCAAAACAATCTTCGGGCTGTAGAGAACCTTTTTGTCTGACACTCATCAGAGTAATACGCCAGAAGGGGAAAAATATATGGATCCATCAATTCACAGCCAACAAATTTGTTTCAGAGTATGATAATTTTCCCCAGCTTATATCCGTTTTTATCCTCATAGGGTTCAGCCTGGTCATTGCTTCCATCTTTTCACGAAATTTCGTGCGGACAGCCTGGCTGACTACCAGGACCCTGAAATTCTGCGCACCCCTCTGGAGGAGCTTTGCTTGCAAATCAAGGTATCTGTTTATGATGATGATTATGATAATTAAAATGACTGAAAACAATGATAAACAACATTAGACAAAATATTTGTTAACCATGGGACTTAATGAAAAAAAGGTTCTAAAATGTGAGGCCTTATTTTACTTTCTCTAATTAATCGAGAAATGGTGCACACTGCTTTGGAGAAGCTTTGCCTGCAAATCAAGGTATTTGTTAATGATGATGATAATGATTATTAAAATAACTGATAGCAATGAACAACATTAGACAAAATATTTGTTAGCCGTGGGACTATGTAAAAAAGGTTCTGAAATATGGGGTCTCATTTTACTTTCGTTGATTAATCGAGAAATTCTGCAGACTCCTCTGGAGGTGCTTTGTTTGCAAATCAAAGTATTTGTTTATGATGATTATTATGATGATTGAAATGACTGACTGCAATGATAAACAACATTTGATACCTACAAGATGTCTCAGAAAACATCACGTTAGTTTAAGAATAATTAAATAGATGGGTAATTTAGAATCTTGAAAGTAATATGAATGGACTCGTTTTGTGTTTAGCGAGACATGAATATTTGGTGATAAAAATCGGCTGGCAAAAACGAAAGACGTTGTCCTGAAATGTTGCACTTTTTAGCAAAACTTATGAACGATTCTCTGAGACACCCATGTATATGAAAAATTAAAAAAAAACTGCAGAGAGCAATGATTCTAAGATATTTGAGAATTAAAGAGCCCGTGAATACAGCTTTCCAACTGTTAACTATATATGTTTCTTGATTCTGTTTTCTTTAATTAGGCGCTTTTTCCGTTTCATTTAAGATTAATTCTCTCTATTTCAGCTTTTAAAACTGGGTAGAATTGAACCATTTCTGTCCAAAGCACTGCAGCCACCTTCATCTCCTTCGTTGAAAAATGCCATCAAGTCGCTTACAGAACTGGTGAGAGAGATTTGCAATTAAAATTACCAATAGGAATCTAACCAATAAGTACCTTACCAATCAAAACAAATCTTTTACTGCTTCCCCTCTAATCTGTCTTGTTCTACAGTACATCCCCTTATATAAGAAATTCAAACTATCAAGTCTTGTTTCTTATACAAAAGGATTCATTTTATGATCAAATGTGTATTATTACCCAAGACTGTAGGTTTGCAATTGAGCTGCTTTTTTATAATCAGTAAATCTAAATCAGTAAACTTAGGGCTGGAAATCTACAACTCCAAGGTTTGCTGATTGAATAAAAAGACTGAACATTGAACAAGTATACCTTACTGAATAAACTCTCTTGATATTTTTATTCCATAGATCGGTTTGTTGAAATAACATGCTCAACTTATTTTATTGCGACTTCTGATCGAGTAGAAGAAGCAAAATTTTGCCATGTGATTTAAGAAATTTTAAATCTTTGATTACGTCATATTTTCCCAAGCCGTTTTTCCGCACCCGAATAACCAAATATTCGTCAAAATTGCAAACGAATATTCGAATAGTTAAAATCTTTCTTTTGGACAGCCCCTAGTTGAAACTCTGAGAATATCAGTACTGATTTATCATCTTATCACTTTACATTAGAACGCTTTGGATGCAGACGAACACCTCACCCCTCTAGGTTATCATTTGGCGAAACTTCCTGTCGACCCTAAAGTTGGCAAAATGATTCTATTTGGTGCAATATTTTCATGCCTTGACCCCGTCCTCACAGTCGCTTCAAGTCTTGGTTTCAAGGACCCCTTTGTTATCCCTCTGGTAAGCACTATCATTCTTAAAGCTCGTTCTCTCATTGAAATTATAATTTTTAGACTTTTTAACCTATTTTGCGGTAATCACTAGCACCTGTAAAGGAAAAATATCTTCCGTAATACTTTCAGCTATAGCCATTAACGTATTGACTGATTATTAAATGTTTTAACGTGCTAGCCTGTGAAAGGCGATCAAGTTTGACTTCAGCTGTACCCAGCGAACCACTTAAGCTACTCATGGCCATACAGTCCTGATGATTGTTTTTAGTAGTCAAAACGAGGTATTGCAATTTAGTTAAACACTATACCAGGTTTGAATGATGTAAGGCCTTAGTGGGGGCTCTATCAATACTCAAACTCGATTTCAATCGTTTTGGATAGTTGCAAATCATTTCAAATCGTTGCAAATCATTTCAAATCGTTTCAAAATCGTTTCTATTCAAAATCGTTTGGAATCGTTTCAGATTGTTGCAAATTATTTATAAAAATCGTTGCAAATCGATTCAAATCGTTGCAAATCGTTTCAAATCGATTCAAATTGTTTCAAATCGTTCCGAATCGTTTCAGATTGTTGCAATTTGTTTCTAATAGTTGCAAATCATTTCAAATCGTTGCAAATCATTTCAAATTGTTTCAAATCGTTCCGAATCGTTTCAGATTGTTGCAATTTGTTTCTAATTGTCGCAAATCGATTCAAATCGTTGCAAATCGTTTCAAATCGATTCAAATTGTTTCAAATCGTTCCGAATCGTTTCAGATTGTTGCAAATTGTTTCTAATTGTCACAAATCGATTCTAATCGTTGCAAATCGTTTCAAATCGTTCCGAATCGTTTCAGATTGTTGCAATTTGTTTCTAATCGTTGCAAATCGATTCTAATCGTCGCAAATCATTTCAAAATCGTTTCGAATCGTTTTAGATTGTTGCAAATCGATTCTAATCGTTACAAATCGTTTCAAATCGTTGAAAATTATTTAAATTGTTTCAAATCGTTTCAAGTCGTTTCCATTAACGAATATAATTTGTGGACAGTACTTTTACCTTCAATGATATACGCCAGTTGCAATCAGAAGTTTCTTTGGTTTGAAAATTTCGTTTTGTAAGTGTCTGGAGCAGAATGGATTATCATCATCTAAATGTTTCTTCAATCTAAAAAGGCGAGGTTATCAAAATGAATGTTTTTTTATTTCAAGTAACCTGGCCTTCGTAACTTTCAACATCATTTCAATTGCAGCACAAACAGCAAGAGGCTGACGCAGTGAGGGAGAAGTTTGCAAAACAATCATATAGTGACCACGTGATGCTGGTAAATGTTTTCACGGTATGTAAAATCATTACGCTCTAGCTAAAGATACCAAAAAGTCACGGGGCTCAGCCGGGAATCGAACCCGGAGCCTCTCGCACCCAAAGCGAGAATCATACCATTAGACCACTAAGCCATCCATATCTATGCTGGTAACAACTCTATAATGATTCCTTTTCAGGTACGGGTACCGGCTGATCTTTTTCCTTTACAACCAGATGTTCTTTCGAATCCAGATGTCTATGGAATACCTGTTCGCTCGTTGTGTTGACAAGGGATACCAATTATTAGGCGATGTTTTAGCAAATCACCGTCTACGATTGTTTCATGCTACGAATGTAATAGATCCGGTTTTTGATTGACACAGAATTTGAGGATAGCGAGGAAAATGGAAACATAACGAAACATGACAACTACTGAAGCTTTGTGTCGGACACTCATCAGGGTAGTAAACCAGACACCGAACGTAGACGAAGCCAAACGAATCATTCACTTTCTTTCTGATTGGAGAACTTCTATACGCATCTGGGTATGATAATTCTTTAGGTTGTATTTTCGTTCCCTTTCTGACGTACTAATCTGGTGAGTGTAAGACGCAAAGCTTCAACGGTGATTATGTTTTGCTATGTTTCCTATTTTCCTTGCCATCCGTGATAAAATCGACAGAACTGGTTGATAAATTTAATTTTCTTATTGCATTTAAGATTGCAGCATAGATAGCAATACCATGTTATTGTTCTTACAGGAGTGGGAGAAGGTGCGACGTTTCGGATTTTCCAAAGAGAAAGATTGGTGCTGGAAAAATTTTCTCTCTTTCAATACACTTAAGGTAATTGAACAAGATTCGATTTTATGTCAGTGTGCATCGGGGAAGTGTATTCCTTATCTTCTTCTTCTATTTAGAACTCTTCCCTACCTCATGCCTTTTTTAGTTAAATGAATTATTCTAAATTAGTGACTGGAGCCTTTTCTCGATATAATCAACCTAGGGAACGTCTCTGCAGTATTGTAGACAATCTTTGGAGAATGGCTAAATACCTAGTTTGATTCGTATTCTCATTGCAGATGATAAAGAACATGAAAAGTCAGTTCGCTCGGCTGCTGAATGAAATCGGGTTTTTAGAAACATCTGATTGTAATGAAAGGCAAGCAAATATCCACTCAGGTAATAATTGCTAGTTTCAGCTGTAGTTTTGACGTAATACCGTATCCATATTCATTACCGTATGTGGCAAGGGGCTGTCCGAATGCATCGCTAAAAATGGCATATACACTTATCCCTTATGTAAGTCATAGACACTGGGGAGTGGGCTGTGGAGGTTTAAATCTAAAAACAACAAAGCGCATTGGCAACATTCAAGCAGCCACAGCGCCCACGTGCGTTTGCAACCAATTTCCGGTTCACCAAGGAGCAGCTTGCTGGGAAGCAATTTCAATTTTCAATCCAGTTTCAATTCTCATATGTATTCTCAGCACCCCTAAAGTGGACATTCGTGGAATCGAATAAGGCTTCCCCATAACTAATTCTATGGCATTTGTGGAAGAGGATAGGATTAGGCTCCCCCTATCACAAATTCTACGATTCGTAAAAGCCTCCAAGTAAAACAAATACGAAAGTTCAGACCGAGTTTACAATTAGTTACCAAGATAGAAAAAAAAATACTGGAATGGTCTCACCGGGCTTTAATGTAAGCAGGAACTCTTCTTGATCGGCATGCCACCACAGACAACAGCAGCGAGCAAAGCGCACGAGAATCCAGTCAGAATCCACTCAATCTTTCTTCCACGTAGACCAGTGACAATACACGTGAGCCAGCAAATTCGAGATTACCAAACCACAACAACAAAGTTTCTTAAATTGCAACAAATCATAACAGCCAGTAATCCAAATAAACGTGAACACAGGTACACAGGTTCAGAATCATTCGAAAGAACAGCGAGACTTGGTTCTATGCTTGGTCAGTGAAGAACTCAATTGCTGATCAAAACAGCATGCTGTAGAATCAATGCTGCAGCACATGGAACAAATTAACACCTCCCATATAAGGTAGTCACGATAAAACTCGGGGAAATAACTGTGCTGTAAACAAGTGACCCAGGGAAAAACCCAAGCAGCAACAACAACCTTGCAGATGATCTGTGGGAAAAACCAAACACTAGGACCCTAGACTTACGGGGATAACTCAAATTAAATCTGCATATAATTTCCATTTATTTGAGATTAGCAGGATTCAGAAAAACAATTATTTTAGAAATGTTCATTATTGAGTCGAGAAGCAATCTCAAGGGTCGTAGGTTCGAGTCCTATTCGGGTCATTTTGATTTTCACAAATTATTCTAATCTATTTTCCAAATTCGGCTTCTTTTCTAGAAAATAACGGAGTAGACTCAAAATGCATCTGCCACTGAGCATTGATATTTGGAAATATTGGCGATTTCATTTTCTCAAATCGATTGCCCAACCGAATCAGCAATTTACGTATTTTAATTGCTTATTTGATATTGTTGATGCTATTGATTGAGAAAATAAGGTTAGCGACGGCAGAAAAACTTAAGCTCAATTCACACTGGACGCGTCACGATGCGTCGCGTCACCTAGCGTCACGTCGCGTCGCGTCATAATTTTATTTTCCAATTCACACTGGAAGCGTCACCATGCGTCGTTTTTCCATCTCTTGATATTTCTGTGGTTGGTTTTCTTTATTATGCAAATCTGTGGTGAGATGTTTGGTGATGTTATTTGAGAGAGAAAAGAGGAAGTGTCGCGAAGTTTAAATTTCGAGCAGAAAAGGCCAAGTTGAACGAGAATAAATGAAGTAGTTTTACCACAGAACCAAAAATATGCTTGTATATTTGTTGCATACTTTTACGTTATGAAATTATAGTTTCTACAGTACTTGTATTTTGATTTTTCTTGACGATTGTAATTCCTAACAAACAGAAATTAAATAAAACGAGTGTAGGGAATTAGATTTAGAATAAGATTTGAGTTCTCACAACATTGAAAGCTTCTTCGTGTTGATACTGACGGTTTTGTGAATTTTGGAGTCCTGTTTTCCAACTTTCTTTATTGTTCTGATGCGTCGCGTCGCGTCAAAGATGGATTTTTTCAACTTTGACGCGTCCTGACGCATTGCTCAAAAAACGCAATGCGTGCGCAATGCGTCTAGTGACGCTGACCTTATAAGGGCAGCGTCATGACGCGACGCATCGTGACGCGTCCAGTGTGAATTGAGCTTTAGGGCCTGTTTTTATGAGCGGAAATATCTCACCTGCCATACCTGGCCTGACAAGCAAATTAGATTTCAAGCAATGTTTATATGGGATTTTCATGACGGGTCTGGAAGGTGAGGAAAACCTAAAGACGTCGTTAATCTTCACCATTAATTTTCAATTGACAAAAGGTAGAATTTATTTCACCACGAAGGTTGTTTCGCGTTTTTATAGAAAATCTCCACTTCACCTGAGTGAATTTTACCTCCTGAAAGGCAAAGTTTCACCATACCGGTAGTGTGGAGTGATAGTGAAGATTTTTCATATAAACGCAAACTGAGATTTCGATTGTATTCTATAGGAGGGTGAAATATCACTTGACAAATAATATATTAATGATAAACTCCTTATTTACAGTTGATTTAAAGCTAAGCTAATAGTAGCTCATACTCTTAAACGAGTGAGCTAATAAACATCCACTATGTAACTAAAATACATTAAAATCATGATCTTTACAATAAAAAGTATGATTTGCAATTGCACTCTTCCCCGGCCCGTGTTTTGATTATTGCAAAAGGAAGCTATTTTTACGCTGCTCTTAATCGCATCTACAATCCTCGACAAAAGGTATGAGACCGAAGCATTGTCGAAGAGAGACCCCCATCCCCCCTAAACAATGTTGTTTCAGAGGTTGCTTTGGTGCGGAAATGCCTCTGCAACATCCCTTGGTGACATCCAGACCTAGTATCAACATTGGTTCGGGGGGAGGGGGAGCTCTGACATCATCTTAAAGGTTCATAGCTCAATATTTAAGATAATGCTAAAATAGCCATAGTGTGTCAAGACCACTGATCTCAAAATAAAGACTGGATTGAGCATCAGATGTTCTAAAATGAAGTCCTTGGCGGCCATATTGGGATGCCCAATTCAATAAATTGAGATTCCACTGGGGCGTGCCTTTTTCTTTGATGATTATTGGAATGTTATGAATGATCAACTCGAGACGGAAAAATCGTGCAGCTATTGTTAACAAACAATCAAGTCAATGTAATTTCTTTGGCAGCCATATTGGGAAGCCAAATGATAGCCGAAGCAATTGGCTTCAAACATTCAACTCCAGAAACCAAAGAATGCTCGATCCAGTCTTTATATTGAGATCAGTGGTCAAGACCTTATGGCAAGGATTGTAGTAACGTTGCCAGCCCCAGGTCTGGCAGGTGAAGTATTCTTGTCCAAATTATCAGGCCCTCGGTGACTGAGGTTATTCTAAACCGTAACTTCTCTTCCTCTTGGTTATTTGCAGGTAACACAAAACTTCTCAAAGCAGTGATCTGCGCAGGCCTCTATCCTAACGTTGCAAAAGTAATCAGTCAGCACGTGGCGAAAAGGTTTGTCGAATCTTCGTTGATCTTTAAATCATTGCTTTCATACATGGCTGCGAAATCTGGAAACTTGTTTCGGATGTCATAGGAGTCTGTTGCCCTAGAAACACGCCTGTCTGTTCTTATAAACACTGTAATTTTCACCCCGTCTAGGAGCAATTACTGCAAAGATAGCAACCCAAAATAGCAAAGACAGTGTTTTAAAAAGCAAATGGGGTTTTTTCCATTAGCACATTTTTAATAAAGCAATAAAGCTTAAAGCTGAATTAGGGAATACAATTTACATTTTCCTTACAATTCAAATGATATTTCACAATTTAATCAAAGACACAATAAACGACGCAGCGAACGGAAACACAGAGAGACGTGACAGATAAAGGCCGAAGAGGGGCAAATCACTTAAAATCTTTAAAAAAAGATTTAAATCCTTGAAAAATCTAAAATTCTTTTCATATGTGGCTTAACAATCTGGAAAAATCTTGAAAAATCTGTGGAAATCTTAGAAATCTATAGAAATCTCCAAAAATCTCGTAAACTTTAATTGAAGTGGTTTGCCCCTCGAAGAAGAGGTTGCTACAGAGGATTACATATTACAATACTATGGGAACTGCTTAGTTTTTCCGATGTACGACATTGTCAATTGTAAAATAATTCTTTTTGGGACGATGTTAAATTTGTCATTGCCATACAAAAAGAGGTTGTTACTGAGTACCTCGTTGCCTAGAAAATTGAACTAACACATAACAAATCAGCTGTTCAATGTTTTCATGTTACTCTTCTGCAAGATGTAGTATTTACGCCGATGCATATTCCATATCTGTCCAAGTCAGGTGAACGCAAGTTAGACTTAAAACGTCAGCCGAATGGTATCGCTGTTAAAAGATTTGCTTAATGCTCACTCCACTTAACAAACTTAACTTAACATGGCATTTATTATTATGATGAATGTTTTTTTAATTGATATCGAACGTTGGTAGACTGATATCATCTGCTGGTATAAATATGAAAACATCAAAATTGTATGATTTCAAAGGATAATCAAATACACTTACTATCTTCGTAAGGTATTGGTTTATGTGCAAAGCACAAAGGGCCCACTTAAAAGGTAAACTAATCATGCAGTGTGACCTTGGTCCTTCCTCTCGATGTGACCTCACCTCGTGATTATTTTTGCATTTTAGCCTGGAATTACCAAGAGTCGGAAAATTCTCTCCTCACATTTAGTGACAGGTCTGAAACTGGTTTCGAACCCAGGACCCTTTGAACAATGGTCGAGTGATCTAACTACCCGGGCTATTCCTTACATCAGGAAATATCCATTTCCAGTGGCGTACCCACGGGGGGGAATGGGGGTTTGGTCCGGACCCCCCCACTTTTGAAAAAGATGGTCCTCGAGATTTTCCCAAAAATGCAATAAAATCAGTACCTCAGGGGGGGGGTAGGCAGATCAGGGGGCGTTGCCCCTCTTTTCCGAGAGTCTAAAGGGCGTGGTCGCGAAAACTTTTTTTGGGGGCTCCGCCCCCATACCCCCAGACCCCCCCACTTCTCCAGGGCTGGGTACGCCCCTGTGACCATTTCTGGTATGTCCTTGAAGATATAGCAAACTGTAAGATGATCTAAATGTCTTGAGACCTGGAGAAGTGTGCTCATCTGGCACCAATCATAGAAATCGGTCTAGATTTGATTTGAATTTTGATATATCACATTTGGTAAGTGTAGTAACCAGACCTCTTGCTCGTAATATATTGTTATTGTTATGTTAATGTACTAATCAGTTGTGTGTGAGCGAGCAGAAAGAAACATGGTGTTTTTTTAGTGTCATCGAATCCTAGTAAATATAGTATGATAACCAAAATATACAAAACACAACAGTAAGGTCACGTAAGTACTTATGGAGACTGTTGAACAAAGGTGTATTGCAGACAATAAAGCTATTGTTGATAAGTGTCCGCACCCTAGCAGTTGCTGTAGTTATTATAGTGAAGTTTACATCATTATGCAGTCTTGACCATACATTTATTGTTTTAGGCCTCCGAAATTAGAGACGAAGCAAGATGGGAGAGTAGCCATCCACCCGAAGTCTGTAAACAGTGAAGTGAAATCATACGAAAGTCAGTGGCTTATATATCACCTAAAAATGAGAACTTCCAAGGTTCGCTCTTATATTACCTAATTCCATTCATAATGCTTTATATTACTTTTACTTTATCAATGTTTAATCAGCTATATTACTTTATTCTGATCATGAAACTTTATATTATTTTCAGTTTATCAATATCTAATCAGCTATACTACTTTATTCTTGTCACGAAACTTTATATTATTTTTACTTATCAATTCTTATTGCTATATTACTTTATTCTGATCATGAAACTTGATATTATTTTTACTTTATCAATTCTTATCAGCTATATTACTTTATTCTGATCATGAAACTTGATATTATTTTACTTTATCAATTCTTATCAGCTATATTACTTTATTCTGATCAGGAAACTTTATATTATTTTACTTTATCAATTCTTATCAGCTATATTACTTTATTCTGATCATGAAACTTTATATTATTTTACTTTATCAATTCTTATCAGCTATATTACTTTATTCTGATCATGAAACTTTATATTATTTTCAGTTTATCAATATCTAATCAGCTATACTACTTTATTCTTGTCACGAAACTTTATATTATTTTTACTTATCAATTCTTATTGCTATACTACTTTATTCTTGTCACGAAACTTTATATTATTTTTACTTATCAATTCTTATTGCTATATTACTTTATTCTGATCAGGAAACTTTATATTATTTTTACTTTATCAATTCTTATCAGCTATATTACTTTATTCTGATCATGAAACTTTATATTATTTTACTTTATCAATTCTTATCAGCTATATTACTTTATTCTGATCATGAAACTTTATATTATCTTACTTTATCAATTCTTATCAGCTATATTACTTTATTCTGATCATGAAACTTTATATTATTTTTACTTATCAATTCTTATCAGCTATATTACTTTATTCTGATCATGAAACTTTATATTATTTTTACTTTATCAATTCTTATTGCTATATTACTTTATTCTGATCATGAAACTTTATATCATTTTTACTTATCAATTCTTATCAGCTATATTACTTTATTCTGATCATGAAACTTTATATTATTTTTACTTATCAATTCTTATCAGCTATATTACTTTATTCTGATCATGAAACTTTATATTATTTTTACTTTATCAATTCTTATCAGCTATATTACTTTATTCTGATCATGAAACTTTATATTATTTTTACTTATCAATTCTTATCAGCTATATTACTTTATTCTGATCATGAAACTTTATATTATTTTACTTTATCAATTCTTATCAGCTATATTACTTTATTCTGATCATGAAACTTGATATTATTTTTACTTATCAATTCTTATCAGCTATATTACTTTATTCTGATCATGAAACTTTATATTATTTTTACTTTATCAATTCTTATCAGCTATATTACTTTATTCTGATCATGAAACTTTATATTATTTTTACTTTATCAATTCTTATCAGCTATATTACTTTATTCTGATCATGCAACTTTATATTATTTTTACTTTATCAATTCTTATCAGCTATATTACTTTATTCTGATTATGCAACTTTATATTATTTTTACTTTATCAATTCTTATCAGCTATATTACTTTATTCTGATCATGAAACTTTATATTATTTTTACTTATCAATTCTTATCAGCTATATTACTTTATTCTGATCATGAAACTTTATATTATTTTTACTTATCAATTCTTATCAGCTATATTACTTTATTCTGATCATGAAACTTTATATTATTTTTACTTATCAATTCTTATCAGCTATATTACTTTATTCTGATCATGAAACTTTATATTATTTTTACTTTATCAATTCTTATCAGCTATATTACTTTATTCTGATCATGAAACTTTATATTATTTTTACTTTATCAATTCTTATCAGCTATATTACTTTATTCTGATCATGAAACTTTATATTATTTTTACTTATCAATTCTTATCAGCTATATTACTTTATTCTGATCATGAAACTTTATATTATTTTTACTTATCAATTCTTATCAGCTATATTACTTTATTCTGATCATGAAACTTTATATTATTTTTACTTTATCAATTCTTATCAGCTATATTACTTTATTCTGATCATGAAACTTTATATTATTTTTACTTTATCAATTCTTATCAGCTATATTACTTTATTCTGATCATGCAACTTTATATTATTTTTACTTTATCAATTCTTATCAGCTATATTACTTTATTCTGATCATGAAACTTTATATTATTTTTACTTTATCAATTCTTATCAGCTATATTACTTTATTCTGATCATGCAACTTTATATTATTTTTACTTATCAATTCTTATCAGCTATATTACTTTATTCTGATCATGAAACTTTATATTATTTTTACTTATCAATTCTTATCAGCTATATTACTTTATTCTGATCATGAAACTTTATATTATTTTTACTTATCAATTCTTATCAGCTATATTACTTTATTCTGATCATGAAACTTGATATTATTTTTACTTTATCAATTCTTATCAGCTATATTACTTTATTCTGATCATGAAACTTTATATTATTTTTACTTTATCAATTCTTATCAGCTATATTACTTTATTCTGATCATGAAACTTGATATTATTTTTACTTTATCAATTCTTATCAGCTATATTACTTTATTCTGATCATGAAACTTTATATTATTTTTACTTATCAATTCTTATCAGCTATATTACTTTATTCTGATCATGAAACTTTATATTATTTTTACTTTATCAATTCTTATCAGCTATATTACTTTATTCTTGTCACGAAACTTGATATTATTTTTACTTATCAATTCTTATCAGCTATATTACTTTATTCTGATCATGAAACTTGATATTTTTTTTTACTTTATCAATTCTTATCACCTATGTTACTTATTATTTTAGCATGATACTTGATTTGCATCAGTAGCATCAAACTGCGACTAAACATTCATTTACTTGAAAAGTGGAAGCTGTGTTTAAAATTGCTGGAAATTTCTATTTAAACAACGAATTTCAATTGCATCATTTTTATTTCTCTGAATATTCTAGAAACAACTTTCTAGATTATTGATTGAAATTTCAGAAAGTTAGGTTGAGGTGCCGAGCGTCTAAGTAGTTGGCTTTGTGTAGCTGAAGTTAAACTTAGTCTTGTTAGGTCGACATCTGGATAGGTGACCTTCAAGGAGTTGAATATAAAGCAGCTCACTTTCTTTGGAAGGGATATTATGGGATATTTGGAAGGGATATTTGGAAGGGATATTTGGAAGGGATATTAAATTACAGGCCCCTGCCTGAAATAAGGCACTTAGCCTTTCGTAGGATAGTTCATTAAACATAAACATAATTACTAGACTAGAAATTCATAATTACCAATTTTTCCATTTTCTATCAGGATTCATCAACTTTAATTATGTTCACATAAAGTTGATTTCAATTATACCATACGTTTTACAGAAATCACTAATATATACATCACAACATGTAAACAAATGAAATAACTGAACGACTGACGTTTAAATTACGTATGTCAATCCCGTCCATTTATTAATTTACAGTAGTTTAATCTTTGATTTTGAATTCTATTTTGTCTTGTTAACAGAGATTTCGTGGGTAAATATGTAGAAGTATTTTATTTCATAAACCTTACTGAAGTGATCTTACTTTTCTTGTAAATAGCTGTAAATAACATATTTTCAAATTTTTCAGCGTCAAGGCAGGGAGAGACAATACAATTGCAATGCAATTCTTACCAGAAATACTCTCTTTTAGATCTACCTGTACGACACAACAATGATCTCTCCTTTCCCACTGTTATTCTTTGGTGGCAGAATCAGCATCGGCAGAGAAGATTTCCAGGATATTATCAGAGTGGACGACTGGATTAAGTTTCAGGCCTCTGCCAGGATTGCTAAGCTTGTCAAGGTAAGCACTTTGAGGGGGTTGTCGCTGTAGTACTCTGTGGGGTATATCATCAGGACTTATGTGGATTTTCAGTGCTGTTGAGGGATACCAACAGTACTGTGGAAAATGTTCAGTTCTATAGGTGGATATTGTCAGTTCTGTGGGGGAATATCATCAGTAATGTGGAAAGTGTTCAGCACTATAGGTGGATATCATTAGTACTGTGGGGGATATCATCAGTACATTGGATGGTGTCCCGTACTTTGGTGAAGCAAGCTTTTCAAGGTAATTTCTTACATCAGGGGTAAAAATATAGTGGACAATTGCACCAATGGTCCCAAAAACTTTTTGGGTCTTAAGAGAGAAAAACTGAGGAAAAAAGAAAAGGAAGAAGGAGAAGGAAGACTCGATCTCTCGTGTTATTTTTCAGGAGTTGCGGGTGAAACTCGATCAACTTCTGGAGCAGAAGATAGCAAACCCACAACTCAGAATAAACGCAGGCGCAGCATCAGAAAACAGCGAAGGGTTGTTGCTTTCTGCGATTATTGATCTAATCACTACAGAGGAAGTCAAGGTATAATGAAATTAATACTTCTTGAGTAACTAAGTAGTCTTGTAAAATCCAGAAAATACGGCTATGGGCGAGAGGAAGGTTTAGATGTCATATAAAAAATATTTTTTTAGGGATAGGCTGAAAGCTGTTACAAAGATATTTGTTTGTGTGCAGCATTCCACATTTTGATAACAGGCATACCTTTACCTGCTGCAACAAATTGTCGATTTCATTGTTTTTGCGTGTAATGTCAATCGTTCTGTTGTTTCAAAACCATGTGTGCCCCCCCCCCTCAAAAATAACTTCCTTTTCGCAACACTCTCTTCATTCGTTACTTGACTGCACCTTGCAAAACCCCTTTCCTTATGATAATACGAGAGCCCAATAACCTAAGTTTATAAACATCTAATCTAAGGCAGAATGAACGCATTAAAAAGCAGACATGTTCTTCTGTAACTCCGAGTTTCGTGCTCACGCACTCATCAGACAGACTATACCAATGAAAAATTCCTAATTACAGCAGTACTTATTTACAAGAGGTGATGAAATTAGGATAAAAGATACTATTTTTACAGCTTGGTTAATTACTTGTTTAGCGTCCCATTACTTAGCGTCCTATTGTTATTTAATTACTTAGTGTCCTATTGTTCATTAGATAAAACTTGTTTTCATGTCGGCATTTGGATATCAGCTCAGATCTTTTGTTCAGTAATGAGTCATTGTTCCCTTTCATAATGTGTAGTTTTTCGGTCAAACATAAGTCACACCGTTTTGAAATGTTGTTGTAGGCTTTGGCAGAGGTGATGATGGTCCATTGTATGTCGTAGTCTTTGTTCTTGTCTTTTAGTTCCCAAATGTATTTAGAAAGTTCTCTGCTGTTGGCGTATTTTTGATTCCGAAATGATTGTTTGTGTTGCGTAAAGCGTTTCTTGAAGGTTCCTTCTGTCAGTCCGATGTAGTCTTTCCCTGCCGTGTCTTCGTTGGTCGTTACGTGGGCGTTGTAGATTACACTAGTAGTTGGGCAGTTGTTGTTCAGCGGGCATTCTTGTTTTTTACGGCAGTTGCATTTGTTGTCGGGGGTGGTGGTGGGGTTCTCGTTCGTTACTTTCTTGTTGTGTTTGCTAATTATGGTCTCCATGTTTTCCGTGCAGCTGTAGCTCAGTTTCAGGTTGTTTTTATTGAAAAGTTTATGGAACTTGTGATTCTTCGGGAAATGTTTGTTGATGAGTTTTAGAAATGTTTGGCCGATGTTAGTCTGTACGTTCTTGTTGTAGGGAGGGTTGTACCAGATGATGTTTCGTTTTCTGTTTTTCTTTGTTCGTGTGGCTGCAGGGTGGTTATTGCTGTTGTTGTTGTTGTCACTGTATGTCAAAGGCTGATCGTATCCGCTGGACCTCAGGGCGTGTTCGTAGATAGGCTTGGCTTTGTTGAATTCAGTTTCGTTGCAGGAAATGTCAGAGATTCTACGGTTGATGGCGGCAGGGAGCTGTTTGATTATGTTGGGGGATGATTTGACTTCGTGTTGATGTAGAGTGGTTGATTATTTGGTTTTCGGTAGGGGTAATATGATTCGCTTGTGAGGTTGAATGTGACGTCTAGGTAGTTGACTATCTTGAGGTTGGTCTGTATGGTGATGTTGAGGCCGTGCTGTTTGAAGTGCTTCGTTATGTCCTTCCTAATTCTGTCTGCTTGGGGTCCTGAGATATTTTTGAAAATGGCAAGGCCGTCGTCTCTGTATAGTCCTATGTTATCCTTTCCGTATTTTGTCGCTAATTTGTTGAGTATGAAGAGGCCAACGAGCTCACAAATTTCCGCACCGTCGAAGCTTCCCATCGTTACGTCAAATAAGTTGCTGTCCTTTTTGATCCATGTAGTTCCGTTGCTGAAGAGTAGTGATTTGCGGGCGTGCATGATGATGTTGGTATCCTTGTCAGTGATTGTACAGTATGTCTTGGCGAATGATAGTGCGTTCTGAAGGAGGTCCTCTGTGATGGATGGGTAGAAGTTTTCAATGTCAAAGATGATGAATGTGTGCTGTTGTTTGTCTTGTATTTTGCTGAACCAGTTGATGACGGACAGTGAATTTTTCCATTGGTTGAGGGTTGTTGTGTTTCTTATTGTCGTGTTGATTTTTTCCAAGATTTGTTTGGTTATGCGGCCTATTTCGCTTTTTGCTGGGTTGATTAATCTGCATTTTGGGTTGTTTTCGAAATTTTCCTTGTGGTCTTTGAGGGTGATGAATGATTGTCGTTCTGCCTTGCGTTCAGCTCTGTCGTGGATGTTGAGGTCAGTGGCGATGTTCCGGGCTTCGTTGTTGATTTCGTGGATGGTGCTTTCGTTTGTTTTCTTGTAGGTCGCAGTTATGTTGTTTTTCAGTAGCTGATCGTGCTGTTTCTTGTCCAGTTCGTAGTAGTTGGTTGTTTTGTCAGCGGGGATGAAGGCTTTTGCTGAATTGTTGATTCTGTTTATGTCTTTGCGTAGTTGGTCTTGAAAATCGTCTTGCGTGTTCTTAAACTGTATGTGCTTGATCATGTTGAGTAGGTCGTTTTCAAAGGGGGCCAGGTCTTCATTTTGTGGTGGGCATTTTCTTGATTTGAAGCCAAAATTTTCGTTATGGTTACTGTTGGGTTGGTCGTCTTTGTTCTGTTTTTCGAAGAAGAAGGCTTTCCATCTCATGCGTTTAAATACATTCTCAGGACCCCAAGCAGACAGAATTAGGAAGGACATAACGAAGCACTTCAAACAGCACGGCCTCAACATCACCATACAGACCAACCTCAAGATAGTCAACTACCTAGACGTCACATTCAACCTCACAAGCGAATCATATTACCCCTACCGAAAACCAAATAATCAACCACTCTACATCAACACGAAGTCAAATCATCCCCCAACATAATCAAACAGCTCCCTGCCGCCATCAACCGTAGAAACTCTGACATTTCCTGCAACGAAACTGAATTCAACAAAGCCAAGCCTATCTACGAACACGCCCTGAGGTCCAGCGGATACGATCAGCCTTTGACATACAGTGACAACAACAACAACAGCAATAACCACCCTGCAGCCACACGAACAAAGAAAAACAGAAAACGAAACATCATCTGGTACAACCCTCCCTACAACAAGAACGTACAGACTAACATCGGCCAAACATTTCTAAAACTCATCAACAAACATTTCCCGAAGAATCACAAGTTCCATAAACTTTTCAATAAAAACAACCTGAAACTGAGCTACAGCTGCACGGAAAACATGGAGACCATAATTAGCAAACACAACAAGAAAGTAACGAACGAGAACCCCACCACCACCCCCGACAACAAATGCAACTGCCGTAAAAAACAAGAATGCCCGCTGAACAACAACTGCCCAACTACTAGTGTAATCTACAACGCCCACGTAACGACCAACGAAGACACGGCAGGGAAAGACTACATCGGACTGACAGAAGGAACCTTCAAGAAACGCTTTACGCAACACAAACAATCATTTCGGAATCAAAAATACGCCAACAGCAGAGAACTTTCTAAATACATTTGGGAACTAAAAGACAAGAACAAAGACTACGACATACAATGGACCATCATCACCTCTGCCAAAGCCTACAACAACATTTCAAAACGGTGTGACTTATGTTTGACCGAGAAACTACACATTATGAAAGGGAACAATGACTCATTACTGAACAAAAGATCTGAGCTGATATCCAAATGCCGACATGAAAACAAGTTTTATCTAATGAACAATAGGACACTAAGTAATTAAATAACAATAGGACGCTAAGTAATGGGACGCTAAACAAGTAATTAACCAAGCTGTAAAAATAGTATCTTTTATCTTAATTTCATCACCTCTTGTAAATAAGTACTGCTGTAATTAGGAATTTTTCATTGGTATAGTCTGTCTGATGAGTGCGTGAGCACGAAACTCGGAGTTACAGAAGAACATGTCTGCTTTTTAATGCGTTCATTCTGCCTTATAACTGCTCTATACTGATGTATATTGAGCACTTTAGCCAGGATAGGCACTCTCTTCTCGTGTTAGATGTAAACATCTAATCTAGTTATTCAAAAATAAAGCATGCTATCTAAATGTTTCGATATAATCTTCATCAGTAAACTATTCTTATAATGATTTTGGTACTTACATAAGACCTATTTTACAAAACACAGGGTTACAAGGAAATAAACCTAAACAAGTACTACCTAAGTAGGTCCTTTCCTTGTGTATATACACTTTTTTATAAGAATGATTGAAATTTTCCTGAGCCTCACATTTTCTATTGCTTATTAAAGCTTCCATTTATGCTTGGGGATTTAAAGCCGCAAAATTCTTTGAAATCTACTCTTATATAGAAATAAGACTGTAGACCATACTTACTTTCATCATTTTAAATGAGGAAGGTTTTGTGGAAAAAAGGTTTTGAGCAAGGTTGCAACCATCAGTACCATAAGAACAATCAAGGTTGGAAGGTTGGCTACTTTCTGTACTCTGGTCTTGTATTTGAATACCATGCCGCAGTTTGCTTGAAACTGATTTAAATTTATTGTTTATTTTCAGAGAAAGTCATAACTGATGCTTGATAGACTAGATTTAGAATCACAGTGGAGAAATTATATTCTGAGAGAAAAAGAAGAATGAGGATCACTTCAAGTTATTAGGTGGCAAAAGAACCGAGAGGCTACAACCGGGAGTGAGTTGTGGCTTATCCTATTTTCAATAACAAGTAACATTTAAGCCGAGGGTTAAATCACTCAAAAATCTTGTACGTTTTTGGCTAAAAAATCTTTCAAAATCTATATACGTCCTTAAAAAATCTCAAAAATCTTCACAGATTTGGCCTGAGAAAACTGAAAAATTCTTAGAAAATTTCTGAAAATCGAAAAACGCTATGAAAATCGCACAACATCTTTGTAAATCTTAGAAATCTGTAAAAATCTCGAAACATCTCGCACATTTTAATTGGAGTGATTTGCACCACGATTTAAAAGAGTTCTCTTGTCTCGTTACTCAATCCACAAGTTTTGCTTTTGTATAAAAGCGATTATCTTGCCTGCATATAAGAACCAATTCTTTGAAGAACCAAATATGGGTATAATAATTCGTTAGGTTTTTGTTTCGTTTTACTCTATTGACGTATTACTCTGTTGAGTTTCAGACGAAGAGCTTTAGAAATGCATGATTTCACTTCACTATGCTTCCGAGTTTTCTGGCTATATCGAAATTCTGCTTGTTTTTTGGAAAAGATGCCCTCAAGAAATATTAAATCTAGTGTAAACGTACACGAGTGCTTGAAATACATAAGCATGTCACTAAAATGTAATGATTTTATTCCGATCTGTAAACTTGCTCAATATTACTCAGTAGTATGTGCCAAAATTTTCCTAAACATAATGGCTCCTCCAGGCAGCAGAATGTTTGCTGCCGAAGGGTAAGAAAATTCTTAATTTCAATGCTTCTAGATTACTACATAATGGTCTATTCGACGTTATTTTCATTATATTATCATAATCCTCTTTTTTGAAAATTTATCACCCCTAAAATATTTAGAACTGCACATCAAAGGTTTAGAACTGCACATATTGTGGAAATTGAGTAAATTTTGAGTGTGAGAAACCAACGTTATGAACATATTGTAGAATGTGAGAAAATTTCAGGCTAACTCTAAAATATATAGGTTTTAATATGTGGGTTTTTATTGTAGTCCTACTGTGAATTTATATTGTGACTCATCTTACAAGTATTAGACTCCCCCATTGAGTTTTACGATCAAATTGTATTTATGAAACTTTATTTCTGAGAATTATATTTGATATACTTGTGTGTTATTCGTATTTCTTTGCTCCAAGCTCATCGAGAATTTATTCTTACGACAGTGACTGTTGATTTTCGTCTCAGATACTGTTCGGGTAGACGTGCACGTCATAGGCCATAAAGTTGCCACGTCATAGGCCAAGTCATAGGCCATAGAGGTGCCATGTCATAGGCCGTAACAGCAAAATCGAATGAGAATAACCTCAGACAGGAAATATTTAAAAAATGCATGGAAACTGGACTTGGATTATAGTTTATACAGCAACTTTTGAACTTTTGAACATTTGAATACAGAACAACAACTTTTGAAATCTGGTGAATAACCTCCAAAATGGATCGACCAAATATAATCAATGCACGTCTAAAAAGAAAGGAAAGTGCTGTAACCCGTATGAGCAATTTCCTACTCAGAGGGGTACATCATCTCATTTCCTTTATTTTCCTCTTTTTTCATCCTTATTGTATGCACTAACAATCAGCTTGTTGAAGTTTGAATTAATTGGTAGATAGATAGTACTGTAAACTTGCATCTAATGGATGGGTGTTTGCGTTCGCCTCACATGGCAGGTTTATCTAAACAGATTTCTGAACTTGTGAAAAAATGAAATTCCATCTATCTATCCAAGCCTAGAAAAGCTCGATAAGAAAGTTCTCATTTGTTCAAGTATTGTAATCTAGATAGACACAAGAAACGGTGCCCTCTGTAACTCAAAGTTTCATGGCTTTGCGATCATCAGACAGACTATTGTATTCTATATTCAAAAGACTGAAACAAGCAAATTTGAACAATTATTCAAATAAAAGATCTAGGACGAGCACACCTACCGTAAATCCTCGGCCCTCGTCTCCGAATAAGCCCCCTCCCTCCTTGAATAACCCCACACCCAAAATTTCATTTTTGCAAATAAGCCCTCACCCAGAAAATCATTTTTTTTGCAAATAAGCCCCCAGGGGCTTATTAGAAGATTTACGGTATGTAGATTTTAACAGAAACCGAGTAGCCCCCGACCCTTGAGGAAATTGACTTTTAGATTTCTCGTCAGAGAAGTCTGGGTACGAACATAACTTTACGCGCCAAAATTCAATGAATTTGCTTCCTGCTTACGTCAGCTGAGCCGTGGAAATTTATTTGGCCATTGAAGATAAGAAACAACTAACTTTTAACTTTTCACAAACAAATTATGGTGCAGGGAGCTAAAGGAAAACGCAGAGGGAAGAAGAGAGGAGCAGGAGACCAGTCAGAATCTTTTTCTGAGGTAGGAAAACTGATTTCTTCCATATGAGCTTCGACTCGAGCTCGAGAGGGAAGAGGGAGAAAGTCGCGCTTGTTCTTATATTGGCCTAGGCCTAAGTAAGTGAAGTCTGGCCTAGAGTAGGCTCATCCATACTGGACTTCAGGATGACAAGAAAAATCAGAAGATAATGTAATATAGTCGAGGCTAAGGGTCGTATGGAGATTCCGAAAATGACAACTTATTCCCCACCCCAAGCCCTAGAAAGTTCTAGACAGTATAGATATTTCATCATGTTATCAAAGTGAAATATCCCTTCGAATCACCCCAGTTTTCCCTACCCTTTCCTAGAAGAAATTGACCTCTAATTTTTAGGGCCTTCCTATGTTTCTAACCCTTATGCAAGCCTCGAAGCTTTTCGTGTGACATTCATCATCATCACCATCATCACTTAGCGATAATCGAAGTAGTGCTTAGGCCAAGAAAAAGAAGACTCAAAATATGTGATTACATTCTAACTATTTGTTTCTACTTTTTGTCATGCAGGAAACAGAATCTCAAAAACTGCAGGAAGAATCACAAAGTGCAAAAAAGAAATATGTGCCTTCATTTGGGAAACCCAACAAGGCATCTCAAAGTCCTGCAGGCAATAAAAGAAAAACATCTGGAAAAGTAATCAACAAAATGAAAAGGGAGGTCAGCACTGGTGAGGAGAACAGTGAACTTGAAGAAGAATCTACTGGCAGAGGAGAGGTTATTATAATTTCAATTAGTTGCCCCTCCCCCCAGAAAGTTCAGCCCTATAAGGGTATAAAGGGCCGCAAGAATACCTAAGCAACTATACTGAAAGTGCTTAATTTGTTTGATCACACTATCGTTCATTATCAAAAGAAGTATTTTAGGTTTTCTTACATGTACACCATAAATGCAAATGGGTACAGGGAAATGTCTATATTTATTTGTGTTTTTAGAATAGCTCTTAAGCAACTTTTAGGGCCAAGACCAAATTCTCATTGCTTATTTAAAAAAGTGTACAGGTACTTAATCGATCCTACAAGAGTTATTCATGGGTTTCTTCCCCGGGGGGATGCCTACCGTTGGATGGGGGTATACCACAAGATTTCGAAGGCATACCTACTTATTATACCAATCTTTTGGAAATGATATTGAAAGTTATGAATGAAATGGTGCAAAGATACTCTGTTTTACTTTAGCATATCACAATTTTATCAAAACTTTAGACTTATCTTTATAGAAAACTATTTCGTACACTTTGTACCCATGTTTAGAGATTTTACAACGAAAAACTCACCTATTTGGGTGGCACATCCCCATACCAATTCCATGCTTTGTAGCCCCCCTCCCCCCGTAAAACGCCATGTTCCCATTGTTTTCAGACGCTTCTGCATCAATTCAATAGGAGCTTCACTTGCCATGCTTATTCTGTCCCCTAAGAGATACCAGCCTTGTCTTTTCAAGTATCCATAACTATGTAATCTCACTTTTGGCGTACTTTGCTTCAATTCAGGCTAACGTAAAGTTGATGAATTTGAGCAGTTTCAAAGATAAACTGTATTTTCATGGACCTTTCTAAAAGAATAAGAACACGTCTGTTCATTATTTTCATAGCATGAAGAGATAGGGAATATTCTATAATTTTTTTCTTGCTGCGAAACAGTTTCTCTCCGATTTAACTTTTTGTTTCTAGCAAGAATGTTTTGTTTTTGGCAGGGATGGGTGCGTGGTTGATCCCTCAACCCTTGTTGGTTCAAAGGGTTGTTGGCTCAAATCCCCACTATCATAAGACCAGTCTAATAAAGTGTGAGGAGAGACCAGCTCTCTGTAACTCCAGGCAAAAAGGCAGAAAGAGTCTCGAGTTGTAGTCAAATCGAGAGGAAGGACTAGGGTTGTGCTTCTTGATAAGTCTACCTATTTAGTGGGCCCTCTATACTTTATAGAGGCCCTCCCATATTTGTACGTGAAGCGTTATTTGGCATATTTTCGCGCGTGATTTCGTGATTTAGATATTTTCGGTTCGTGAATCCGTGATCAAAGAATCCTGCGTGCAGCGTGATTTGTTGAAAATGAGATCGTTATTCCGTGAAAAGGAGTTTTCAAATGCGTGATTGCGTGACACGTTCTGGTCGTTAAAAAAAATATATTGCGTAATTAGATGGAAAAGATCGTGAAAATTCTGTTTTAAGGTCCGTGATGGCGTGATAAACGAAAAATCGACGCGTGAATCCGTTATCCAGGGGTACTATGGGGGGGCCTCTTTATACAGACACCAGTACCTTACGAAGATATTAAGCGTATTTGTCAATACTATCAACTATCAATACATTGCTTTAATTAGTATACGTATTCAGTGGACCCTTTAAACCTTTAAGCTTTGCACATAAACCACTACCTTACGAAAGTAGTAGGTGTATTTTTTGTATCAATTATCAACAACAACTGAGTTTAACAACAATCAAATAATAATTGTTTATCTTCTATAGAGTGGAAGTACGAACTCTAAAGATGAAGAAGGAAAGACATTGATAACGCAGGTTCAATGTGAAGGGCTCAAAAATTTTGCTCCAAACAACAGTGAGCCAACTGAACCGAATGTTTCTCCCACAAATGAAACTGACAGCACTCCAAGTGCCGAAGATGAAATCACCACAATGGCTGAATCTTGCATGGTTCAGATTAAAGGATGCAATGCTGAGAAAAGTAAGGAACAAAGTCCCATGGGAATTGATACGAAACTTTTTGTCAATGATAAAGGATTCGATCCTAAACTAAAACATTCCAAAGATGAAAAAGGTAGGTTGAAGTTTCTTTTTTCTTTCAGTAACAATCATCAGAAGGGAAATAGTCAGGAGTCGAAGCAACTATTACAAAAAGTGTTCTAGAACCACCATAGTTTATAGAATTAGATATTTTGCTGTTATTTTAGCCGACAAGTTTATGGTTGCGAGGATAGACCAAAACGCTTCTTTTGGTTCCCTATCCAGAAACATTCGTTAGAAAGATTTTATAACATTCAGCATGATATTTATGTTGGCAATGTTGATATTGTAATATAGTGAACCACGTGACTTTGTACTTTAACCTCATGTAACCGGACACTAGAGACAGTTGTGTAATTTGTTATGTAGCGAAAAGATGTGTTGCGTTATGATATGAACTGAGTTTTCTATGCGTATCCTTCGATAGAAGATCCCCACAAATTAACATTGGCGACGAAGATAAAAACAGACGTATTTTCCAGTTATGGCTGTAAACTTACAACCGGTTCCTGAATTTACGCTCGACGCAGACCTTGGCGCAAGTCTTGCTACAAGATGGAGACTTTGGCTACAAGATTTCGACACGTTCATTTTGGCGAGTGGTATTCAAGCTGCCAAACAAAAGAAAGCCTTGTTATTATATCAAGCAGGCCCAAGAATGAGGGAGATATTCGCTCAACTACCAGGCACAGGAGATGAGAACGATTTTGAACTCGCGAAGCAAAAGCTATCTGAATATTTCGAGCCCCAGAAAAATAAACGCTACGAAGTTTATCGCTTTCGCGAAACAAAACAAGGGGATCAAGAAACGTTAGACAGTTTTCACACAAGACTACGGAATATGGCTAAGGCATGCGACTTTGCTGATGAAACTTTCGAAGTTGAGGAGCAAATTATCATTGGGGGTCGTTCTTCCAAAATAAGACGCCGTGCTCTTCGGGACCCAGCCTATTCGTTAAATGATATGCTGCTAGATGGAAGGCGGGACGAAAGCAGTGCATACCAAGCAAAATCTATTGAAGCAAACAAACCCGATATTGAAAACACACATCGCATACATACATCACAGAATACAAGCAATAAAAACTGTGGTCACTGTGGAGGAAAAATGCCCCACACTGGACAATGCCCCGCAAGAGGAAAAACATGTCGAAAATGCAATAAACAGAACCACTTTGCAGCGGTATGCAGGAGCTCAAAGCCAGCCTCGACCCAAGCAAGAAAATCGCAAAATAATACACGAAATGATTCTCGATTCGTAAGACCACTGCAACATGAAAGTGACACCAGTGATGATGAATATATGTACGCAGTTAACAAGAAAAACAATACCTCCAAGGAAAGCCCCAAAGTTAACGTAAATGTTTGCGGTTATCAATTCTCGATGATTGTGGACACTGGATCAACTATCAACGTTCTGGACAAAAACACGTTCGAGAAGATAAAAAACAAAGGCATCAAGTTACAACCCACGAAAACAAAAGCATTTCCATTCAATACCGAAAAACCTGTGGAATTCGAAGGGAAATTTGAGTCCTTGATTCAAACGAAATCAAGATATGCGGTTGCAACATTCTTTGTTTTGAAGCAAGAGAATGCTGGGTGTCTGTTATCTGCGTCCACTGCGCAAGAAATGGGTATCATAACACTGAAGCTCAACAAACTGGACACTGAGCAAACACAGGGAAATAAGCAAAGGCCCATTATTAATCACACGGATCCACAAATACAGGAAATTTTGCAGAAATATAACGAAACTTTCGAGGGTATTGGGAAACTAAACAACTATGAAGTACAACTAAACATAGACGAAACCGCAATACCTCAGGCTCAGCCTCAAAGACGTGTGCCATTTCACATACGGCAAAAGGTCAAAGCCGCAGTGAAGGAGCTTGAGCGTGAAAACATCATAGAGCCTGTCCCTGACGATTCTCCTTCGCAGTGGGTATCACCGATCGTTGCTGTCCCAAAGAAGGACAACAGTGTTCGTCTATGCGTAGATATGAGAATGCCAAACAAAGCAATCAAGCGAGTGAGGCATCCCATTCCCACCATAAATGATGTGAGTGCAGAATTAAATGGTGCAAAGTATTTCAATAAGCTTGATCTCGCACAGACCTATCACCAATTGCCACTACACAAGGACAGTCGATTTATAACCACTTTTAGCACTCATCTAGGTTTATTCCGTTACACCAGGCTAAATTACGGAACCAACGCAGCAATGGAGATATTTCAGCATGTGCTTCAGCAAAACCTACAGGGACTCAAGGGAGTCATAAACCTAGCCGATGATATTTTCATATATGGGAAAACACGCCAAGAACACGACAATGCTCTTCAAAACTGTTTACAAAGGTTGAAGGAGCGAGGCCTAACGTTGAATCCAAAGAAATGCAAATTTCTACAATCTTCAATTGGATTTTTCGGACAGATTTTCTCTGCTGATGGGACATGTCCAGATCCAAAACGAGTTGATGACCTTCGACATGCATCAATGCCTAGAAATGCAAAGGAAGTACGCAGTTTGTTAGGAATGGCTAACTATAGCTCCAAGTACATTCCTAATTATGCCACGTTGACAACACCACTACGTGATCTAACCAAGAAAAATGCCACTTTTACTTGGACAGACAAACATCAGCAAGCCTTCGAGAGTCTGAAAAAAGCACTCATAAATGCCCCTGTCATGGGTTACTTTGACCTCAACAAAGAAACCTTTCTGACTGTCGATGCCAGCCCCGTAGGTATCTCAGCCATACTTGCACAGTCGACAAAAGACTCTCAAGATTACACGGTCATCGCTTATGCTAGCAGAGCTCTTTCTGATGTGGAGAAGCGCTATTCCCAGACCGAAAAAGAGGCATTAAGCATAATATGGGGTGTGGAACACTTCCATTTATTCCTTTACGGCAAGGAATTCACGTTAATAACTGATCATAAACCTCTTGAGGTAATTTATGGCAGTGCAACCTCGAAAACTTCAGTAAGAATTGAACGTTGGGTGCTAAGACTCCAGCCGTATGCGTTTAAAATACAGTACAAACAGGGAAGCGAGAACCCTGCAGACTATTTGTCTCGACATCCTTTTCAACACGGAGAAAAGCAACAAGAGAAGCTAGCTGAGGAATATGTCAACTTCCTGACACAACATAGCGTTCCGAAAGCAATGACGCTAGAGGAGATAGTAGAAGCAACGAAGTCTGATAAGACACTACAAAGATTAGCAGCAGCTATACGTCTAGATATGTGGGATTGACTGTCTCAAACCATATCGTCTCATCAAAGATGAACTAGCCGTCGGATCTCAAGGAGTCATCCTTCGAGGCTCTCGTATCGTCATACCAGCCTCTTTACAGAACAAAGCTGTGGAAATAGCCCATGAATGCCGTCAGGGCCTATCAAAAACAAAAGCTCTTTTGAGAGAGAAGGTGTGGTTTCCGGGAATTGACGAACTTGCTCAGAAAATGCTAGATTCATGCATAGCTTGCCAAGCAGCAGGACGACCAGCGCCTCCCGAACCTTTACACCTGCAAGAAATGCCCACAAAGCCATGGGAAAAACTGCACGCCGACTTTTACGGACCATTACCGTCCGGCGACTACTTACTCGTAGTGATAGATAGATATTCGAGATTTCCGGAAGTAGAAATAATCAAGAGTACTCGTGCTTCTGTCGTTATTCCCAAACTGGATAAGATCTTTTCTGTGCATGGTTTTCCAGACATCTTGAAAACTGACAACGGACCACCATTTTCAGGGAATGACTTTCAAAGATACTTGAAAACTCTCGGGATTAAGCATGAGCTCTCTACGCCATATTGGCCTCAGGCCAATGGAGAGGTTGAGCGTTTCAACCAGCCTCTAGGTAAAGCTCTTCAGACAGCGGTATCTGAAGGAAAGGTGTGGAAACAGGAATTGTATCGATTTCTATTACAGTATCGTACAACACCTCACAGTACAACAAAAGTTGCACCCTGTGAATTACTATTCAACAGATCTGTCAAAGGAAAGTTTCCGTCTCTCACAAAAAATCGTGTGCTTAATAAGCATAAAGAAGCCAGAGACAATGAAACTAAAAGTCAAAATTACCAAAAAGAATACGCCGATAAACGCAGAAACGCCAAAGAAAGCGAAATCAAAGTTGGTGACACTGTGCTTGTAAAACAACAAAAGCAAAACAAGCTTACCACAAGATTCAGCAAAACACCGTATGTTGTTGTGTCGCGCACAGGAACGAAAGTAACAGCAGAAAATGCAAACCACCGTATAACCAGAAACGTTTCGCATTTCAAAAGAATCAACGCCAGTTTTGATAACAACTGTAAAGAAACTGTCGAGTCAGATGATGATTCAGAATTTGAACATGAGAACGTGAATATGGATGAAGGCGGAGATCGCGAAAATCGGAACATTCAGAGGTCAGTCCGAGCTCGTAAAGCACCAGACAGATACGGAAATCCGATTCCATCAGGGATGCTACGCGTCTGAAGATATTTTATTCGAACTCACAAACATTCCGAAAAGGGGAGTGATGTAATATAGTGAACCACGTGACTTTGTATTTTAACCTCATGTAACCGGACACTAGAGACAGTTGTGTAATTTGTTATGTAGCGAAAAGATGTGTTGCGTTATGATATGAACTGAGTTTTCTATGCGTATCCTTCGATAGAAGATCCCCACAAATTAACAGATATGTAAAATTTTAACAGTAAAAAGAGGATAAGACATAGGTTGTGCACGTTAGAGTATTGCTCATCATCAACTGTGAAACAAAGACGTACAAAAATAGGTTTCCGAACCATCTATTTCTATTAACTATGGAGCCACTCCCCTCAATTCTTTTTCACCATTCCCCTTAATCTAGTTTGTTTTAGTTGACTAAGTTTATATTAAGACAAGACAGGAACAACACAAGACGGAACAACAGAAAGACGCAAATAAGCTAAATATTTTGGTGTCAATATTTTGCCCTGGCATACAGGGCTTCTTCAGGAAATAATCATTTAACTTATCTGCGTCTTTCTGTTTATGTCATCTTGCGTTATTCTTGTCTTGTCTCATTTTACCTACTTCATCGCAAGCATACGAAGATGATCTGGCTTAGAGCCTAGTATTGTGGACTTCCTTCGTTTATAGGGTTACATTCTCTCCTGAAGAGTAGGGACTAACAAACCCTATACATTTCGAGGTTTGAAACAGAAAATTAATTTAGGAACAAAACTCTTGATGAGATGGTGCTCCAACATTTAAAGGGATACAGTTAAGTCAACCAGTATTTCAAATAGTTTATTTCATTTCTAAAGGTGGAATACAGACAATCAACGAAAACGAAGCTACTTCAGACGATAGTGGTGCTCTACCTAAAAAAGATTCAAGTGAAGAATCGAAACCCACTGAAGAAAAGATGAATTCAGACGAAGACATCTCTGAAAACAGTAAGCAAACATCACCAGACACAAAGGAAGATAACTCTGAACAAAGCAAGCAAACATCACCAGACACAAAGGAAGATAACTCTGAACAAAGCAAGCAAACATCACCAGACACAAAGGAAGATAACTCTGAACAAAGCAAGCAAACATCACCAGACACAAAGGAAGATAACTCTGAACAAAGCAAGCAAACATCACCAGACACAAAGGAAGATAACTCTGAACAAAGCAAGCAAACATCACCAGACACAAAGGAAGATAACTCTGAAAAAAGCAAGCAAACATCACCAGACACAAAGGAAGATAACTCTGAACAAAGCAAGCAAACATCACCAGACACAACCGAGGATATCTCTGAAAAAAGCAAGCAAACATCACCAGACACAAACGAAGATATTTCTGAAAAAAATAAGCAAACATCACAACACACAAACGAAGATATTTCTGAAAAAAGCAAGCAAACATCACAACACACATACGATGGTTCACAAATTGCAATACAAATAGTTGTTGGAGAAGAACAGAAATCAATATCTACCCCACCAAGTAAGCAGATTACCAATGACTTTACTGATAGTGTCTCTAGCAATGACCTCAGGATGCCATGTCCACCTCCAGGTCAGCCTTTAAGCGATAAGGTTGATATAGACATGCCAGTCGCAAAAGCTTTCACAGTTGAAATACCCTTTAGTGATAAGCTTGGACAGGCGCCCGAGAAGAATATGATAACCAGTGAACCAAATGAAAAAGCTCTTGGTGGTATTATCACTGGTATGAAGAAGGTGATGGAGTTGGATCAGAAGAAGCCAAACGAAATCATCGAAGTTTCAACAGATTCTAGTAATGAAATGATTATCCGCACCAATGAGAATGGCTCTGAAAATAACGGAAGTTCAAAAGAAGACAACAAGAAAACTGTCGCAAAGGAAGATACACTATCAGCTGACACTACAGTTCCATGTATCAAGGAAATCTTTAGTAGCATAAATGGTTCTGAAAATAATGGATGTTCTTCTGAACCATCACAAGAGGCTCTTTCTAAAGAAGACAACAAGAAAACTGTCACAAATAAAGATACGCTATCAGCAGACATCACAGCTCCTTCTATCGAAGAAGGCCATTCAGATATTTTCTGCAAACAGGATGAGAAGATAATTCTTTTATCAAACCTGCTATCCAATAAAAACTACCCCAACCAGATAAATGACAGAACTCAAGGGAAATTAGCTGATAAAAGCAGTGAAGTAATGAACATACTTGTAAAGCCTGTAGATGATTGGTCTTGCGATGCTAATAATGATAATAAAGAAGATGAAAATGACTTCAAAGATGCTGAAATGACGAGCTCGCAGATTTCAATGCTTGACGATGACTTTCCTACAAGTCCTACCAGGTAAGTTTGAAAAATCTATCAAGTATTGTATGCGTCAAAAAAGCATAGTCGTTGGTAGGTTATTTCAATTCCTGTGTGGATTCAATTGAAAAGAAGTTGATATCCTCTTCAAGTATTAGAAAACATGTTTGAGACATTTTGTGATTCAATTTGTGACCCAGTAATTGTCTGCTTTATATCACTTTATTCTGTAAAAGTATCAAATTTGATCTTGGCAATCTGCTCAATACAAGATTCATTATAGACCGCCGGGGATTTTTTATTATTTGGTGCACTTAGCTAGTTTTCGTCTTGTTACTTATCATTCTCGACAAGGCCAGAATAGAATTGGTAAACTTCATAATAAAAGTTAGGAATCACAAATAATAGGGCCTGGTAGGGCCGAAACTTGAAGATCTTGCGTATGCGGATTTATTTATAGTGCGTGAAAGAAACAACGAGCGATATCTTTATGATTCCTATCTTTTATTATGAAGTTTTATCCCAACCCACTTACCCCCTATTTATTATGGTAGCTGTTAATTGAGGTCGTAATGTTCATGAGGTGGGTTTAGTTAGCAAAAGTAGCTTCTTAATTCTACTTTATAGGAAGACAGCAGTAGAAACCGCAAAAGAAGAGCCAGTCATACAGCATAAGAATTTAGAAGACTACGCGGTTGAAGGAACAGCAATAATGAAAGGCCTTATAGACGAACTCTCTTCAGTTACGTGAGTGTTTTATGCTCCAACCAATTCCTAACCTTTTTTTGCATTCATCAAACTTTCCTTGTTTGATAGATTTTGAGTTCAGAAAGCAAATGACTTACTCCTGCACCGGGATGGCCGATTAAGTTAGATCACCCAACCCTTACTCAAGGGTAGTGGAATTCTATCATCAATATATCACACCTTCAGAACAATTACTGTGTGGAAAGTATTTGCCAGCACTACGTAACTCCAGGCAAAAGAGCAAAAGTAATAGTGGTCACATCGAGATGGAGTACTACTCGATTAGTCTACCTATTCAAAGGACGCTCTGTGCCTTGTGCATAAACCAATACCTTACAAAGATAGTAAGCGTATTTGCCTATCAACTACACTAAAATGAAGTCTTTTAGTTTTCTGAATTAGACCCCTCCTCAAATCTTATAATAGAAGATAGAAAGTTAATATATATTTCTTATTTTACAGGAAAATGATAGTTGGAATGAAGAGGCATATGGATTCAGTAAAACGCCAACGTCAGACGAAAATCAACACTTTGTGGAAATGATGCAGCAAGAAAATCAAATCAAAAGATTGAATAATCGAACAAAGAAGAATATCGTTTGTAATGACTTGAAATATACCTGAAGATATCTGCAATTGTGTTGGAATGTACCTCGGTAAGTACGATTTGTTTCAAAATTAAATGTTTAGAAAATATTCAATACCTAAAACGATTAAATATTATTTTCTGAAAACGAATACACTACTCTGAAGCCACTTTTTAATTAGTATACAACCAGCAACATGAATCAGTTAACATATTTATCTTAGGTATAAGTATCAACAGTATAGATGAATTGTTACTTATGTTTGTAAAGCAATACAAACATGGTAATATTACTATACCTGAAAAAAGTTGACAACAAAACATAGACTAATCATCAATACCAATCAATGAGTTTAATTTGCCAAACTTTCTTTCTTTTTACCGCAAATTTAGAATTTTCCTAAAAATGCCCTTAATTTTGGCCATTTTTGATTATCAGAAAGGTTAGGGATCATTTAAAAATTATTTGTTGTGAATCTTTTTCATAAAATCGTTGAAATGATAATTCAGATTGCTTCAAAATTGTTGGAAAGTTTTTTTCAAGTGGTGGTATGTCTAATTGCTAATTCTAAACGCTTGGTATACTCCCCTCCTTAGCTTAAGTTAGTTTTAGCTCCTTATCCTCAGCTTAGCTTCTAGCTCCTCAGCTTTCGTGCTGTGGCAGGATTGCTAAGGCACTTGGTTTCTACCTAAGAGGTTGTGAGTTTGATTGTCACCATCTACATTATCTCTTGATATACTTTCACCCTTATTTTGGTATTTCCTTAGGACCTGGTGATATTCTTTTAATCCACCCAGTGGTGGTGCCAGGTTTCTTCCGACAGGGGGGCTAGAAGCTCCGACGGAGGGGCTTTTTCCCATGAAAATACCACAAATTTGCTCTGAGGCAAGAAAAATTCAAAATCATCTATCTTTCAGTGGGAGGCTGTAGTCCCCCCCTATCTCCCTGGGGCCACCACTGGATCCACTAGTATGATGTTGCACAAGTAGTGTCTGGTAGTACTTGTCAACCACTGATCTCAAAATAAAGACTGGAACGATAATCATTTTCTTTCTAGAACCAAATGTTTGAAGCCAATTGTTTTGCCTTGCACTTGGCCTCCCAGTATGGCCGCCAAAGAAATTATACTGCCTTAATATTTTGTTAAGAACAGTTGCACCATTATCCAGTCTTGTACTGATTATTCATAACATTCCAACAATCTTCAAAAAAAAAGCACTCCTTAGTAGAAATTAAATTTATTGAATTGAAGCTCCCAATATAGCTTCCAATTAACTTTATATCAGAACGAGAGATGCTCGATCCAGTCTTTATTTTGAGATCAGTGCTTTGAACACACTACCATGTCAATTGTTACACATGCATATTACCACTTTTAAACAGACAATATAACAGTTATAACTAATTTTCTTTCTGGTGTATTGATTAATGTTTATTTGCGTTGTGAATTGAGTTTAAAACCACCAGTACCTAAAATAGATTATAATTATGAATAAGATGATACCAATTACTGCATACTTGGCATAAGCAGATCTTAAGTTCAGGTATTTGGCATCTTTTCTGTATTTTTCTGATTGGTATCTCAGCTCCCCAGCTTTTTCACCAAGCACTGAAAAAGGAAAGCAAAATAAAGTTAAGATAGCATGGAAAATTGGTAGCACCCAACTAAAAGCTTTGTGCCTGATACTCTTTACAATAGTAAGTCAGAAAGAGAACGAAAATGAAAGCTAACAAATTATTATCACCTAGTTGTGGATAAAACTTAGCAAATAAGAAAGGAGGTGAACGATTGCTGGCAGAATATCAGAATTAAGACAGAAAGAACACAGTTCTTACAGGCTATGAATTGATTTATTACATTGAACATGCATTACAAAACACATCTTCGTAAATTCTTCGCCTGTTAATCAGGCCATCACACCAGTTACTAACAAACTCTGGATGTTACAATCATATCAAATTTTTCAAAATATTAAATTCTCTTCACAACCATGACAGACGTTCTTCCGTCAGCAAAAAAGCCTCCTTTCTATTTTGCTATACTCAGCCAAAAAGAGGTCAATAGTATAGTGAGAAACAACCAGTGAAGTCAAGATTGGAACACACCCAATTATTTCATAGGGAAATTGGTGATGTATCTTTAATCACAACAAGAGTCAATTGCAGTGAATATCAAATGGCAATCCTGAATTGCATGGAAAGTTGTTTTATCCAAAGATAAAGACCTTACCTGAAAGCTGTTCTCCCCTTTGTAAAACATCATCAATATTTTGCATCATAATTTTTTGAACATCTTGTAGTTCGTCGTTAATTCTTCCTAAATTTCTCCTATTTCTTGAGTCCATGAAATTCTTTCGAGCCTTTTGTATGTAGGTATCTACGAGAGAAAGTTAATATTACATGGCTCTGAAGAAGGATTTAATCCGAAACACGAAATAATGCCTCACCGTGGATAAGCCTGGAGTTGTGAACACACCAAGGTTACTGTGCTAACTTATAAAGTCCTGGTTTAGGACAGTGGTTAGCGTTCTCGCCTGTGTCGCAGCACACCCTGGTTCGAAACCCGGTGGAGGCATGTGTCAATTGCAGTAGCCTGCTCTGGTATAATTTAGGAGAGAAAGTAATAGTTTTTGTTTCCGACAGCAGTCATCTAGCTTTGTCATATGAGAAACAAGGTATCATTTATCCAATGTAAGATGATGATTGAAAAAGTAGTCAATACGAAGCATTTCTCATCAAATTTAAAGGCATTTTACAGATTTGAATTGTCTTGCTTGATTGATTTTATGAATATTGATTCTTCCTAGGTATAACATTATTTTATGAAAAGGTTGTAGGCTAATTAGTATTTCCAACTCAGGCATTGATCCAAATGATTTTTGCACAATTTTTAATTTGTTAATGTTATTCAAAATCTTTTATGTCAATACCAAAACAAAGCGATAGATACAAAGTTAACCTACCAAATTCTATAAAACAGTAAGGTCTTGTAGCAGTTGCAACATCTGCAGAATATTCCCTGCTGAATTCAGCTTGAATATCTTCCAAATATCCAAATGCTAATCTCTTAGAAAACGTTTTTTCACAGAGAACAAGATAACAGATCCCCGAGTCAATCGAGTAACTAAAAATGAATTATGAACTTCCATTAGAACTAATCAGAGTGTTTAATTTTGACTTGTCATGAAGAAAGTCTCTTATATAAGGAATTAACATAAAAAAACTGCTGCTACCACATTAAACATTTTTCCTCTATCACTATGATTTTTGTTATGATTTCTTATAGACTTTCAAAGATTAGCCACTTTTAATTCTAATTGAAAGATATATGACATTAGGTAATAATACACCTTTTTACATACTAATACACCGCATTTAAAAAGACAGGACAGCTTGATATGATAATATCATATATCACTATGTGGGGTATGTAATGTATTGAATTTTTAGAATTAATAAAGCAAAAGAAGCAGATAACTGAGCCTGGTGCACTTATCATAGTTGATGGGTAGTGGTGTCTCTCCCTAACATGGAAAAGGGACCAATCTCTACACTAAATTTCACTCCTTTTCCATACCCATTTCGTTGTAGAGCGTATCGTATGCTTATTCTTGTATTTTGTAAAGGCCTATCAGAAGCTGTCCACAGTTAATCTGAATTGATATAGACCAGTGAGTCCAGGGGCCAAACCAAGGAAAAAATTTAAATCCAGAATCTCTCAGATCCAGAATTAGGTTCATTTTTCAGAACAGAATTTACATAAAATGAACCAAAGTAAGGCGTATTTGCAGTACCGTGTGGAAAGAAAATATGGAAGAGTTTTCTAACTTACTGAAATACAAATGTTCCAGTTTCAATACTGCATCTTGAAGGTGAACGGTCTGTAAGTTTACGAAATAATCTCTTGGCTTGTGATTGATAATCTTGGATGTCTCTCCCAGACTGAAAAAAAAATTAGAATTTTATATATTTGGTTCAATTTTTGCTGCATGTTATGTTACTTTTTGGTGGTTGCTCCAGGTTTCCCGGACATAAGGGCTTGAAGCCCAAGCCCCAACAAAGGGGCTAGTTCCAATGAAAATACTGAAGATTTGCTGCAAGTTTAAGATGATCTAGAATCATCTATCTTCCCCACGGGGGGCTGGCCACTTCTTAGCTGTTGTACACTGC
This sequence comes from Pelagia noctiluca, assembly GCA_963924455.1. Classification (NCBI taxonomy): domain Eukaryota; kingdom Metazoa; phylum Cnidaria; class Scyphozoa; order Semaeostomeae; family Pelagiidae; genus Pelagia; species Pelagia noctiluca. The sequence goes on from OZ004316.1 coordinate 15,934,869, forward strand.
CCTTACCACTATTTTGAATACAGTCTTCTCCAATGGAGACTCCATAACTGTATATACAGCAGGGTATCAGTTTAGATTTCTATTCTATTTAAAAATCTATTTCATCATAACATGGGTGTCCAAAAATCCACATCAAAGGAAGAGGGGCTATTACCTCTATTACGCTATTAAGACACTAGATGAAAGTGTAGGTCCAAATCCACAGACCAGAACAACAAACCACTGCTGATTTCAAAATGGCCTAGTTCGATGATTGTTTAATTTCTATTACCTGTTCATCCGAAGGAATTGAGGCGGCTAGCGGAAGGCCATCCACAGTTCTGGCTATCATAGTAAGTAGAACCATGGTTGCAAGTTCTTTAGATCGCTTCTTCTTTCCAAGCTATTTCTCTGAAGCTTCGTTCCACTTCATTTATACCTCACAAGCAATCTTCCTGTTGCAGAACTGAATACGTGGAACCACTTTGCGTGGACTGTTATCCTGCCTCGTTTGGAGGTGAAATCTCGGTCACAGGAACAGAGGGAGAGGTACGAAATGCTCAGCAATACAGGAATCAAAGGAGCTAAGGAAATCGAGAATTGTTTTGTTTTCTTTACAAAAAAGGCCTTTTCACTCTCAAAACCCTTTATTGTTACAGGCTCTTAACGCATTTGTGGGTCTCATCTGCGCAAGATAGCAACATATATTGTTTAACTACCTTGCTGCTCATACTAATGCTCATTGAAAAATTCAGTTGTGTGCCTTCGTGCAATCGTGTGTACCTATCTATAGGTACTATTAAGTACCCCTTTGCACTATCGAGTAACTTTCTATGTCTTTTTGTATCCATCTGCAATCTGTTATTTTCTGCACCCGTGCCAACAAAGAGGAAGATACCTTACAAAGCGAAGCTAGCTTACAGAGCAAATTTATCTCAAAATTGGTTCAATAAAAATTAGCCTGATTTCTAAGAGTAGGTTCTTGTGTACGGGTTTTCACTATAAACGTAAAAAACTTTGTATACTTGTTTTCACTATAAACGTGAAATAATTTGTGTAGAAACCTCCAAGCCAAATAAGAGATTCGAATTCACACCATTTAATGACCATGATATCAAGTCATTTTAGGTAGAAATGTAGAAATATAAGTACGTAGAAGTAGGTAGAAAGATAAACACTGTTTTAAGGAGTTTCAAATTTATCTTTATCACAAAACAGCAAAATATCAAGATCATCATTAAAATTTTGGAAAATCATATGTTCAAAACTCATGCACTAAATTTCATGTTCTTTTGAAGATTTATTGAACTTCATCTGCTTGCTGGCGCATTAACTCACGGTACTCTTTTTGTCCCTGATGTGACGTGACTGCTTTTTTCACTCGTTCATACCATGGTTTTATGTCTGTGTTCTCCATTAGGTCGTTGAAGGCATCAAGACCCTCAATTCCACTCAGCACTCCATAAACCGACTGAAAAATATGAACACATCATCATAATAATCATTATCGGTCAATGTTCAAGTTAAAAAATTTTGAATGATTCACAAATCTCTCACAGAATTCCTGAACAACAACAACGATAAAAAAATAAAATTTTGAGTAACTCTACAAATGAGAAATTTGGCAGTCAAATTTGAGTTGGTAGGAAGCAGTCTTTGAATGGTGCAAAGCTTGAGAATGTTGAAAAAAAAGCCAACACGAATAAACACAATTAAATATCAGTCAACATGATTGATCTAGACTGAAAATGGTGGCAAAACGCCCTAGACTTACTTTACCATGAAATAAATATTTTCTTGAATGTAGCTGGGGTGAGTGGGCGAGCCACTCAAGTGGTTTGTTCTGTAAAAAGCAACCTCTGGGGTGCTGTCTATAAACAACTCACTCGACTTTGTCCTTTGGAAGGGACAAGTGATTGTAAGCAGGATCAGACTTACTTCTGCTCCTGTTTAAAATGCGAAAGGTTGAAGACACGGAGCCAGAGACAGACATGTTCTTGTGACACTTAAATATTTAAGACTAGCAAATGAATTAATTACATGGAATAAAATACGAGGTTGAGAACAATATGAAAGAAAATAACAAAGTTCATACATTGGGTTAAGCGTGATAAAGAGGCTAGAGGAAGTGACGAGCAGATCAGCAAGTCCTACTACAAAACCTAGGGGTCCCCTACCACTGCTGAAAATAAGGCATATAATCTTTCTCGGGCTAGCATGTTAATCATAAACTTACTTACTTAGCTGTACTGAACAATACTTACGAGGTCAGCAAGGTTAGGAGCTTTTCCACCCATAAACTTCCTCTTCTTTCCAACCGCTTTCACCCATTTGTTGGCTTCGTCATAGAAACTTTCACGAACATTGTCTTTCAGATGATAACTGAAAACAAACAGGATAGCTTTTTTAGTTCATGAGAATTTTTCTAGGATTATCTATACATGAATCCAGCTTCTTTCAATACATTGTAAAATCAATTAATGAAAAATCAGCAGCCTTTCTTAGATCCTAATTCCTGTTATTCTAGGGGTCTTGTTAAAATGAAATCTGCTAAGTAATAAAACCCCAATCAAAAGTCTTAACATAACATAACATAACAAATACTATAGTAGGCTAAAAGCCTGTTACAGATCCAACGGTGAATCCACCGGTGCTGTTGGGTGTCCATCATGGTACTCTTATCTTAGAGACCATTTCTCCTGTGTCCGTTAAGTACTTGGTGTCGCCAAATAAATAATCAATACTCTTACTTACCGCTTTTTCAGATTCTTTGAAATAACAAACATGAAAATAGCGCCACATTTCTTCGCCATGAATCTTTCAAATGCACTGAAATTGCCAACTTCTGAGAAGTACTCAAATGCTTGAAAGGACTCATCCAAAGTGCGGTAGATGTTTGGTGACAACATGTGCACGAATGTGCTGTCCACCCATTTACGCCATATCATCTCCTCTCTGCAGAGTTAAAGTGATTTCATGCTATACAATTAGATTGGCAATCTTAAGAAAAAGCAGGATTTGGGAAATCAAACAAATTAATTTGTGACAACGAAAAATGACCTGCACATGATTTGAGCCCCATTCACTGTTTTGGGACATCTGGAGCTACTCAAGATGTGCTCTAGAGCTATAGGGGCAGTTTGAATCCTGCTTAGGCTATTTTTCAATCTCACAAATCAATTCAATCAAGGTGGGTATCAAAAGCTGGCAATTATTGCTGCTTTATATTCCATTAGTTCTGACATCCTTGACAACCAGGGCGAAGAGTAGAAATAACAAGAGATTCTGCTGTTACCACTGAAACTTTTGGCAAACTTCCTAAAAGAACAAAAACTACAAATATTGGCTTAATTTGGTTCTTAGGAGCTGCCAAATATTGTTCGTTATGTACTGGGATATTTTCTGTTGCATACTATTCTCAGGGTTTCTATACATGTAGTTTTACAATGAAATCCACTATTATGTTTGCTGGATCCTCCTTTTAGACAAACTGCACAGCATTTGGGAACTAAACTTACTTTACTGCGAGCTGCTTCTCTCTTGTGGGCATTGCTTGCATGTACATCACATTATGACGATTGGTATACTCAGTCTTTTTTCCATCGCCTGTCTCAATCTTTGGATAATATACCAGCAGTTTCTCTAGAGATCCTTTACCAAGCATGCAAGACCTCAAAATGCTGATTATCAGGGATGAATCGTTCAGCTACAAAGAACAATAAAGATATTACAGAAAGTGTTAAAGTGCAAGACTGATGATTGTAATAGCATGAAACTCAGAGAAACATCTTTTTTGATGTTCTTTGACAATTGGTTCAAAATATTTTTGTATTTATATTAATTTGCTGCAATCTGGAGGCTAAAAGTTAAGAAGATTCTAAGGAACAGCACTCAAATCTAAGAAACAAGGTATTTTCTTCAAGCTTAGTTTCTTTTAAGAAAATGCATAGATTTCACATAAAATTTCGGAAACAAAGCATTATACTAGAATACTAACAAAAAATACAAGTATTAGCTTAGCATTTTGGCCTTCAGCTAAGGTCACAACTTGAGATTAATGACCAGATAGCTTTAAGGGGTATAGCGCTTCTTACTCTACAAACAGTTATAGTTTTTTGGATCTTGGTAGTGCCAGATTATTGATAAAACAACTCCTTTTCTCACCTGAACATCATCAAGAATTGCAATCGGAACTTTCCTGTATTCCGAGAACTTGATTTCTTTCCTCATCAGGGGATTCACTTCAATCTTCTCATACTCAATTCCGTAGTAATCCAAAAACGCTCGCACTTTGCAACAAAATGGGCAAGTTTGGTACTGGTACAATTTTATTTTCCACTCGTTACTTGGCTCTGGTTTACTACGAGTACCCATCAATTCATTCAGATACTCTTCATTTTCTACCTTATAGCTTTCTGACTCCTTACAACATGCGGAATTGGCAGGACAAGATATTTTTGCAGACGAAAACCAAAGATCTCCAAGTTTATACACAAGACATGCAGCAAAGGCCCCTCCAACAATTTTAGATAGGGCATATCCAGATCTTATCTGGAAATTTTTACCATTGTATCCATTTCTTTGGTATTGACGTGAACAACTTCTCAGCCACCATGATGACGTCACAAAATCTTTTCTTCTCAAGCTATGACGAGGGCCTAAAAAACTTCCGAAATGTCTAATAGAAAATCGTGGATTTACTGGAAATACCGAATATTTACCAGCCTTACTTGACGTCAGGATAAACGAATTTAAACTTGTAACAAAATGAGGTGCTTTTTTCAGTCTTTGTGCCATCTTAGGATCATGTAAAATGAAAAGAAAACAACTCACTCACGGGAACGCTCTATTATGTCCGCCATTTTTTTCCTTCTGTTTCATAACAAATCTCGTTCTCGATCCAGTTCGTGGAAATAATCTACAGTGGAACGAGGTCATAGTAATGGCGGATGATTTGGAAAGGCTGAAGGAATACTCTTTAGGTAAGAAAAGCTCTGTAAAACATTTTTGTGAATTCAGTTGTCTGTTCATTTCGACTTATTTCAAAAGCTTTATGTTCGATTTTTCGTAAAAGCAAACCAGAATAAGCAAAAATATAGAAAGAAATGCACCAAATGTATATAGCCTAGCCTACCCAAACAAAATCATCCACACACCACAAAAGAAAAACATCAACAATCAACAGACTCAAATGTTGGGAATGGCAAATTAGCTCAAACAAGAAGGTCGAAAATGCAACATAATGTGGTGGTGCGGGGTTATATTAATCTACTTGGGTGATTACATTAATTAGTTGTTGGCGCAACGGGAAGTAGTCATCAACAAACCAGCTACTGGCATCCCGGTGTGGCTATGGCACAGTGCCTCGTAGTAGTCATTGAATAAAAGCCACTATCAGTTTTTTGATAGCCACCTACTTCAGTTGATTTTAAAAACCTACCTACACGCTTTTTTTATAAAGAACCTTTTATCCATAGTGGAATCGGCATACGTTACGCCACAGATCTGTGGCGTACAGCCTCTTCATCTTTTTTACGCCGGCATATTTCTTCCTGCTCGAAGAATGGTTGGCGTAAAATTTGGCGCAAAAAAAGTCAAAATCCGTACCCCGAAAATGGTTGGCGCAAAATTTCAAAATGGAAAGGAGTGTCGCATGCACTTTCTTCTGTTGCCCTTTCTTCTGTTTGTCTTAGTCATTCCAATAGAGGCCCAATATCAACGTGGGAGACTCAATAAAGACTTACGTCTGTCAATTTATTTGAGAATCTGTGTTGCTGTTGCGGAGGAGCCGGTGGATACCGCTACTGTGGAGGAGTACACTATTTCGATCTATACTAGGAATATTACTCTTGGCGTAAAACAAAACGGTGCTTGGCGTACATCTGTGGCGTACGGAGTTTACCGATTCCACTATGGCCTTTTATAAGGAACCTACAGTACATGTCGAAGGTCGAAAAACTTAAGGAACTTTTACTACTAAAGGTCAAATAACTAAGAAACTTTATAATTTTGCATATATTCATTTAGTGCAGATATGCAACTTCTGTAATGAATATGTTACTAACTTTTACCTTTTATACGCCTAGCCTAAGCTTCTTGTGTATTAATATGTTTCATGTTTCCTTATCACGAGTTTATTGCAAAATGTTGAATTTCAATGCTTTTCTTGGGTCGATACTTATTTCTTTCTACTAAGTAAACACTTGAAATTAAGGAACTACTAAGGAACTTTTAGAACTACAAAGTGGTCAGAAGAGGTCTCAAAATAAGGAACTTAAAGAACTAGGCCCTGAGCCAGGCTCTTTATAAAAAAAAAGCGTGTACTCACATTAGCTCAAAGCCCTAGCAAATTGTGATCTTTCATTTTTGCACTGATATTGGATGTGCCTGCATCTCCAAACTTCCACATTATTAACCCCGTATGGAAAGTATGGCACTTTTTGACGAGATTTTCTGTATGCATGGGGCCATTTTCTATTGTTCTTTTCTATCATTCTATTATGTACCTGTCAATATTGGATGTTCACTTGCTATACTTTCAGTACTTTGTATGAGCCAAAATCTTCTTTATAACACTCCCTTAGTACTCATATATTTGAAATAACACTCCCATTACTCAAATGAAAATACTTGTTATTTTAGAATTTCAGATTTGACAAATACTAATAATAAGAACAATTTATCATAGATTTAAAAGATCTACCTCCAGAACTTGATTTCGAGCTGATAGAACATGGAATTCAAGGAGATGTAGATTTGACAAAACGAGTTGGCAGGAATGGCTTCAACCTTCAGAGCACTGTAATTACTATTATACAATACATGTGTTGAGTATGACTATGGCTTGGCTGGTATTGTTGTTTATCTAAATTATTAAAGTCAATAAAGAAGCCAATATGGGGTAAAATATTCCATCAAAAAAACTAATACATCAGACCAACATTACACTATATTACACTACATTACACTTGAGATACTAAAACATGCGAGAATACACTTATTACATATAATAAAAAATCCTCCATTAAGAATAAGCAAATCAGCATATCGGCAAAAAATAGTGATGATTCATAATGGCAAATTCTCTATTGCCAAATCTAAAGGAAAAAAGTGATGTAGGGAGGGCGGGTAGATTAGAATATTAAACTACATAAAAGCTATTGGTTAGATAGCCCACTTGCAATGCACCAAGTTAGAGGTCTAGAGGTATTTTTGTATCTGCTAGGTCATGGCATGTGAGTAGACTATTGAACCCCAAACTGCCTGACTCTCCTAATTCAGACAAGCATTGCAATTTACAATACTCCCCATTTGAATTGGTCATGAGTTTGCTACAAATCAGATCACAGGAAAATATTTGCTGTTTTTAAACTTCATTCATTTTTTACCTTTGGCCTGTGCAAGCGATTCTAAACGTTAGTTTAGGGAAAATACATGCCATATCCCTGTTGTTCTGCTGAAATCCTTTCCTAATCATACCTGTCTGAAAACATGGACTTTGAATCTCGAATAAGCTCGTTGATCGACCAAGCAATCCATAATAAGCGTAGCTGCACCTTGTAGGAAATTCCTGCACCTCTGGATGAATTAAAACAGATTTATAGGGTGTAGGGGATAAGTCAAATCTACAACTTGTAGGATAATTATGCTACGGTTGCGGAAAAGATGAATAATTACGTCATTAAAATCTTATCGTTTCTTCTCAAAACCTTAATGCTTTGATAGGGCTTCAAAGTATTGCAAGTAATTTTAAAATATATTTTGTTAGGTATCTAATTTACTAGTGTCTCACAAGTTTTTGCTTTTCAGGTTCCAGTTGGTCTGCCTCCATTGTTCCCAGATTTGAAAGATGAAGTGGAACAGTACCTGCTTCACCCTGAGCTTCTGCCACTGCATGATTACCAAAGATCACAACAGTATGTTGAATTTCATTAAATCTACATAAAAGATTTGCAAATGGTTTGTTCTTGTTTTTGTACCGTTTTCCAAAAGGGTTTATCCAATATGCAATGTAATTTTTTTCTTATATTTTCAATTTTCATTGCTATTTTGAAATACAGCTAAAAGGTAGCTGGTGGGTTTTCAATTGTATGGCCAGAAATATCGGAAACATAATGAAACGAACACATAGATTACTTAAGCTTTTCGTCTGACACTCAACAGAGCAAGATCTACCTTTCATTTAGCTTTTTTGGAATCAGTCTACATAAAAACCAGGGATCCCCTATTGTGTAGACAGAAGGAGTTCGTTTTCGCCTTAGGACTCTTGAAGTAATCTTATTGGTCAGCTCACTGTATCTTGGTTGTTGATTGGTTTTCCTACACCATACCAATCATTCACATCTTTTCTGATTGGCCTTTTTCGATCCATATCTGGGTATATGAATCAGTTAGGTTTCTGTTTCGTTCTCTTTCTGACGTATTACTCTGTTGCGTGTCAGACGAAAAGCTGAAGTAATCTATGTGTTCGTTTCATTCTGTTTCCGATATTTCTGGCTATACTGAAGTTCTGTACCATTCAAAGACTGTTTTCAATTGTGGAAATTTTATTTTCTATTTTCTTTTAGATTTTGGGAAAGGGAGCAGGACCCAGAATCCCTATTTAGATATGAAGCATCGCAGAACAAATATACCCTTCAGATGGAAAGAAATCTTAAAACAGGAGAGCTCTGTGGCTTTAAAGAAGTATACAAATAATATGTATTATACTTAGCAATTTTCTTCCCTCCTTAATTGCTTTATAATAGTTTAAACTGAGGAATATTTCAATGTAGCAGCTCCTTCCTTCTCTTGCCTATGAAGATTGGCTCTGCTCAAAATAAAGCAAGGGCTCTCTACTGTGAGGATATCTGTTATCAACAGACTAGGTTATGTTGACTGAGCTATATAGAATATGCCTTGAGGCTCTAGTATCTTTGATATTCCTGTTTTTGTGTGAAAGAGTTATGATTAACATAGACTTGCCTGCAAACCTATAATAGTATTTGTGTTGTGGTCCCTGGTTGCTCCTAACTTCAGAGATAATCAATGTGAAAAGAGCTATCTACCAGGTAGATCTCAAATTTGTATTGGACGTTTCGAGTCCTTTCAGGAGCTGGTTTATGACTACAGTACATACAACTTTCCTTGCTACCTAAATAATTATTCCCTGGGGTTGGTGATCAGAACTCATCCACCGTGTCCTTACTTGTCGTAAGAGGCAACTAAAAGAGTTGGCGTCACCAAGGAAATTTTGCCATAAAGCTCTGCCCAAAACCAAAATCCATAGACCAGTCAACCCCTGCTAGCAGGGAAAAGGGCCGGAATATAACTTCTGTATCTATGTTTTATGTGTTGCTATTTATGTAACTTCTGACTCATGATTCTGATTCAATCTTCAGGTTAGTACATCTTTTGCTGGGTTAACAGCCAGGAATTCACTCTCGTTCAGCAGACAACCAGGTCCATTGTCCGACCCTGTAAAAGGGAGCACATCCAATCTTCCCTTTATCCCTGGTAAGTTGGCATTTTTAACTATCGCTTGTTCAAGCCCAACGTGGAAGGTTTTTGTTGATTTCAATCTGTTAGTGATTTCGAACGATATTTGAAATCGAATTTGGAGTTGCAAAACATGGCATTTGACAGCAAAAATAAGAGCATATTGTTGTAAAGACATTCAATACTAAATTTTTACAGAAACGCATAGTTTAAAAGGCTTGTCAAAGGAGGATAAAGTAAACAAAGAGACCAGATATGTTGTTGAGAAAGTTAAAAAAAGATACATACATTAGAAATGCAAGCAATGCAAAACGGCATTCGCAGAGAAAGACCGTAAGATATAAAACAGCGATATTCAATTTCAATATCTCAGCTTTGCATTCAGGGCTTTTTAATGACTTGAGTTTTTAAGACCAAGTTTTGATTAGTGGCGATAAACTAGGGTTATTCATGAATTGTTTTCTTAAAGGAACACAAATAATTTAATTGCTCGATTTATCATAGGAGGATTTACGATTGAATCATTGGACACAATTGAAGCAGATGTTGATGGAGAAGACATAGAATTCGAAAAAAGTGAGTTTCTTCTTTTCTCTCATTAATTATATATTTTATTTCTAAGTTCATGCATCAGTATTTTTGTCATGGTCATCCAAATTGCTAAACGTTTGGATACTCCAAACATATTTGATTCCATTTTCAATCCATATTAGATCCACATGATATTATTGTCGAATCTCTAACAGCGGCCACTTTTAGATCTTGCGTTAAGTAGCCATTAATTAGATTAGGTGTCCACTATTCGGAGGTTAATCTACTATACGGAGGTTAATCTACTATACAGGAAAGTATTTCGGACTTATAGTTACAGTAGTGGTCATTACTGGAGGTGGTCGTTTTTAGAGGTTCCACTGTAGATTTCACTGCTAAATCGAAAAATAACCGTAAATAGTTTTTCCTGGCATACTTTGCAAATAAAGTTATGAATCTAAATTCGCAGATTTTCTGGACACACCACCTGGCTTTGACATGCCAATTGTCTTTGAGAAAGAAGAAAAAGCAGGTGAGGGTATGTTGAAAGAAAAGTTTTTTTTTAATCATTCATCCTTACTCGAAATGGGCTTTAAATGAGCTGATGGGATTGGCAAGTTGATAGGCTAATAAACTTACTATCTAAGTTAGGTATTGATTTATGTGCAAAGCACAAATGGCCCAATGAATAGGGAAACTGATCGAGCAGTTCGACCCTGGTCCTTCCTCTCGCCTTTTTGCCTGGACTTACAGAGGGCTGGCGAATTCTCTTTTCACTCTTTATGACAGGTCTGAAGTTGGTTTCGATTATGAGACCCTTTGAACAAGGATCAAGTGATCTAACCACTCGGCCTTCCCTGCCACAAGCATCTATCGTTAGAACATTGTGAATCTTCCATTTCAACAGATTTATTCTTTGATTTAGACCTAGCACTCATGCCTTAGCCTCACAGTTCCCAGTACATTGAATATTCTGAAAATTGCTGAAATATTGTCATTACACCTAATCAAAGACTTTGCTAGATCGGGGAGATTGGTGAGCCGTGGCTCTACCCCTTTTGAAGCAATGTCTATAAATCTTGTTTTTAGAGAACAGTTTTTATTGGCTATTATCTGCAAATTAATGCTGATATTAGCCAACGGCTGTCTCTTTTTAAAGCGTAATGGGTACATCCCTGGAGCTAAATGCTTCTTTAACCTTCTTCCAACGATTGTTACCGATTTGATTCTAATCAGATGTTTGCATTGATTTCAGACACAACTCTTGCTGCTGAGCCTGCCAGCATCTCTAATATCCTGAATATAGCCGACATACTATCAGCAGACCTCGATTTGGGTGATCTTAATGACACTGATGAAACCGAAGTCCAAGAGAAAGAAAATGAAAATATTTCAACCGAAGATGACCAAGATGAGGTGCAGGATGTATTTATTAAGGTAAATATAGGTTTATCTTTAGAAGTTTTGCTTTAAAGACGATGTATCAAGCAGGCTCAGGCCCACACACAAGCTCAGGCCTTTTTTAACAGATCGATCACTCTTTGCTCTCGCCAGCACTCTGGTGAAGTAACCGCTAGAGCTAGTAAACCAAATGACCAAAGCATTTAGCTACTCGGGTGCAATTTTTTTATCGAAAATGTCTGAAGCTCTTACGTTAAATGGAAAGAGTTTCTCTTAGGGTTACAAAAATATTGTAAAATATATTGTAAAATATCAATTTCTACAAAAGACTATTTTTAGGAGCCTCATTTGTATTTCTAAGTATGAAACTCTCAATATGTGTTGATGGCTTGAAATACTGATCATTTGAAGTCATGCTCACCTAAAACTACAATGCTCGCCTCACGGTTTCAAGAAAAATCAGAAAAAATCACTTTATTTCCGTTTCCAGGGGAAATATTGGCTAGATATCTCATTTTGGTCCAACACCTGTGCTGCAGAATGAAATGATAGTTTTAACTTAGAAAATTCAGTTATTCCTGCTCGATTTATAAAATTGGATGTCTCTGATAAATATAGAGTAATTTTGATGCATTGATCGGATATGCTTTTGAAACCGGTTAGATTGGAAAAGAAGACTCAAAGACTGAAGTCAAAGAGCCGAAAGAAGAATGGGCAGTTATCGAGGATACGACGAAGAAAGTGGATGATTTTCATAGAATCGTTCCTGATATGGCTTATAAGGTTGCTAATTTTGCCTTTTAGTTCTGTCTATTCAATTTTTATTGTAGAAATTAAGAGTATCAAATCATCCTAGACGAAGAACGGAACGTATGAATTGTTCTAGTTATGAAAATGATGTTATTGAGCCAGTATATGGATAATATATTGCCCGAGAGCTATATTCAACTGAAAATCTGGTCTATATTTGCAATATCCACTATTCTAGGCGGCGAAGTGCTTGATATTATTGACAGTTTTGGGAGGTTTGCAATTTGAAGTTTGTATATGGCTGCTATATTATCAGTTGCCAAAATGCTTGTCATGAATAAGGTCGACAACGAGCCAAGTTAGAATCTTACGTGAAAAATCTCGAATTTTCAGAATCTCCTTTCTCTCATTGATTTTGTGTATCAAAATATGTAAAAGATAGTATGGAGAATAATATTCAAGGCCAGAAGAATTTGTTTTAGATGTTTGATATCCTTGGATAAAAGTTGATAGATGATCATGAAAATCATTCGTTACAAAATATCACTTTGAGCTTTGCTTGACTAATATTTTTCTTTCAGTGGCCTTTCGAATTGGATACGTTTCAGAAGCAAGCAGTACTTCATTTAGAAAGACACGAATGCGTATTTGTTGCTGCTCACACTTCAGCTGGTAAAACTGTGGTTGCGGAGTATGCCATTGCGCTAGCGCAGAGACACATGACCAAGTAAGATATTTCATGACATCACATTTATTCATTTGCAACTTATGATTTTGAAAATTACTTCAATTACATATTTTTTCAGTTTTATAATTTTGAAACTTTATGATACGAAAAACATGTCTTAAACGATGAAGTAAGAATTATTTATGCGTGTGGGATTCTAAGTCAGATAAAGCAAATAAGTGAAATTGTAAATATAAAGTACCGAGTTGATATTATATTTACAAACGCCATGATTTTCCAAAGGATATATCTTGTAGATTGGGCACTTTAACATACCATCGTGAACATAAGACAATTGCACAAAGGATGGTGGCCTCATTTCATGCAATGCATGACGGGAATATGCCCCTTGGCTACGCATAGCTACCAAAATGAACGACTGCAGCTACGAAAGATTTAGGTTGTTATGATATTGGTAGCTATGCTTTGCTAAGGGCGATATTCCTTTGATGCTTTGCGAGAGATTATGTCCGTCATCTTTTACGGGGTTCTTATAAGATGTATTTGACATGTAATTCATCCCGAACTATTCTTATTTTTCTCATTGTCACTTGTTAGTATCTTTGCATAATTTTTACTATTTCAGAGCAATCTACACATCACCGATCAAAGCATTGTCAAATCAAAAGTTCAGAGATTTCAAAAACACGTTCGAGGATGTTGGTATACTTACTGGGGATGTTCAAATCCGTCCTGAAGCCTCTTGCCTTGTTATGACTACGGAAATTCTCAGGTTATTTTCAGATATTTGAAATCTCTTTTTTGAAGCACTGATGATTCTCGAATATAGCTACTGATGAATAGTATAGGAGGGCAAAGATTCAGTACTTGATAGATAAAATACTTATTTCGTTGTACTTCTTCTTTTATGGATTATTTTCAATTTCCTTTCACCAGCTAAGTATTGCATTAGTATTGCCTAATTTGTGATATTTCAATTTTCGAAAATGGCCGTCATTGATGACAGTCCTTTTTTGAACCGAGGACGTTACTAATATAAAAGTGTTTAATATCATTATGATGTAATTATACAAGAGTTGATATGATTTAGTTGAAAACAAAATATGGCTTTATAGTTTTTGAGCTCTTGATAGGTTTTGAATTGAATGAGTTTGTATAAAGCACAATAGCCCAACTAAGATCAGACGTTGTTCTCGACCCACCTCCTGATTTTATCAAAATTAAGTTAGGTGTCCGTTTTTGTTCTCTTTCTGAGGTAATTTTCTAACGAGTAATAGAGTGAATCAAATTTAAAATCATATAAGAAAATTAAATTGTCCTGTCTCTTATACAAAAGTACTAATTTCATAATGATATCTTTACCAATATATGTATTAATACCTAAGGAAACAAAGATATATGTCTTAAAGTAATAAACAATTAGACTGGCTAATCTTTGAAAGTCCGTACAGTCCCCTCTCAATAGTGATAGTAGCTGAATAGATTCTGAATAAAGATAGAATCTGATAATAGCAAAAATAATCGAAATAGAAGAAATACTGTTTAAGGTGCCATGCTGCAGTTTTCTATTTATTTATTTCTTATATGCAGGAACTAGCTGCATTATACTATGTTTCACTATGTCTGGGGTCCTGTATGGGTCTCTTTCCGAGATAACCCTTCATCATGATGATCGTATGTTTTGCAGGTCAATGCTGTACAACGGCTCAGATACAGTGAGGGATATTGAGTGGGTCATATTCGACGAGGTTCACTATATCAATGATGCAACGGTAATTTATTGTTTATGCTTCCAAATATTCAGTATTGTTACATCCATGGTATAGTTTTCGTAAATTTCGTAAGATTCGTAAAATACAAGGTATCAGCTTATGTGCTCCGCAAGGGTTCATTAAATAGCTAGACTAAACAAAGGATTGTGGCCTTTATTCCTCTCGATGTAAATACACCTTATGATTCCATTCACATTGGCCAGGAATAATAGTGAGGTAACAAAATCTGAAACACTTTCTTTGACAGGTCTGAAGTTTCGCTCGAACCGATAACCCTCCAGACAAGGGCTATGGCTCGAAACCGTAACCCTTTGAACAAGAGTTATGGCTCGAACCCGTAGCCCTTTGAATAAGGGTTTTGGCTCGAACCCGTAACCCTTTCAACAAGAATTGCGAGCTCTATCCACTCAGTAATGCCTACACGGTTAATTGAAATTATTTTCTCTATTTTAACGGTCTCTGATCTTTTCAAGCGTGGCGTTGTTTGGGAAGAAGTATTGATTATGCTCCCTGAGCATGTCGGGATAGTTCTCTTATCTGCAACCGTACCGAATACGTACGAGTTTGCTGATTGGATAGGGTAAGTCGCATGAATACAATTTTTGAATATTGATCCTTGAAATTTCATTTTAGATTGCATGTCAAGTGCAAAATTATCAAGTAATAGACCATTTGAGAGGTGTCATGTTAGATAGTCAGAATTTATTTCATTTAGGTTGTTAAAAGGATGGAGTACGTATACTTTTTAAGGAGGAACAGGAATGCACTGTCATACCATGATCCCAACTAATACACAGTTCCAATTATCATATTCTTATTCAGTAGTGTTCCCCCTTTAAAACTAGCTACGTGTGTTGAACTGGGTCTATTGGATTTAATGAATATTCTCTAGTGTAATGATGCTATCTTTCCGGAGTTCTTAGTGCTATTCCTCTGGTGTACTGATGCCATCCCTCCAGTGTACTGAATATCACCCGATGCATGATACAATCTTTCTGGTTCACTGCATGATAAACTGAAACTCTCTGGTGTACTGATGCTATTCCTTCGGTGTACTGATGCTGTTCCTCCGGTGTAATGAACAATCTCTTAGGTACTGATGCTATCTCTCCCTGTAAATATCTAAATATCCTATGGTGTACTGCATGTAATCTCTCTGGGGTACTGAAAGCTATTCCTCCGGTGTATCGATGCTATCTCTTTAGAGTACTGAACACTTGTCCCTCCATATACTGAATATCCTCTGATCTACTGCACAGACGTTCTTAGGGGAATTTATAAATATATACTTTTTTTCTAACAGTATTGATATAATCTTTACAGGAGGACGAAGAGAAAGAAAATTTACGTGATAAGCACATTGAAGAGACCGGTCCCCCTTGAGCACCACCTCTTCACTGGAAACAGCACAAAGACGTTGAAAGAGTTGTTTTTGTTGATCGATTCCAATGGAACGCTGCAGAAGCGTGGATACCAGGCAGCTGTGGAGGCGAAAAAGAATCGTGAGAGTAAATTCAAAGAATCGTATGGGAGTAAAGCATCTAGACACACTAACCCTAAACAGGTAAGATATGTTTGAGTGAGTTACCTGAAGGCGCTAGCCTCACTAAGGCCGGGTCTTGTTTACAGCAGGAGCACAGTAGCCTACACTACATAACTCCATGAATAATGCATGATTTTTATTTTTATTAATACTTTATTTACAGTTGGCTGATACATGATAGCTTTCTTAAAGCTAATTAAAGCCAACTAAAACTAAATTAAACAAACGATAAGGTAAAAAATGTACACGGTGCATTTTAGATAGCAATACCCCACAGCCTGCAGGTGCAGTTATTGTCTGTCCACTTTCCTATCATTGATTTGAAGGCCAAAGGGTTGGACAGGTTTTAAATTTTGATAGAGGGTCTAAAGGTGTAGACATGTTCTAACATGGGGAATATGAATTCTCCCAATTGGGCCGCTAGAATTCTGATTTGAGGCCCTAGTGTTTTATTACACCCTTTTGCCCTACAGCAATCTTCGTTTCGAAACTTACTGCCCATGAGACAGACCCTTGATTGTAAGTTTGAATTATGGTGGTTTAGAACCAACTTCATCTCGAATTTTTAT
Organism: Pelagia noctiluca; assembly: GCA_963924455.1. Classification (NCBI taxonomy): domain Eukaryota; kingdom Metazoa; phylum Cnidaria; class Scyphozoa; order Semaeostomeae; family Pelagiidae; genus Pelagia; species Pelagia noctiluca. The sequence continues at coordinate 15,951,579 of OZ004316.1, forward strand.
TACAAAGAGGCTGGTTTACAGTTATTCAATCCCTTCATCCGTTGGTTTTATCAAAATGATCAGCTTCTTGCGTCTATAGAGATAATAGTGTTCCTTTGGCCGCCAGAGTCACGCAGACCCCAAGGCAATTTCAACCCAGGGCCCGTTTATTTCACAAAAAGTGGGCTAATTATATCAAATTACCCTTTCATAGGGAAAATAGTGATAGTACAGTATAGTAGTATAAATTCAATTGTTAACTCCTCATTTTTGCTGCGGGGTCTTGCGCAGCTGTCCCCTTGCCCTCCCTTCTCGGTGGGCCTGGGTTTACCATAGTCATTAACAGACCATGATGTCCGTTAGAAAATTCACCACCATTCGTCACAGGGGATTTTGCTAAGGTTTTCTCAATATTGGGAAAACATCAAAAGAGGCCCCCGAATTTCAATGATTTTTCGTTTCAAAAGAATCTAAAACTAGATAAAATAATAAATTTTTAAAGATACGGATACAAAAAGGGCTTCATTCTATCTACTTAGGGAAAAGTTGTATTTTTAGTACCACTGCTGGGGCAAATTGGCCCATCTGTCAGTGCCTCAAAATTCACAACCATGGTCGATCGTTGTAGAGGTAACAGGTTGTTATTTAGAGAACACGGCAAATGGGACTGGCAGGCAATTTTGAAAGTTATTAGTCTATTAGAAACTACTGTCGAATAAGACGAACTATTTCATTATCACAAATACTTGAAATTCGTTAAAGATATTCATACCTATGAGCTTGTTTGCTCGTTAAACCCTGCAGTTAGTGAATGATCCATTTACTTCGTTAAAATTTCAGTGGAAATATAATGCAGGAACTAATTAAACGTGGTAAATGTATTATTAGCCTCTTTTCGGCTGAGTTAAGCGAAATAGAAAAGAGGCTATTTCGCAGGCGGAAGAAGTTACCGCCTAGTCCAGGGGACTGGGCACCTGGGGTTTATAACCAGTACAGAGCGTGGTATTTCCACTTTTTGTTTTGAGATATTCACTCTACCTAACCTGACCACCCAAAGGCATTAAATCCAATTACTTTGTAGTAAAGGACTAGGAACTGTGTGTCATGGTTGTGAACAGAACTTACCATATTGAACATTTAATATTATCATAAAATCTAGATTTTGTTAGTAACTGATGTGATTGCCTGATTAACAGGTAAAGAATTTATGAAGATGTGTTTTGTAATGCAAAATCGTGTTGAGTGTAATAAATCAATTCATAGCCTGTAAGAACCGTGTTCTTTCTGTCTTAATTCTGACAGTCGGCGAATTGAATTTCCTGCTCATCGTTCTTTCTTATATATCTCCTTACATACCCTATTCTTTTTACCAGGATTTGTTTTGTTTCGTTCGTTAGTACTGTTAACTTTTTAACTATTTTAAACTATTTTAACAAACTTGAATAAATAACGCTGCTCCTGTATGCATTGTAGCAAGTTATCAATATTGTTATGATTAAGCAAATCCCCGCACATAAGAAACAAAAATCATCTCGATTAATGATCTTCAAAATCCTGCTTCTTCTCAAATATTGTAATTACTTTTAAAGAGTATCCAATTTGATTACTGATGCTTTTATGCCATTCCATTTGATAGTGATCTCCATTCCAATTTGGTGAATTTCATTCAATTTCTAGGACAGAAGTGTTTGGCAATCTGTGATTGAAATGTTAAAGCAGAAAGACCAACTTCCGGTTGTTGCTTTCACGTTTTCCAGGAAACAGTGTGACAACAACGCAAGCCAACTGAACCTCATCGACCTCACCTCGAAATCTGAGAAAAGCGGCATTCATGTTTTTATTCAGAAATGCGTTTCAAGATTGAAGGGATTGGATAAAGAGCTGCCACAAGTATTTATTTTAGGTTCAATTTTGTTCTTTTGATTTTCATGCATCAGAAGCTAGCGTTAAGGTTTTGCCGTTCTCTCGCAGTTCTCGTTAGATTCGTTATAAACCTAAAATTTAAAAGCTAAGACATACTTTCTTTTTCGTTGTGCATCTTCGATTCACGAGCTCGATTAAAAAGCTTTACCAGGAAAGGGGAGCTTTCAAAGAACGGGACATTGAGGCTGCCAACCCATACCTTCTTTCTAAGGAATGTTATTCACCCTATATCAATCAGTATGCTCATTTTTAAATCATGAAAAGTTTTCACAATCTGATGAAGAGTTTGTGATTGACATTTTTGGAACAATTGCGTCGTATATTTTCTCTGTTACAGTTTTATGTTTGACAATTTTTACGATTTATATCATGATAGACTCATCAAGGGTATTTTATTGGACAATAAGCCAGAAGCCTCAGAAATAGCAAAAACTGACAACGGCCATTTCATATTCTCCAAAGGAGCAAAATTCTATCATAAAGTGAAACACTTTGATTATATTTTTATTAGTTGCTATAACAGTAGTTTGCTTGGAAGACATAATTTTTCCATATCCCCCAAGGTTGTGTGGATGCAGGAACTTCTGAAACGTGGCATCGGAGTTCATCACAGTGGCATACTACCCATTCTGAAAGAAATGGTCGAAATGCTTTTTCAAAAAGGCCTTGTCAAGGTAATTCCCTTATTCCCTGAATATCCTAAAGTACTGAATATCTTCCAATGTACTGATGGTATCCCTTCACAGTACTTAACATTCTCCACAGTACTGATGGCATGCCCCACAGTACTGCTGATTTTCTCTCTATAATACTGATGATATCACTCCACTGTACTGAACATCCTTTACATTACTGAACATCTCCTAATGCACTGGACTGATGGTATCCCTTCACAGTACTTAACATTCTCCACAGTACTGATGGTATGCCCCACAGTACTGCTGATTTCCCCTCTACAATACTGATGATATCCTCCACTGTACTGAACATCCTTTACAGTACTTTACATCTTCTAATGCACTGGACTGATGGTATCCCTTCACAGTACTTAACATTTTCCGCAGTACTGATGGTATGCCCCACAGTACTGCTGATTTTCCCTCTACAATACTGATGATATCCTCCACTGTACTGAACATCCTTTACAGTACTTTACATCTTCTAATGCACTGGACTGATGGTATCCCTTCACAGTACTTAACATTCTCTACAGTACTGATGGTATGCCCCACAGTACTGCTGATTTTCCCTCTACAATACTGATGATATCCTCCACTGTACTGAACATCCTTTATAGTACTTTACATCTTCTAATGCACTGGACTGATGGTATCCCTTCACAGTACTCAACATTCTCTACAGTACTGATGGTATGCTCCACAGTACTGCTGATTTTCCCCTAGAATACTGATGATATCCCTCCACAGAACTGAACATCCTTTACATTACTGAACATCTCCTAATGCACTGGACTGATGGTATCCCTTCACAGTACTTAACATTCTCCACAGTACTGATGGTATCCCCCACAGTACTGCTGATTTCCCTCTACAATACTGATGATATCCCTCCACTGTACTGAACATCCTTTACATTACTGAAAATCTTCTAATGCACTGGACTGATGGTATCCCTTCACAGTACTTAACATTCTCCACAGTACTGATGGTATCCCCCACAGTACTGCTGATTTCCCATAGAATACTGATGATATCCCTCCATAGTACTGAACATCCTTTACATTACTGAACATCTCCTAATGCACTGGACTGATGGTATCCCTTTACAGTACTTAACATTCTCCACAGTACTGATGGTTTCCCCATAGTACTAATGACTGAAAATTGTAACTATATTTCCAATACAATTGCTTTTCAACTTATTTTTTTAGCTCTTGTTTGCAACGGAAACATTTGCAATGGGAGTGAACATGCCTGCAAGGACTGTTGTTTTTGATACGATCAGAAAGCATGATGGGAAATGCTTCCGCGATCTGTTGCCAAGTGAATACATTCAAATGGCAGGTCGCGCAGGACGAAGAGGTCTGGACTCTACTGGAATGGTGATCATATTGTGCAAGTCTGATGTGCCGGACATTTCTGATCTTCATAGGATGATGCTGGTAAGGCGATTACAGACCTCGTTCATACTGCTCCGTATTTGTTTGTCTCTATTTTCAAAGACGAGAAGGGCACTTTTAGACTTATTACATGAGTCCCAGATATCGCTCATCACGAAACTGAGGCTAGAACTAAACCGAGTCCGCTCAAACTGGGACTCATAATCTAATTCATCAATAGCGATAACTGCGGCTCATGTAATCAGTCTAAGGCACTTTCTCACGTTGCTCAAATGTTAAACAAACACGCCTGAACAGGATGAAGCCTCTACAATGCTTGCATTGCTCTACGAGGCTTTTAATCTCATTTCTAGACAGATATTTCCATTGGAAGAATACCGTCGTATTTAAATATCTCCATATTCAGTGTTCCCCCTTTCATCCCACTTAGTGTTCATTTTGGCCAGCTAACTCTCTCTAAGCATTAAAGACGAAGTCTCACGAAGTATCAATATCAATATAGTGAGCATATTTGCCTATTAACTTTCCCTTTCGTTTGGTTAGCTGCAAGTTTAGTTTGAATATAACAATTTCCAAAAGTTCAATTTTAGATGCTACTTTTTGAATCCACTGTGTAATAGTTGGTAATACTTTTGTGCTGGATGTAGGTATAAAGAACGATTTGATAATTTTTTATTTTTCATAGGGTAAAGCAACAATGCTGCAGTCCCAGTTCCGACTGACGTACTCCATGATTTTAAATCTACTTCAAGTTGAGCAACTGACTGTAGAAGAGATGATGAAAAGGAGTTTTGCCGAGTCTTCGCATCAGAAAGAGGCTCCTAAACACGATGAGAAATTGAAGCATTTGAAAGAACGCATTGCTGACCAGACCGAGTTTTCGTGTCCTATTTGCAGTGTTGATGTGCAAGATTATTACCACGACTGGAAGAATTTCAATAGCTTGAGATATGAATTACAGGTGATGCCATTTCATTGTTTTTACTGCTATTACCTTCAATACTACGTGCACCAGAAAAATTTAAACATGTTAACATGAGAAGTAACAGGATTTGAAAAACCAAACGAGACGATTCGTGAGAATGAAAATGATCCGAGTAGGACTCGAACCCACGACTTCTAGAGTAACATAACTCCTCGATTAAGCCCCCACCTAAAATTTCATTTTTGCTAAAAAGCCCCCACCCCTTCGAATAAGCCCCCATGGGGACTTATTCGAGGGAAGCAAGATTGTAGAATAGTATATTATTTTGAGAAAGCCCACACAGGACATACCTATAAAGTATTTCTAACTCTACCTGAAGACAAACTAGAAAAGAGAAACGTGGGTTTCATTGTTATTATTACATTTTGTTTGAGAAATAGCCTTTTATGTCATTTTTAGAAATAGTGGATAAAGACAATTATGTCCTTTTTTATGTCAACCTTTGAAGAAAATGGCAAACTTCTGAATAAGCTTCCCCACTTCGATTAAGCCCCCGCCCAAAAATTGACTTTTGCCCCCGGGGGCTTGTTCGAGGATTTACGGTACTAGAGTACTAATCTAGAGATTGCAGGTTTGAGTCCTCGTGGAGCCTTTTCTTTCTCACGAATCACCTCGATCAGTAAATGTTTGCTGGTCAATTTATTCATGATATTCGAAAAGACTTTCTGTTACATTGTCATCGTTCAAACCATGAAAAATAACCATAAAGTTAGACTTTTGAAAAAATCAAGAATATGTATTTACAATTTGTAGCTATCGAGGCCTGGACGATTAATTTTTGCACAGATTATGCATCTTCTGTTATTAAATACATTTTACAACCAGTAGTTTATATCTAAATTATTTATGATAAGAACCGTTCTTAAATTTCAGGCTGAATAGGTTTTTGTGTAAAGAGGTTAAATTAGAAGTTATTAGGTATTAAGTTCTTTGGAAATGGCAGTTCTAAAATAAGTATTTTTACTGAAATGATTTGCTATGTAAGTACCTTTAACGTGCTAGTGTGCCAAGCCAGATGCCTTGTTTCCAGCCGGGGCACGAGACCCCTAGTTTAACGTCATTTCTATATGAAAGCTGAGTGAGTGGTTTAGTGACCAAGTTGATGGGCACTCATGGCAGGGATGGTCGAGTGGTTAGATCACTTGACCCTTGTTCAAAGGGTCCCGGGTTCGAAACCACCTTCAGACTTGTCAAAAAGTGTGAGGAGAGAATAAGCCAGCTCTCTGTAATTCCAGGCAAAAAGGCAAAAGGAATCACGAGGTGTGGTCACATCGAGAGGAAGGACAAGGTTTGCACTGCTCGATTAGTTTACCTATTCAGTGGGCCCTTTGTGCTTATCACATAAACCCATACCTTGTGAAGATAGTAAACGTATGTGCCTATCAACTATTAACTATCAACAACCCATCCAGAAGTTGACCCCAAACGGCCCAGCATAACTCCAGCTTCACTGAGCAAACTGCTGAGGCCATCCACCTCACACATTTATTTGATGGAGAATGTTTTCTTGTAGGCGATCGTACTCACCTCTCAAGCTGGTATCCGTGCTTTAACTGCCGGCAGAGTTGTTGTGATATCCAACAAGGAACACAAGAATGCACTAGCAATGATCCTCCAGGCTTCTTCACTAAAGCAGCAAACATCCCTCAGCAAAAACCCTCTGGACAAACTTTTCACTGTTCTTGTAATGAGTAACTCCAATACAAATGGCAAGCGAGCAGGGCTTACCTTATCTGCTGAAGATGTTTGCACGGATCCAATAATAACAAGGAAGTTGTTTTTACCGGAGAACAGAGGCTGTCAAATTATATGTGAAGTTCGTGGCAGTGATGTCGGTTTTATCACAACGAAAATCATCAAATCAGACGCAGAAAGAATTATCGCTGATCATAAGAGAAGGGAGATTCCCAGGTTTCGGTAAGACAAGTTTCGTGTTTTTTCCTAAAGCCTTTAATACGAAAACCAAGTTTTCAAAAGCAAATTCAATTTTCGAATTTACAACACTAAATCCATGCTGATTGCTACTGGCTATCCAGAAGACCGTCTTTAGACTGTAGACTTACTACATGATTTCTTGTATTCATCCAACATTTTCATCTCATATTTATACTATCACTTATGTAAAGTTTGAAGCTATCACAGCAATTCAATTCAATGCAGAAAACTGAGACTCATGTAGTAAGTCTATTTTGACTATAACCCATACCAAATTAACACTGGCAGTGAAACCAGCTTCAACTTAACCAGGTTTTAGGAGGATGGTTCTGAATTGTCTATTCGACGATAGGAATGCTCTTGATTGGCTATTAAGGAACCTACCGTTGATAAAGATGGGCCTTAGTGGTTATTTTGTTTCAGTACGTCTACGATTTCTCTCACCATCCTATATCGATCCACTTTAATGTATGATTCGCAAGGTTTCTTTTACTTGTTTTACATTTGTCTGTTATTCTGTTTTCAATTTATGATTTGATTATTTATGATGATATTATCATAGTTATTGATTCTTTTTGTTATGTTGAATTAGTCCTAACCTTGCACAAAGTTTGGTTGAATTCATTAGAAAACTTATGTATGATGAAATAAAGTGTTGCTTATTGGATTACTCGTTAAACTATCCCAGTCTGATTAATCATAAACAAGATATATTGAGCAAGTATTAGAAAAGAAACGTTTGGGCTCAACCATGTCAATTCAGGCTTTGTTTCTTTTTGTTATGTTGAATTAGTCCTAACCTTGCACAAAGTTTGGTTGAATTTATTAGAAAACTTATGTATGATGAAATAAAGTGTTGCTTATTGGATTACTTGCTGAACTACCCGAGTCTGATTAATCATAAACAAGATATATTGAGCAAGTATTAGAAAAGAAACGTTTTGGCTCAACCATGTCAATTTAGGTGAAACAATGATAAGACAAAAGGCTTGTGCATTGTCATGGCTAAAAAGGTGAACAGCAACGTATAACAAAAGGCTTCCGAACCCTTTCCTTCTATAAACGATGATATTATTAACCAGTTTTTCTTTTCTAGGGATGATCCACCATCGCAAACAACCGTAATGGCCGGGCAAGAACTTCTTCGTCTAGTCGAGTCAGACCCCAATGGCTTACCATGCATGGATCCAATCAAAGACTTTAACCTTAAAAATTTGGAGTTTGCAGAGAAATTTAAAAAGAAGAACCAGCTAGAAAACTCTTTGGATAACTACCAATGCCTTGACTGTCCACAATTCATTCATCATGTGAGTTGCATTATTTTATCGTGTTCTTTGCTCTTTATTATTAGAATGGACTGGTAGATATGATATCACTGCAACTGACCCAATAACTCAGTTTTTAGAGCAATGACGTGCCAATTCATTGGTTGTGGGTTCGAACCCTACTTCCCAACAAATTGTTTCGAACCTGAATGAAATAGGAAGTTTTACGTTTTTTTGATACTTTGTATTCGAACTTGATTCATAGCTCATCATCAGAGTATCCTTTTTGATCAAAATTGGCCAGAAATAAATGTTTCAAAATAGGCTTTCTAATCCATTCAGCGAGTATTATTAGGTCGTATTTTTATGATCAAAATTGGACAAAAAGGAATGGCTCAAATAGGCTTTAAATCCACTCAGCAGTATTAGGTCGTTCAAGCACAGGCTCTAATAGCGCCAGAAAACTCTCCGGTTAGAATTGGCCAAAAATTGAAAAAGTATGACAGATACTTCTGAACTGGATTTGTTATTCCGTGCTATTTTGAATTGATTAAACATTTTGAGCAATAACTAAACAATAATACTTGATTTAGAAAACACACGTTTTATGCATTCTGGTGTCCTAGCAAGTATTGAAGTTGGTAGACGGTAGTCGGTGGCGACGTGGAGGCTCCTCTTCCTTTGCTACCATCTTCTCTAATAAGATTAGGGGCCTGAATCTTATCCCTTGGCCTGACCTTCTGAGTACCACTCACTTTAAGAGCAACTCTTCATGCTGAGTGTTAACCAGAGAGGGATTGAGTGTCATTTATAAAGACTTTGGTATAGAAGTTGATTGCAGTCTCCGTGGAAAAGTTACTTGTCCTGATGTTATTTATAGAAGGCAAATCGGAATGATTTGTGTGAATGAAAATTACTCGGTAATTTAGAAGTCATAGGTTTGAGCCCTACTCGGATCATTTCCATTCACACAGATTATCTCGATGGATTTTCTAGTTCTAATCCTGCTTCTTTTCAAATTGTAAAAGACTGTTTATGAAGGCTGAAATTACAGTCTGAAAGAAGGTAATGGAAAGGTGCTTATTCGGACACCTTTGTGTATTACACGCTATTGGTTCCATGTTGGAAATAAAATTTAGTCCAGTTATCAATCATGATTATCTTACAAGTTTTTAATCTCTCCTACAGTTTGAAAAGGTTCGTTGTGAGATGGATTTGAAAAATGAACTGCAACGAGTCAAGTATCTCTTGTCCAATGAGAGTCTGGCACTGTTGCCAGAATATCAGCAACGAATTAAAGTGAGTTTATAAACTGATTCCACAGCAACCTGCCAAAAGACTTAATTCATAATTGACTACTTAATGACAAAATTTAGTTTCTTGTACTTTCGTGGCAGGAAAATTATAGAATATTGTACCAATTCATGGTGATTTTTGGAATTTTGTCCCCTCTGGTTCGATTAGTCCCTTTTCGTATTTTTTGTCTCATTTTTGTCGTAATTAATTCTTTGTCGTAATTAAATCTGAAGTTGGCTATTTACAATAGCTATAAACAAAAGCTAATCAGGGCCGATTATCTGCGAAAGAATATTTACAATATGCAAGTAAAACAAACAAGTTACAATTTGTGAAAACTTTAATCCACATGAAGTTTCGCAAATCTTACAGTTGCAATGTTGGCATTATGGGATTTCAAGTGTTTATTGAGAACTCCCAGCAAGGCTGAATTTCTAATTGATGATGGTATTTTTGCTGATATTCTTTGACCAATAAATCTTACTGCATATGTACCATCATTTGTTGTAACTTTTGGTAGAATTAGATTGCTCGGGTATCTTAACTGATATGACAATGCCTTTTCCTCGAACATTTCATTCGTGAACGTGAGATTCAAACCATTCCTTGTTTTTGAACTTCAACTTTGCATCTAAGGTATGGAACACTCTTCGGTGTAAATGGATATCGCTTGTATGTAAATGTTTGATTTCTCGTCCAGGTATTGAAGATGCTGAAATACATTGATGTGAATGAAAATGTGAAGTTGAAGGGAAGAGTGGCGTGTGGAATCAGCAGCAATGAACTGATTATAACCGAACTTGTATTTGATAATGTCCTAACTCACCTCCATCCTTCCGAAATCGTCGCTCTGCTTTCTTGCTTTGTTTGTGAGCCGGTGAGTGGATTTTAAACATTTCTACTTGTTGAATTCTAATTATTAAATCAACAATTATTTCAAAAGTTTTGATATGATCCTCATATGTACAAAGCCCTGCACTCACTAGCACACTTTAGTTTGCAAAAAAAGTTTGATTAAGTTTTTTTTAGTGTGAACCAGTTAAGAAATTCGAAAAAAACATGGCAACTAGAGTTTAGCCAAATCAAATGTCATGCAAATCTTATCATGCACGAGACTCAAGCCGAAAATTTGATTGCCTAGACTCTAGCAAACTTCTGCAAACTAGTTTGCCAAGAAAGTGCATGTCCAGACTTGTTCAAACTAGTTTGTCAAATGGAGTCCGTAAAAACTGCTTTGTACTAGCAAACTTTACCCAACCTTTGTTGGCAAACTTTGGGTTTGCACCAGTTTGCAAACAAGTTTGCTAGTGTATACAAGGCTTTAATTATACATCCACTTATGAAAAGCCATTAGCGACGATTAAGCATCGATTTCAACAAGTGTGAAGTAGTTTCCAACCATTGTACAACAATTTGCAACGTTTATGAAACGATTAGCAGCCATTTTGAAACGGCATGAAATGATTTTGTAATGATTTGCAACGATTAAAAACGATGTTCGAAGACTGAAGTAATTTACATCAATTTCATGTTTCTTGACTCTTTTAGAGAAGATGCAGTGAGCCTGAGCTAACAGAAACATTGTCACAGGTAAGGTGCTTATTGTTATCATTTTGGTGAAAGTTTTTTAAGTCAAGCTGTACTAGAATGACACATCGTTCAACAGAACTCTGTGTGGGGAAAAAAATCTTCTGAGCTAGGCTCAAGATTCTCGTTGGACGGCGAAACGTTGGACTTCAGAAATCAAAGGCTTGTCAGGATCAGTGGTGACGGTTCTGTCAAATATTGTTCCAGAAACAATCTTGATATGTCCGGATGTATTTACTCAAATGTAGCATATGTCTAAGGAATGATCTCATGATTTGAGTTTATAAACTTCTTCAAATATTTATTCTTAAGATGTCCTTTTTGATAGCTATATTTGGCTAAAGTTCCACCTCTTGGCTTAGTGTTTCCTCCTGCTGTATCTAAGGCTAGGAACCACGAATAACTCGATAAATTCATTTTTCAGGGCACAGCAATTATAAAGCAATGCGCAAAAGCACTTGCTCGAATCCAAATCGACTGTGGTATGTCATTAACAGAAGAAGAATTCGTAGAATCTTTCAACTTTGGTTTAGTTCAAGTTGTTTACGAATGGTCGAGAGGAATGCCGTTCAAAGAAATAACTGAACTCACTGACGTTTCTGAAGGTAAGCAGATCACCAGGGGGGACTCCTTTTATCGCCTGACTAGGGGGTCCAATTGCTTTGAGGGTCTGATGAAAGGCTACCTAATGGCATAATCTAAGAAAATAAGACTAAAATTTTGGGGTATTTTCTTTTTGCAGGAATGGTTTGTTCCAGTTGATTGCTGAGATTTTGATTCAAATATTACCATTTGAGGTTTGTTGATACTGTGAAGGGGTACTAACAGTATTGTGGGGGAAACCATCAGTACTGTGAAGGGGTACCATCAGTATTGTGGGGGAAACCAAATATCCACAGTACAGTACTGATGATATCTCCCCACAGTACTGAACATCCTCCACAGTACTGCATAGACATTCCCAATGGTGTAAATAAGCATCTCTTGCTGATCAACTACTTATTTCACCACTTAGGGATCATCGTTCGCTGTATTCAAAGACTGGATGAAACGTGCAGGGATGTTAGAAACGCAGCCAGAATAATCGGTGATCCACAATTGGTTGACAAAATGGAAATGGGGTCGAGTTTGATTAAACGGGACATTGTTTTTGCCGGTAGTTTATATACAACATGAATTTATTATAAATCATACATAGGTTTTGTAGTTATGTTTCATACACAATTTATTATAAATCATATATGATGTTTTGTAGTTATGTTTCATACACAATTTATTATGAATCATATATATGTTTTGTAGTTATGTTTCATACACAATTTATTATAAATCATATATGATGTTTTGTAGTTATGTTTCATACACAATTTATTATGAATCATATATATGTTTTGTAGTTATGTTTCATACACAATTTATTATGAATCATATATATGTTTTGTAGTTATGTTTCATACACAATTTATTATGAATCATATATATGTTTTGTAGTTATGTTTCATACACAATTTATTATGAATCATATATATGTTTTGTAGTTATGTTTCATACACAATTTATTATAAATCATATATGATGTTTTGTAGTTATGTTTCATGAATAATAGAGCCTGTGCTATATCTTGCTGCTAGCCAGAAACTTATTCTACACTATGCCATCACTAAATGAAAATGGCATATTTTCATGCTGCAATGTTTTTTTGTCGTTTACACTATGCCGGCAGCAAATGTGACGTCAGCCTCTTTTGAGCATGCGCAAAAAATGTTTTTAATTAACGTACCGGTATATTGTTACCATAGCCTTATTCGTCTCTTAGTTGATTCGGCATAAAACAGCTCCGTATTCAACTTTTACACTATGCCGATATCGTACCGTATTCATTTGATACCGGTTAGAGTTCCGTATTCATTTAGTGCCGTTTTCAACTCATAGCTGTGCTGGTATAGTGTAGAAGAAAGGCCAAAATGGCACAGTTCTATACTGCACTCGTCCTCGTATCGGTAGACTATAGTGTACACGTAGCCTTAGCAGATACTTTATACACATGAATATCGCATCCCTTTCTATCACATTGAATAATAAAGCAGTGAATAATTCCAGAAATTGAGAAAAAGGAACACCTACTGAAAATCTCACCCACAGTAAAGGCTTTAGCCAAGTCTGAAAGGTGAAACAAGGTAAGTAATTTTCAATAATTCATTAAATTGTCGTAAAATATCTCAAAAATTATCCTTGAAAATGGGCCAAAACTAGCAAAAAAGTTAAATGGTGAAAAATCTACGAGAAATTAAGGAGAATAAAAGCACTGCAATCATCTTTATTATCAGTTAAATACGGTAAATAAAGTCAGGTCTGGATGGGTGACCGCCTGGGAACACCTGGTGTTGTAGGGTTCACTTTATTCTATTATTTTCCTCCACGCGAATCAACAAGTCTAAAGTGCGTACATCAAGTAGACTTCAATGGAGAATTCTGGAAATTTTTGTGATCGTGAAAGGGAAGTTTTTAGCCTCGGTTTGAAAACTCAAAGAGAGACTGTCGCATATGACGTAGTTGAAGGACAAAACTACAAAAATGAACTATGAACCCAACACAGGGTTGTATTCAAATGCTGACCTCTAGGCCTAGACAACCTACTCTGCGACAAACAGAAAGTAAATCCTGTGACAGACAGAAAAGGTACAAAAAGAAGCTCCACCATGGCGGCAGGTATGCAACCTAAATTCACAGTTTTTTCCAGTTTCATTTATTGTTGATCAATCAATCTTGATCTTAAAAACGATCAGTAGATCTAGAGTACTGTCGCCATGGATGGGCCACTTTTTATTAAACAGAATTGACTTACACAACTGACATACCTTAGCGAAAAAAAATTCTGTGAAAATGTCTCTCTATCTCTTCTTAAGATATAGACAGAAAATGAATCAAATTCCCTTCCTTTGCGTTTCACACGAGCCATTAATATGAGACGCAATTTTTTCGTCAATATTTTAGGCCATCGCCATGGATGGCCCGCACCAAAATAACCGGTGCGCCTCCGCAGTACGCCGCAGAATTTAGAGCGAGCCGCAGAGCTTAGATAAATCTCCTTGAGCGATTATCTGTCACATGATATTAACCACTCGTGGACAATCGTTTTACTCACAGGTGGCCCATCCATGGCGACGTTGGCCGATCAGGAATCGTTCATAAAAGTTGAACTCTTGCGAAAATGTGAGCATGAATTCACCGGAAGTCTTCGTAGTTTGTGAACAACCAAGGCTGGTAGAAGCAAATTTGGAAGAAAAATTTTTGCTTTTGCTTAGAATAATAGGAGAAAATCGATAAAACAAAAACAGCAATTCACAACAATAACATCAAATGTTGACGATACTTAGAATTCAAATTCAGGTGAAGCGTTTTCAATATTTTTTTCTCGAGTAGGTAAAGCATATATAAACAAACAAAACAAAGATAATAACCAAAAATAGCATGAGCAACAATTTTCAAGCCTTTTTTCCGAATAAACTAGGCCCAAATAGCTGAAAACTTAGCGTTTTCTTGAAGCAGTCGCTAATGCTGGTTTTCAAAAAGTGGCCCATCCATGGCGACAGTACTCTAGTATAATTACACATTGCATAAAGTTAATTACACAATATTATTTACCAAATTCGAACTACATTAGATTACACAAAAATAGACATGAGAAAATTAAAGGATTGCATATAAGACTGCCAGGAAGGACAGAAGGCGGAACTCTCCAAATGGACCAACTAAATCGATATGAGAGCATGGCCATACGCAGCGGGGGGGGGGGGGCTGCTGCCCCCCAAAGAAAATTCCAAAAGTATATACTTTCCTATAGAGGATATCCTCCAAAAGGTTCTTCAAAAGGGGTTTTGCCCCCTCCCCCCCTCCCCGCTAAAAATTTTCTGCTTACGGCCTTGGGGATGAGAGAGTCCCCCCTTAAAAACAAGAAGCCTAATAGTAATTCTAATTCCTAATCAAAAAAATCATCCAACTAGTTTGAGTACCAAGAAATAGCAAGTAGCAATAAAGGATTTTCATTTACATTTAAGCTAGTAGTTGAAAATAATCAGTATTGATATGAATCATCCTAATAATATCATTCAGGCATGGTCTAACACGGGTAATTAAATTATACCAGAGCAGGCTTGCAATTGAGATATGCCACAATCAGGGCTCAAACACCAGGTTGCTACAGACAAAGACAAGTCTGATTAACCATTGTCCTAAACCAGGACATAATCAAGTTAGCAACATTAACCTTGATGCGTTAACAGGTGCAGGCTTATCCACAGCAAGGCATTGATTTGTTTTTCAGATTTAATCCTTCTTCACAGCCATGTTATATTAACATTAATTCATAAGGCATGGTTAGTGCTTAACGTGCTTGCCTGTGTCCGCAATAACCCAGATTTGAGACCTGATGGTGGCATGTATCAATAATAGCCTACTTCGGTATAATTTTCATCCTAGCAATGTCATATTTGTTTCACAGATAATATTTTTCTGCTAAATCTAAATCCAGGACTCTCTTTTAGATAGTAGGAATCTGAAGCACAATCTGATCACCATTTTGTTTGAAAAACAATGCCTGTATAGATCCAACTCCTGAATCCATGACTTTTTTTAGATTCCGTAGAGTTTGAGCGCTCCTCAACTGCAGAGTTGTTGGTGCCACACTCGAAATTATAACCAAATCAACAGAGCGCCAGTGCGCAAACTTCTTCATGGATTGCAAGAATGAAATATTCTGTATGAAAAGTGCTAGGGAAATCCTCGGAATTTTCTGAGTACAATTTCCCTGAAGGCTGGTATTAAAAAGCTGGAAAAATCCTTGGAAAATCTAGCTTTTATCACAGCTTTTTTCATACAAGATTTTAAAAACATGTTTATCACTCTAACCTGCTCCAGCAGGAGAAGGCTTACCTAAAACTTTTGAAGACACGACTGTCAATTGCCAACTGTGATCCAATATTGATCAATCATCTTGGGTCTGATCCAGCTTTAGAACTCAGGGCTAATTACAACAGCTGATTGGCAACTAGTTGATCGAACAGAATTGACTACTGATTCGGAAAAATTGATCTGTCTGATCAGTTAGACTGGATGATTTTGTTTGACTTCCAACTAAATTATTTTTTTCATTAGACTAATCCCAAGACAAAATGATAATTTATCATTTTGTTGCATTTCTGTTTTCAGGTGATCATTTCTTGATGGAAAAAACCGAGTTACAAATCCAAATCCACGATTCTGATAAGCATCCATTCAGAGAATTTTCCTCAAAAGCCACACCATCAGAAGACTTCAAATTCAAAGTTTCAGCTTCTTCCCTAAAGGTGGGGTAAGATGATAATACTCTTGGAGGATCCTGCAAGGGGTACTGATTCGAATTCCAGGCACAGAAATAATTAAAAATCCCTATCACACTGAGGAAAATAGAGAAATTTCCAATATTGATCTGTCTAACATTCCTTATCCCAATTTCCTTTTTCATTCTCAATAAGTCCAAGTCATGAAGTCTAATCCCATTTTCCCCAATTAATACAAAGGCAAATCCCAGTTCTCAATTTACCTCTCTCTGACATTCTCTTTGCATACACTTTCTTATCCTGCTGGAGGCTCTTACATTTAGACTTGGAACTCCAGGATAGTCTGCTCGTTTAAAACATGCGCACATGGCTGAAGGGATCCTAAGTGCTTTG
The DNA here is from genome assembly GCA_963924455.1 of Pelagia noctiluca. NCBI lineage: Eukaryota > Metazoa > Cnidaria > Scyphozoa > Semaeostomeae > Pelagiidae > Pelagia > Pelagia noctiluca. The sequence goes on from OZ004316.1 coordinate 15,968,340, forward strand.
ACACCACCTACTGAAAATTTTGAACATGGAATCTCCAGCTCTATGTTTTAAAAAAGTTGGCAACTATGCTCTTCTGCTCAATTCCTTTAAGAGCAAGGTCCTTTCATAGGCCGGGAATTTCTCCAGCAATCTGAACTTCCACCTAACTTTGAATTACATATCATAATTATTAGCAATTCAACTTTGCTGATTCCAAATCCGAGATGGGCTCTTTGAAATTTTCACCGGAAGTTTCAAAAGCAAATCAGACTTTTCCCATTAACTGAAATTTCAAAATACAAAGATTCTTCAAAAAACAATGAGAGGCATTTGTTAAAAAACATGGAAATATAGAACTTTGCTTGGATGCTTGAATCTCTTTAATAATTTCAACATTTGGTTCTAGGGGTCATTTGCAACGATAGATTTTCAGTTAAAGGTATTTATCATTTTCATTATCTCTTTTCAAATTCCGGCCATTGTTCTAATAGCAAAACTGTGCCTCAGAAAAAGCCACATTTATCATGTCAATTTGAAAATTAAAGGAAATTTTTTCAGTTTTTCTATACCTAACGATGAGTTTTTTGGTACAAGCCATCTCATCATATTCAAGTTTCAAGCTTTCGCAATCACCAGATAGACTTATGCTTTCAGGGATATATGTTTTAAACTGTATTTATCAAAGATTTTCATTATTCATTTTGAAGTTTACTTATCAAATGATTGTCTTTAGGAATTAAGGGAAGAATGTTTTCAGAAGAGTCTTCAAAATGATTCTGGTAAATCATTTAGGAAAGGAGAGTTTCTCGTCTTCACTTGTCAAGTTCTTGATGTTAAAGATATTGTAAGTTTTCATTTCAAATTGACAACTTTTAAATGACATTACATGACGTAAAGTGTAAAGTTCTTCGGACATTTCAAAAGATCTGCGTTGGTCTATCTCAACAATAAATTTAAGCTGACAAAAAATTCAAAATGTTCTCCTTCTTCTTGTACTTTATGCTCTATTATATTTACTCTATTCTCCATTCTTACCATTGTAATAGGTCTTCTTTGTGGTCTTTATTTTCCTCTGGGATATTTTATACTCTTACTTCGATCATAAACTTTGCTGATGTTTGTTTTCTAATTAATGCCAATAGTTTCCTTCTTTTGCAACCATGAAAAAACCTTAAATTTTTCTCTTCTAGAAGCTTGGGTCCACCACATTAAGCACTTTGTAAGCTTTTGAAATATACCAATTATTCATTTTGAATTTATCAATTATAGGAGGTGAGAATAGAAGTTGTTGGTATTGGAGTTGCATTGTTTTCCTGTTGCCTGTTGACAAAGCATCATGAAACCGTATCTTTACCTGTAGTGAGCGAGGATGGTCATGTTTCTAAAGGAATCATTCAATGTAAGTATTTTAGTTTTGTAATCCTTCTCCTATAACTGTATCCTATCTTTAAGCCAAAACTCTTGACTTTTTTTACTTTATTCATGGAAAGGATCTTTTCTTGCTTGGTTCATCAGTTCATCAATATTTTACAAGACAGATCAGCAAAGGTAACTTATATTTAGGTAACAAATGTTCAATATGGCTTGAAATCGTTCCGCTATCTCGGAGCTAAGCTTTGGAATAATATTCCATTTGAAATTAGGAACCTTCCCTTCAAACATTGGTTTAAAATACAATTGATAATTCATCTTCAAAACCTATCAAGCATTATTGCTTCTAGAAAATCTACAGTTTAACATTGAAGCCCTTTTCAATTTTGAAATTGATTATTATAATTGTTTCTAATATCTTAACAGATGATCCCCTTAAAAATGTCCTTGAATCGACATTGACCAGATAGGGGGGGGGGGGGCTCTTTCCTAGATTAGTTTACCTATTGAGAGAGAGCAGAGCTCCCCTTTTAAGAAATTTAATCAACCATACTGTTCTATTGCATTCGTTTTGTACTTTTCTTGATTTATTTTGAAATATTAATTGCATGATCTTTGTAAGTATTTTTGTCAGTAGATTAGTAAAATGTATGTTCATACATTTCAAAAAATGAAACTGAACTGAAACTGAACTAATATGATGCTTTGAATTCGTTATTTTGCAAATCAAGTCCCTGTAAGGCATATAGTTTTCTAAATGATAACATTTGATGGACTGCCTCAGAGTCTCACACAAAATAGGGGCTTGAATGAGGGTCCTGGAGCGGGGTTACTGATCCCGACTCCAAACACAACATTTAAAAAAATCAAAAATCCCAATGAGGAAAATAGAAAAATTCTCAATATGACATGTTTCAAAATCCTAATCCTAATTTACTTTTTCGCTCCCAAATCCTGGTCCCTAGGAGTCCAATCCCAATTTCCCAGTTAATAAAAAGGCAAATTCTCGTTCCCAATTTACCCCTTCTTGAGCCTCTTAAATGAATGTTAACAGGGAGTCCTTGGTCCTGCTCGTGTCTTGAATATATCACAGTAGCTGAAAGATTATTGCTATATTTTCGATTGAAATTCACGATGTTGTCAAATTATGATGTCTGAAGGATAGATGAAGGCTAAATTTATTTGAAATTGATCCTCTGGAACGATGGCCACTTTTTTGAACTCTAAATACGGCGTAGTGTAAACTACTGGATATGATAATTGATTGTTAACATAAGTTATACATTTTTATGTGATATAGTGTAAATTTGTAATTATAGTGTAAACTTCTTTATTTTGACCTCATTCTAGTCGATTGTCTTATCATTACTCCATGGAAAAATGAAAACTTCAAAAGTGATCAAAACATAATTCCTCACTGGCATCCGGATTCTTTGCCAGAGAAACGTTGCCTGGAAATGGGACACCGAGGCTGTGGAACCACACACGGGAAAACGAGGTTGAATTTCTTTTCCATTTTCAATTTTCATTATTAGACTGCCTAAGTAGTGAAAATGACTCCAACATCTTAGTCCAGCTAAGATAGTAAGCAAATATTGTGACGAAAACTACCTCGTTTGAGAAATGATAAAATCCATTGAATGCTATGTTCATGAAAGAAAAACATTGAACAACTCCACAATTTGTATGTGCAATTATATGGCTACTTGTAAAGAAACTTTTCTAAATATAGAGCAAAAACTACCTCATTTCCATTTCATCTATTCCAAAATATTAATCAATGTTGCTTTTTCCTAGGTCGAACTCAACTCCGATCGAAAATACTTTAGCTTCATTTGATAAAGCTTTTAAAAAGGTAAATATTTTGTCATACTCAGTGAGGGAGTAAGGAAGTTTAAGGGTTGTTCAATTGTGAATTTTTGCTAGGTTTGCTATTTCAGAAACCGCCCAAAGTTATGTATCAAGGAGAACCACAGTTCTCCTCTGGAGTGCTGTAATAACGAAACAGCCCCTCTTTATAGTCTGCATGTAAAAGTAAGGGCTTTACTTCAAGTAGGAAGACAGTAGCACACGACACGTCATTACATATAGTTGTAAGTAAGGTACTAGTTTGCTATAGTTTCTATTTGATTTAAAGAATCGCTGAATCTGCAAATAACCCACCTCTAGTCAACTAACGATTTGAAATTGACGTCATGTAGCGTGAATTCTTACATCTATATCTATATCATAACCAAGTGGCTGGCTTAAAGGTTTTCACCACTGCCTTAGAGTTCAGTGCTCGTTACTTTAGAGTAAAAACAATGATAAGATATTCTTGTATCTATGATCATCTAGATTAGCTCTGATTTGTAAGGTATGGTCTAACACGGGAAATTAGATTTTACCCGAGCAGGCTACTGTAATTGACATATGCCACCACTGGATCTCGAACCTAGGTTGTTGAGAAAAAAAGTGGGCGCGTTAACCACTGTCCTAAACCATCTAAATTAAACTAAACCGTATCTTTTTGTCAATATGTATATTCACCTACTACTATATATTGACCTACTTCCTTATATTCACTCTACTATTATGTATCTAGCATCGTCTATTTGGAAAACGAAATACCGACCTCTGACGAGTGAGTAGTCATGAAACAGGCCTGCAGAGAAATAAGTAATATCTTGTTTCTTTGTGCTGATAAGTATAGTCACCACTCCATTATTATGTCTAGCATCGTCTATCTGGAAAGCGAAACACCGACTCTCATATTCTTGTATCTTAAAGGGAGCTGATTATGTAGAGCTGGATGTCCAGTTGACCAAAGACCTGGTGCCGGTCGTCTTTCACGACTTCTTTACTTCGGTGCTTGTTAAACAGGTATGCAATTTTAAGCCCGTTTACACTATACTTCTTTTAAACGAAAGTGGTACAAAGTCATTCCGGAGTGGCCTACCGTATATCCCCTTTACAATATACCGTTTTTGAACGAAAGTGGTATAAAGTCATTCCGGAGTGGCCTACCGTATATCCCCTTTACAATATACCGTTTTTGAACGAAAGTGGTACAAAGTCAATCCGGAGTGGCCTACCGTATATCCCCTTTACAATATACCGTTTTTGAACGAAAGTGGTATAAAGTCATTCCGGAGTGGCCTACCGTATATCCCCTTTACAATATACCGTTTTTGAACGAAAGTGGTATAAAGTCATTCCGGAGTGGCCTACCGTATATCCCCTTTACAATATACCGTTTTTGAACGAAAGTGGTATAAAGTCATTCCGGAGTGGCCTACTGTATATCCCCTTTACAATATACCGTTTTTGAACGAAAGTGGTATAAAGTCATTCCGGAGTGGCCTACCGTATATCCCCTTTACACTATACCGTTTCTAAACGAAAGTGGCACAAAGTCATTCCGGAGTGGCCTACCGTATATCCCCTTTACAATATACCGTTTTTGAACGAAAGTGGTATAAAGTCATTCCGGAGTGGCCTACCGTATATCCCCTTTACAATATACCGTTTTTGAACGAAAGTGGTATAAAGTCATTCCGGAGTGGCCTACCGTATATCCCCTTTACAATATACCGTTTTTGAACGAAAGTGGTATAAAGTCATTCCGGAGTGGCCTACCTTGTATCCCCTTTACAATATACCGTTTTTGAACGAAAGTGGTACAAAATCATTCCGGAGTGGCCTACTGTATATCCCATTTACACTATACCGTTTTTAAACGAAAGTGGTACAAAATCATTCCGGAGTGGCCTACTGTATATCCCCTTTACACTATACCGTTTTTAAACGGAAGTGGTAGAAAGTCATTCCGGAGTGGCCTACCGTATATCCCCTTTACAATATACCGTTTTTGAACGAAAGTGGTATAAAGTCATTCCGGAGTGGCCTACCGTATATCCCCTTTACAATATACCGTTTTTGAACGAAAGTGGTATAAAGTCATTCCGGAGTGGCCTACCGTATATCCCCTTTACAATATACCGTTTTTGAACGAAAGTGGTATAAAGTCATTCCGGAGTGGCCTACCGTATATCCCCTTTACAATATACCGTTTTTGAACGAAAGTGGTATAAAGTCATTCCGGAGTGGCCTACCGTATATCCCCTTTACAATATACCGTTTTTGAACGAAAGTGGTATAAAGTCATTCCGGAGTGGCCTACCGTATATCCCCTTTACAATATACCGTTTTTGAACGAAAGTGGTATAAAGTCATTCCGGAGTAGCCTACCGTATATCCCCTTTACAATATACCGTTTTTGAACGAAAGTGGTATAAAGTCATTCCGGAGTGGCCTACCGTATATCCCCTTTACAATATACCGTTTTTGAACGAAAGTGGTATAAAGTCATTCCGGAGTGGCCTACCGTATATCCCCTTTACAATATACCGTTTTTGAACGAAAGTGGTATAAAGTCATTCCGGAGTGGCCTACCGTATATCCCCTTTACAATATACCGTTTTTGAACGAAAGTGGTATAAAGTCATTCCGGAGTGGCCTACCGTATATCCCCTTTACAATATACCGTTTTTGAACGAAAGTGGTATAAAGTCATTCCGGAGTGGCCTACCGTATATCCCCTTTACAATATACCGTTTTTGAACGAAAGTGGTATAAAGTCATTCCAGAGTGGCCTACCTTGTATCCCATTTACACTATACCGTTTTTGAACGAAAGTGGTACAAAATCATTCCGGAGTGGCCTACTGTATATCCCATTTACACTATACCGTTTTTAAACGAAAGTGGTACAAAATCATTCCGGAGTGGCCTACTGTATATCCCCTTTACACTATACCGTTTTTAAACGGAAGTGGTAGAAAGTCATTACGGAGTGGCCTACCGTATATCCCCTTTACAATATACCGTTTTTGAACGAAAGTGGTATAAAGTCATTCCGGAGTGGCCTACCGTATATCCCTTTACACTATACCGTTTCTAAACGAAAGTGGTATAAAGTCATTCCGGAGTGGCCTGCCGTATATCCCCTTTACAATATACCGTTTTTGAACGAAAGTGGTATAAAGTCATTCCGGAGTGGCCTACCGTATATCCCCTTTACAATATACCGTTTTTGAACGAAAGTGGTATAAAGTCATTCCGGAGTGGCCTACCGTATATCCCCTTTACAATATACCGTTTTTGAACGAAAGTGGTATAAAGTCATTCCGGAGTGGCCTACCGTATATCCCCTTTACAATATACCGTTTTTGAACGAAAGTGGTATAAAGTCATTCCGGAGTGGCCTACCGTATATCCCCTTTACAATATACCGTTTTTGAACGAAAGTGGTATAAAGTCATTCCGGAGTGGCCTACCGTATATCCCCTTTACAATATACCGTTTTTGAACGAAAGTGGTATAAAGTCATTCCGGAGTGGCCTACCGTATATCCCCTTTACAATATACCGTTTTTGAACGAAAGTGGTATAAAGTCATTCCGGAGTGGCCTACCGTATATCCCCTTTACAATATACCGTTTTTGAACGAAAGTGGTATAAAGTCATTCCGGAGTGGCCTACCGTATATCCCCTTTACACTATACCTTTTCTAAACGAAAGTGGCACAAAGTCATTCCGGAGTGGCCTACCGTATATCCCCTTTACAATATACCGTTTTTGAACGAAAGTGGTATAAACTCATTCCGGAGTTGCCTACCGTATATCCCCTTTACAATATACCGTTTTTGAACGAAAGTGGTATAAAGTCATTCCGGAGTGGCCTACCGTATATCCCCTTTACAATATACCGTTTTTGAACGAAAGTGGTATAAAGTCATTCCGGAGTGGCCTACCTTGTATCCCATTTACACTATACCGTTTTTGAACGAAAGTGGTACAAAATCATTCCGGAGTGGCCTACTGTATATCCCATTTACACTATACCGTTTTTGAACGAAAGTGGTACAAAATTATTCCGGAGTGGCCTACTGTATATCCCCTTTACACTATACCGTTTTTAAACGGAAGTGGTAGAAAGTCATTCCGGAGTGGCTTACCGTATATCCCTTTACACTATACCGTTTCTAAACGAAAGTGGTACAAAGTCATTCCGGAGTGGCCTACCGTATATCCCTTTACACTATACCGTTTCTAAACGAAAGTGGTACAAAATCACTCCGGATTGGCCTTAAGTTTACTCTAGAACATTTTCCTAATCGTAATGAAATGAAAACGAATTCGAAATGGTATGGATCGTTTTAGTATAAACGGAACGATTCTATCCCAAATTCAAAAAGAGGCGCAAAAGTCTCTCAAAATAGAATGAAATCGTTCCGTCTTAACCCATTTACACAGAAACGATTCGCGCCGTTTTCAAATCATTCATTTTGTGATGGCTATGAAAACAATTCAGTGTAAACGGAAGGTCAAAACGGCTTGATTTCGTACCGTTTCTATTTGAAAACGGTATAATGTAAACGGAGCCGAAGGCTCCCATTATTTATCAATCGTCTGATTCAGATGCTAAATGGAAAGACTAAGATAAAAATGCAACTGCAATGGAAGAATTATTCTGTGTTTGATGACGTTTAGTGAACTAACTTGATTCTTGGAACAAAGTCTAACATATTTATTCGATCTTGATTATTTAGAAAGATTCTGGATCGACCAGGAAGATTCGATTAGCTGTGAATGACGTCACATTTGAAGAGCTTTCAAATTTAGAAGTAAGACAAATCATTGTTTCGATTTTTTTTGATATTCTTAGAATAAATTTTCAATTTGAAATTCATCAACAAAGAGATATTGCAATTACCTATTATCTTTCAGTTCACATTCATCAGAGACTCTTATCAAGAAGGAGTAGAAGGTAATCTTTATTTTTCTAACTTAAACTGTTTTGTATTTTTCTAACTTAAAATTCTGGAAAATTACTAATTCTACAATATCCTAATTTCCATCCATGAAATGATCGAGCCGTTCAGTAAATTCTGATATTTTGCCACGCCCTTTGAACAAAAAGGTGCTAAAATTATATTTCGTTTCATTTTAGCCACTGATAAAGCATGTGAAGCTGAAGACAATGAATCAGAACAACTGTTTCCGTCTTTAGAACAGGTAAGGTAATTCATCTTAGTTTTCTTAAGTGACAAGAATGGGGTACCCTACTCAGACCCGTTGTATTTTTGAGTTAGATCCACCCAAGAAAGTTTGGATCTAGGATAGTTTGGTAGGTCGGTAGAACACATATTCTTTAGTAGATGCCCAATCTCATTAACTCCCCCCCCCCCCCCCGCTATCTACTCTATAATCGTCCTATCAGATAAGTGCCTTGCATTGATATGAATGCTCGGGTTTACATAAGTTTTATGGTTTTAGCTAACTTTCTGAAATATCAATGCAAAAACCTGATCCCTCCATAATCAAATAATTGACTACCAGATTTTATGAAATGGGATAGTTCATTTTTTCATAGGTTTTAAAAGAATCTCAACCAGAGCTTGGAATATTTATCGAAATCAAATTTCCGATGCAAGGAAAGGTTTGTAAAGTGTAGATCTTACGTTAGATATATTGAAATTTTCTTTTGTATTGTAAAGATGGCATAAATGAAATTTGAGTGCTGCCAAATTTCTTTGAGCCTAGACCTAAATTTTTGTAACGAGATTTCACCTTATTTAATTAGTAGTTTCAACGAATTAGCAACTAGGTACTAAGTGAAATTCAGCTCACTACGAGCTTAAGTGAAAAATTCATAAGTCTTTTTATTACATCCAACTCGAGTAGGAAGTGCCTATCCTGGCTATAGTGCTCGATATACATTAGTATAGATTGATTATAAAGCAGAATGAACGCGTTGAAAAACAGACATGTTCTTCTGTTACGCACTCGTCAGACCAGTGCGTAAGCACGAAACTCAGAATAACAAAAGGACATGTCTGTTTTTTAATGTGTTCATTCTGCTTTAAAGCTATCTATTATATAGTAAGACAGTATTTGATCGATGCAGAAGTTAAGGATGGTGAATAAATTCGGAAGCATAGGGCATCATTTTAACTACTGAAGCTTTGTTTCTGACGCTCATTAGAGTAGTACTTCAGAATAGTCTTTGATCGGTACAGAACTCGAGGATGACGAGGAAAATTGCAAACATAGCGTAGCATGGTAGCTACTGAAGCCTGGCGTCTGACATTCATCAGAGTAGTACGTCAGAACAGTCATTGATCGGTGCAGAACTTAAGGATGGCGTATAAATTCGAGAACATAGCGAAACATAATAAATTCTTAAGCTTTGCGTCTGACACTCATAAGTTAAGTACGTCAGAGAGAGCACGAGAGCGAAACCTTGCGAATAACTAATACCTAGATTAGACCAGGCGAGGAAGGGGGGGTATCGTCACCCGACGAGGGAATTTATGAGACCAACTTTATTTTGTCAATTTCAATACGCTGATTCCAAAAATCGATGTTATACGGGCGAAATAGGTACCACCGAGCCTCCATTTCATGTTTAAACCTCGTTTTCGATGGGAAATTAACATTTAGAGAGATAGGCAATTTAATGGGTTCCAATCAATTATTGGCTGCTAATAACGAAAATTAAGGTCATGAAGTACAATTCGGCACCTCCGAGCCTCGCTTTGAGGATCAAACCTCGTTTTCATGCCGAAACCTCGTTTTTCCCTGAAACTTTTAAGTCAACGATAATTATCGATTTTAGGTCGCTGATTTCGAAAATCGATGCCACATATCAAAATTCAGTATCAGTGAGCCCCTATTCCATATCGAAGCCCAGTTTTCATGTTCAAACTCTGTTTTCAGCAAAATGAACATTGTCAAACTAACCCATTAATCGTATTCAGAATGGGCATTATCCAGATTTTAAAATTTGGAACATGGTCAATCTCAGGTTTCTAATCTTGAAAATTGTGCTTATTTTGCTCCCCACTGTACTTCTAGAAAACTATCAAGATAAATTCTAAAGATCTTGCAATTGCTCATCTGCTTTCGAGAGGTAATTTTGTTAGTCGTATTCTTAGTTTTCGTCATCAAAAGACTCGTCGGTGAACTCATCTTCCAAGGCATCGTCATTCGATCCCTCATAATCATCTTCATCTTCTTTGGTCGCTTCCAGAAGCAGTTCTACGACATTTTCAGGGAAAACACGGCACTTCACGAAGCGTTACCTCTTGCATCCCAGCCATCAGACATGTTCCACCCGACTCTCAACATCTAATTCCAACTGGTCAGCATTTCTGTATATGTTTGCTACATAAGCTGATCTTGCGATGTGCAGATGTAGATTAGCAGCACATGGTAGCATTTAACTCAGGTCAACAACTCTTCCTCTTCTTCCAAATACTTTCTAAAAACACTTTGAGCTGGCGTCGTTGACCTTTATAACAGATGGAAAACCATGGAAAAAGCGTATGTACTTCTCAAGTAGCTCCATATCATCTGCATTCAGTTTGAGGTCTGTTCCAAGCCTCGCGAAGGCGTTGATAAACTCTTGTCGCTTTAATATAATAAAAAAGTGAACACGTAATCGTTGCTGGAGATTGCATGCAGTCCAACAATCGTCCATGCAGTCCAACAACCGCTCGTCTGTTAATTGGAGAAAGTGTCGATGATGTCACACAAATTAGTTTTCAGTTCTTCCCAACACTACTTTATAACTAAACCTTAAAGCGCAAAACCTTCGCTCGACTTTGTTACATTTTTGAAGAACGGGGATAACAAGATAACGCTTTTTAACTTGATTCAACAATCGATCGAAGACGGCTGACATAATTGGAATAACTGCATCATATATTTTTCAAACGCAACGCAATATACGAAAGTAAGCAAAGAGGAAGCAAGAACATTTCCAGAGCTGCAAAGCAATCACGAAGTAGTCTATGCTAAATAGCTAACACTTGTAAAGGCAGCACCTATTTCACATGGATAAGCCACAGCAGTACGATTCCCTTCAGCAGACATCGAAATGATTACATTGTTTTTGAACACGATTTCATGCGCGTTAAGGTTTTGTTGGATAGTGGTGTTGAGAAGAACCAAAAACTAATTGGTGTGATATCATCAACACTTTCTCCAATTAAGAGACGAGTGGTTTTTGAACTGCATGGACGGTTCTTGGACTGCATGCAATCTCCAGCAACGATTACGTGTTCGCTTTTTTGATTAAGGAAGAATTCGTTTTGGAGAGCGATGTTAAAGCGGCAAGAATTTATCAACGCCTTCGCAAGGCTTGGAACAAACGTCAATTCCAATGCAGATGATATCGAGCTCCTTGAGAAGTCCGCATGTTTTCTTTATGCTTTCCATCTGTTATAAAGGTCAACGACGCCAGCTCAAAGTGTTTTTAGAAAGTATTTGGAAGAAGAGGAAGAGTTGTTGACCTGAGTTAAATGCTACCATGTGCTGCTAATCTACATCTGCACATCGCAAGATCAGCTCATGTAGCAAACATATGAAGAAATGCTGACCAGTTGGAATTAGATGTTGAGAGTCGGGTGGAACATGTCTGATGGCTGGGATGCAAGAGGTAACACTTCATGAAGTGCAAGTTTTCTCTGAAAATGTCGACGAACTTCTTCTGGATGCGAACAAAAAGGTGAAGATGATTACGACGGATCGAATGACGATGCTGTAGAAGATGAGTTTACCGACGAGTCTTTTGATGATTAAAATTAAGAATACGACTAACAAAATTACCTCTCTAATGCAGATGAGCAATTGTAAAATCTTTTTAATGTATTTTAGTAGTTTTCTTGAAGTAGAAGTTATGCGGGATAGAGCAAAATAAGCACCATTTTTGAAATTAGCAACCTGAGACTGATCAAAACTGGAGATTGACCCTCCAAATTTTAGAATATGGACAGTGTCCATTCTGAATACGATTAACGGGTGCGTTTGACAATGTTTATTTTTGCTGAAAACTAGGCCTCGAAATGGAATAGGGGTTCACTGATAATGAATTTTGATATATGGCATCGATTTTCGAAATCAGCGACCTAAAATCGATAATCTTAAAAGTTTAAAAACGAGGTTTCGGCATGAAAACGAGGTTTGATCCTCAAAACGAGGCTCAGAGGTGCCGAATTGTACTTCATGACCTCAATTTTCGTTATTAGCAGCCAATAATTGATTTGGAAACCCATTAAATTGCCTATTTCTCTAAATGTTAATTTCCCATCGAAAATGAGGTTTAAACATGAAATGGAGGCTCGGTGGTACCTATTTCGCCCGTATAACATCGATTTTTGGAATCAGCGTATTGAAATTGACAAAATAAAGTTGGTCTCATAAATTCCCTCGTCGGGTGACGATACCCCCCCTTCCTCGCCTGGTCTAGATGTATATAGCAAGAATTTCATTCATTTTAGCATTTTGAGTAGATTCAATTTTTTCGTAAAATGATTTTGGTTTTTATTTGTTTAAAGAGTGGAGATTGGGAATCAGATCGTCATAGTGATAAAACTGCTCTTGTGGACAGAACTCTCGATGTTGTTTATGCGCATGCGGGTAAAAGAAGAATTATATTTGGCTCTTTTGACCCTGCTGTATGCACAATGTAAGTGGAGTCTTGAAACTTTGTAAATCTGCCTTATGAAGACTTTAGGCCACTTATACCACAAGGCTTCTATCGCAAGCAATCTTTCTGTTATCGCCAGAAATATCGGAAACATTGCGAAAGGAACACATAGATACTTTAGCTTTTCGTCTGACACTCAACAGAGTAATACGGCAGAAAGAGAATGAAACAGAAACCTAATTGATTTATATACCCAGATGTTGATCGAAATTGGCCGATCTGAAAAGAGGTGAATGATTGGTATAGTGTGAGAAGACCAATCAACACCAACGATACAGTGAGCTGACAGTGAGCTGACAGTAGATATCCACATCTGGGTATATGAATCAGTTAGGTTTCTGTTTCTTTCTCTTTCTGACGTATTACTCTGTTGAGTATCATACGAAAAGCCTATCTAATCGTAAGTAATCTATGTGTTCGTTTCGCTATGCCTCCGATATTTCTGGCTTTACTGAAGTTTTGTACCATCCAAAGACTGTTCTTTCTGTTATCATTGAGGTACCAAGTACTGAAACTATACACTTATTTAGAATTCGATACCCTAATGATTTGAAGATCATAGCTCACCCCAGAATTATGTCCCCTATCAAACTAACCCCTTCCCGTAGAGTAAATATCAAATACCTGACTGACTTTTTCTGTAGGTTGAGACTGAAGCAGCACTGCTATAAAGTCGTTCTCATTACTTGTGGAGAGAACAAGAAATATCCTCTCTGCATGGACCAAAGATGTCGCACGCTGAAAATGGCCCAACATTTCGCCTTGTCTGAAGACCTCCTTGTAGGTTTCACAATCATTACTTTCTACATCGCTAAAGCGGTAGTGATTTCAAACGTTATTTTCGTATCAGAATGAAGTTTCACAGACGCTGCCTTTTCTCTCTGGGTATCGCAACATGAGGGATTCGTACTAAAATAGAATATGGATTTGAAATGATATGAATTTGGACAATATAAGAGACTTTTTTGCCTGAACGAATTTTAAAATGGTTGTTCCCCTTTAGCATGAATATCCTCATATTGTCATTTTTAGCTGATGGGAATTTGTGTTTAAAGATGAAGATGATAAAATGAAATGATATCTAAATTGTATTTTAAAATTCCTTTGACATTTTTCTGGAAAGTATAAAATGTTTAACATTCTATCACGTATCAGGATACATCAAAGTTTGAAAGCTCTGTGAGAAAGCCAAAATCAAATGCCTGAAAAATGACGCACCTATATGATCAAGTAATTTCTAAATATTTATTCAAAATGCTCTTAGATTTATCGAGGCTCTACTTTGACTTTGGTACAATCTGTTCCTTTGTCTCCCTTTCTTCCTGAGATTTCTCTTTTTCTATAGAGTTAAGATATTTTGTATCCTTTTGCAGGGCATATCTGTCATGTCAGATCCTCTCGTCGATACTTTGGCCGACGTCCACAAAGAAGTGCATTCCAACAGCCTGGAACTATTTACATGGGGTAATGCCAATGTGAATGTTGACTTTATCGACCTCCAAAAGAGACTCGGAATATCTGGTGTTATATATGATGGGTACGTAATACTTATTTGTTTATTTTGGAAGTTATCTGAAAAGGCTAGGTTTTACATACCGCTTTATGAAAGGCTTAAGTGTTTTAATGGACTAAATATATTCGGTTTAATCGAGGCTGTTTCTGACACGATATTAGACACGATAGTCACCACTTGTCATAGAAAGCCCTTGATGTTTTTTATTGCGTAGTGTTTCGGTAGATATTTGTCTTCTATCGTCATGCCATGAGAAATGCTATCCTCTTCCGAGTTCGAAAAAGCGTTCTGGTTGGTACATTTAAAAGAGTTAGATTCTTTGCATTACGAGACTGATAGCATATAGAATCAATTAATTTTCATTTTTACATCTTATTTAATTTGCAGACTGCATGAGCTGAAGTCGACTTAATCCTCTGATGTTAATGCCTAGTGACAATTCTAGATGCTGGCAAATTTCAAGAAGGTATCGTTTATAGATAAACAAGAAACTGAACCTTCACGATCTCAATTTAATGAAGCAGAAAGATTTCGGTTAATTAGTTACCCTAACGTTTTTGAGTGAAAGTTTTTATATATATTTGTCATTTTCTTATGTTAAAAAATTATCTGAATTTGATGAACTAATACATAAAAATGAGATCAAATTTATCAAAATGGTTTGTTTTTTGACTTTTCATTTCGGGCTAGATAGCAATCATTTCATCTTTATCAGTTAATTAATCTGATTGTGAAGATTGAATGATCGATACGTTTGCAGATCTATTTGTTGATATAGGTTCGCAGTATGGCAGCTTGCAGCTGGTGCGAACCTGCAGCTTGTGCCCCCAGAATTGCTGATTTAGAATGAATATTATAGGTACTCATTTACCGACCTCGGAAGGATGGACTGCTGAGTTGGCTGACAAATGGTAGTTCATGTTTCAGACCGTGGATTCTAGAATACATCCTTGTATTCAACTATTTCCATCAAAACTCTTTTTTCTCGTACCACATGTCTTCGAAACTCTCTGGATGAATTCTCTCTGAATGAATTCAGTTTGGCGAATGTCAAGTGGTAGTTCGTTAGAGTTTTGCTCCCATGAAACGAAATGATTTGCGTGCATACTCCGTTTTGATTTTTGGAAGCTTTACCAGACATTGATTGTTTCTTGTTTGTATTTTGTGATCATTGATGTGAAAGTTCCCTTGAAAAGTATCACAAATGTCCCTGTCAATACACTTGCGCACAAGCTTACATGCATGGATCTTATTCGCATTTGTAACAGTCTGAATTTCTTCACAAGTGTTCCAATTCCCTTGTATTGTTCTTCTATCCTGATTTTGCGGCAACGCCTCAGTAATTGTGTTTGCTTAGCTCGTTAAATTCTAGAAAATAGCTGTTAATGATTCGATCCATTTTAGTTTTATATATTCTTTGTTCTATTCGGTATATAATGTAATGTTTATTGAAAACAATGAACTCTAATCGAATTTATGGTACAATTCACCTCAATTGCATTAAAGTAACAAAGGTGATTTTGAACCTTGGAAATATTGGCCGGCTGAATTGACAATGAGAGTTAGAGGGTTTGATATTCGAACAAGCGTGGATTGAAAGATGGACACAGTGAAGACCGCTGCGAAAGCTGAAAATCTGATTTATGGGAACAAGGTACGGTATCAAGTATTCACTCGGTGTATTTTCTTAAGTATAAACTTCTTCATTTACCTTGCTGAGGAAGCCATGTGAAGAGTCCACGCAATTATGTGCATATTTACAATCTAGGCCAAGCAAAATAACTCCGTTGAATTCATCCTAAGATACAGATTCATCATAGATTGATCTAGAGCCACCTTCGCCCAATTATTGTGCATCAACATAATCTTCAAATCGTTGTCCCAGTTGTAAAATCAAGGAATAAAACATATTTGAATACACAGGCTACAATCCCCGGCAAATGTCTTTGAACACTCCCATGAATTTTACAATTTCTCATGTCTATTCCCCTCCCCTCTCCCCTAAACAAAGTTGTCTATAATCAAGAAAACTAACACAGTGACCTTGAACAGGTATTCCCTATAGTCTTATATAGTTTCTCTAGTGGTCAACATTGTTTTCAGGGGGGGAGGCGTTGATTGGAAATATAGAGCACCGAAACCTGAAGAATAAGTTATTCATAAAACAGTCTTTGGATGGTACAAATCTTCCAAATAGCCAGGAAAATCGGGAGCATAGAGAAACGAAAACATAGATTACTTAAGCTTTTCGTCTGACACTCAACAGAGTAATACGTCAGAAAGAGAACAAAACAGAAACCTAACTGATTATATACCCAGATGTGGATCGAAATGGGCCAATCAGAAAAGAGGTGAATGATTTGTATAGTTTAGGAAAACCAATCAACACCCACGATAATTCGATTAAAGCAATTCTCACTGTAGGCTTTAGCACACTCTGGATTGTCGAGCAAATGTTGACGTATAGCAGAGTCATGTTTGAGTGATCTTTTAGTTTTTGAGGCGTGAGATGGTTGTTCTCGTTGCGGCACAGTGTTTTGGCCAATGCTAGACGGCACGTGTTGTTTTATTCTATCACATAACCGCTGGGATGTGCGACCTACGTACCTGGCATCACACCGGCACGAGTATTCATAAACTACAAGGCTGTTTTTGGCAGTTTTAGATAAACAGGGCACTTTTGTGGACCAATCTTTTTGTCAGCCGAGAAACCTGCGATTTTATTACAAAAGCAAGCCGAAATGAGATCTTCTGGATATCCATTGTTGATGAGGGTAGATTTTATTTCTGCCAATTCTAAATTGAGTTTTGGTTCGGAACAGATCATAAGTGCCTGGTGAACCAAGGTGTTAATCAAATTAATTTTGATTTGTTTGGCACAAAAGGAATCCCAACGTGTATATAGGCCGCTAAAAGTTGGTTTCCTGTAAACACTGGTAAGAAAACCAGGTTCAGTTTTCTCCACAGAAACATCAAGAAATGGCAACGAGTTGTTTTCTTCCTTTTCAAAGGTGAATTTTAGAAACTGATGCAATGAGTTGAGTTTGGAAAGAAAAGTATCGCATTCAGACTCTTTTTCAAAAACCGCGAAAGTTTCATCAACATAGCGAAAATAAACAAGGGGCTTTTGATGGCAGTTAAAGAGTTTATGCTCATGGAAGCCGACATATATGTTCGCTAACGCTGGTCCCAAAGGGCTGCCCATGGCGACACTGTCCTTTTGGCGGTACATCTCATTGTTGAAACTGAACTCCACAGAGCTAGTTGCAGATTTCATCAATTCAATGAAAACATCCTCAGGTAACGCTGGCCTTTCAAGCTCATTTTGGTACAACGCGTCGGCACAGATCTTTATCGTGTCATCCAGAGGAACATTAGTAAACAAACTGCTGACGTCAAAAGAGCTCATAAAAGTTTTAGTGGGGTTGAGCTCTAGGTTTTGGATAAATTTGGCAAAGGTGAACGAGTCCGAAATGCAATTTTCAGAGTACATGTGGAGAACTGGTTCCAAAATCTCTGAAAGCCATTTCGCAAGTTGATGTTGAGCCGAGCCAACCATGGATAAAATGGGCCTTAGAGGGATACTTTGTTTGTGAGTTTTGGGGAGACCATACATACGTGGACGCTGCGAGCCAGTGGGTCAAATCCTATCATAAATTCCCCGAGCCAACTGTTTTTTGTTGACTAATTCTAGGAGGCGTTTTTGGAGTTTCTGCTCTAGTCTAGCCGTTTTGTCAAACTGTTCGACGTCGCCAAGTTTTTCAAATTTACTATTGTCGTTAAGGACATCACCCATTTTGGTAATGTAGTCTTTTTTGTTCAAAATAACGACCCCGGATCCTTTATCTGGTTTTGTGATAAGGATACTTTTGTTATTGCGCAAAGATTTTATAGCCTGAAAATGTTCCCTATGCATTCGAAAATCAGTGAGATCGATAGGGGTGCCACAGTAAGCATGAGCCAAATCGCTTAGGCGGGCTTTTAGTGAGCTGAGCTCGTTGTCCGAAACAGGATTGTGCCCAGCAAGTTGATCAATTAGAATTTCAAATTCAGCGAAAGTCTCCTCTCTGTTGATATCACGGGGTGGGATACAAAACTGTAAGCCATGTTCTAATAAAGATTCTTCAGTATCAGAGAGAGAGTAGTCCGAAAGATTTAATATGTGCTTTTTTGGATTGCTCAACAAGTGACCCATTCAATTAGGTTACTTAAGTGCACCCTTTGTGCTTTTTGCATAAACCAATACCTTACAAAAATGGTAAGTGTATTTGCCTATCACTATAAATTAAACTTGGTGATTTATAGTCAATCTGAATAAAAGTAAAAAGCCAAGACACTTGATAATATTTCAATTAGTTCCATCTAAAATCAAAATCAAATTTATTTTTCAAACATGAGAGTAACTTTTTATTTTTAGGAAAAGATTTTGGAAAACTTGCACAGATTTCTCGGTGTTGATGAAGATGATATCAATGGAGGTAGCTTGGAGGAAAGGACAAAGTCGGCCATTGTTTTGCTTCAATGTTTGCCATGTGCAAGGTCTGCAATTTTTGAGCAAATTGGAGAAGTTTTCCATGAAGTTGCCAAAAAATATGTTATAGAAGTTGAGAAGCAGATGTTGTCAGGTAACCAACTCATTATCTCTTCTGCAACTCTTGATTCAATGCATTGTTGGTTTTTAGAGACTTTTTTTGATAGGTAATTCATACTTGACATATTGTTTTGATCCATCTGTTTCATAAAGCCAGGATTGGAGTCATTTTGGCCCAAAGGTAAGATACATAGCCTGCCACTTAAGGCTATAATAGAACAGCAAAAAGGAACTCTGAAGATATTATGCGAAATATCTTGCTTAGTATGAACAGGAGTTTCTCTGCAAAAACTGTTGTTTCCAGACTGAAAATGCTCAAGAACAGGATAAAACTGGGCTTAGACCGTACTGCAATGCTTCTTTTTGCCCTAGATCATCTCTTCTATTCCAGATGATGTAGCTTCATTTTGTCATTCAAACACTTAGGATTTTATACCCACAGCCATTTGGCTATTTTATAAATTTTTTATGAATACCTTAGATTTTCCTTCTGGTTTTGAAATGAAGACTTACTTTTAGGATGTTTTGAATACCGGCATATATTTTTCGATCCCATTTACTGAAATATGAAACAGCTAGATATGATGAGGAACAGGTAGGAAAATTTTAGAAATGGGTAGGAAACAAGAAGGTTGGAATTATGTAAAAATCCACACATTAGGGAGGGGATAGATTAAGTTCTTCCAGCAACCACTGCTTGTTTCCTATTCGATTCTATCCGTTTCTATTTGTTTTGGTCTTTAATTGACTATGTTTGTCAATATGCTTGGACAGGTCAACCTGGTTTTGCAGAGGTGGACATGCCAGAGCTTGATGTTCTTGTAAAAAACATTCAGAGTATCTTGGTAGGATTTGTCACATACAATTGCGATGTCTGGGCTCCTCAGATAGCAAGGGTAGGTCCTTCTTATTTTCTTTTTGTTATCAAGAGGGATTGGGAGAGATATAAAAAGATTTTCCTACAGACTATTCATTAAAAATAGCCACCAGGACAGCAAATTGCCCTGGTAAATGACATTAGGAGGGGAATTGCCCCTCCAAATATTTTTCGTTTTATCGGTTCCCATGATTTCATAATCTTAGATGATTTTGTGATTTTAATCTTTGATCTTAAGTTGTTTGAGTACAACATGTTTGTTTGGGTTTGTTGTTACACAAAACTCAAACAAAACACTTTGAAATGATTCCATCATTCCAGAAAATCCTTTGTGGGAAGACTTCTAGTTGTAGGCCTATTTTATCTATATGGTGTTTGAAATAACAGGGTGATTTCAGGAAATAAAAGTGCTTAAAAAAAGTGAGTTTGGGAGTTTGAGAAAAAAAATTGCGCTGATTGAATTTTTATCACAAACGTTTTGGAGATGAAACACAATTTTGCAAGGGTGGTGAAGGGCCCTGTTCATTGATTGTGCAAGCGTGTTGGCAAGGACAAATCGCCCCCGTGAAAGAATCTCTATTTATTTGTTTTTTGTTATATGAATTTGCTATAGTTTTTTGAGTCTTTCATTCTCTATCCTAACAGTGGTCAATCAGTCTAGTGGGAGAACTTTGCAGTCAATATGGTGTTTTAAGAGGTTTGTGTTGGCAGATGATATATTTCTTTTGTTTCTGTTTTCTTTGTATCATTTCTACTAAAAATAGTGAAACATTAACTGCTAAAGCTTTTTATGACACTCAGCAGAGTAGTATATCGGAAAGAGAATGAAAAATATTTCCATGCTTGTTCTCCAATCTATTTCCAGTGGGCTGACCTTAATTGCTGCTTTTGATAAAAAGATTGTAATGTTGATGGATTTACTTTCACAGCAGCTCTTGTAGGTGTATGATTATTCTATTTGTAAATATGTTTGTTCCAGCTTTTTCAACCGTAATAACCTCTGTACAGTTTACTAGCATGATTTTTGTTACTCTGTAAATCTGTTTGTTGCAGCTTTTTCAACAATGCCAATTGATGAAAGGATGCAACTCTGGATGAACTGTCAAGGTGCATAATCTGTACTTGGAAAATTACTTCAACTCAACCTACACCAACTGTAACATACACCTTCTTTGAAGCTTGATCTAAAGTTACTTATATCTCCATTTGAACCTTTCCTAGTGCAACGTTTTGTTTTGGAAATAAACCCCATCTCGACCCTACCCTCAGCGCTCCCCTAATTTTCTCTTAAACCACGTCTGAACTCTAATTGGAAATATACTTTTGAATGGCTTGGACCCTGCAATAAAATATTTTTGTTTATTCAACAAATCAATGGTGCTGTCCATCTAGACATAAAATCTTTCATTCTCGAGCTATTTCAAAATCTCTTTTTTCAAGTAGTTTATGCTCTGAATTTATGTTTTGTTTGATATCAATAAACGTTCTTGTTCAATTTCAGCTTGCCGTTTACTGATGGATATTTCTGTGACGTGTTTTGCAAAAATGTAAGTATATCTTCACATTACAGACTGGGGCTGAGGCTGTCCAAAGTTGGCCTAGTTTGAGATAAAGCAGCGAGTCTCAGGGCAAAGTCCAGAAAAATTTGAAATCTAGATTCTCTTAGATGCCATTTGGTTTTTTGCACTTTTAGAACAGAATTAACCTAATGTTTTTATGGAACAATTTTGATTTTTGAAAAGATAAATTCTTAGCCTAATATTTGGTCCGGCCAAAGCAGCAACAACCGGATCAGTCGCCCCAGACCTGCATTATTCAAGTCAGGTTAACAACGTGTTAAATAATTTCAGTGGCAATTTATAATGAGGTAATCAACCAATCTTTCTTTGTAGAATTGAAGATAAACCTGAGATCTGTGTTGAGTACTTGCTTGAAACTGCAGCTGAAAGTTCTCCATTTTTTGACTGGGCTGTTGCTCATATTTGGTGAGTATAAATATTGCTATTCTGGTTCGACTTAAAACAATTGTCGGAGTCTCAGCGAAGAAGCTTTTGGTCTTTAAGATCTGGAATCAACACTTGCTTGCTGCTGTACTTGTGCAAATCAAAATTGTTTCTTGTATTACTGTCATCAATACACAAGAACTTATTTGATGCAAACTCTGTGGATATGAGTTCTAACGTACAAAGTTGAAGGCCCCGGGTTTGAGTCCTGCTAGTGTCATGTTCTTCCTCTCAAATTATCTTCCTCTCAATTGGTGGCAATTTGAAATCAAAATTATTTTCTGGAGCAATGTTAATGTTCAAGTTCAAGCAAAAAAATCTAATCTTTGATTATAGATGCACTACCATCTTGCAGGCTGAAGCTTCTTATAAGTCAGTTTCTAAGTGGCCGCTGCCAGTGAGTGAGAATTGTACTTGAAATTGTCAAACAATCTAATTCATCAACTCTCATCTTAAGCTCCTGGGTTCAGAAATTACATGGAACTTGATTTTGAATTTCATATCCAACACATTACAATTCTGCACCAAAATTATGTTCTTTTAAGATGGTCAGGCCTTAGAATAGAAACATTTTCAACTTTCATATGGTATCAGATTATATTAATTTCCCTCTTATTTGGGTTTGTCGCTAAGGCTGATGAGATAAATGAAAAAAATCAAAGAGCCCTGAGTATAATGAATTTTCAATATTTTTTGAACAACTTCATCCTATCTTGTGGTAAGACCCTTTTGATGAAATCATGTGTACCATTTCTATTTTGCAGTTGTTGTTTCTTGGACGTAGTGCCATATGGCATCTTATCGCACGCATTGCAAGCATTCAGCATGCAGGCCAAGCACGCAGAGACGGTTATCAATTGCGTCACTCGTGTTTATAACTACCTTCTCAACCAGCATGGCAGAGTTCTTCAAAATGCTGTGCTGGACCTTTTCAAGGTATTACATTGTTACTTAACTTACAACTCTATTGCTTCTTAGACTAGGTGTTTTATCACTGTAAGGTGTGGTTTGATTAGTTTGAATAGTAGATTTGTTATCTTTATCAGAAGAAAAATAGATGTTGTTATTCTGGACCAAAACTCTGAACCATTTTATGTGCTCTACACGAACCAAGAAATAGCAGAACTTACAAGGTCCCCTTATTCAGATAAGGTCAGTTTTAAAACTTGTATTGAAAATAAATTATTACATTTTGTTTTTTCAAGGATAGTGTGGCAGGATTGACTGTGGAGGCTGGGTCGGAGCAAGAGCACATTGATAAGTGTACCCTGCCATTCTTGTTGCATCTTGCTCTGCAAGTGCCGCAGTTGGTTGATCAAATATCAGAGAAAGTCATAGACCTTCGTGAGTAGAGATAAGAGTTGGATATCCTTAACTCCATAATCATCTTATTTCATTTGGGGTTTTTGTGTTCTTAACAGTAGTATTCAGTCTTGATTCAGTGAATTGATACAATGTAATTCAATTCAATTCAATTTTATTCATAGCATACAATCCTAATACAAGGTTACAAAATATTGTATACTAAACGACCCAAGAAAAGCAACGCTTATCATGCTTGGGCCGTTAAATTAAAGATAAATGAAATTAAGTATAACAGTAACAAGAATACAATACTACAAATGTTGAAAATACGTAAAAGTCTATAAACTAGTCTATAATGTTAAAAATACGTAAAAGTCTATAATGATAAAATTGTTCAGATATTTTAAAGATAAAATTATATGAAGTAGGCTGCAATGAAGTTTTCCTTCACTTTGCAATTGAATGTTTTTTTGTTTGATATTGATTTTAGAGGTGTCTTTAGATTGTTCCATAAGCGAGCCCCTGAATTTTGAACCGTATAATCACCCCATCTCATGTTAGATTTTCTTATTCTATAGTTGGCTTTTTGTCTAGTTTCGTACCTATGCAGATTTTTATTAGTTTCGAAATATTGCTCAAATACTTCTGGCAGATGGTGTTTATTATAGTGCACATTATGCATCAGCTTCAGAATTTTCCATTGATAAAGATCTGATATTTTAAGTATTTTTAGTTCCCTGTGTAATCGATTCGTAGAAAATCTGTGTTTCTTAAAGTAAATGATTTTAAGTATTCTGTTTTGCAGCGTTTGTAGTTCTTTTAAATCTTTATTTTTAGCTACACCGTAAACCTCTAAGCCATATCCTATTTTAGATGCTACGAGAGAATCGTATAAGGTTAACAAGCATTGTTTAGGTATATCATATCTGAGTTTTGCAAAGATTGAAGAAAATTTAACAATATCATTTTTTACTTTACTGATATGAGGAACCCATGAAAGTTTTTCATCTATTTTTACCCCTAGATATTTTATTTCACTAGCTCTTTTTAGCTCTTCTCCCATAATTATCTTAGGAGTATTTGATTGGGGATTCATAGACGGCTGAAATACACAAAAGTTTGATTTACTAGCATTTACAAGTAATTTGTTGGCTGCATACCACTGAGAGAGCTTATCAAGATCACTGTTTATAATGGTGGACGCTAGTGCAGTACTTTTGTTAAAACAAAATATGGAAGTATCATCAGCAAAAAGTCTTGGCTTTAAAGTAGCTGCGTATTGCATGTCATTTACATATATTGTGTAAAGGATTGGGCCTAGCACAGACCCTTGAGGTACACCCTTAGGGATAATACTAAGAGTAGATTTCTTTCCATTTACATAAGTATATTGCTTTCTATCTTCGAGATAGCTAGAGAACCAGTTTCGTATTTTTCCTCGAAAACCATAGTGACTTAGTTTATGCAAAAGTACTGAGTGATCTATGGTATCGAAAGCTTTCGAAAGATCTAAGAAAACTCCAATACATGAGTTTTTGGTGTCCAAATTTGAATAAACTCTATCAAGTAGCTCTAATAGGGCATGAATCGTCGAGTGTCCTTCTCTAAATCCAAACTGTAGCTCATACATAACTTTGTGTTTCTTAAGAAAAGATATAACTCTAGAGGCCATGAGACGCTCCATAATTTTTTCAAAACATGACAACAGGGAAATGGGCCTGTAATTTGCTGGATCTGTTCTCTCCCCGTTCTTAAATATAGGGATGACTTTTGCGATTTTCCAAATGTCTGGTACCACTCCTGTATCAAATGAAGTGTTATATATATGAACAAGTGGCTTAACGATTGAAAGGAAAGAGGCCTTGATTATGGATGGTTTTATACCATCATCTCCTGCGGATTTTTTGGTTTTAAGTTTTTGAATTTCACAAATAACTTCAGCCTCGTTTGTCATTTGTAAGTAAAAGCTGTTTTTAATTGGATCTTTTAAATAAGATTCAAAATCTATACTTGGCTTTGTTATTTTTGAAGATAGTTTCGCGCCAATACTACAAAAATGGTTATTCAATGCGCAAGCAATATCTGCATCACTTTTATAGCAATGTCCATCGGAAATAATTTCCTTAATGTTATGTGCTTGTGACGACTTTTTAGAATTCAACACTTTGCCCAACACAGACCACATTTTTGTTATCCTTGTGGATTTGATGTCAAAAAGTTCTTTGAAATACGAGTTTTTGGATTGTCTAATGCACGATACCAGAATGTTTCGATATCTGCTGTATTTTTCTTTGTTTTGAACAGTACGATTTCTTGCATATTGATAGAAAAGTTTGTTCTTTTTCAGAATACTTTTCTTAAGGGCCTTTGAGATCCAAGGTTTATCTTTGATTCGTTTTTTTGAAAGCGTTTTAAGGGGGAAGCATTTTTCATAGGCATTGCTGATGGTGTTGTTAAAGTAATTTGCACATAAATTAGCGTCTCTATAGGAATATAAGGGTTCCCAATTCGCATTTTTAAGAATCTCAATGAATTTTGCTAAGTTTTTTTCTCCGAAAATCCGCACTTTTTTTCTTTTATTTCTAATAGGAATTTCACCATTATAAGAAATATAAAAATTTGCAAAGTGATCGGAAATATCAGTGTAGATGTTACCTGAGAGTGAGTTTTCACTTGGAATTTGCTCTTTGACAAAAATATGATCAATGAGTGTAGCAGAATGATCTGTTACTCTTGTTGGCAGGGTAATATGAGGGAGGTATCCATGTGACAACATCATATCCAAATATTCCTTTGTTCTTTTCCTCCCTTGGTCGTTAAATCGTATCAAGTCTAAATTGATATCTCCAAGTAATATGCATTGATTGGGCTTGAGAGTATTAGCAGTGTGCAAAGTTTTTTCTAATTGTTTATTGAAGTCTTCGATATCACCATTTGGATGTCTGTATATGATACCGAGAATTGTTTCAGTTTTACCCATGCTTAATTGAATCCAAATATTTTCACAGGGATCTTTACAACCAAGTTCAAGATTTTTTAAGATATTTAATTTCAAACTTTTTTTTACAAAGATACCGGCACCACCTATATTTCCACTTTCAGGGGCTATAAAGTGAAAAACATAGTCGTTACATAATGATTTATACATATTTATATTGGTTTTATTGATTTCCGTTAAACAAATGCAGTCGAAATTTAATTTTAGATTGCTTAACAAGTTAACTAGTTCTGAAGAGTGTTTATTAAGACTGCGTATGTTTAAATGAAAAACGGATAGTTTAGGCTCGCGATTATTTACCAAATTGTTGAAAGAGTCGATTGTATGATAGTCATTTACTTTTTCCTCTTCTACTGTGTTGAAAACGTATTTTTTAAGGTTATGATTATTTAGTAATCTGTTTAACTCCTGTTTATCTGACTTGAAAAATGAAATTATTTCATCATCGTCAGTAACCGAATAAAAGGGTAATATGGAGAGCATTAACCTTATTTATCATTTATTTGTCTGGTGGATACCCCTCAATATACGTGACCAAAATTACGAGCCCATTGGAGACCCGGGGACATTTGTTGATGCTGCGTGTAGGGAAGTACATATTGATTATTTTGACCGTACGGCCATAAGAATCCTTGCGGTTGAGGAGGTATAGCTGCCATTTGGCTTTGATATCTGTTATTCCTTTGCATTTGCATCATGTTTACTGGAGCATTGTTCTGAAAGTTTCTTCTATGCGTGAGATCAGATGGTATTGGTGACGGTTGCTTAGCCTCGTTTACAGGTTGATCGTGAACTTGCTGGGTATAATTAAAAGAAGGGCTTGGCTGGTTCGTGTTTTGTTGCACTGGTTGCTGCATTTTACGCTTTGAAGGCCAGCAAGTGCTTTTTATGTTTTTCACGAACTGGACGGTTCCTTCATTCGATAGGTGCAAACCGTCGTATCTGTTAGAGGGATTACGCATGTTGTTGTGTGTAATAGTAATAAAGTCATGCTGATTTGCTAGGGCTTGAAGACCCGCATTTATCTGGTTTATAGGAGACTCGAAATCATTGTTTCCGCGAATTGCGTCACGAGGTAATATCGTCGAGATAAATAGCTTTGCGTTCTGGAATTTCGTTTTCGTGATTGTTACCAAGTCTCGGAATTCGTTTAGGACTGAATTGATTGAGTCATTGGCTAGATTGTTTGTCCCAGCATGCACTATGATTTTTTCTGGCTGGCAAGACGATGGAATTTGACAAATGAAGTCCTTGACATTTTCAATCTTGCCGCCTCTAATAGTTTTGATGAAGGTTTTCCCATTGTAGTCGAATCGGCGTGTTTTAATTCCTTTCAGAATGGAATCGCCAATTAAAAACGTCTTTTTACCCTCGAGGTTGGATGGCTGGGTTTCCTTGTCGGCAGGTCTTGTTTCGTGTTCGTCTGCGGTTCTTTGTTGATCATGTTGAGCTGATGATGCCTCATCAATGTCGTTAGTATGTGAGAAATCCGCATCTTGGGGGGTTGACGATTTTGACGCGGTTTTCACTATTTGCTGGAGATTAGCCAATTTATCCGTGACTTTTGTTTTTAACGACTCAAAGCGAATATTTAGTTTTTCTGTGTTTTCTTGTGCGATGAGCAAATCCTGCTGTATAGCACAAATTTGTTTCTGGGATAGACGCTCTCCCGTTTTTTCACAATAGATTGAATCGTTGTGTCTTTCAACAAATTTCTTAAAACTTTCATCTAAAAGAGAAAACTCTCTTTGATGACTATAGAAATTTTGATTATTTTTTTCAAGCTTGTTTTCCAAGATTTTGATTTTAGATACGTATTTTTCATTTTCTTCGGATTTTTCTTGTAATTTTTGTTTCAGGTAGTTGACTGACTCAGTTAATCGAATGTTTTCATTCGTCAAGGTCATGATGTTTTCAGTATTTGAATCCAAATTCATTAACAATCTTGAGATAAGTTCTTTTGATTTTTCATTGTCATTTTCTAGTTTTATGAGACGATTATTTATTTCAAGAAAATTCACTGATTTAGACTCGTTTTTAGAAGCAATTTTATTTTCGAGTACTAATTCAAAGTCGATATCCTCATCATCATCATCGGGAAGTGGAATGAGATGCGCTGAGTTAGGTGAAGTTTTAGTCGAAGTAATGTTAGAATCAGGACTTGCAGAGCCTGAACGAATAGATTTCACGAAATCATCAATACCATGCCCATAGTCTACAATCTTACCCTCTTTCATATCCATGAGAATATCCAGATCAGCAGACTTCCAGCTTTGAATTGCCTTTCCCTGGGCCATGATCGTTCCAGTGGAGAAGATCGTAATTGTTAAAATGGGTTTTCTAGAGTTCGATTTGTGATCGTATATCGAGAAAGTTGATCTTTTTGATCCTTCGTCAGATTTGCTTTGGACAGTAAAGCCATCGATTCTTTGTAGATGATCATCGTACGTAACGTGTTTTTAGCAAATCCGTCCATGATGCAACTTCATCCGCGGGCACCGTAATCGTGGTGCAAGACGACTTTTCGTTTACGCTGTATTTACTCATCCTGGCTTCATTTTGTAAAAACGAATTTGATAAAATGTAATAAAGTAGTACAATAAATCTTAGAGTATCCACCAGAGAAAATAATTTCTCTTAAAACATATTGATTTTCAATAAATTGTAAGAGCAAAATAGTACACGTCCGACTTCCGTGCGTGCTCAATGTAAGCCTCCTCGGCTCGCTGCTGTAAAATGAACAGGTTTGGCTCAAAAACCAGTTACCTTCAGTCCAATCAGGGGGTCTTTTATGGTTCTTTCACTGCTGAGAAAATATGAAAAGAGGTCCCCAAATTTCAATCATTGTTCTTTTCAAAACATTTGTGAACTAGGTAAAACAATGATTTTTACAAATACTGAAAAACCCCATTTTGACTTAGGCCACTGGGGCAAAAGTGGCATATTTCTTCCACTGCTGGGGCAAGCAAAGGGGCCTACCGAGAAAATTTGCCCACTAGTCAGTACATTTAAAAATTCCAGAGCTCAACTCTTTATTAACGAATGTTAAGAAGAAATTAGATAAACTTCTTTCAAATATTTGGCCTGACAAAGCCAGAACGACGACTTTCTCCTTTGAGACACAGTGGGGAGCGCCCTTTTATCAGAGTACTGCCAAGCTCTGTATTTTTTCAAGTCTTGATAATGGAACAGAACAATTACAACTAGCTGAATTTGAAGACCTTCAATTTCTAATTCATGTTTTTGGCAGCTAAACGGAATAAAAAATGACCGAACAAAATACCAAATGATTGCTTAGTCTTTCGCACTTGTGAATCTTAGAATTTCAGTTCCCAAGTGGAGGGGTAGATACCCTATGTTATACACTTGACTGAGAATACCTCTGCAACTAGTGTAATGAATGTCAAATCTATTTTGAATTTCAGTTGATCTGAAGACGCTTTCTGCACTGAATGAACAAGCAAGCAAGCGTGAAATTGTGCTTCAGCGAGGGTGAGCTAGTAGAATTTCTTTCACTATTTTATCAATGTTTTTGCCCTTTTCTAAGAGCTTCAGATGAAAAAGGATGTATAGGCTATCTCACTGTGGTATAGGCCCATATTACTGTGGTATAGGCCTATTTTACTGTGGTATAGGCTTATCCTACTGTGGTATAGACCCATCTTTACTAAATAGTAACTGCTACTGATGCCACTTTCCTTGCTTCTGTAACTGTATAAGATAAAGTTCATCAACCCCTTACCCTCACGTTGTGTTGAATGTTCTCTTAGCAATCTCAATCCTGTGAATGAGGGGTGCCCTTTAGATGTTGGGTGTTGGCTGGGCAGTGGCCGTTCGGGGATTGGCTTTTGGTATGGAATCCTTTTGCTTTTCGGCTGGTTCTAGTTTTAAGCCTGGAGGGAGGTGCTGTGATTTCGTATTGGAAGTCGGTTTTTGATGGTTGTATCTCTGTTGGTGTTAGCGTCGGGGATGAGTTCGCGTCCTTGCGGCGCTGATATTGGCAATCTTTGGGATTGGAGGCTTACCTTCGGGGGCTGTGGGAGTAGACCTTTGGTGGTGTCACACTGATAAACTCTATTATGTTTAAATATACAGGGATTTGTAGACTAATAAAGCCTTTCCGCCCCTTATCAGTTTTATTTTATTATCATTAACTAATTCATCGTTGATTCTAGCCTTCTCGCAAGAGTCCTTGACATACTTAAGTATGTTGGTTGTGGGACGTTCAAGATTCTCATGTTTCTCGTCAATAATTCTTGCAATACGACGTTTTTCTCCGACGGTAAGAATCATCTTTTTCTCTAATGTCAAGAAATACGTTGCTGTCTTATATAATTGTTGTGTAATGCTGTCTTAAGTAGATACTTTAGATTCTGGAATATTCCCAACAACAACACTAAAAGTATCTACAGAATCGCCTGATGTTCGCATCGATCCCTGAAACTTTAAGTTGTATATATTCGATCGTTCAAATATATCCCCGTATTGATTCAACTTTCAGGACTTGAAAAACTGATTTACATTCTGATATACTGATACTTGCACTGCTTATATTTATGTAAGGTTGATATTCTTGAGGTACGCCTATATCCATTTCGGTTGTGGTAGAACCTTGATACGTTTAAGGTCATGAACAAGAATGCTGATATGCAAAGTGTTTACTCGAATCTCATCGGTAGTATTTTCAAGCCATTTTCCCCTCATATTTTGATTCCCTGCTCGATTTGTGATGAAAAAGATCTTCGTGATATCATCCCCAGTACTTGTTTTTTCGACTCTCAGCTCAAAAAGATTCTTATTTCGTATTCGTATTTATGAATATTGCTCTGTAGATTTTGTTCACACTTCCCTCATTATTAGGAGATGTGAAACTGTTAGATGAGCGAAAGAGGATCTGTGGAACTCTTCTGGTAAGTTTTTTAACGGCAGTTGCTAGTAATTTGATTGTTATAAGGAAGGACTTGGAAGACTAATAGGTGGACTGGTCGAGCATTGCGACCCTGGCCCTTTCTCTCGATGTGACCAGACCTCGTGATTCTTTTTGCCTTTTGTCTGGAACTACAGAGAGTTGGCGAATTCTCTCCTCACACTGTGTGATAGGTCTGAAGGTGATTTCAAACCCTGCACCCTTTGAGCAAGGTCAAGTGATCTTACCATACGGCCATCTCCGCCAAAATAGGTCCATTGCCCACTCGCACCAAATAAGACTGTACCCACTGATCCACTGAATTTCCCGATAGACTAACTTAGCAGTTGTTGTTTTCTTGCTGATATGTGACTGATGAATACCTTGTTTGTGAACTTAAAATTAGAGAACAAGTTAACAAGTGAACAATACAGTGGAGCTCTGACTTATGGTCAACCAATTTTCTTCGTTTCGAAGCATAAGTAATCTTATGAAAAAGACCTCGTTAATGCAACCACCCCAGGTCTCACTATATTGACTTGATGATGTATTCATTTTGTTTGTTTAGTGTGATATTCTGTGTTCCCTTGTTCAACACGCTCTAACTAGTAATGTGCTTCTCTTCCAAAATTTGTAATCATGTTTGTGTCATTGCTAGTTGGTAGAGTAAACCATCTGTTCATTTAAAATATCGACAATAAACAATAATCTAAATAACTTCCGGAAACACGTCTGCAGACCCGGGAAGGGGTTATAGTAGGCTCATTTAAAGCCGATATCCACTTGTTAGTGGTTAGGAAGGGACAAGGTAGGGGCTGGCTCTCTAGAATGAATATTTATCTTAAGGCGGAGTCACAAATATTTTTATACTTATGTTTGATACTTAATATTGTTTCTATCCTTTTTATCAGGGATTACAGAACAAAGTAGGAGTTATTTAGGTTATTGTTGATAGTCTAAATTAACTGATGGTGTATCTCTCAAACTGGTATTTATACAAACTTGATTCTAAATTTCGGATTAGTTTTATATTGTTAGATAACGTGCGGACCAGCTGGTTTTTTGTCACAACAATTATTTAGCTTTGTTCCTTTTCTCTTGTTATTTTAGGAAATGCTACTTCTCAGTCTGCACGAATCTGTTCAAAATCAAATTCACGCGAGAACCAGTGACACTGCACTATCCATACCTCAGCTGAATGAAGAGATTCGCACGGATAGCCCGTTTCTAAAAGAACTTCAAAAACACTCGACGCAAATCTGCCAAGAACTTCTCAAGTCATCTGGCTGCAGGTAATCTTTGTTTACCTAAAGACACTTGGGTGTGCCCCGTCATAAATTTTCTCACGTCTCTTCGCAATAGTCAATGCAATCACTTTGAAAATCTCAAGATTCCAATATCTTGAAATTCCAAAAATATCTTGAGATCTCGAGTTGTATCCTGTAAATTATTTTCAAATCTCAATTTTGTGTTTTCAACTCAGTTTTTGTTTCGTTAAGGGGTCCAGTGGTAGCATTGTAGTGCTCACTGCAAGGTCAGAAGGTCTTGGACTCAAACTCGGGTCAGAACCAAAGAACTCTCCTCTGCTTACAACTCGGTATAAAATTACTCAATTTGAAAATGCTTCTTATTGATCGACACTTTATTTTTTGCCAGGGCAAATATCTTGGTGCGAGTATTGTCCATCATTTCATTTCATGGAAGTAGAGAAGCAGCTACCGAGATTCTTGGCTTCCTTTTCATGAACTCAAAGTCCTCAACGAATGTAAGAATATTCATTTCGATTCGAGTTTTAGCTAACTCATAGAAACTTAAAACGTTGTTTTATTTACGTGGGAGTTCAAGGAATCGTTAAAATATTTGTGTCTGCAGTATAGACTAATCAAAGAAGTTTCACTGATAATATGAAATTTGATAAGGAAGATTTGGGAAATTTTAGAATTTATTGATATTAACTTGAGGAGAAGGATGACGATCGGATTTTAGCAACTTGACGAATTTGTTAACAAATGAAGAGGCTCCTATCGTTGATCTTTATTTTCAAACTAGTGGCTCCGTCCAAGATTTATTTGTTCACAATCATTTAAACCAATTATATCTTTGCTTGAAAAGACATTAGATTCGATTGTGAACAACTTATGATTTTAAGAAAATATTGGTAAGGCAGGGAAGCTTTATATATTATAATTGTGTTTACCTTGGCATTTGTGTACCCTTAGAATAAAGACTGAAATAAAGTTCTCTCTTTAAGATACCTCATTGTCATTCATATCTATGTAATATATGTGTTTACCCTTCTCCTTTTAAAATTTCATATTACATTTCTTCGTTCACAGCTTATACACGTGTTTGCTCTTCAACATGAACTCGAAGTTTGCTTTCCAAACATACTAGAGCATTATGTGAATTGCCTCGTGGGAAAGATGTGTGAACACAGAAATCGGCTGCATAATCTTAAAGTGAGTTTTTTCAATAGATATTATACCCTTCTCCATTTTGATAGTTTGTGAGAATGGAAATGACCCGAGTAGGAGTGGTAGCGCACTAGAGTACGAACCTAGAGGTCGTGGGTTTGAGTCCTACCCGTGTCATCTTGATTGATTTTCCAAATCCCACTTCCTCTCAAACTTCTCTATTTCATTTGAGTCGAAATACCTCATCCTTTCTTGCAGTACTTGGCTATTATAAAGATTTGATTGACTTTTACTTCGGTAAATTTTAATGCCGATATACATTACAATAAGAAGAAGTTGCCTTTCGAAAACTTTTTTATCAATAATCTTTAACAGATATCTTGAAATATATGTTAATTCAAAGAAATGTTATTTAGTCCTCTGTGGCCCCTCTTGTTCTTTTTCATTGCTACTGTCAAAATTATCATTGTTAGGTCTTCAGTGGATTGAATAACTGCATGGATGCAATTCAAGAAACTGGAATTCAAAAAGAGCAAAGCAGGTTATCTACTTGATTTACATTTAAACTTATTAGCAGAATAGAGGAGAGAAATTACTCCTTTATCTCTACAAGCCTGTCTCGTGATTGCTAACTCATCTAGAGATTTACCAATTAATGTATTGTTACTATGAATGCATCCGAGCACTGTCTCTCTAAAAATCGCAACACCGACTTCACAATGTTTACTTATTACTCTATTTCTCGCTTGCTCTGTGTTTTAGCAAATACTAATTTAGACTAACATAAGAAACTTCAAAGATCGCATTATAGACAAAGGCTGCTATTCATTTGTATTGCATTGTATATTCTTCATTGTTAGATGAAACATATTCAGCATTTACTAATTTGTACTAGCATAACCAACTTCAAAGATTGTATTATAGAAATCTGCTATTTATTGTATTGTATATTCTTTATCGTTAGTGTGAAACATAATGAATATTTAATTGTTTAGACAAACACAAGCAACCTTAAAAATTGCATAAGAGACATGATCTACCATTTGTTTCTATTATATAGTATATTACTTATTGTCCGTTTGAAACATAATAAGCATTTACTGATTTAGACTAACATGCAGCTACTTCAAAGATTGTATTATAGACATAATCTACTATTTATTTGTATTGTATTGTATATTATTTATTGTTAGTTTGAAACATAATAAACATTTATCAATTTAGACTAACATAAGCAACTTGTAGATTGCATTACAGACATCATTGGCTACAAAATGAAAAAGCACACTTGTTTTCAAGAAACCCTGTCCTAACCAGATCATTAAATCGTTTCGCATTTTGGGCTGCTTTAATATCATCTGGAAGTGCATTAAAAACCTATGACCCTTGAAATATTAGGGATTGGATTCAATAATTTGTAGCACTAATCGTAAGGGAAGTACATAATTTTGTTGTTGATATTTTACATACATTGTGAATTTTCGAACCTTTCATTATCAAGGTCGTTTTCAAACTAAGATAAAAAACCAGGTAATCAACTTTATATTTCCACATAGTGACCAATACAGTAGGCAAAATTTTTTACACAGATTGCTTACTGGCTTGCTCTGTTTCAGGAGAATAGAATTCAGTCTGCAGCTTGAAAAGAAATGGACAGCGTTCACTGATCTGTCCTGCATTGAGAATCAAGATGTTTCCTTCAAAAGTTTACAGCTGCTTGACATACTGACACTACCCTCTCAGCAACCTCTTTCTGATGTCTTCAAAGCAAGCAGGAATCTTGTGGCTACCTATTTCAATTGTCTACGTCGAATCTTTAACAATAGTGAAATTCAAGGTTTGACTTCTTTTTTGAGGTTGTTTATAGACTATCTTCGCGTTTGAAACAAGGAATGTTTTGATGTAATGACTGGCGGGCCAATTTTCCCGGTAGGCCCCTGAACTTGTCCAAGCAGTGCAAGAAAAATTCCACTTTTTTCCCAGTGGTTTAGGTCAAAATTGGCCCCTTTCAGTCCATGTACTTGTTAGAGTTTATTGATAAATTTTTTGAAAAGAACAATTTTGAAATTTAGGAGCCCCTTTCGATGTTTCCCTGCCAGTGAAAAAAACCTTAAAAAGCTCTTCTTGTTCGAAAGGGATGTTGTTTTTAATCGCAACAACAAATGCCATTTCAGGCTTCATCTACTCGTAATCATTTCTCTACCACTATCTCTAGTATTTCGTGTTTTCATAAGAATATTTTAGGCTAGATTACAATACCGATTTTCCTCGCCATCCGTAAGAATAATGATATTCCTAATGTGTGTCGTGCTTTGAGGTGCCTCCTTTGAAGAAAAAGAAAAAGCTAAAAATATAGTAAACATGAATTAAGGTATAACACTTTGATAGGGAGCATACGCATGAATCGTCAGTGTAAACTTTTTTCATCCTTACAAGGTACTTCTTATACAATTTGTTCGTCTTATTAACAGTACCACAAATCAAATAATCTTTAACTATAAGATAAGGTAATTTGAAAAGATGAAAGAATAGGAAAATATCGTAAATCCTCTTATTCAAAAATGTGAGAACTATTTCTAAAGGGGCTTAGTTGAGAGAAGAGTTACCACAACTGTGGACAAAATTAATGGAATACCCTGAAAATTGTCAAAAATCTTGTATTCAGCCACCTTTCCCCCAATGCAATTTTGTGTGTGAATGTGAATTAACGGAAGTCTAAATTTCAGGAATCAAAACACTGTTTTGGGTGAAATGGGAGAGAAAAATCACGGATATTCCTTTGGCGTACCGTCCTATTTCATCCACGATTATAGATACGGAATTTAAGGTTCAACAATTTTCTCCCCGGGAATGTAACGCTTCTTCCGGTCTGCGACTACACAAATGTTTGTTGTTATTGTTTTTCATATGTAGATCAAGTTGCTTATATTCAGTTTCTGTTTCAGATACAAGTTGGGAGATTGTGAAATTATGTGAGAAATTGCTGATTCTGCTAGTGAAGGAATACAGTGTTGTGCAGCATACTGTTCTGCGAATGATCCTTGAAACGATTCTTGGCAAGGTTAGTGATTTCACTGATATAATAATCCGGTATTTTTACTGGGTATCGTTACAGTCAGTAGGAATACATCTGCAACATATCAATAATCATATTTTTCTTTTACTAACACTTAGTATTACCTTCTCCAACAGATCGGGTGTGTTGTAGGACAAATTGTATTTTAGTAAATTCATTTTGGCACCTCAAATAAACACACATGTACTAACATGTACTTACATTCTATTTTTCCTCAAACAATTTTCGCTCCCCTTCGGTAGCTACATCAATGAGATGAACAAGTACATGTTATGTTTGCTTTTTAAGGTACCAAAATGAATTTACCAAAGTATAATAATTATATTCCTATTTACAAAACTCTCTCTAGGGCAGCGAAACCTAGTCTTTTAAGAAGTAAATATAAAAAGAGATAGTAACACACAGTGCGAGCAGAGCAACAGCTACATAGACATGTCGTGATATGACGTAATGGATGTGACGTGACATGGCGTGACGGGGGAAGCATATAGCCCCTAAACTGATATAAAAATTATATTTTGTATCCCTTTAAGAAAACCAATGAAATAAAGGAATGGGAAACGATTTTATCAAGGTGCTTTTTGTTGTTTCAAAATTATTTTATGCATCTGAGAGCGAGGGAAATGGATCTGAAATCGTTGCAAATTGAAGGGCATTTTGCCAAATGATCAGAAATGATTCATGCTCGGAAACTTCCTGTTTGTCTTTCTCTGTCCAAAATCCATTTGATGATCATTTGAAAGCCATCCAGATATTTTGGAAGTCCTTGAAAATCATTTATATTGAAATTCTGGCAAGTCCATTCGGCAATATCTGAATACAGTTAATTGAGCGTCAATCGTGCCTACTCGATCGACAATCTGTGAAAGTCATGTGGTTCTCTAATGAAATCATATATAGAATCCAATATTCTGAATGCCAACACATTTGTTTCAATACGATAAGAATTTTTATTGAAGGCTCGATAGTTTTTGAGTAAAAGCAATTTCAAAAGTTGTTCTTTTCTACTGCAAAAGTAACAGCATTTATTTTATTTGAATTTCCTAGGAAAATAATTATCTCGTTATTGGCAAGAAACCCACAAATGGTAAGAATAAATAACTTCTTTTTCTTTCATTTATTCAGATTTATCGAGAATTTTAATGGGTTCCTAGATAATCATTTTTTTTTCTTTTTTTATTACCGGTTTGTGGGCCGAGATGGTCCTTTACCAATTACTTAAAAATACGTTTACAATTTGCAATTATTACTATGATATAAGTTCAATATTTTTGCCTCTAAGGGCTCAAATAGGTCGATTCACAAGGGCACTAGTGTTTACAGATAGGGCTCCTAGGCTTTTACATACAACGGCGTACTCGTTGAAAGACTTACTTTTGACTTTTCAGCTGTATATGACGATGATGAGGTCTTGATAAAAGAAGCGAAAATCCTCCTGCTGGAAAGGAACCAACAACCGGACATCGTATCCAGGATCCCTGTCAACCGGTCTTCTGTTATTTATGCCGGATCTTTGAATCGGAATAAAAGAAAAGTGAAGGAGACAGACGACTCGCAGTTATCTGTAAGTGATGCTATGTTTCATGATCATCTCTCATTACAGTGCACTAAATTAGTTGCAGCCTTCAAGAGGCCTTGCCCTTGTCAGATTTATATGCATACACTTTGTCTGGCAGTATTACTTGGTTGATATCAATCAATCCATCCATTGCTTGGCTAGTCTCCGTTGTAGGCGCTTTTTGTTTCTCGAATTGTTTTCTCAAATATTTGTTATTCTATCAATGATGCAGAGCCTTTCATCGGTACAGAACTTGAGAATGACGAGAATATCAGAAACATATCGAAATATGATAACTACCGAAGCTTTGCGTCTGACACTCGTCAGTGAAGTATGTCAGAACAGTCGTTCATTGGTACAGAATTTTAGGGTGGTGAGGAAAATTAGAAACATATCGAAACATAAACACTACTGAAGCTTGCGTCCGACACTCACCAGAGACCAGAGAAGTACGTCAGAAAGAGAACAGAAACGATTGATGAATCTGTCATAGAGCTTATCAAACTGTATGATATAAAACAAAGTTTTGTAGCAATTTTTTGAAAGAATTTGAATCAAACCCATGCTCTATGAGGGTATAAACAAAGAAGATGAGAATATAGAATTTCCATTACTTGACTTTTGGCCTGGTTGGAACATAATCAGATGTAAATGTTACATAAAAATCTCACAGCTCTTTGTGTTCAATAGAATATCGTACGATTTGCAGTGAAGCACAATTTCTGTGTTCTTCTTAGCATTCTTAAGTGTCATAACGTGAAATCCCAATTTACATTCCTAGATGCCTTGTCGATGGATTATGTTTTACTTCTTCGTTCGGGGTACGAACTTTGAAATCCATTGTTTTGGAACAATAACATTTTTTGGAATGGTTAGCTGGTGGAAATGCATGCTTACTGCGCACGCTTACTGAGTAGGCACGCAAGTGAGGTATGAAGGGCGCATTTGCAATCACCAACCTCTGCTTTATCCAAAAAAGGTGTTTGTTCATATCTCGAATAATTCTATCAATAATCGTTATTGCAATTTTCGTTGACTGCAGCTTAAATCTGGACTGATCCGACAATTTCTGCTGAATACTCTGGAGGAGATACTCACATTTAAACTGACACCCGTCGATAAGATGGACGTGAATAAACCACTTGAATCCAGCTTCAGCGATGCTCATCTTCAGCGAGTAGCTGAGTCTGAGGGGAAGTCATCTTATGGTTATTTGGCAACGTTGTTGGCTGAAATGGTTTGTTCTGACGTCGTTGCAACGCTTCCCTGGCCAGACGAAGAATTTTTGAAATACACGGTTGAAAGGTTAGAAATTGTTCCATTTCGATTTGAATTATTTTATTTCTCCGGGGGTTAGGATATTAGTTAGAATACTAAAAAGACTCTTTTCAGCCTCATCCCGGGGGCATTCCAATAAAATGGGGTGTGTTGATGTTATTTATGTTTGAAATGCTTTTGGTTGCAATTTGAAATACACCCCGTTAACTCCGTTGTCAAAACCACTGACGTAGAAGATATGATGTCGTGGGTTCGAGTCCTATTAGCTATTTTTCTTATTTCTCTCGCTTTGCTGAAGTGTATGTACCAATCAAAGACTACTGTTTTTATCATTGATTTTCAGAGACATCAGAATAAAGAAGCAATTTGATTTGAATCCGTTCTTATGGGAGATTCTTTCTTTAATTTGCAGAGGTAAGACAAGTAACATAGAATGTTAAAATATTATCTCTCCATCTATTGTATATATTCCTGTAGGCTGCAATAAAGTTTACTTTCACTTCACTGTTACATATTTTCTTGTTTGATATTGATTCTAGAGGTATTTTTAGATTGTTCAATAAGCGAGCCCTGAGTTTTGAGTAAGGCTAGGCGGTACAGTTTATTTAGGACACACCTCGTCAACGTACACTTGTTGTGTAACAACTATTTTACTCCCAATTGATCCTCTAGAACGACCAGCTCTGTACAACTGCATCATCATCATCCAAAGCCTTCTTGCATCATGTTTAACATACTGGGAAGTGGACAGAAAGAAAACTGTGGATGCCTCACCAAACCAGATTTGGACGACTTGCAAGACATTGGAAATTATCAAAGAGGTTTGTATGATTTTCATAAAAGTAGTTTTTGATCGCAAAATGATTTTATGATTAGATTAAGAGGCTAAGAAGGAAGTTGTGTGTAGCTGAAGATTTTACTTGCTAGGCCTATCCAAAAGCTCTTATTCCGAAAGATTGCCGTTGATAGGAACAAGAGGCCAGTTTAAGGCTACAGTTGCTAATCAAGAAGTAATATCTCACCCTTAACCGCCTCCACCCAGCCTATTATCCGGTAAACTATGCCTTTGAGATATGATGGATAAATGCTGAGGGTGCATGCTCCCTCAGTTGACATAAAAGCATGAGTATCAGGATATTACTCGAGAGAAACTCCAATCTCCCATTTGGCAAACAACGCAATGTCATCTCTGATAAGTTAGACTAGGTGAGGTCTTGAAATATTGTCCCTTTAAACGTCCTTCATGCCTCAAAAGTTTATTGAAAACGATAACACATACGAAAAAACTGCGAAAAAAAATCTTTTTTAAGTCTCTCTCAAAGGGACATTCTGCACATGAGTATTCAAAGCCTTGTTGTAAACAGCGACTGAATTCAATGTCTATGTTCTCTACCTTGAGGGGTGCAAAGGAGTGTTGAAAACCATAATGAATGGAAATTGATTGTCAGGCCTATGGTTTTCGTCTCTCCTATGCAAATACCCTGTTAGAATTTGTTCCATTCGTGCTCTACTTTCGCTTGACACTTCACGAATTGTTATTTACTTCGTTCTAGGCTGGCTGGTTGCCCGAGCCATGGTGTAATACAGCAGAGATACTGAGGTTGCTGAAGCCGAATGAAGTGTATAAGTTGCTAAGTGGAATCTGGCGCTTTTGTAAGGTAAACTTTAGAGTTGTACAGTGTAAACTCTACAGTTTTATATTGGGTCACATGTTAAATTCCACAACTGTATTCTACGTTATTTGAATCACACAAGTCTATAACCCCAAGTCTATAATTTCTGTCTTAAAATTGCAACAAGAACTTTAAGCAACCTAGCTTCGATCTCGAAGTGTGACCCAGATAGCTTTATGTTAGGAGAAATGCATTGAAACCATGTGGGTTGAATGGTCGAGTTCTATT
Source organism: Pelagia noctiluca (assembly GCA_963924455.1). NCBI lineage: Eukaryota > Metazoa > Cnidaria > Scyphozoa > Semaeostomeae > Pelagiidae > Pelagia > Pelagia noctiluca. The sequence continues at coordinate 16,009,644 of OZ004316.1, forward strand.
TTGCCATTTTGTTTCAAAGAAATTAAAAATTGATATTTGTTATCCTTATTCCTCGAGAACAATAGTTTTTTACGGTATTATGTTAGACGTCATTATCCTAGAGGCAAAAGGCTTGAAACTCTAAGCTATTGGTAAATTTCATGAAATTTGTGTTTCTTGCAAGATAATACCTTTCATTTTTTCCAGGATCTGAACATATCACCGATGAGATTTGTAGAGAAGGATTATCTTGGCAGGCCTTCGATAGCATTCCCTGAAGGTAAGGAATATTGTTAATTCTCCCTCCCTCTCTTCCTTTTATCCAATATCATATTTTGAGAATGCTAGGATACTTAAGCCTAGTTAACCATGAATCTTCAGCCAATTTGATCTAATGTGAGAATACGGTTTTCTGGCTATTTGTATGGTAGCACGGGTGACATTTAAGAAATATTGTTTCCATAGACCACTTGACATGGAACATGAAACTCCTACTTCTTCAAGGGACAGTTGATTATTCGTGTATTAGATTGGCACCGAATAGAAATAGAAGGTTGATGATTTTTTGCATTCACCCAACCTTTGAAAAAATCAAAAAATATAATTACCCGACCAAACTATTCTCAAGTCTTACCCAGCCATGAGTTGTGCATTTCTGACTTTTGGTAATTTTGGAACAATTTTGGCCAAATTATGAAATGAAAAATAACTTTCAAACCAAACTCTTCCATGGAACAAAATCATGTTCTACCCATCCTTTCAAGAAGCCTGGAGAAGATTCTTCGGTGCTACCCTACAGCACGATTAACAGTCTTCAAGTATCCAATGAAGCCTGTTAATAGGACAATCTTTTTTTGATTTTAGCCAATTTTCTCAAATGTTTGAATGACAATCGTGTTTTTATTCTCAACCCTTTATTCGATGCAAAAATAAGGCCTCCTAGCCTAACCCCAGTACTCGGTTAAACCATGTTATGCGGATGATGCCAATTTTCAATGTTGTCTTTCACTTTTAGCTCAAGTTGCTACTTTACGACAATTATTTCGAGACATATTTCTCCAGAACATTGCGTTACTCGGCCTGCATTTCAAACGATTCTTCCAGCCATCAGCGATATCGTGATAAGAGAAGTAGCCTCCAAGTCAACCTTCAACTCGTGCAGTCGAGAAGGCCTACAAATGCCAAGGCCCTAGAGGAAGAATTAAGGCCTAATAAGACCCAAAGAGAGGCTGGTATACTGTAGACATCAACATATCAAGGTTGTATACCGTGACTTCCATCCCTCACTTGACGGTTAATTGGTTCAAACAAGAAGTGGAGAAAATAATCTTCAATGCCAAGAATTGGAACAAGTGTTATCAAGTTAGGAAGGATGCAGTCTTCAACTGGTTCAGAGTTAGGGAAAGCCACCAAAATCGGAAACATGGCGAAACATTATGTGCTTTGGGTTTGCTTTTGATATCCAACTAAGAATACGTCTGATAAGAAAGATAATGGAATTTACTTGATTGTTTCTTTTTAAACTTTTGTTTTCAAAAATATCCCTTCAGCTAATATACAAAGAGGGCCAGTGTGGAATTGCTCCAATGAACGATCTGCAAAAAAGAAAATTGACTAATACTGAATCACGAAAAACTAGATATGGAAATTTGAAAGTTTCAAATAAAAGTTCAAGACACAAAAGAGAATGAAAGAAAAAAAGTCACAATAATGTGGCATGATGATACAGATAACGGGCCTCCACAAAGTTCAGAGAATTGCAGTACAGTTTTTGGATGGTACAAAACTTCAGTATATTATATTCTCTATGTGTTCGTTTCGCTATGTTTCCGATATTCCTGGCTATACAGAATAGCAGTACATGAATAAAGACTGATATTACAACTGATAAACAATAAATAATGACAGCTGATAAACAATAACAACTGATATTGTAAAGGTACAAAAATAAAGGACTGAAGCTAGAAGTATCGTTTTGGCAACAGTTGTGCAGGAAAATGGTGCATGCTGGATAGATTTTACGTCTTTTTAGTTATGATTGTCTTCTAGATTCTCTTCGATCTTTGATAAGTAAGAAACTCTCTGATTCTGATTGGAACACCATTGAAAGCCCTTCTTACGTCTTCCAGATTCTTCTCAGGACTCGTAAACCCCTGCAGGTTAAAATGGCAAGAATGATCATGAACTACTAAAGAATTTCGTCTGACACTCATCATGTCTAAATGAGAACGAAGATGATAATCGAACCAATGTTGCTGGACCTATAGAGGAGTGAACCTCATTGTCTTAAATCTTCTCAGAAAAATTGTTATTTAGGCGTTTACTTCTAATTACTATTTTGTTGCTGGCTTTCTGTTTCGTAATTAAAAAGGAGACAGCACGTTATTTTACACGTTATTATAACAATTTCACAGCGATCCTATTATGTTTTTCAAAATTTCTCAAAATATCGTTGAAATGCACCCTGGGACCTCGTGGTAATCGATCTCTAATTTTATATGTAATTTTGCTTTGTTATAGTAATTATATGTAATCAAACTGGAAATACGTCGTTCGAGTCATAGGACGTATTTATGGCCTGCTGATTGCTGCGATCATTTTCTTCAAAGGTTGACAAAAATTGACACAATTTTCTTTATCAACTATACAAAAAATGACAAAAAAGGGTATTTTTCAAACGAAATGTAATAATCACGAAACCCACATTTCTTTTTCCTATTCTGTCTTCAGGTGAAGGTAAAAGGTGGTTATACTTAATAGCTATGACGTGAGTGGGCTTTCTCGAAATAACATTCTATTCTACAAGTATTTATGGTAGCTACATTTTTTTTTTTTTACAATCATGCTTCCCTAGAATAAGGTGCCATAGGAGCTTATTCGGGGGCTTATTCAAGGGGGTTATTTGCAGAAATGAAATATAGGTGGGGGCTTATTCGAGGGTGGGGGCTTATGGAGAGGCAGGACTTATTCCAGGATTTACGGTAAGCGATTTGTAGCAATTTATTCGAACGACATCTTGATACATTGAGCAACAGCAACAACGGCGAAGAAGAAGCAAGGAAGGTGGCCTAGCCCACTCCCTGAGTTGTCTTCTTTCTGTGGGCCGGGCTTAAAAGACTCTGTTCTCGACTTCTAAAATGATATGTGGAGGACTTACAACCTTGACAAGCCTAGTGAAATATAAAGTGACTATCTTGTCTTCTGTTTTATGTTTTGGACTCGTTGTATTTGTCACAAAAAAAATTTTTCTCCATGCAGAAGAGAAAGAGAAGAAGAGATGTCGCAAACAGCAGAAGTCAGTTTCTGTTTTTCAAGGTAATAAAGAGGGTGGATTTTGCTATGCAACGTACATGCCAACTTTTATTTTTAGAGGTTTCTTTTTAAGGCCAAAATGACATAGGCTGGTGCCGCTGGTCTAGTTGTCTATCTAAGGCCATTCAATATCTCTTCTTTCTGTATTCAGTAAAATTACAGAGAAATTGATGCATAAACGACTATACAATTTCTTGGAAGAACATGAAATTCTGTATGATCTCCAATTTGGTTTTCGTGCTAATCACTCGGTAAATCATGCTTTAATCAGTTTAACTGAATCAATTAAAAACAGTCTGGATAACAAAAAAATTTGGATGTGGAATTTTCCTTGATTTGCAAAAAGCTTTTGATACTGTTAATCATAAAATGTTACTAGACAAGCTGGAACATTATGGCATTCGAGGTACAGCTTTGGCATGGTTAGTTCCTACCTCAGTAACAGAAGTCAGTATGTATCAGTAAATGGTTGCAAGTCTGATCATCTAAATATTAAATGTGGTGTACCTCAAGGGTCTGTTCTTGGCCCGCTTTTGTTTTTAATTTACATAAATGATCTTCCTAACTCCTCTACAAAACTCTCTTTCTACCTTTTTGCTGATGTTACAAATATTTACTTTGAATCAGAAACTTTAGATAATCTTCTGAAGGTTGTCAATAAGGAACTTAAACAGGTCAAAAAGTGGCTGGATGCTAATAAACTTGCTCTGAACGTTGGAAAAACAAACTTTGTTGTTTTTCATTCTGTACAAAATTCTTTGAGTGAAAGTGTTGTTGTTGTTGTTGTCACATTATTTTAATTCGAATAATCTACTCTAGCTTCTTAAATACAATATAAAAGAAACTAATCTAATTCGAATATTTACACAAATTCAATTTTTTTTTTTACATATATATAACTAATAGACAAAATTTGCTAATTTGTACTACTTTCTAAAAACCAATGACCCCCCTAAGACGTGTTGTACTGGCATACATTGCAAGTGCATTGTATGCCATTCCATTGTTTCATTATTTGTTTGAAGATTGTAAGACTCTCAGCTGATTTAGTTTCATTAGAGAGGCTATTCCAAATTTTTGGCCCCAAGGACCTAAGACTATTAGAACCGAAGGTCACTTGGTTTGGCCTGTAATGTTGCAAATCATATGGATATCTCGTTGGGCGATTCAGATTCGTAAAAGATTTGAATTGAAATAGCTGTAGCATGAAAGAAGGGTTTAATTTCTTCATTGTCTTATAAATTTCGATGCAGAAACTACGTAAGCGGGCAACATGCATAAAGCATCTTCCTGCCCGTTGTAATAGTTCTTGATATGAACTGTTTTGATCGTCATATTGAAATCATAGAGCACGCTCTTGTATCCGTTCAACCTTTTGCAGAGATTTGGCAGATGAGAAGTGCCAGACAAGAGGACAATAATTGAAATTCGAATACACAAAACTTTGGACTAGAAGTTTCCTTGTTTTTAAACCGATAAATCGTTTTAGTCTTTTCAAAACATTCAGCTGATTTGCAGCTTTTTTACACATCTCAGAAATGTGAGGGTCAAAATTCAACTTGTTATCAAGTTGCACACCAAGCAGTTTCACAGTAGATTCTGTTTTGATATCGTGACCATTAATATTAATGTTGATACCAGTGGTGTCAGATCTGTCCTTCTTTACAATTATGGCATGAAATTTATCAGGATTAGCAATCATTTCATTATTTGCTAGCCAGTCTAAAGCAACATTGGACTCTTCTTCCAAAATTTTCACTAGATCTGGTATATTCTTTGAGTAACAACCTAAAGTATTGTCATCAGCATAGTTGTAAATAGTTGCTTGTCTTATAAATAGAAAAAGATCATTAATGTAAAAGTTGAATAGAATTGGACCCAAAACAGAACCTTGAGGAACACCTGAGAGAAGTGTCTGAAATGAGCTATAGGTGTTATTTATTCTAACGCACTGTTCTCGTCGCTTCAGATAAGAATATATATAAACTAAAGAGTCCCTATTTAGTCCATACGCAGATAGTTTAGCAATTAGTAAATCGTGAGGGATACAGTCAAACGCCTTTGAGAGATCCATCAAGACTGCTCCTACAACATGATCGGTATCGAGTTTAGACCTCCAATCTTCCAATAGTCTAATTAGTACATGCTGTGTACTGTAAGCATAAAAATTGGAAATCAACATATTAGACGTACTCAATACGTCAAGTTTCATGGTCTGCTCTTGGATGAACATCTTAGCTGGAAGTATCATATTTGTGAACTCTCAAAAAAGCTTTCAAGAACATGTGGTATATTCTTTAAAATAAGACATCTTCTACCAGCTACTGTTCTTGTATCTCTATATTATTCTTTATTTTCTTCATTTCCCCAGTATGGTATTGTTGTCTGGGGCCTTACTTACGAAGTGAATACCAAACCGATATACCTTCTGCAAAAGAAAGTTGTCAGAGCTATTGCATTCAAGTCTTTTACTTCTCCATCCACACCAATCTTCTCTGATTTAAAAATTCTGAAATTAGATGATTTGTTTAAATTGAAGCTACTCATCTTCGTTTATGAATCTCTGAATAGACCACTTTCAGTATTTACATTTTACGCCTGTCGATTTCTTTGTTTACTGAACAATTGGCATTGAATTAATTGTCAAAAGGTGTAAATTTTTATTGTGGTCCTATTTTGCATTTCAAAAGAATCTCATTTACCTGTCCAAAAATGTAAACATTGAAAGTGGTCTATAAGATTTCTCCTGTCTGTTTTCACAATTTTTTTGAAACTCTGTCATCTGTTCATCAATATAATACACGGCAGGCTTCTAAAGGTGATATTTTTTTGACTCAAGAAAATACCTTTCTGTATGGATTAAGATCTATCAGATATGCAGGTGCCAAGGCGTGGAATGACATCTCCCATTTGATTAAGTTATCCCCCTCTAGCATGAACTTTCGTTCCAAACTGAAATTGCACTTATAATCTACAAATTATCAAGTCAGCTAAAATCTGATCTGTACAATTGAATTCAACCTTAAATTTCCATCTGATATTGAATAAATTGAACTACTAGGCTTTTACCAACAGGGGGTGCTCTCTCCTCAATTAGTTTAGCCATTGAGAGAGTTCCTCCTTAAGAAATTCCCCTCATACAATAGTTTTTTGAATTTACCCATTTACTTATTATGTACTTGTAGTTTGTATTGTTTAACTATTACTTTCTTTATCTTAATTTATGTTGTATATTAATTATTGTATGATGTGGAATTTTAAAATTAAATGAACTGAACTGAACTGTGATATTGTGATGTTTTGGTGGTTGTCTGGGCTGGGGGCTGCAAATGTCGCTATGATGCCATGCCCATTTTGAAAGTAGTTGCCCTGAAATCAAATCATATAATCTGAGAAATTTTGATTATATCTTTATTATATCTTTGGTAGTCTTATTGTTTTTATGGGGGAGGCTCTCTCTCAATTTTTCGTATTGTATGGTATTTTTGTAAGTAATAAGGTTTAAACACTTTCGTGTTGTGTTCTTCAAGAATTCTTAATTAATTTATTCAATCTCAATTTCAGATAGAACATCAGCAAAGTTGAAGGTTGAGGATGTTATTGTTCTAAATCAAGGTACTTTCTATAAGCTTTATTTTGGCTGGGTTGCTTGAGTTGGCTTCCTCCAGACTTTGTCTTTTGATTTGCAGCAGGTGCAAAATAAGAGCGGCTTTCAAAAGTGGCCAATGCTATCTGATAATAGCATTAAATAAGCATTTAATTGCATTGTTATAAAGCAAGAATATAGAATGCGTATCTAAGTACAAAATTGATTTAGAAAGGGTACAAATTAAAGAAGTTCTTAATCTGCCCTTTATCTTGAAAATGGGTTGTGATAAAACCTAGTGAAGAACAAGATCTGGGTTTCCAGAACTGTTGATATTGATGTTGATAGGCAAATACACTTACCATTTGAAAGGTATTGGTATATGTGCAAAGCAAACAAGAGTATTTTACTTATCCTGCAACTAGTATTTATTGGACACTACCTGGGTATTTCTTATTGGTGTACAGTAAATTTTGCTCCTTGAGTCCTCAAGAGCACAGTACATTCTAGATTATCCAAAAAGTTGAACTCGTATTTGTGATGGGCTGTTCAGATATATGTTAGAAATTTTGATAAGCTGGGAAGGTTATTAATCACCATTTCCTAAACTGTCATTAGATGCTTAGGAACTACACATATTTTCTTTTATAAGCAACTGCTTTATAAGCAAGTCAGTACTCGACAAGACAAAAACTTAAGCAATGCCAGGACTGGACAGAGGAATGCTAAGTAATTTGAAAATTCTAATTCTGATCTAATTGGCGATGAAAATCATGCATCAGATATCAGTAACCTAGCACACTATGCAAGATATCAACTTGTGAGATAGTATTCTAAGAAACAAGTTTTTTTGTAAAAAAGCTAAGCAATTACTAAACAATTTTGATTACTAAAATTTGCCTTCCAGCTAAGCAATTTTTAGTACTGATTTCGAGCTGAAATTGCTTATAAAAAATGCGTGTGAAAGCAAATGATGTTGTTCGAACTTCTAGAGTTTTTTTATTCCGCAAATATCAGGCAGATTATTTATTTTGTTCTAAAAAAGATATATGAAGTCTTAAGTTGTTACCGTCAGTCATTCCCTCAATTAAAAAACATTTTATCAAATAGATAAGCAAGTGAGAAAAATAGCCTAGAATGAAATAAAAGCAAATGCTTATATTGTTAATTCAATTTTTCATATAACTGTCTTCTTTTCTCCTTATTCACACAGTTCTGGATGACTTGATAATCTGCATAAATGATGTTGAACATTTGATGGATAATCTTCACAAAGATGTTGGCACCAGAAAGCTGGAGGACGGAGTCATCCACTTGAAAAAGCTTCTTGCAAACTACAATGAATTATCAACCCCTAAGAAAAACAGTGCTGCAAGGAGTGAGGAGGAAGTAATACATCAGAATGACGTGATCTGTTTTGATAATGATGGTCAGCTTGATGCCTTGGGTGAGGAAGAAGCTGAGAGTTGCAGCACGTTCAGCGAGGATTCTTTCGTGTCCGCATCAGAATTTCAGGATATACAGGTATAATTCTCTGGACCACAATTTCGTGTTTTAAATTGCCTCATGAGTACAGTTGAGACATAACCATTTGCCTGATGAAGAGACTCTTAGGCCCGGTTTATATTAGGTTAGCTAGCCCGGTAGACTGGGATGGCCGACTTTTCTCGAATCCCACCATCATTATGACTCTCATCAAAATAAGCATGCTGCGTTCATATGGGAAGTTGGCCAGCCCGGTTTGCACAGACTTCACCTCTTGATGGGTGAGATCCGTCTGTCAAGAGCTGAAATTATTTCCGTATGAAATAAATTCATCCGGGTCAGTCCTGAAAAATGAGCCAATTTCTTTTAAATGTTGGTTTTAGCACCGCCAAATGTTGTCTGTTTCCAAAAGGGGGCTATAGCTAGTGTTTCTGAGGAAACATTTCTCCATATGAAAACAGATTGAAAATTATCCAACCTAAGTGAGATAGCTTGACATACCGGGCTGACCTACCTCAAATGAAAAGGGCCTATTTTAGTTTCAAAATTAATGCATAGAATATGTAGATGGGAGGATGTAGACATGCTCACAGCCCCCTATCACAAACGACCGCTATTGCCATCGTTTTGAACTGCACAAATGATATAAAATTGAAGGTAATCCAGTTCATGTAGTTACATCTCCCAAATGGATGCTCTTCATATGGTGGGCAGTTCTTTTTAAGGTGATAACTTACTGTAGAATTTTGAAGTTTCGCGTCTTTCTTTTCTGTCAACTGATCTCTGATGACTGTTATCACTGCTTGTAGCAAAACGAAATAGAAGTAAGTGGAATGAGTGAAGAAATAGAAGATTTCTTAAAGAATCACAGGTGCAGTAGACAGGCTCAAATTTTAATAATTTTATAGAGGCATAGTGCCAAATGAACTGGATGGAGAGGCATTTCAGCAGCGTCAAGAAAGAATCTATCTAATCTAAATCTAATCTAATCTTATCTAGAGGATTCAGGCTTGTACTGGTTCTTTATTTATCATGCGCCGTCAAGTTCCCATCACACATCAAATATTTGCAAATAATCAAGTCCTTGTCATGAATGTTATAAGATATTCTTGTTTATGAAGGATTTTTGACCAATCATATTTACCACAAGGTGCTTCGATAACCAAATAACAAATGTGTTGAATTTGAATTCAACTGCATTGAGGCATATTTTGTTCTTTGTTGTCAATCGTTTGTATTTCTTTTGATCTTCAGTCATTTGGAATTGTATACAGCAGGCATAAAAGAATATTCAGTGGCACCCATTCCGGTTCGAAAACTAAGGTGAGCTTGTGGTTATAAAATCCTAGAATAAAGCCCCGGTCAAAGGACGCAGCACTTTAAGCCCCAGTCTAACTGCACAGCATTTCACCAAACATTTGGTCTCAAAATGATGTTGGCTGAAATGTTGGATTCTTTGACCACCTTTTTGGGACACGCAACATCAACATCTCCATATTCATCGTTGGCTGAGATTCAAAGGAGATCATAAATTTTCAAGAAAATTTTTCAATCTTCCTCTTAATCATTCTACTTTCTTCTTCGAATAGCCAGAGCATAAATACCTACCAGATACTTAAGACCATCTTTTTAATGATTTGAAGTGACCTATGACCATTTTCTTTTTAAGTAATATTTACTAATTTGAAATTATTTTGCAATCAAATCAATTTTTTTGTTGGTTTTTCTGAATTATCAGGGTTCTGTAAAAATACTAAATCAGCGAATCATTTAATTTGAATCGTCGAAAGAATAGAAAGTGGGGAAATTACGCATAAAATAAGCCAAAAGAAGGATACACATTCCAAACATTGAAAAGTTGGTCAGTATCTCCATCATGTGAACAATCTGATACACCCTGGGTAATCTATTATCGTTCAACTTACTTTGAAACATGATTTGAATATTTGCAAACTTGTATTGCGTGAGCAACTAGATGAGTTTAATACCTTGGGGGGGGGGGGATAACTCATATTTACAGCTGAGCGGGGACGTGCTGCTTATAAGAGTGGGTTCGGAAACTTCAAAATCTCTAAATATGGGTCTCAAAATGCACTGATTCTAATAGAAATGGGTTTGCTTTACTATCCTGAAACCTTAATAATGGGTTTCGACGAAATCCTTCCCCAAAAAAAACAGATGGTTAAATGACGCTCTTTTATTCGACATATTCCCGTTGACTCTTTTCTGCGAACGGGCAAACTCTTTTCGTCCATTTCAAGCGCCTCCCTATTTTCTTAATTTCATAATTTTTCCTTATCTATGATATAAAGAAAAAACGTATGAAATGTAAGTTATAGTTTACTTATACGTTCTTATTCAATCTTTGGCATGTTGCCTACAGTTTAATTTGGAAACCATTATACTGGGTATGTTTTTTTCCAAATCCTTAAAAGTGGGTATGAAAAAAGTATATGAATTGGTTAAGGGTGGGTATGAGGCTACAATTTGGGCCGCATGCCCCCGTCATCCTTCGGTCAAAGTTACTTCCCCTGGATTAATACACTTTTCCTTTTGTGATATCGAATGCCCTTGCAATGAGAATATAACTTTTTTTGCAGAACAAAGATGTTAAATTGCACAAGTGATGCTGATTTCATGATCAAAGTCTTTTGTTTGAGATTGGCCTTCCAGGTTGGAATATAATTCAAACAATTCTTGAAAAAGAATTATAAAACGATAACTTATGCTAATTTTGATTCGAAGATTATTTTCATATCTTGGAACATAGTTTGTGGAGTGATTTGATAACCAAATAAGCGATTACAGATTCAATAGTTACTCACTAGTAATCCAATTTCTCAAGCTCAACTGTTTATTCAAAACTTGATGTTGGGAAGGGGGTGGTTATTGGAGAGCTTTTTCAAGAGGGGGGTCTATTCTAAATTGAATAAGTGAGCAAACAAAACTTTTTTGGAAATCCCAAAAGAGATAGTCTACTGATCTTCCTTATCATCCTCAGTTTGTTTTCCTAAATCTGCAGTTAATACTTCCTAATTTCCACTTCTTAACAGATAGAAGGGTTTTTTTTGAAAATCTAGCTGAAAATGAAAAGCTTATTAGAGAGTAGAGGCTTCCATTGCTTATTTGGGTATTTGATACTTTGATTGACAATGAAGATTAAATAACTGATGTGATGAAAATATTTTGAAATTTTCTAGAAACTATTTGAAAACGAGAGTTGGAAAACCTGGTTTTTAGAACTTGGGCGAAAAAATTTGGTAGAGTTCCTCATGGAAGCCGAAAAGGTAGATAATTCAATTCAACTTTATACATTAAATCATTTACTCGAAAATACCAGTTTTTACTTTTGCAGTTATAAATTTTATATGCAATTAAGCTCAATATTAACTACCCTAAATACTCAAAATATTGGAAGTTAGATAACATTGTTGAAAGACATTATTCAATTCTTTGTTGAGCAACAAGATAGGAGACTGGCTTTTTGTAAATCAAAGTTTCATGCTCTCGCAATCATCAGACAGACTATACTAAATTACATCCCGATTAGCGAAAGGTTATTTACAAGTCATGGTAGATTAAAACAAAGGAGTTATTTTTACGTTATAATCACTTGGTCATTTAGCATTCTATTGTTCTTCAGATAAATTTATTTTCGTGTCGGCATATGGAGATTAGTTCGAAGTTTTTGTTTAGGAATGAGTCTGTTGATTCCGAGAGCATGATATTTCGAGTTACAGATAGCCATTCTCCTTCCTTTTCTCTCATCTTTATCGCTCTGTACCATTGTTCATCGAGCACTATGATGCAGTTATAGATAATGCAATGCTATAAAGATGAATTGATTCATGAATTCATTTAATACTAGGTATCGGTAAGTTTTTCAGCAAAGTAGTTAACAAAATATGATAAATTAAAATAAATTCATTTGATAATAATTTAACGGATCCGATTGCTCTGTTAACAGATATAAGCTCGTTCTTTTCATTATCAATGTTTTCATTTCCAAGGACCATGCTTCGTTTGTGAGGGAATTCGATGCCATCATATCCTACTGCCAAGAAGAAAGTAATTGGATCGACATTCAAGAAGAACTCGAAGGAAGACGGGTAGCTATGACGACAATATCTGCATGAAAATAAAGATAACTTGTAACGATGATAGGAATAGACGACTAGACAGGCCTTGAGTAAATACATTTGGTTTTATCAAGGCTGTTTCTGACACAATGTTAGATACGATAGTCACCACTTATCATGTCAATCCTTTGATATATAGTAGGACAATGCAAATACATTCAGTCTTATCAAGGCTGTATCTGACTTAATATTAGACATGATAGTCGCCACTTATCAAGACAAGCCTTTGGTATTAAGTAGGACAATGCAAATACATTCAGTCTTATCAAGGTTGTTGCTGACAATATTAGACACAATAGCCACCACTGATTATGACAAGCCTTTGATATTTGGTAGGACAATGTTTCGGGAGAGATCCGTCTTCCATTTTCAGGCACCTAAATGTGGTTTCTACCCTGTTTATTGCAAAGGTCGGATCAAGTGTTCACACGTTTCCGATCCGACCCTTGTAGTAATTAGGGAATAAACCACATTTCTCTTTGCCAGCTGATAGGAGACGGATCTATCTCGAAATGTTTCCCTGCTATATATCAAAGGCTTGTTATGATTTATAATGCAAAAGCTTAAGCTCTACAATGCACGATTATGCAGGCCATTCCAGGCCAATAAATTCTAAAAGGATTACTTCGCTGCTCAGTTGCTAGAAATATGGGCACAAGAACTTTTTCAGAACTCTTATGTAATGCAGCCAGCAGTGAATGCGCATTGTTCTTTTTTTAGGTCTGTGAGATGTCTTTCTACGACATAGTGCTTGATTTCATAATTATGGATTCGTTTGAAGATTTGGAAGAACCACCCTACGCCCTTCTAGCTGTCATTCAAAATGGTTGGATTCCTAACTCGGTCAAAGAAACAGTGAGATGTTCTTAATAGTACCTTCCTTTGACGCCCTGCCCCTTATACAGGGAATTTTCTGTGACTATCGAGCAACCTGCCTAACCTTTGATTTACGTTTATTGGTTTATGTGAAGTCGACCATGGAGATTCGAATAAGACTTGGATGGATTTTTTGATTTTGACTAGAAGTGCTATTTCTGATGACGTCAATTAACATAATTTTTAGAACTTCTATCCCTATACCTCATTGGGTGTACGTCTGACGTGTCCGAAATTAGTGTATTAAGATAGCGCTTGATTAGACCTTTCGATTGATATATCATTTATTTAATTTTGGTAGAATCTTTTAAGTAATTATGACGTCATCGACGATGACGCATTCTTGAGCTAATAGAAAAATGCTTGAGTTAATAGAATTGATTTATCTCAATTTTTTCATCGAACTTACCTAATTTGATTCCGAATTTGCAGTCGATTTGGCCAGACTTCCAACTGTATCAAAGAGGCAGTTAAAAATATGTCGGAAACAGACATGTCCTTTTGGGACTTCGAGCTTCGTGCTTACGCACTCATCAGACAGATACCAATCATAGCCAGGATAGGCACTTCCTACTCTTGTTAAATCAAAGAGACAGTCAGATGTTTTGTATTAATACTTTGTTATACACGAAGGACCTAACGATGATTTTCTTCAGCTCCCTCTCCTCGCTAACTTGCAAGAAAACTTAAAAGCAGGAAAGACACAACGAAAAAGGCTTTACTGCAGAATAAACAGAATTGTCATAGCTACATGTATAGAAATGCTTCTCAGACCACTTGTCGAGAAGAACTGAAGAAAATGTTTTCTTGTGATGTCTTGTGATATGAAATTCTGAATCATTGCAGGCTCTGGCTACTGCCGTGTGGTCTCTTCTGAAGGGAAAGACCCAAATGCTAACGGTAAGAACTCAGTTTAAGTTTCAATATCTCCCCATGCATTTATTCATTTCCCCATCTATTTACCTATATTCGCAATAGTAAAGTATCCCGAGCATCCATCAGCACTACATTGAAATAACAGATACAACGTTAAGGTGGATTGATTGATTCTTCCAGGAAACCTTGGATATAACTTGAAATGCTTTGTAAGTTTGTATCTACTCACGATGGTTAAACGTTGGATTAGTTTTTTGAATTTCTCTTTGCACTGGAGAAGTTCTATTTAATTGGAAATATAAAGAGAATTGTTCAAATCGTTACATTTACCTGACGATATGAATTGCTATAAGCATTGATACAACGCTGGATCGATGGAAACAAATGCAATTAATGCGTCTTGAACTCTTAGGTAGGAACGATGTAGGAATTGCGACTGAATTTTGTATGACCGCATACAAGATTAGCAACTTGCTGTTTTTAGGTAGTACTTTTTGCTCTCTCACCTGTAATCTTTGAGTTTGTTTTTCTTTATCCTAGAACCAGAATGCTTTTATGTCAAGGATGTACCAAGTGTCACAATACTTGACCCCCGTGCTGGTATGGGGGTTTCTGGGCCCTGATCAGAAACTGAACAGAATTTGCCGGGTGTTCAAGGTAGGTTTTCTCCTTGACTTTACAAATAAACCTTGACAACCTCCCTCCAATGAATAGATTCATAAATGAGCTGCGACACTGATATAGCTACAAATAGTAAAATCCTTTCATTTTCAAGGTAAGTTGTTCTACTTGATTTTACCAATAACCCTTGATAATCCCCTCAAATGAAAAGATTCACAAATGAGCTGCAACGCAAATGTACAAATAGTAAATTCATTTCATTTTCAGGAAAACATGCTTGGATTTCTCAAAGACATTTTCTCCCTCCAAAAAGCAAATTATGAAAACCTACAAACGCTTGCTGATGACATCATCAAAATTGCAAAATTTCGAACTCAACACAATGCGTCTGTTCGGTGAATGATTGCGACTTTCGATCTCGACTGTATATTCTGTAAATTCGTAAATTTCTAATTCATGATAATAAAGACGATTGTATTTTCATCTATTTTATTTTCATCAATTTTTCATCGATTTCCTTACACTACAATATCTTTTTTTGCTGATTCTGGCTTATTTCGCCCCCCCCCCCCCCCCCCCCCTGTTGGAAACAATTTGGATTGCTTTGTGGAACCATTCACTTTATTAAGTAAAAATATCCTTAGATTTTCCCTCCTATTCAAAATTCCTTATTCTTTCTCACGAAAAACCATGGTAAGCCCATAGCATTTTCAGAAGGCACACAAATCGACTGGCTTTCGTCATATACCCCACCCCCAGGGGTAACGGGGATAGATGACCTAAGGCTTATCTCCGTACCAGCTGTATATATACTATGAAGGACTCGTAATCCTCACCTGATCTTCCATCCACAAATTCTTCCGATGAAACTTAAGGCTGACATAAGTAGAATGGAAATGATCCAAAGTGATCCAGCTGAAAAAGGGATTTTTCGGAGCTGAAACCAAATCAGAATTTCAAGCAGCTGATCCACTTGCTCAGGATCGATTAGGCAAAACATAATGAAAATCATCTAAATGAAACAATGTGAGAGCTGCAAGTGAGAAGAAAGTTATTTTTACTATTGGGCAAACCGTGTGAAAATTTTGATTCTTGAGCCCCCTTGTAGCTGATTAGTGCTTGATTTAAGGGGCTTAAAACATTACCTGTTTCTCATTGCTATGGAATACCAAATTTCATTTTGTGACTACAAATCGAAATTGGCTGCCAGCTACCGCAGACATAAGAAAAAGACGTAGACAACTATTCCCATTTTTAATTTCAATTTCATTCGTATAACATAAGCTAATCTAAGCCACAATAATACTTATATTCTATGCGACCCAAGAAAAGTATAGCATAACTATATCTAGCTTTGGTTGCTGAATCTCTTGGTTGCTGAATCTCTTGGTTGAAAGTCATATAAGATAAAACTACCAAAATACAAAGTTGCAAATGATTTTCAGTACTGAATAACAAAATAACACAACAAAATAACAGAATAAAAATATGATATAGTTTATGTTCCAAGCTGAAAGGACACCATTGAAAATTGGTACGCCCTCTGACATAATGTTCTACGGCTTATGTTAAAATCACATTCACAAATTGCTTCAGTAAGTTAACGAAGAACCAAGACTGCGACGATAAACATGATAAGCGACACTTCATAATTTAATAGACAATACCAATATCCCGTTAGACGAAACAATTGATCTATGCACGGACTTGGTATTTCATGATAATGGGAAATTAAAATATAGGGATTGTGCATTGGACCGTTCTCAGTTTCGCAAACTGCTAGGCTTTGCTGTCAAGGAAAATCATTTCATCTTTAATGGGCAACTCTTTGATCAGATTGATGGTGTAGCAATGGGTTCTCCACTAGGACCGTCTCTTGCCAACGTTTTCATGAGTGAACTTGAGCAACGTTTTCTATCCAATTGCCCTCCTGAATGTAAACCTGTCTTGTATCGTAGATATGTTGACGATACATTTTGTTTATTCAGGAATAGGGATCATATAGCGTTGTTCTTAAATTTCATCAATAGTCAACATCCCAACATCAAGTTCACTTATGAAACTGAGACAGATAACTCTTTACCTTTTCTGGATGTTCTCGTTACCCGCGAGGGTAATTGCTTCAGCACCAGTCTTTTTAGAAAAAAGACATTTACTGGACTTTATACCGATTTTTCCAGCCTTGCCCCTGATAAATATAAGAAAAATCTTATCAGTGTCCTTTTGTATCGAGCCTTTCATATCTGCTCTACATATAAGACCTTTCATGACGAAATCATACGCATTAAGGAGATTTTGTCTAAAAATAAGTTTCCAAGGGCACTTGTGGATCGAATTATTAAGTCCTTCCTTGATAAAACCTTTACCCCTACAGTTGTTGCCCCCACAGAAACTGAAACTAGAGTACCCCTATTATTTTGCATTCCATTTCTCGGCAGGTACAGTCTACAGATGAAAACTCGAATTTGTAGACTTGTTAAAAAATGCTACCCTGGTATTCAACTTAAGGTTATCTTCCGATCTTCCACACGCATTCAGTCTTTTTTTCCGTTTAAGGATCGCATTCCTTCTCTCATTCGCTCCTCTGTTATTTACAAATTTCAGTGCCCTGGCTGCCACGCCTGGTCTTATGGGAAAACATCCCGTAACTTGATTACTCGTTGCAGGGAGCATTTGGGAATTAACAAGGCTAGTCAGCAGAAAATAAAAGTTACTGCATCGGCCATCTGGGATCACCTCAACGAATCCGGTCACACTGCTTCTTTAGATGATTTTTCTATTCTTGATCGAGCAAACAATGATTTTGATTTGCTTATCCATGAAAGTTTATTGATCTTGCGAGATCGTCCCTCACTTAACTCTCAACAATCGTCTATTCCCCTAGCTCTATTTTAGGTATTGTCTTTCTGGCTCACTCAATTCTTATTCTCACGTGTTTTCTTCTTATCATATGCATTCTTAGTAGTTATTGTCCTTATTAGTATAAATTCAGCCTCGTGCTTCATTGACTTGTAATTTCTGAAGATGGAGCTAAGTGCTGCTCCGAAACGTTAACAATGGCCTATCTTTAAAATGTATTAATTTTTCTCAATTGGATTTGTCTTTAATATAACGATGTAACTGGAATTGTCTATTAAATTATGAAGTGTCGCTTATCGTGTTTATCGTCGCAGTCTTGGTTCTTCGTTTTCTTATCAAAATACGTTTTCCTGCCAACATACCTATATCTTCAGTAAGTTAATCAAACATATTGAACAAAGGTTTGACTACGTCATCAGTCGAAATGCTGATGTCCACATTTTGCAATATGTTGCATATCATTCAAAAGCTCTTTAAACCGTATTTTCAAGTATGCAAATATTATGTGAATATACTCAGTTTGTCAAAAAGTACAGCATTTTTTATACTCGTGTAGGCCCTTTTTGTGGCGTCATTCCTCCCATGATAATGAAATATTTCCTGGAGTGGCACGTTTTCTTATATTGCTAACACATGTCATGAGCTACTCTAGCGTTATAAACCTTGAGAAGTTAAGTTAGGTACTTACTTAGATGGTTGCGCTATTTACCCCGTCTATCATGCTTTTTTAAGATATTTGCTAGTTAATTCCTAGGGTGACTTTTAGGAAATCCAAGAAAATAAGGATGAGACAAATGAGGTTTCTTTTTTTACTTGGTGCCAAGGTAAGACTCTTTCTGAATTGGTTCAGTGCCTCGTAGTCGTACAGCCTCTTTTTCAAAGTTTCTCAATCTCCACCATTTTCACATTTAATCGAAAAAGGACGAAGAGTAAAATAAAGCACAAACTTCATATTCGTGTACTCGAGTTTTTCCAAGAAAGGGATCACTGCAAAAAGATCAAAGATGATTGAAGTCACATGCAATGATCGATTGGGTAAGAAAGTACGCGTCAAATGCAAGTATCCTTTTCATAACAATGAAAAAGGAAATCAGAAAAACCTAGAGTAATCGCCATCCATGGATGGGCCACTTTTTATTAAACAGCATTGTCTTACACAACTAACATAGAGTACACTAGCCTATCAAATATATTGCACAGGTCGATTCAAAATGGCGGCAAAATTGCAAAGCTGTGAGGGCTAGGCCTAAACTAGAATTCCCATAACTTGTATCAGATAGCTCACAAATACAAGGTTTTGGTGGCAAAATTTAGGAAATTTTACTGACAACATAGCTCATATCAACTAGCAATAATATATTGAGGGAGATATTATGTATGACTTGGGATTTGAGCGATGGTCAAAATATCAGCAAGAAGATTTTGAAGAAGGAGTTGTCATCTAAAATCAGTACAAAAGTGTTGTAAAAAGTCGATGACATGGTAAAGTGCTTTGTTAGTTTGTTGCTAATGCTTTGGGGAATCCAATGGGTTTTGTTTCTTCTCTGTATGGTGACTCGAAGGGAAAATGAAGGAGGCTCAAAATATTTCAAGGGAGGGGGAGCGTAATTTCCCATCTTGCATCCCACACATCAGTTGCAATTTTGTCATTCTTCAGGTAAACATGTTGTTTGTTCTCCTTCTTATACCCCTTTAATTTACATTAATGAAGTATTTTACTTTGTAATTGACCTCAAACCCAGGAATAATAGTTACAATCATGTGTAACAGATAAATTTCTTTATTCCTGAAAATGTACTTCAAATTTCAAGGTCTCCTCCTTCCCTTAAAATTTTTGAGACTCCCTACCAATTTCTTGCCTCACCACAGGGACAGCTAGGACAAGGCTCTTGGGGCTCCTCATAGCAGTAGCAACAAAGTAACAAAGCACTTTACCATATCATAGACTTTTTATAACACTTTTGTACTGATTTTAGATGACAACTCCTTCTTCAAAATCTTCTTGCTGATATTTTGACCATCGCTCAAATCCCAAGTCATACATAATATCTCCCTCAATATATTATTGCTAGTTGATATGAGCTATGTTGTCAGTAAAATTTCCTAAATTTTGCCACCAAAACCTTGTATTTGTGAGCTATCTGATACAAGTTATGGGAATTCTAGTTTAGGCCTAGCCCTCACAGCTTTGCAATTTTGCCGCCATTTTGAATCGACCTGTGCAATATATTTGATAGCCTAGTGTACTGTCGCCATGGATGGGCCACTTTTTGAAAATCAGCATTAGCAACTGCATCCACAAAACACCAAGTTTTAAGCTATTTGGGCCTAGTTAATTCGGAAAAAAGGCTTGAAAACTGTTGCTCATGCTATTTTGGTCATTATCTTTGGTTTGTTTGTTTATAAATGCCTAACAAACTCGAGAAAAAAATATTCAAAACGCTTCACCTGAATTCGAAGTCAAAGTATCGTCAACATTTGTTGTTATTGTTGTGAATTGCAGATTTTGTTTTATCGATTTTCTCCTCTATTATTCTAAGCAAAAGCAAATAGTTTTCTTCCAACTTTGGTTCTACCAGCCTTGGTTGTTCACAAATTACGAAGACTTCCGGTGAATTCATGCTCACATTTTCGCAAGAGTTCAACTTTTATGAACGACTCCTGATCGGCCTACGTCGCCATGGATGGGCCACCTGTGAGCAAAGGGATTGTCCACGAGTGGTTGATATCATGTGACAATCCCTCAAAGAGATTTATCTGCGCTCTGCGGCCTACTGCGGAGGCGCACCGGTTATTTTGGTGCGGCCCATCCATGGCGATGGCCTAAAATATTGACGAAAAAATTGCGTCTCATATTAATAGCTCGTGTGAAGCGAAAAGGAAGCGAAGTTGATTCATTTTCTGTCAGTATTTTAAGAAGAGATAGAGATACATTTTCACAGAATTTTTTTTGGCTAAGGTATGTTGGTTGTGTAAGACAATGCTGTTTAATAAAAAGTGGCCCATCCATGGCGACAGTACTCTACCTTAGCTAAAAACAATTCTTTGAAAATTTATCTCTATCTCTTCTTAAAACATTGACATAAAATGAATCAACTTCCCTTCGTTTTCGTTTCACACGAGCCATTAATATGAGACTCAATTTTTTCGTCGATATTTTAGGCCATCGCCATGGATGGGCTGCATCAAAATAACCGGTGCGCCTGCGCCTCATATATTTAAGCAAGCTGCAGAGCGCAGATAAAACTCTTTGAGCGATTGTCTGTCACATGATATCAAGCACTCGTGGACAATCGTTTTGCTCAGGTGACCCAGCCATGGCGACGTTGTCTGATAAGGAAACGTTCATAAAAGTTGAATTCTTGCGAAAATGTGAGCATGAATTCACCGGAAGTCTTCGTAATTTGTGAACAACCAAGGCTGGTAGAAGCAAAGTTGGAAGAAAACTATTTGCTTTTGCTTAGAATAATAGGAGAAAATCGATAAAACAAAAACTGCAATTCACAACAATAACATCAAATGTTGACGATACTTAGACTTCAAATTCAGGTGAAGCGTTTTCAATATTTTTTTCTCGAGTTTGTTAAGTATTTATAAACAAACAAAACAAAGATAATGACCAAAATAGCATGAGCAACAATTTTCAAGCCTTTTTCCGAATAAACTAGGCCCAAGTAGCTGAAAACTTGGTGTTTTCTGGATGCAGTCGCTAATGCTGTTTTTCAAAAAGTGGCCCATCCATGGCGACAGTACTCTAGATCATCTGTGATTGACAATCAACATTATTAATTAGATTCGAGTCAGGCCTAGGTTAGATACTTAGTCTAGGCCTTTTCAATTTCTTAATTTCTAACATGACATTTTTTGTATTCAGCAATGAGAAAAATTGGGTCTAGGGTAAACCCTGGCCAGTCTGCAGAGTTGGGCCAGACTGGAAAGTTTCGATTTTGCGCGGGCAAGAAAAGTCACGTGCCCATTGTTTTCTATTGTTTCTTCACGTGTGCGCGGGCAAGTTATTGCCCGCGCATGGCAAACTTTCCAATCTGGGAGTTGGGCAATTGCACACCCGAATAGAACAATAGAAAAAAAGGATAGAACAATGGAAAGTTGTTAAAGCGCACTCAAGATCTCGTTGAAAAAGGCCATACTCTGCAGACTGGAACCCTGAAGCTCCTGATATTTGACAGTTTCTAAGGCATTAAATTGGCTTAAAATGCAAAAGATTTCCAGGAAAGCAGACCGAAAAATGTCAAGAAAATTTTGGACAGGTAATACATCAAGAGACCATCTGGATGCTTCTATTACCCAAGCTTAGAGGCATCAAAAGGATTGAATTGTAAACTAGACATTGTCAACTTTCCAGGGTACACCTCATTCATCCATTGATAAAATGAATTGATAGGGATGCTTAATACTGATCAGCAGGGTTGTCAGGAGGATCCATGACCTTCACCCCGATGAAGCAAACATGAGGAAAAATTGTCTAGCCCAAATGTTGTTAGAGGTTTTTTAAGGATTTATAATCAAACATAACATGACTGATTGAGAAGACTGATTGAGATCAAGTCTTGAAGCAACAAAACATTTTTTTCAATTAATCTCAGTAATATGTCAAGCAGTTTATCCATTGACTTTTTATTCTTACTAAGTAAAACAATTTTTACCAGGGAAGGTTTAGATATTTCATATCATCTTTTCCTCTTTTACAATTTTCATGACATTTGATGGGCTTCCGTAAGTCTGGTAAGTTGGTCAGGATCCCCCCCCCTGAGCATGAAGTTTAAGGGCTCAAAAATGAATGAGGCTAGGAGGTTGGAAAATATGTAAAGAATCGCTTGATAATCTAAAAGCGATTCACTCCATGCATATAGGGACAGTATAATTTAAAATTCAAGATCGAAGATCCAGGATATTAAGATATTAGATCTTAAGATCCAATAAGTTAAGATCAGATATATTAAGATCCAAGAAATTGAGACCCAAGAGATTAAGATCTGAGAGATTTCTATTACTTCAAGCCTTGCACCAAAAGGAGGTTAAGACCTGACACCAGACCCAGCACTTGTACAGGATCCATATCATCTCGTACTATTGATCCAGCATACATGCTCAGTAACATGTTTCCCTAAATGTGTACCCATATATGGATGAGAGTGAAAATCTGAAAAGTAAACATTAGGTTGAACCATACTGACATTGTAATGCAAAATCAGAAATATATTTCATGCACTAACAATTTGATTTACACATGTCTGCGGATGAAAAGTGCAATATTTTACGGATCTGTTGCCGCAAAGATATCCATTGCGTTCATTTCTTTGTACATGAATATTTCCATGGTCTTTAACTGTGAATAATAAGTCTTTTAAATATTTTGAGTTATGGACCACCTGGCTTATTCATACAGCAGTACTAAAAGGAATTACTGTATTGCATTTATATTTTCCTTAATGCTTCAAAGTGCAGATGACACTATTGGTGACTTGAAAATGTTGATTGCTGCACAGACTGGGACCAGATCAGAGAGAATCATATTGAAGAAGTGGTATGCCTTCCCACATCTTATTTGCTATCAGGTCTTTCATCATGATTTCACATTTCAGAAAAATTTCAAACTCGGGCTAGACCACTCTTAAACATAGCCCAGCACCCTCTGTAAAAGGACACTATCACTTTTGTTTCATTTCTCCAAAACTCTACAATATTTACCAAAATATTAAGTCCTTGTTCCACGAGATTCAATCAGGTTTTTGCTGTTTTTGTAATGGATAAAACGAAAACTGTACTAGAGAATTTCGTTGGCATGAACATCTTGATAAGAGTATGTGCCTGGATGAGCAGGTTAAATTACTAAATGAAGTCCTTTCGAATGTTTTGTCCAACTTCATTCCAAACGAAGTTAAAACAGTCCAACCTCATCCAGCACCTCAGATAACACAACCTGTAAAAATATTATGGAGGAAAAAAAACATGCATAAAATAATTTTGTTAGAAAGGGTCGGCCTGCCAACAAGCTGGAGGTTTAAAAAGTATGATTTCTGGAGGTTAAAAAATGATTAATAATGCTAAAATGAATTACATTTGTAAAGCAAACATTAGCTGTCTCAAGGACTTAAGCAAAATCTATTGGTCTTTAATTGATACTGTACTTTATAAAGCAAAGTTTCCCATCACACCCTCTGTGCTAGAAAACAGGCATTTAATAACAGATTTCGGTAAAAAGGCTCAGCTACTTAATGATCATTTCATTCTTCAATGCACGAAAATAGATACAGGCAGAAAAATTTATATTTACAAATTGCTTACAACCAGGTTAATATCCTAAATATTCAAATGCGTTAATGTAGTCCGAATTCGCAAAATGTCAAAACTAATTACCACCATATACTATCTATACTATCGATTTGGAAAAAACTTTGAAAACTGGTCTATAACTCTCTATTCTCACATTTTGTTTATCTGTGACTTTCTTGATCACAACCAATAAGACTTTCATCCTAGTTCTACAGGTAGCCAATTTATTTAATAGTGCATTCAATTTTCCAGGCCTTTGACTGTAATCCACCATTTGAGGTTTTCAATAAAAAATATATTTTTTCCATTGCTCAGCAATATTCATTATTTTGAATATTTCATTATCATTTGTTTTGCAGGTACAACATATTCAAAGATCATATTACACTCAGAGACTGTATCCTTTTCTGTCAAGTCCTTTTTGTCTCTTTTGTATATCAACTCGGATTTACATGTTTAGTTTATATCTTAATGAGGAACGTAGCTCTGACCTAGTCGTTTAACTTCCCTGATTTAGGACCCATTTTTACCACTTGCATACCATAACTTCTTAAGTATGTAATTCCTTAACCCATTTGCGCTACTAGGATTTTGAATTTGGAATTTCCTGCTCTCTAGATGACCCCTTGGTTTCAAAAACAAGAATGGTTGTAAACCGTTTAGATTCCAAGCCTTGAGTATTTAGCAGCTCAAACTAGGTGCCCGTCACTGCACCCAACAGGCAGTTAAGAATAGTCAAATACTTTTATATCAAAACAGTGCCAATACAAACCAATGCTATGGATTTACCAAGAATTTCAACATGATGTTAGAAAGTAGGGTTCTTTGCTTTTTAGAAACATATTCTTTTCTTAACCTGTTTTCAGATGAAATCCATGACGGTATGAATTTGGAGCTGTACTACAAATGAAAAGATTGGCTCGAAAGAATGCAGATAAGGTCTTCTTAAACATACTTTTTTGAAAAATGAGTTGTATTTAATGGACAGAGTCATCGCTTCCTCAAGTGGTGCAGCACACACAACATCGGTGCTGTGCGAGCAATCTGTGGACACCAGGGGAAATAAGTTGGATATGGATAGAAGACGGCGAGGTCGCCTAAATTTTTCTAATAGATAAAAGATATTTGGCCTTATAGAGTTTAAAGACATTGAGAAATTCATAGATGAAGAAAAAGTTGGAGCATTGCAGATTTGGGACATATTCTGATACCATAAGGCTTGAGTTAAATGCCTCTATAGACGCCCCCCGTAAAGGTGTGTATAATTAATAATACACACCTTGAAAATGTTAGTAATATTTTTACTATACAGCCAAGGAAGGATGAGATACATTCCATAGACCCCCCGCATTTAAATGTCCCCCCCCCCCAAAAGACACTCCCCTGAAATTCTGAAATATTTGATACGGTACTAAACCCAAGCATAATGATAGTACCCATGCTCAAACTGATATGCAAAGCTTCAAAAGATTTAGAAAATTTGACTTTTAATCAATATGTAAAATACAAAGCAAGTAATACAGACAAGAGAAATGTGGTGATCGCAGATTAACCCGAAGAAGAACGATGACACATCATTTACACTGATGTGTGGTATGAGACTTTTATTTAGGGATATTTTCGCTTATTTCGATACAATTATGTGGTGCTACTGAAATTTTGTTTCTTTCACATATTCTGTGAAACGGAATTATTGGTCCCTTGTTTCGATTAACGAACCGGAATAATGGCCCCAATTTTTTTTCAAAATGGCACATCCCTGTCACTTAACCCCCTAAGGTACCTCCCCCTGAGTCTATCACAATTTCCATTTTACTCGTGCAGATTAAATTGAATATGAAGCTCATTAAACAATTTTTCATATGCCAGAAGTGTACATTTTCAAAAGCTTGCACATATTTTAAACTGGCTCGTGTAAACGCTTTGGCAAGTAGACTTGACAAGTTTCTTTTGACCCTTTACGTTTCTTCGTTGCTAAAAGTGAGATACTTGTGTCATCTCATATGCGATATTCCCGTTTCAATCTTATGTTTCTTGGCTTGATCCAATCTTAGATTTCTTGACTTAGCAAATACTGTTAACCGAAACAACTGCATTGTGGACGAAAGCTTTCGAAACAAACGTGCTGCTCATCCACACGAGAAAACACATTTAACAAATCAAATCTCTCAAATTTCTATCCACGCGAACAAGGAAACCTGTCATATAAAATTGCATTGAAAGTTGTTCGTATTAACAACTCTTTAGTTGAGTTTCAGATTTCAGCTGATGCTTCTTAAAGGTCACTTCACTGAGGTCAACTGCATTTGAATTTCACGCATCATCAGTTGGTGAAAAATTATGAAATTCTTTGACGAAACTTTCTTAGGTAATATTTGTCTATAGTCAAGTCAGTGAATCCCCACATATAAGGAACTGCAGCCTTGCACTTTAAATATCATTTCCTCTATTACGATTGATTTGCTATAAACAATATTTTAGAGACTTGTAAAGAGAAGCTATTTTGTTGTTGATAGTTTTACGGCATTCCCTTCCTTTCCTTGAGAAATATTGATCATAAAATGATTCCTTTTGTACAAGAAATAGGCTAGCCTGATTAGATAACTTGAGTTTCTTATATGCAGGTACTTACTGTAAGTGCCTAGAGAACTTAATTACCAAAGTGCCCAGAAGTCTGTGGCTACCTAAGTGCCAAGGAGTTCATGGTTACTTATTATAAGTGCTTGGAAGTGTTTGTTTGATTTCAAATGGCTAAACTTTGAAAAGGTTCTTATGTCCGTGATAGGTTTATTCACGTCAGGATTTTGAGATTATGTGCACCAGCCTTGCATTGACAAAATAAATCCAGCTTGTGGCTTGTTGCACTTGTGTCAGATACAGATATTAGGACCTTGTTTATGGTTCCTCATTTAAATGATCCTCATTACGTTACGAACTCTCTAACAAGTGCGATTTCCACCAAGTAGATAATTCACATAATCACATTCTTTTTTTTCATCTCATGTAATTCACTCCGTTCCCATATGCTGCATATGACAGAATTTCCCTGATAATTTTATACCCAAAATGAATCCGTCTCTCCTGCACTGTTTTCACTGAGATTCACAATCCTGATTTGCTAATTTAACAAGAAATATACATAAAATAATAAACTCAAATAAGATAGACAATTTGTTGAAATGTTATATGTAAGATTTAAAACTAGAAGTTAATTGCAAGCTATCTAAAATTTGAGTCATGAAATATTGATTAAAAGCTAGGGTGATGATTATAAACTATCTAAAATGTTAGTGTACCAAAATAGCCACTCACTCTAAAGCTAAAATGCTGATCGAAACCTAAAACGTCTACTCCAAAACTACGTGTTGCCTAAAATTTGGTCTTATCATGGTTTAGTCGCTATACTGTCCTTTATCAATGCATTGAGAAAAGGTTTTTTAATGTCACAATTGTGTTTGCCCCAAAACTGTTCTAGATCGACGGTCTTTTCAGGAACTTTATGTAGATGGGCTGCCTTACAGAACAAGCACATCGAGTTGTCTACATGCAAAGTGTATTTAAACCTCCATTGATGGTACGCATTGTAAGCGGTGTCATTTTTATCCAGATAGTTGATATAATCGCCAAGCTGCTTTAAACTCTTGAAGTCTCTAACGTCTATATATGACCCAGGTATCGTAATCCTTGAATCACTGTAGTCAGCACCCCCCATGACAATCGGCACTAGCCCCATATTCAGGCCGTTCAACCAGTATTTCTCTGTGATGTACCCAGTGCAAAAACTGTTCTCTATCGCCAGATAGAACTTGTATTCTTCTTGTATTTTGTCACATTCTTTTGATCTCGGACATGGGCGTGTCTTGGGACTAAACTTTTGTGCGCATGCTCCATAAACGTCAACTTGTGTGTGTTTCCTAAACTCTGTTATAAACCGCATTCTGTCGTTGTCGCAGTGGCTATTAACGAACGACACTCGGTTTTTCTTGCCTGAAATTGAAAGAAATACATGTTGTTTATACCCATTTCAGTTCTATGAATAGTTGACATGAAAATTGGTAGTCACGGGTTTCTGAGGCTGAAAAAGCCATATTCGATCTCAAAAACAACCTTACATATACCCTTGACTCTCTGGGGGTTATCTAAAATCAAAATTACATCCCGAAAATTAGAGAAAACCACTCTTCTTAGAATGGTAAACTGGGCATATCTATGACCAGATATCTGAAACCCTTGGATTTTTTCATCTCGTCGTGATAATCAAAGTTTATCATTTTTAAGAGTTGCAAAGAAGCCTATTTACGTTGATTAACGGCGATGATGCCATGTCAAAAGTCTGGCGTACCTCTTTATTGGCCTATCAGGTCAGAATCTTGATTACACTGCACGGCAACGCTATCCTTTATGACCTTGTTTGCATTTCAGTGCGTAGAACACCTCAAACATCAAGTTTGGGCAAGTACCGTGAATTAGATAAATATCAGCCCTATACTATAAACTTTTTACCAGTGCTGTGCTGTGCCAAAATATTTCACTCTTGCACCCCATGGGAACGGTATCTGACGACCGTAGACGCTGATAGTGCCGTACTAAAAACATGGATATAGACCAGGCGAGGAAGGGGGGGTATCGTCACCCGACGAGGGAATTTATGAGACCAACTAGATTTGGTCAATTTCAATACGCTGATTCCAAAAATCGATGTTATACGGGCGTAATCGGTACCACCGAGCCTCCATTTCATGTTTAAACCTCGTTTTCGATGGGAAATTAACATATAGAGAAATAGGCAATTTAATGGGTTCCAATCAATTATTGGCTGCTGATAACGAAAATTGAGGTCATAAAGTACAATTCGGCACCTCTGAGCCTCGTTTTGAGGATCAAACCTCGTTTTCATGCCGAAACCTCGTTTTTTCCTGAAACTTTTAAGTCAACGTTTATTATCGATTTAAGGTCGCTGATTTCGAAAATCGATGCCATATATCAAAATTCAGTATCAGTGAGCTCCCATATAGAAGCCCAGTTTTCATGTTCAAACTCCGTTTTCAGCAAAATGAACATTGTCAAACTCACCTGTTAATTGTATTCAAAATGGGAATTATCCAGATTCTAAAATTTGGAACATGGTCAATTTCAGGTTCCTAATCTTGAAAAACGTGCTTATTTTGCTCCCCACTGTACTTGTGTTTGAGAGGTCATTTTGTAAGTCGTATTCTTAGTTTTTTGTCATCAAAAGACTCAACGGTAGACTCATCTTCCAAGGCATTGTCATTCGATCCCTCATAATCATCTTTATCTTCTTTGATCCCTCCCAGAAGCAGTTATCACGACATTTTCAGGGAAAACACGGCACTTCACGAAGCGTTACCTCTTGCATCCCAGCCATCAGACATGCTCCACCGGACTCTCAACATCTAGTTCCAACTGGTCAGCATTTATGCATATGTTTGCTACATAAGCTGACCTTGCGCTGAGCAAATGTAGATTAGCAGCACATGGTGGCATTTAACTCATGTCAACATCTCTTCCTCTTCTTCCAAATACTTTCTAAAAACACTTTGAGCGGGCGTCGTTGACCTTGGTAACAGATGGAAAACCATGAAAAAAGCGTGTGTACTTCTCAAGTAGCTCCATATCTTCTGCTTTCAGTTTGAGGTCTTTTCCAAGCCTCGTGAAGGCGTTGAAAAAACTCTTGTCGCTTTGATATAATAAAAAAGTGAACACGTAATCGTTGCTGGAGATTGCATGCAGTCCAACAATCGTCCATGCAGTCCAATAACCGCTCGTCTGTTAATTGGAGAAAGTGTCGATGATATCACACAAATTATTTTTCGGTTCTTCCCAACACTACTTTATAACAAAGCCTTGAAACGCAAAACGCTGGCTCAACTTTGTTACATTTTTGAAGAACGGGGATAACAAGAGAGCGCTTTTTAACTTAATTTAATAGTCTATCGAAGACAGCTGACATGATTTGAATAACCGCATCATATATTTTTCAAATGCCACGCAATATACGAAAGTAAGCAAAGATGAAGCAAGAACATTTCCAGAGCTGCAAAGCAATCACGAAGTAGCCTATGCTAAACTGCTAGCACTTGTGAAGGCAGCAACTATTTCACCTTGATAAGCCACGGTAGTACGATTCCCTTCAGCAGACATCGAAATGATTACATTGTTTGTTGCACACGATTTCATGCACATTTAGGTTTTGTTGGATAGTAGTGTTGGGAAGAACCAAAAACTAATTTTTGTGAAATCATCGACACTTTCTCCAATTAAAAGACGAGCGGTTTTTTAACTACATGGACGGTTGTTGGACTGCATGCAATCTCCAGCAAAGATTACGTGTTCACTTTTTTGATTAAGGAAGAATTCGTTTTAGAAAGCGATGTTAAAGCGACAAGAATTTATCAACGCCTTCGCAAGGCTTGGAACAAACGTCAATTCCAATGCAGATGATATCGAGCTCCTTGAGAAGTCCGCGTTTTTTCTTTATGCTTTCCATCTGTTACCAAGGTCAACAACGCTAACTCAAAGTATTTTTAGAAAGTATTTGGAAGAATAGGAAGAGTGGTTGGCCAGAGTTAAATGCCAGCATGTGCTGCTAATCTACATTTGCTCATCGCAAGATCAGCTTATGTAGCAAACATATGAAGGAATGCTGACCAGTTGGAATTAGATGTTGAGAGTCCATTGGAACATGGCTAGGATGCAAGAGGTAACGCTTCGTGAAGTGCCGAGTTTTCCCTGAAAATGTTGACGAGCTGCTTCTGGATGCAAACGCAGAAGATAAAGATGATTACGACGGATCGAATGACGATGCCTTGGAAGAAGAGTTTAACGACGAGTCTTTTGTTGACTAAAAGTAAAGGCCTGTTTATATGGGCAGAAACACCTCACCTGCCAGACCCGGGGCTTACAAGCTAAGTAAATTTCAAGTACTGTCATTCTATAGAATACGACAAACAAAATGACCTCTCTAACGCAGATGAGCAATTGCAAAATCTTTTAAATGTATTTTACTAGTTTTCTTGAAGTAAAAGTTAAGCGGGATAGAGCAAAATAAGCACAAAATTTTTGAAATTAGCAACCTAAGAATGATCAAAAATGGAGATTGACCCTCCAAAGTTTAGAATAGGGACAGTGTCCATTCTGAATATGATTAACGGGTGCGTTTGACAATGTTCATTTTTGCTGGAAACTAGGCTTCGAAATGGAATAGGGGTTCACTGATGCTGAATTTTGATATATGGCATCGATTTTCGAAATCAGCGATCTGAAATCCATAATAATCGTTGACTTAGAAATTTCAGGGAAAAACGAGGTTTCGGCATGAGAACGAGGTTTGATCCTCAAAACGAGGCTCAGAGGTGCCGAATTGTACTTTATGACCTCAATTTTCGTTATCAGCAGCCAATAATTGATTGGAACCCTTTAAATTGCCTATTTCTCTATATGTTAATTTCCCATCGAAAACGAGGTTTAAACATGAAATGGAGGCTCGGTGGTACCGATTTCGCCCGTATAACATCGATTTTTGGAATCAGCGTATTGAAATTGACCAAATAAAATTGGTCTCATAAATTCCCTCGTCGGGTGACGATACCCCCCTTCCTCGCCTGGTCTAATACCACCATGATTTCAAAGAAGGTTAGCGAGGGTTACTTGTCCCTCAACTAAAACTCAGAAAAGGGCTGGGTCAGATTGCAAAGCTGAGAGTATGCATTAAAGTTCTGAATGTGATATTAGAGATTACAGAGTGAGTAAGTAAGGCTATGACGCAGAGAACTTTGAGAAGCAAAAAGTTGAGAAAGTTCTAATAGCAAAGGAGCAAGAAAATGTAGGCCTTGTTGCTTAGAACTGTTGTGGTTGTGGGGGGCCATACGTCTGAATGAACCGTTCCAGGTTATGTCTGAGTGAGGAACGCGTGGACATGTCACATGACAACAACGATATCTTAATCCTGAATGGCTAATACCGTTTAGAGGCGGGAAAGGAAAAAAAGCGTAGTATTGTTTTATTCTTTACCATCATCACATAAGTGTAGGATATTTTTTGGAGTGATATTTCGATCAAGAGTTTCTTGTGTGAATTTAGGCCCACTTGTCATTCGCATGAGTGCGTTGAATGTGAGAATGTGTAAATGAAAGCCAATTTAAATGAATACTTAATAATGCTTGCCCGAGTGCTGCAATTGCTTATAGAATTCATGTTTTGTTGTAAAAGCTTAGCTTGTTTTTTAATAAACAAATGATATAAACGACGCTGGTGACACGTGGTACTTGGCCTGTTGTTCTCCACAGCTCAGTGGTCGTTTCTACAACAACGCGATTGTTTCGGCGAAGTATTTTATTCTATGAATAATGAATTGGGGTTGACTGAAATATTCAAGGTACTAGCTAACCGGGGGTATTTGCAGGATTAATGGAAAAAGCAGCTCCGTAGGTTTGGATGATAAAGAAGCGATCGCTGAGCCTTAATGGCCTGGCCGATTAGTGAGTTGTGACTAAGGTATCAAAAAGTTACTTGTAAAAATGCGTGTGATACGGTAGGAATACAATAATTTACCTTGAGCAAAATTTGTGTCTCTCGGAGGACCAGGCTCATTCTCCCGTAAGGCTCTATAATAATGATAAGCAACAAGAATATCAGAGTCCGGCCTGTAACTAGCAGTCCAGTTGAAAAACCCGGCGTAGGGGGGAAAGACGGTGTAACTGTACCAAGGACTTTCGTGCATGAAATAAAGCCAGACTTGTTTACGTCGTTGTGGATAATTTGAAATGCTGCGAAGGTGATCGGGGTTGGGTAAATCTCTCCCGTGAAATACAACCAAATCACTGGAATGAAGTTGACTCTTGTCGTAAATGAGCTCACAGGAGCTAACGGGGCATTTCGACCCACCAATGGTCGTGAAATTATACGTGAAAGGAACGCTTTTCCATGGAATACCGCCAAACAACGGCGTGTAGAGTAAAATTCTTATTCGTTTTCTACCTCCCTGTGGCTCAAATCCAGAAGTTACGACGAGATCTGCCTTATTAGCTTTCTTGTCAACATTGACGTTTGGATTGCCTTTCGCTCCTAGGCCTAAATTAGTTTTCGTGACCTCTTCTGTCCTCTGTATTTTAGTTGCAGATTTCAAAGTTAAGTTGATGTGAAGGCGGAATCCGATTGCAATCAAAATTAACAAGAATGTCACCAAATAACAACGTCTCCACTTGAACATCATGGCTGTAAAAACCAAGGAATGAACAGAATTGTTTTAATGTTTAGGTGTACCCCGTCTTCAACGAAGAGTGGAGTGGTAATTTAACATTTGATTTGATTCCATCATCAACTATTGATTCTAAATTGATTGGCACAGAACGATAGAAACCGGGGGGTACTTAAACAACCTCCCGACGGATGGGGTGTAACTTTTACGTTTTGTTTTTAAAGCCTATTTCCACACTTTTGTATAAGAACAATTTTATGAGAACACGAGCCTCGGATTTTGTCAAAACTCGAGAACAAGCTAAGAACAAACCGAGGCTGGCCATTTAAAGGTCAATATAAGAATCATACGAAATAACTGCGAGACTGAGAAATAGTTACAAAACAAAACAAGCAGATACACAACATAAGGAAATAACAGATGGTCAGAGAGTTGAAAATTGGAACACGCTACGGACTACCGGTAGAAAAGGCCTTTCCAGTTATTGTGAAATTAAGAACAATTAAAGAAAATTCCAGGCTGAAAATAGAGGAATATTTTAGAAAAGCCAGCTTCAAATCAATTTTCTTGGTTCTTATGAAAAAAGAGTACGCGCATTTTTTTACAAGCAATTTCAGCTTGGGCTCAGTACTCAAAATTGCATAGCTTGAATGCCAATTTGAGTACTCAAAATTGCTTAGCAATTGCTTAACTTTTTGTTCGTATTTTTGGAAATAGATTAAAAAAAGGTTAATATGGGGCCACATACACTTACGTTCAATATGTATTGGGACACCTAGCAACAAAATGGCTGCCAAAACTGTAAACAACTGCAAGGCCATCGTTTTATTTTTGCAATTTACTTAAGTTTGACACAATTGAAAAGGAAAATGTTATCAAAAATATCAAAAATAGGTGTATGAATGTAATGATATCACATTTGACCACATAATTATCTTCTATTACTCATTTTGAGAAGAAAATACAGCAAAAAGAAAGGCTTGCAAAATGCCTAGAAAATTATGGGGAAAGAAATTTTATTATGGTTTTATCAAGGCATGTTTCTTAGTTTCATATTCTTAGATTTATTTCAGAG
Organism: Pelagia noctiluca; assembly: GCA_963924455.1. Taxonomy (NCBI): domain Eukaryota; kingdom Metazoa; phylum Cnidaria; class Scyphozoa; order Semaeostomeae; family Pelagiidae; genus Pelagia; species Pelagia noctiluca. The sequence continues at coordinate 16,043,963 of OZ004316.1, forward strand.
TTTAGAGGGTAGGTTGAATTTTCAAATTTGTCTGCTTTGACCCATGTTTGAGTCACTCATAAAGAAACCAGGGGAAAAAGTTTTTATCGCAGTTGTAGGCCTCAATGAAAAGCTCAGCAAAGTCTTCCTTAGTTTGAAGCACAAAGAAACTTTTCCAAAATATCTCGAATATGAGATGAGCTTTGGGAGAAAAATTACAGCATTTATAAAGTAGAAAAACTTACCTTTTTGAATTTTACATAACCAACAATACATGCTCTATCATTGATTTGTGCAACATCATTTTTATTTTTGAAATGTATTGAGACACTTCATTAAGGCTTCAACCTTGCCTGCGCTTTATCAACAGCAAGGTTTATATTTCAAATGAATTTCTTTGAGGGTAATTTTTGTTAGTTTCACTTTCCCAATCAAAACATTCAACTCACTAGGAGTCTTTCCAGCCATAATTCACTGAAATCACTCGAAGATCTTCACCAGTTAATTATCAACTTTTGTGCGAATGTTTGTTTGTATTTTCAACATGTTACTTTCTCAATCTGTTTTCTTTTCTTGGCCTAAACACTTTTAAAATCGTTCAAATCTACGAAGTTTGGATTTCAAACTATGGCGTGAGCAAGTTTTTTTAATTTGGCGCCAAAACCTCGCTTACGCATCACAGGGAGAGCTCACTAATCGCAAATTAAAATTTGGGCCTAAGTGGATTGTCAAGGAAGAGACGCCATTTTGTTGCTAGGTGTCCCAATACATATTGAACGCAAGTGTACATGTCAGAAGGCACAATCAATGCAAGATGTTGAAACAAATTAATGATTGATGTTGATAGCGATTTTTATTCATGAACACCAACTCAACCAAATAAAATATCTCTATTCAAGATATTAGCTCTTTCTAAAGTTATTTAGCGATCTGCCCAAAGCTCCATTCCCAAAATCCACCAAAATTTTTCATATTGCTTAGCAGTCTTCAATCCAGTACTGAAAATTGCTTAGCTTTTTGGCTTGCCCAGTACTGACTTGCTTATAAAGCAATTGCTTATAAAAAAATGCGTGTATCAGCTAGGGATACTAAGCTAGAACGGGCTAATTTTTTTGAAATTAGCTCGTTCTGGCTAATTTTAGCCCGTTTTTGCGCCCAAACGGGCTAAAACGTCGATTTCGTGGATTTCCAGGAACCGGGGCACTATTTTGACGCGATATTTGAGTTCTACGCATCAAGAAACGGGGATTTATGTAAAAAAAATTGGGGGTTTCACCAGCGGAAGTTTGAGAAAAATGTGACTTTAATTTTTGTGACGTTTTTTATTGTTTTTTCTGATGATTTTCTGATGATGGGTAATGAACAAGCGATCAAAAAGGATGATTCAACCTCGTTCTGGGGCAATTAACAGCATGGTCTAAGATTATAAACGAGGCCAGAGTGTAGGGCGACCCAACAAAAAGAAAATACCCAAGACTTGAAGTTTTCTGACCATTTTTTACAGTCGTAAACTGGTTGTTAGGCGGTTGCTATGCATCAAAAATTATGACACCTATCCAGAAAAGGATTTTTTGTTGGATATGTGTAATTCCTAAGAAAATCGTTTCAATTTTCAAAATCTCCAGTAAATTTTGCACCTGTCGGAATATTTCACAAAAATTCCAGTTTTCAAACTTATAATGGCATATTAGCCCCTTAATATAATCTACGTTGTTTATGTATCAGTTTCATTGCGGTTTTTAACTTGTTTTTGAATGTACTATGGTTTGTTATTTATTTCAATCTATCTGGTAATTTGTTGTTCCAAATTACTGTTCCTCGAAATTTTAGGCTGTTCCTCCCATGGTGATTGGTGTTGAATCTTTGTATGTTGAAGTTGTCTTCGTGCCAGTGTGATTTTTCAAGTAGACGTATTTTTATAAGCAACTGCTTTATAAGAAAGTCAGTACTACAGGACAAAAACCTAAGCAAGTCGATGCGAAGCAATTTGGAGATTTTAGTTCTGATCCAACTGGCAATGAAAATCGTGCAGAGCCAGCTATAGAGAAGTAGATCACGGTGGATGTTAGTACCCCCAGTACACTTTTGTATGCAAGATACCATCGACATTTGTTATACAAAGACTTGTGAGATAGTATTCTAAGAAACAAATTTTTGAGTAAAAAAGCTAGGCAATTGCAAAGCAATTTTGAGTATATTCAAATTTACCCTCCAGCCAAGCAGTTTTTAGTACTGAGCTCGAGCTGAAATTACTTATAAAAAAATGCGTGTAGAGGCTGCGACCAGGGCCCACGCCACCGGAGGGGACACAGGGGGCATGGCCCCAAATGCCCGCAAATTTGGCCAAAAAAATTATGAAGTTTTCAAATTTGAATAAATAAAGCCATACCAAAGTATTCAGCCTCGGTAGCACGTAGAACTAAAAGGCTTTTGCGATCATCAATGACACCGTAAATATTCAAGTCTTTATCAATTTCATCTGAATAGGCCTAGCCTAAGCTTCTTTATGTTATAATATGTTTTATGTTTCCTTATCACAAGTTTATTGCAAAATGTTGAATTGTAATGCTTGCTGTATCTTGCGTCGATACTTATTCCTATCTACTAAGTTAACACTTGAAATTAAGCATTATTATTAACTTATTCTTGGTTGATTCTAGTCTTCTCGCAGCAAAAGTCCTTGACACTCTCAAGTATGTTTGATGTGGGACGTTCAAAATTCTCATGTTTCTTGTCAATAATTCTTGCAATACGACGTTTTTCTCTGACGGTAAGAATAATCTCTGTCTCTTTTTTCAAAAAATACATTGCTGTCTTATATATGTAATTGCTGTATAAATCGTATTTTACACGAGCAATTTTCTATGACAAGTTTCTTTGACAAATTTCGTTGTTCGTGTGGATGGAAATTTGACAATTTTTTTATTTGCTCGTGTGGATGAGCAGCAAGTTTCTTTGACAAGTTTTCATTCTGAAGGCAATGGATTAACAAGCAGTATTTGCTGAGTTTTGTAGGCTAGCTTCACTTTGATAAATGAATTTTGCGCCAAAAACATAAGATTGGAACTTAGACTTCTTGGACACCTCTGGTGAGATTTCTTTTATTTCGGCATAATCTTTTTAATGTTCCTGTTTTTATACCTCTCAGATTTGGAGTTCCATAGGCTTTCGCAACTCTGGAGGACTTCTAACAATGTAGATGTGGCTAGATCTGTCCAAATTAGTCTGATAGTCATTGTAACAAAAAATAAATGGCACGGAAAATGCTTGTGTTGCGTAATTTGAGGTCTGGGGTCCAAAGAAAATTGTCAAGTTTACTTGTCAAAGCGTTTACACGAGCAAGTTTCACATATGACAATTTTTCATATGACAAGTTTACTTTTTCAAAAGCTGGCATGTCAGCTTTTAAAAAAGTACACTTGTCATATGAAAAATTGTCATATGAGCTCAGATTGACCTCATCTACACGAGCAAAATAAAATTGTCAATTTAAAATTGTCATAGAAAACTTGCTCGTGTAAACTACGCTTAATGCTGTCTTAAGAAGATACTTTAGATTCTTGTATATAGCTACCACATAACAACGCAAAGTATTTGCACCATTGGCTGATGTTTGCAACCATCCCTAAAACTTCAAGTTGCAAATGTCTAATCGTTCAAATTCATCCTTGTATTGATCTAACTTTTATAGATTGAATAACTGACGTTGGTTTATTTCTATTTCCCCAAATTTACTGATACTCGTGCTTATATTTATGCGAGGTTGATATTTTTAGGTACACCTATAAGCATTTCGGTTGTAGTAGAACCTTGATACGTTAAATGTCATGAGTTAGAGTGCTGATATTCATAGTTTGTATTCCAATCTCATCGGTAGTATTTTCAAGCCCTTTTCTCCTCGTTATTTGATTCTCTGAATATGTCACTAAAAAGATCTTTGCGATATCATCCCCAGTACTTGTTTATTCGATACTCAACTTAAAAAGATTCTTATTTCGTATTGAACTACACTCTTTTTTTTTATAAGAACCAGTAAAATTGATTTGAAGCTGGCTGTTCTTGGATATTCCTCTATTTTCAGCCTGAAACGTTCTTAAATTGTTCTAAAGTTTACAGTGATTGGGAAGCCTTCTTTGTTATCATTAGTGTTGCAAAGTTTGACTCTCTTGACCATCTGAAAGTATCTGTGTACTGCCAATCTGCTTCTTTTGTAATTATTTCTCAGTTTTATGGTTATTTCATAAAATTTTCATATTGAGCCAAAAATGGTCAGCTTCGGTTTGTTCTGATCTTGTTCTTAAGTTTTGGCCAAATTTGAGGCTGGTGTTCTTATAAAATTTTTCTTACGAAAAAAAAGAGTGTAGTCAATAATCCAGCAGATACAGAGAGTTAAATATGGGTACAGGATCTTTTAAAAATTGACATTTTCTATGATAGGTTTCTTATTCTCATAATCTAAGCGATTAAGGGATTAGATTTTTATCATAATTATTATATAAACAAATATTTCAAATAATGTTCACAATTTTTAACCTACAACACTTTCCTCCTTTTCAAGATGGAAACTTCCTTCACATTCCAAAATGACTGAGTTTGAGATTCTGAAAAATCATGAAAGAATAATTTTTCACAATATGATTGATTCTCTTCTTAGATGTATATTTTTTGGATTAAATTTTCAGAATCTGGTATTCACTCACTTTTTTTATTGAGAAACCGTTTATAAGAAACCATTTATAAGAAACCGTAGGGCATGATTTTCAAAACTTGGGAAACTTTGGTAGAAGATTTTGTATGAACCAAAAAAGTTAAGAAACTTTTTGTATTTTTCTTAACTTATTATTAAACAAAATAAGCTTCTTACGTATTTGATTTTGCTCTTAGTTTAGATTGGTAACATTTAATAACATATCTTAGCTGTTTTCATTGAAATTTGCATTTATTTTTGCTTTTCTATTTCCAATTCATGTTTTGCAATGAAAGAACATAAAGAAGCGACGGTATATTAGGGAAAATTAAGTTATATGTTAAGAAACTTTCGATGAAACTTAAATTAGGTGAAAGCTAAGAAACTTTTGTACGAAGATCTAACATAGTCTCTTATAAAAAGAAATGAGTGTAGCTTAAGGCTTTCAAAAAGTTGTGTCTGACCCCCTTTCTTACTAACGTACTAGTTACTTTGGCAAGTCCCCCACTCCCCGTTGGAGATGATGTAGAGAGGCTACCCATTTCCCATATACCTGGTCTCACTGAAAAATGACTTTTCAAAATAGTCTTTTTAGAGATCAGTGTCAGTGGGGTCAGCCCGCAATATTTGAGAATTCCGAAAGACAGGTGTCCGAATTATTCGAATCCAGAACGTCCCTAAAGGTCTGGGGCGAGGATTACGTAGGAAGTACCATAACAAACATGGCGGTGAAGGTTACAGGTCTCGCCTCCTTGGCATTCTTTCTGAAAATCTTGAGTTTCCATAGCATTTATTGCGGACTTTACACAAAAGATGATCCCATGGAAATTCTGGACAATAGTACTATCAAGAACAAACTATACGAGAGCAAATATGTTTGGGTTGTCGAGTTTTACTCTAGCTGGTGTGGGCACTGCCATGCCTTCGCGCCGACTTGGAAAAGATTTGCGAGAGAACTCAAAGGTTTGTCTATGGAATCATGCCCCGAGATATAACTGTGGAAATACGATGTGATTTTCATAGATTTTCATATAGAAGATTAATCCTACTAATGAATCATTGCTTGTCTCTGTATAGTAACTTCGCCTACTGCTCATTTCATTTGATCTTATTTTATTCCGTTTGATCTTATACGTTAAAAAACTTTTCAAAGCATTTGATTTGCAATTCGACTTAGAAATGCTTAAGTCTATAAAACCAAACAAGTTCAAAGCCTTGGTCTCTCGCAGAATTGAGGAGAAATTTGACACTTACTCTCTGTTCCAGGTTGGTTTGTTTTCACTACAGTTTAGAACATGTGACCAATCTCTTGAGTCAAGTTTGGAGCATGACTCTTTGTGATTAGTATTGCATTTTGATGCAACCAAATATGTCGAAGAAAAAGCATGTTAGCATCAAAAGATTCAAGTCCCAAAGAACAACCAATGGAGCAGAACTGTAGTGAAAACAAACCAACCTGGAACAGAGAACTGGCGTAAAATATAGCTTGTGAATTCGGACGCAGCAACAAGGGTGGTAATAAGTTTCGTACTTACAGCCTGTTCAAAACTCGTATGCATCAGGAGCCTTACTGTCTCTTGAGAGACAGAAAACATAGAAGTAATATGGCAAAATTGTGCTGCAGTGATCATAACCTACAGATTGAGACCGGGAGGCGGTCTAACACGCAAGTGAATGAACGACTTTGTAAATTTTGTATACTGAATAAGGTGGAGGATGAAGAACACTTCCTCACAGAATGTACTCTTTACTCAGCGCTGCGTAATAGATTAATCTCTGCCCTTGAAAAAGAGGGCTATTACACAAAACAATCCACGAACAGACACTTTATGATATTTTTGCTGTCAAACGAGAATCTAAAAATAGTAAGACTGGTTGCTACTTATGTTTGTGATGCCTGTGAACTGCGAAAAACATCCTCCCCTGTTGATATAGAGGCAAAATAAACGAAAAAGGGTGAAAAAAAAACAAAATAGAATCAAAAACGAAATCACAAAGGAAATAATTTCAAAACCTATATTTCAACAACATGTTATTATCCGTATCGTTCCCTTTAGATGCTTGCTGCACGCCTACTTGTATTGTATGTCTATTTTATGTATTCTCTCCTCCTTTGTTTAGTTTAGTTTATGTTAGCTTATTTTATTTTATACTCTTTGTTATGACGACACAATAAAACCAGTTGTTGTAAGTCATTAATTTGAAATATGAAATATACCCCCACTAGTATCTACTAAGCTATCATCCTTCGGTGTGGCTGCCTCGTGAATCAAATTACTATTCATTCATCAACAAATATCATAGATATTCAAGAATAACTTGTAAAAAATTTGTGGAATACATTGTTCAAATAACATATGAACTTTGCTATTTCATCTTACACTTATGTTGAATGAAGGGCATCATTTTCCAGACTGTACTTTTGGGGCCAGTATGTGGTTGGAAGACAAAGACCCTATTGCTTGCTTAGGAAAAAGTGGCATGGGAAGATTTCCGCGCAGTACAAAGAATGGAAAAAAGGAAAAAAGGATAGAACAAAAATCATAGATAGGATTGAACAATAGAAAAATGCCCCATTGCCCAGCGGAGATTTTTGCAGAAAGTGATGTACTTTCAAAGCTGGCCAAAAAGCATTTGTCAATATTAAATTGATTTTTGTATATAAAAATAGTATTTGAAGAAAAAATCAATACTGCTTTTAAGGTTATAAATAAGTTGACTGCCAAACTTTGCAATGCAGAGTTTTTTCTTTCGGTTTGACTTAAGAAATATTTTGTTTTTTACAGCCTGGGACCAGACCGTCCAAGTCGGTGCATTTGATTGTGCAGAGGACAAAAATCTAGATACTTGTAGAGAATATGCAATAGAATCGTTTCCTACGATTAAGGTATGCTGAAGTTATCTTTAATCGAGTTTGCTATTTATCCTTGCCATTTTTTGTATGAAAGCTGACCACCAGTACCCCATTATGAATAGAACTATTTGCTTGGTTTAGGACAGTGGCTAGCGCGCTGGCCTATGTCCCCGTAACACAGTTTCCAGACCCAGTGGTGGCATATTCAATTGCAGTAGCCTGCTCTGGTATAATCTAATTATTGGTGCTAGACCATGCCTTATGAATCAACATCATGAATGGCATATATAGAATAAACCATAAAAAATCAGATGGAATCTAATCTCATGTGAATAGAGATGATTTTTGTAAGATGACATGTCCCGGGGCGGAACATTTTTAGAACAGGTTTTTAGTTTGGCTCTTGATTGGGTCCTGAACTTTTGTTCATAACCTAATTTTTTGAAAAACATAATTAGAAGTAATTTTTTACATCTATGATGCTAAAAACTGCGTGTTCTGAATCCCATTGAAACACCTAGAGGCAATTTTTGTATCACACTTTTTATCACGGCACCGCACAATTATTTTGATTACTGCACTAAAGTAATTGGTTTAATGGCTGTCTAGGAGAAAATGGGAGATGCTGATATGAATTAGTGTTACTGTCTCTTTAAACCCTGATCATCGTTCCAGCAGTATAGCAAGTTAGCTAACCTTACTACACAATATACTTTTAATATCCAAATGTAGAATTCATTTCTCTTGTCAGCAGCTATTTTACTATTTTTGATTATACAGTATTGTTTTAATTTTCATTAAGCATAGTCTTCTTTTTACTTTTAGTTCTTTGACGTTCAGTTAAAAAATAGATCAAGTGTTGGAACACCCTTCAAAGGTATGGAGACTACAGATTATTATTAGCGGCCAGGCCACTTACGTTTAGTCTTCCCAAAATGGTTTCTACTCTCTATGCTTTCCTATTTTTCTGGCTATATTGAAGTTTTGTACTGATCAAAGACTGTTCTATTATTACTTATCAAATCAGATACAATAGATGAATTATATCTAGAGTCTGGAATAAATGCACTCCCTACTGATTAATCTTTGTTAAGAAAAACTTGTCCTGGACATCCTTATTCTAGACCACTGTTCAGTTCAAGAACAAAACCATGTTGATCTTCTTTGAAAGCTGTCAGTCAAATAAAACCTATAGTATATTCAAGGGTAAATAAGGAACATTTTCAAACCACTCCCTTCATTCTAGATTCCCTGTTTATCCGGATTCTGGAAGTTTTCCAGCCACACTGTTTAGTTTAGACCAATATCTATTCTAACTGTTGGGTGCGTGTCTGATTTTGCCCATTTAATTTGATTTTGCCTCTAATCATTTTGTGCCTTTGCATTTGAACGTATTGCAGTATCCAAGTATTTTCTGTGCAAAAGGCCTGAGGCTCATTGGCTTTGGAGCCATCAATGGTTTCTATCCTTTTAAGAAGAACAGATACATATTTTTTCATTATCTCTAGGTGGAAAGACTTGAAAAATTGCAAAATATAGCTAGATATGTATGGATCTTTTTTCCCTGCAATCATCAGAATAGTAACAAAAAGATGACAAAGTTGAAAATTATTAATGAATTAAAATCAGGTCAATTGTGGAAAACTTTGGCTTCATAAAAGAAAGGGCTTGCATCCTTGTTTTAATTAATCATATGAACATATATTTTGATCTTACCTTTTCATGTTGTAGGTCAAAAAACTGTGAAGAAAATAAGACATTCACTGGTGGAATTTATAGAAAAACAAGGAGAGCTTGCCAATGCTCCGGAATTCAAGCCTGCAGAGTAAGTCATTCTTGTTGATTTTAAGGGCCAACAGCAACTCTAGAAATACGCTAAAAACTTAGAAGAAATCTCTAAAGGGAGTGGAATGCCCCAATTTAAATCTATTGAATCAAGAGGCTCCTAATGGCTGTAGATGTACTTAACTATAACTTTGTAGGAAGGTTATGCACCAAAGTTAAGCCTACAATGGCTGAATCTCAGAATTTTAGTCAGTTGGTATAGATACAGCTCCTTTTTTCTTCAAAGATTAAAGGGGAAGTTCGGTCAAAAAAAATATTCTCCAATTTCGCTGTAAATGTGTTCTTAAATCGTTGTAGGATACAATTTTATTGTGTCACAAAAACAAAGAAAGATTCAAAATTATCATAAGAAGTGTTGTCCGCAATACGCGTTTCACCCCATGATTTTTTCTTTTGACCGTGATGACGTCAAAAACAGCAACAACATTCTTGCTCAGATTTTCAAGAATGGCGGCCTAAAATCATGCGATTTTTCGCAACGGATATTAGTGGATTATCGACTCCGGGAGCAAGGTAAGATTTGAAATTGTATCCTACAACGACTTTAGAACACATTTACAGCGAAATTGGAGAATATTTTTTTTGACCCAATTTCCCCTTTAAAACTGTCTCCCATTTATAAGAAATATCCTACTTTTTAACTGGGAAATTACCTTCAAAACACTAGCACACACCCTAAGTGTATAATCAGACGTTTTCTGACCCTCTTAAGCGTTGAAATCTCTTAACCTCTGGGTGCTTGTGACCTTTTGGCAATTTAGACCCTTGCCACCACAATATCCTTTTTGTATGTCTGTGAAAACTCTTCTACCAAAACCAGACCTAATATCCCAGTATTGCATCTAGCTACTTGGATGTGTTATGTATTGATCTGAAAATGGTTCTGAAAGAGCTTTTATTTATTTTCAGCCTGCATGCAATAGAAAGCTTCACATCAAAGCGAACTACTGTTAAACTTCTAGTGCTGATATTTGAGTCATCAGATTCCTATATTGGCAAAGAGGTAATCCTATATTCTTTATGAATAACATGCATTTTATCGAGAAATGTAACTTGCCCCTGGACCATCACTCCACTGGCTGTGTAAAAACTCGTAAACTTAGGCATGCAACCTACTTTTTATCTATGGTACGCTTTTTTGTCATGATGAATCATTATGACGCGCTACACAGCTGCTTTGGTAACAACCAAGAGAGCACATTTGGTATCTTGCCTTATTTCTGCTAACAGAAAATTGTTTAGAATGATATTTGGTGTTTGTCAAGTGTTAAATGAATGTTTGTTTTTCATTTTGGTTTTACATTTTGAACGTCTTCTCCAGCTTATACTCGACACATTTGGATGTACAAAATTAAAAGTGAAAAGAGTCTTGGACACACAAGTAAATATTATTTTCTTAAATGATGATTTGATATACATGTTAAAATATTGACATGAAGAAGTCGGCTCACAAGACAAAACTCTCCATCCCAGCAAAGCTATTTTGTGGCTACCCACTCATCACATCTTGTGACATTTCTCTACAATATGTGGGTCACTACGAAAAAACTTAAGATATTTCTTACTGATGTAT